>OX345696.1:1260000-1885000 GCA_947044815.1 Apomyelois bistriatella
AAGGGGCCTGGAATCAAATTTAAAAAAATTTATAAACAAACAGTTACTTTGGCACTCCCTCCAACTCCCATGGCTCTACCAACCTCTCGGTTATACGAGCCGAATCTCCGGAGAGGGCGCTGTACTTGCATCTCGCATCTCTTTCCAGTCGCACCTGCTTGATCTCCCTACAAGTTCTCTATAGTGTCGCCAATCTATGCAATCATTGCATTTTAATAAATTTCCCCCATATTTAGGGGGCTTACGTTCACAAGTACGCCTCGCTTACCTTCTTCTCGGCCTGAGAATAGCTTCTGTCTTCTTTTACAGTTACTTTGGCAGTCAAGAATTCGGTCCGCGAAAAAAAAGTGCTCGTAATACATTGAAAGTGTCACTAGCACACCGACTTGTGGCTTAAGATGTTTTGCCATGGTTTTGCCACACTGCCTCCATGGTCTAGTTGTTAATTCGTTTACCTTTAGACCCGGGGGTTGTGGGTTCGATTCCCACGGGAAGCATACGTTGTTAGTTAGACATTGCAGGCGTGAATCACCTGATATTGTCTGATAATAAAGATAATTCCGTGCTTTGGAAGGCACGTAAAGCCGTTGGTTCTGGCTGACATCTAATTGTCGTTAAAGGAACCGCGTCAGAGGCGATGCGGTTCTGAAGAACTCTGACACCAGGTCGATGATGAGGTGTGCATGGTCGATTGACTGCGTGACTTACACGAAATGATAATGATACCACAATGCCCAGTAATTTCACTGCCTTTCTCAACTGCAAGCACTGCTGTTTAGGGGCAGAAATAGGTAAAAGTGAGATACTCTCAATCAGATGACCTCTGAATAAAGATCTACCGCTGCTGGTAGAAACTCCTCAAAGTGCTGCTAAACTCACTTGTGTCTGCTCTTTGTAAACTGCTATTGCAGCTTTGATGGATCCTGGACCTGAATTTGCATTCTGAAAGACCCTTACTCCCCTGCGAGCTCTCATCACTTTGGTTGCTCCAACGTAAGGCTTCTGGATCAAAACTACAGCTGAACCACATTTATTTTGCCTCTAGCAGGACGAAAATGACAATATTTTACCATCCGTATGATCAGTAAGGCCTAAACTGAGTTCATCGTCAGATATCGCCTGTCGAGACTTCAGCTCCTGCGCAGCGAAGAGGTTCAGTAGACCACCTCGCCCCAGGATCTCTGCTCGCTTGTCTGACGTCATCACAGACTGAAATAATGTATTAAAAGAGAAGTGAGGATTTGGAGTTTAATAAAAATAGATTGAGTAGAGCAAAACTGTACAGGATCATGCACCAGCGCCAAGATGGTTCATTAATTTCGTAATAAATATAGACATTTTAAAAGTTCTAGTATTTAGTGCTAGGTAAGACTGCGTGTGTTTGTACATCAATATAACATGACAGAAATTGTTATTTTGCAAAGACTAAAGACTTATCATAACATTATGATTTTGGCACATATTCTGATCCTGACTTTGTATAAATCGTTAACTTACTAAATGATGACCAAACCCTGGCGAAGACGCGTTGACTATTGCATCCTTTTGAGCCAGCAGCTTATCTGCCTTGTTGAGCCACTGGGACAACTTCTGCCGAGACTGGTGGTGAGCTGTCTTCACATCTTCAGAGCTGACGGTGGATGATGCGCGGGCTTTTCTTTCTGCCTCTCCTAAGATTGAATTAAATCCATATATAAAGTAGAGTGGACGAGTGGAAAAGGCATTCAAATTAAATTCAATTAATTTGTTGCAATTCATATTGTACAATTACAGTTCTAACTAAAAACAAAGTCACTGTCTTAAAATAGGTACAACATGAACCCTGTCGGGTGTCAGGTATCGCAATTTAAGAAAAGTGGAACGGCAAGTGGGTAATTAATATTAAACCAATTTGTTGCATAATGTCAATATTTCATTTCAATAAAACTTCAGCCACTCATTATAAAAAAGGAATAGACTGGATACAGACCGCTTTTTAGATAATAGTTGATAATAGATGACTTACATACCACGAAAGCTTCATGACCCAATGAGAATCTTGGCCTCCGACAAAAGAGCTCTCCACCGTTACCTGCTCAGCAGAAAAGCTGCTCAGTTGAAAAGACCTAAAAGCCCTACAAAAGGTTGTCTTGACTATGGCTACCTTATTTAGCATTTAACAATTTTACAAATAAGTCGATGCCTTTAGGTTATTATTTATTAAAAAAAAACTATTCGGTTTTGCACATTAGTATATTGAGCTTACCAGCATGACCGCTACCGGTGAAGCAGCACACTCCCAGTAGACCAGCCTTATTCAGGTGGCACTCAGGGTTGTAGGAGCCAGGTCTCACGTGCGCCGGACACTGCACCCGGTGCACACACTTCCCATGCCGCGGACAGACATCACATGGCGGTTCTTGGTTGTGATTGTGACCTAAAGTTGATCAGATTCTATTCATCTTTTAGTTCGTTACCTTTTTGCGTTAAATTTTGAATGGATGGTACTTTGGTTGCAACTGATTCTTAGACCACCAAAGTGGCCAACCATCATTATTTCGTGTAAGTATCACAGTTAATCGACCATGCGCACCCTGGTGTCAAAGTTCTTCGAAACCGCTTTTCGGCGTGGTTCCTTTAACGACTACCAGTTGGCATCCGGGACCAACGGCTTAACGTGCCTTCTGAAGCACGAAAGCTCAACATGGAAATTCCAGTGGCTACCAATCCAAGTCCGGCCGCTAACCCAAATTAAGGTTGTTTTGCAAAAAAATTAGCTTGTGATCTGGTCGAGGTGTTTGCTATTCTATAAGTAGCAATTTTATTGCCTTGGTGGTCCAGTAGTTAAGGCGTTTGCCTGTAGACCCGGGGTCGATTACCACGGGAAGCATACTTTGTTAGTTGTTTCCAGTTTGGTTAGGACATTGCATGCTTGAATAAGAAAAATATTATGACAAATGTTTTGGCAAGACCACAGACCCCAAAGCAATAGTCATATTGCAATCGGGAAAACGTTATGATGAAAGAGGAGCATTTATAGAAATAAAAACATACCTTCCTCATGGTTCACGGAATAACCTCCCACGTTTTTGTCAATCGAATCGCAGTTAACATGTATTAAAGGACAAATAACCACTACATACACGAAAATACGTAAAACTGATTGATACATCTTTGAGACAAATTTTGTGTTCAAAAACTATTAATTTGTGTAGAATTTCGAGGCAAATTATCACATAATTGAGGTAAAGACGCTGCCAGCAGCCGACCGGTGGTCGAAATGAACGAATGTCACTAGAATTGTACTGATTATGTCAAGTATAAAAAATGTGGGTAGTTATACCACGTTTTACTTTGCCAATTTAAAGTTGCGTGACCATCAAGCGTCAGTCTACGCTATCCCAACTAATCCCAACTTATATTATAAATGCGAAAGTGAGTTTGTATATTTGTTTGTTACCTCTTTACGCCCTATCTACTACACCAAACTTCTTGAAATTTCGCATACACATAGCTAGGAGTATTGAGAAGGACATAGGGTACCTTTTATTCCAGGAAAAAGCACTGTTCCCGAGGGAAATTCATGCGGGAGAAGCTGCGGCCAAAAGCTAGTAATATATAGTTCAAAGTTAGCACATTGATATTGCTCTCCATACATTGCTATAATATATGTAGTACCGGCTTGCTAAGTATACCCTATGACATCCATACTTCTAAAACAAATAATGAAACGGTTGTAATTGTTATTGCCTAGACTGATTTGGATAAAATTTTAGTATGGATATATAGTTGAAGACCAGGGATCAAACATAGGCTACTCTTGGGCGCGATATGTACGAATAGCGAACGGTAACATCGCTTACGGAATGCCTACGTGGTTCCATGCCAGCCCGGTACCCAAATTCGGCACCGATACTTCCAGATACCGGTACTCATCAAAGAACCTCTAAATACTGGTACAAAACCTGTACTTTTGGTACCGGCTCCAAGCCTGGCTCACAAATTCTTAGCCAAAAATAATCCGCCAATTAATAACCTAAAAAAAACTGAAAATACATTGTCGTCTTTTTTTCAGATTAGGGCTATAATTTCGGTAGGTTCCTAAAGAAGAGTCTAAATAAAAACAATATCCTGGCAAAATATTTAATAGAAAAATAACATCAAACAAGGTTTAGATTAAATTATTATAACGCTTTAGGTTCTGTTTATATATTTGTTATATAAATAGAATTAGGTTCTATTACACAACATACATTTTGGAGAACACCACAAAAAGTCAACTTTGAGTGAAGCGTAAATTTGGGGGCGAAAAAGACTTTACTTACTTAGGACTTAGACATTTTTTTGAGTTTTAGTAAAACTTACAGCTAAACTTACTACTAATGTAACAACAGCGATACAATCATAGAAATTAAGAACTTTACTGGAGAAACTTCCTAATTCTGTTGAGCAAGTGAGCCACAATAAAAATCATCATATCCTTATAGAATAGAGCATTAAACCGAACGGAGGCGACACGCGCACTTTTTTCTACGTGAAAATGTCTGTCACAATCTGCGCGCGGGGTAAAGTAACACTACATGGACACTGTGTATTTCCTTCGTGAGTAACACACACAATAAGCATTATCATGTGGTCCCATTGCCTAATAAAAAGATTTAGTTCCTTTTATTGTCAATAGTTGGCGCTACAAGAATTGAAAAAATCGAATTTAGTTAAGATCCCGCTTGTTTTTGGCAAAAAAAGAGTGTGAATTATTAAAACATGAATTTTTCAAGTATCGTAATCCGATCACATACTGATTTAGTGCTTTATTTATTAAATTATCGGAGTAAGAATATCAGTTTTCCAAGTGATCGATAGATGGCGTTAGTAAGTCTCAGTATGGGGAGACTTCATTGACACACTAAAAATTCTTTGTATGGCGGTATTCAACCGCCTGTGCTAGTATAGCATTTTATAATCTGTGGCATTATTATTATTATTCGATTACGACGCTACGCACACACTTGACAAAATTAACCAACACAAGCAAAAAATATAGGCGCACAAGCAATACGACCAACGACGGTGTTATACTTGGTAGAGGGGGTCGCCTGTCAGTGGCTACTCGGGCTACTCCGTTGGGGTTAATGCTCAAAAGTCACATCACAATACAAATTGAACCACTTCAATCACAGATAATATTCTACTGCCTTTGAACTGAATCTTCTTCAATCAAGTCTGATGCTGACATTTCTTCTGTTTTTCAAGGGTTTTATCTGAAGGCAACAAAAATCCGATGACACCGCCCACTGGAAGAATAAGAAAACAATGGATTATTAGCGTTATGGTATCTAGCGTAAGAATAGACCACTATCATTCTTCCCGTTTCAAGTTCCTATTGGTCTAGTTTCCCTGTTAACAAGGTTATGGAGATCAGACGTCAATAGAACAAACAGTTTTAAAACAGGCACCTGGAAAATCTGAGAAGGGGCCTAATATCACATCCGGACCATGTTTCTATTAGCCTAGTTTCTTAGGAAAAAGGGTCGCTCCATTGTTTTCCCTAGACTGCAACATGAACGAAGAATTCAAACAGTTACAGAATGATGCAAGCATCCTTACTAATATTATAAATGCGAAAGTGAGTTTTTTTGTTTGCTACACCAATCTTCCTGGAATTTCGCATACACATATTTAGAAGTATTGAGAAGGACATAGAATACCTTTCATCCCGGGAAAAAGCACTGTTCCCGTGGAAAATTAACGCGGGAGAAGCCGCGGGCGAAAGCTAGTAAATAATAAAGCAATCCGGTATGGATTGATCAAGGTGTGAAGGAGGACTTTGTCCAACAATGGACTTGTTTGAAATGATGACGATGGTAAAAATAATAATATTGGCGAGAATAAAATACTTACAAACCGCTATACCGCCGAAGATATAAAAGGAAGCTTCGCAGTTGGTGTCCAAGAGATCTTTCAGCAGATTGATGCCGAACACAGCACTGCCGCGGCCCACCATCAAAGTTAGGCAGACTGCCATGGCTCTAAAAATGGTTATTTTTGAACTTATTAAACCAACTTCTCATAAAATAAGATGATGAATATGACTAGAATTAGACCAGAATATTTCATAATATGTCCGATAGCTGAACTGATAGCTTTGAGGAAGGAAGGTAACATAACGGTTAAGATCGCGGAAAGTCGTTGGATGAGGGCCGCTTTAGATCTATAATAAGCAAAGCGCCTAAAATGCAAGATGCCACGTTTGCAATACCTCAGATTGGAAATCTTTGAAACAGTCTTCTTGGGGATTAAATGTTAATGGTGACAAAGGCAAGAGCTCCAAGCCAAGAATCAGCATATCTAAGACCACCAAGGGTGGTGCGATTGATAAATTGCATTATTTTATATACAATATTTGATCCTCACTGTCCTTAGTCGCGAGAATCCCATTATAGAAATTACGGTAAATATCGAAATGTGTAGGGTTTGGGACACTTACTTGACATATGTGGGGAATATATCAACGCTGAAGGTGGAAAGGAAGCCAAAGTTGATGACTCCGGAGATATGAGTGATGAAGAGGATAGCACTCAATACCCAGGAGGTACTGGCGTTAATGCAAAGTCCTGCTATACCAGACACGATCTGTAAATAAATGAAGATTATGTTAAACATCCTATAATTAATTAGTAGACACTAACGTCTCTTCACATAAATAACCATTAAACTGGTTCTGTCTCGTTGAGTGTCAATTAAAGTATTAACTCACTATCAAACTTCATAGAGAATGGTCAATCAAAAAGAAAATGAACCTACAAAGAAATTTTCACTTTCGCCCTTTTAGTCGCATTAATACTCGTACTTTGACCAGGTCAATGATCAGAGGTATTTATCTATCGGAAAATTTGGATAACTACTCGGTTAGGTATGTTTTGTACTTACTTAGTCTGCTGGCTCATCTTCCCTAAATACTCCAAAAAGATCGCTAGAGTATACTCGTAGTTAAATTCTAGTGTAGATATAGGTACAATACAATACAAATACTCTTTATGGCACCACAAAATAATCAAACTACATAAAACAGCTTTACTTCAAACAATGAGGCACAAAGGCGGACTTATTGCATCTCTTCCAGTCAACCTTAGGGTGGATGGAAAATTATCAGTAAAAGGCGTTGGCGCATTTATTCTGTACAATTTAGTATATTCTGTTCAGACAAGCCTTTATCGCATCGTTTCAGTAATGGCTTGGACGGCCGTTTATTCAGTAATATTACCTGAATACCGATGAGAAGATTCCGCCTTCCCAAGTAGTTGACTAGCGCCCCCATCAAAGTGTTCAATGCTGCCAGGAATATCCCGATAGCGAAGACCATGGACATGGCGATTTCGTTCAGCGAGCAATTGTGCTCCGTCTAATTTAAAAAGTTACATTTAGTTACTAGTTCATTTCTGTATAGTAGTAGGATTATGATAAATATGTGAAACATTATAAACATAAAAATTTATCACACTAATATTAAAGGCGTAAATTTGTGAGTGTGTGAGTGTGTATGTTACTCTTTCACAGGAAAACGGCTGAACCGATTTGGCTGAAATTCGGAACGGAGATTGCTTAGACTCTGGAATAACACATATGCTATATTTTATCACGGGAGCGGATAGTCCTGGGCAACAGCGAGTAAATCTATAAATATTTTTTCTGGCGTTGCCGTTGCAGTAAACGATACCTGTAAAAAAATGGTCTCAAAACTAAAGATACCAACGGTCGGGTAAAGTGGAGAAGAGCAAGAAAGCAGAGCCTGGACTCTGAGGCAGTCAGCTGAGAAAGCAACAGGGAAAATATAATAAAGAGATATAAAAGTTAAAACATAAAGAACGTGATGATTTCTTAATTTAACATAACGACTTGATACACTCAATTTGAATTGGGCGGGCCCAACGGAATCATAACTCTCATCTTGGGACGCCTTGGCTAAATACCAAAAGGCGAATTATTTCACTAGTTTGTTACTATACCTACCTACCCCCTGTACACAACAGTCATCTAGATAATTTTGTGTAAATATAAGTAGAAGAATATATTTGTAATGAAGATAAGCATGTTCAATATGATATTTAAACATTTGCTGAAAATACAGTCATAACCATTAACAAACAATACAATGTTATAACAATATCGTTTTCCGTTGCAGCTCGTAATCATGACACCACATGAAACAAAATAATGTGTGTTCTCTCAATTAATATGATTAAACAAAATGTAATCTTATCATATTATAATGATTTATGGTGGTTTTGTGTATCTCTCACGACTTCCTTACAGGTTGCGTCATATAAAAAGAACTATGGAGGAGAGTAAATTTTTCGCAACCCAAAAAGAATAAATTGACTGACAGACCAATCGCGCACGACGCATACCATCAAATAGATCGATAAATCGCCTACTGCGCAGCTCAACGATAGCTGAACGCTGGCGGTGACAGCGGGTCTTACATGATGATGCGACCTGTACTAACCTAACATCGACATCATCTCTATAATTAATACTCTAATAGTTGTGTTTGTCTTATGCCCAGAATGTCTTTGGTTTGATTCTAAAGGAAAACCTTTTTGTGAAATTCTATTCAGTGCAATATTAAAGGTTTCCCACGTCTGTCATTTTGATAAGGAATATGATTCCGAACTTTGGAAGTGCCAGTGTCATTTCAAACTGCGTTAGCCTATTCATAATCTTTTGAGACAAAGGCATAGAGGGTTTTCGATCTTAAACCTCGAGTAGGTTTAAGGTCAAAGGCCTTAGACGAGAAGATAATGATGTAATAAATATACTACGAAGCAAAAAGTTGTTAATATGATTATTTATTTGACTTCATCTGATAGCAATAATCAGCCAAATCCAAACCATGGGTTAAGCGTACAAAAGACGCCCACTGCTGGACATGTGCCTTCCTTGTCGAGTTTCTAACCGGTTCAATTATTCTGAGTTAATAGCAGATCCTTTGCTTTCTTACCTGTCCACTGCTAGTAGCATTTTGTGAGGACCTGATCATATCGCAGAAGGTCATGCTGGAAGCTCCGTCCTGGACTGTGCGCATGAACCCATCAGCCATGTATGGAAGCCATACCATGTAGGGATTAAAGCTAGAAAATATAACATTAATGTTACCGTGAATATTTACTTTATTACTTGAGAAACTATGTCCAAAGCTAAGTATTTATGACTTTTATTGGTTATATTTTACACCATTTCAAAATGCCCATTATATCAAGCATATTTGGTATTCAACTGATCAATCAAATCAGTACTCCTATTATGAAATTTTATAAACGTGGTGTACTAAACGCAAGCGACTGCGTTAGCAATTTTGTATGACAAACGTACAGCGCCTCTGGCCGATAGTAAGACAAGAAAACTAAAAAATTCCATACAAAATCGCTTACGCAGTTGCTAGCATCTGCGATTTTAAAATGTCATACTAGGGATACAGTACAGAACCTAGGTCCTATGTCGAAAGTTTGATCCCTTAGGTTACGTGTCCCAAGATATAAAGAAATAATATATATATAATATAATATATAAAGATTAGCATTGGGTTTTTGTACCGCTTCAATTCATACATCAACATCACGCCTGTCACCGGTATAGGTAGGCAGAGACTAGAGATTTCCATTAGCTACGATCCTTACAGACCTCCCTCGTTTTTTCCTCACTATATTACCAAGTCAAAGGGGCTAGAAAAAAAAATTAAAAAAGAAACTCGAATGAGAGACTTACTAACCAAAGGTAAACAATAACGAATATCATTGATACAACTAAGGTATTCCACAGTAGTGGGGGTTTCAGCAGGGGCGTGGTCTGAGCTACCACGGAGGACCAGAAACCGGTGGGCTTCTTGGATCCATTGTCTTCATCCAAGACCACAGAGTTTACCTGGACAGTGAACTTAATATTATTTATACTGGAATTAAAATAGCCGTGATCATATTTACATATTAACTACTTTTTAGTAGGAAGGAATAACAAAATAAAACTAAGTACTCTGTGTATGTATGCAAAACAACTGAAAATATTTTAAGAGCAGATTCCAAAAAAAAATGTTTCCACCTCCAATACAAATTGAGAATCATCTGATCTTGTTTAGTATGGTGAGTGAACAAAAAAAGTTCCTCGAACCAATACACTTTTCTGATATAAAAACAATACTCGTTTTTGTATAACTTACAAGATATGAATCTCGACCCTTCCCAGTGTTAATCGTATACATCTTTCTCAAGATATCTAAAGCCTGGCTTTGGTCACCAGAACTCAGCAAATACTTGGGGCTCTCATACGCGAACATGAGGCCAAAAGAACTGACAGCGCAGGGGAAACTGAAGATCAGGTTGAGGAGACGCCAGGAGTTGAAATGGATGTCCAGGTAAGGAATGTAGTAGGAAAAGGTTAGAGGCAGGACAGGGATGGAGAATCCTGAAAATAAAGTGCCATTGTTTTATTATTATTTTTTCAAGTAATGCAAAATGCTCTTGTGTAATTAGCATTTGAGTATAGCCATTTCTGGTTGTCTTATTGAAAAGCATAGCCGTTTCGACTCGACAAAAAAGAAGATAAAGAAGCATTCTAGCCAAAAGAAGTAGCGTAGATCCCTCGCAAATCTTCAAACTGACTACTTTGGATGGACACATGGCTATCGCTAGATGGCAATGGTTGAGCCTTCAAGTTGCTCGAAAAATATAACGTCAATATTGGACACTCAATACAATAGAAAGAATATAAAGAAGAAACAAATTAGGATTCTGGGTGTTCAAGGCCCTAAGTTTTGCTGATAACAAACTTGTCCCAAAAAATAGATAATAGCACAGAAATATATAAAAGTACTATCTTTATAATAATGCCCCCCCCCCCCCCCCCCCCCCACCGTACATATATAGTACCCGGGGGGTTAGGTTTATTTGCCCCCGACTGTATAATTTATAATTACCAGCCATAATACCCTGACAGGATAAGAAGACGGTACTGGTCAATATGATCATAGTGTTTCGCCGCGCCGCTGGAGTACACTCGCCCAGCAAGGTAATCGACAGTGCGAAGGACCCGGATACCCTGGTGACAAAAGATTAAATATAATTCTTGTGGCAAACAAGAGTAACTAGGTCTCTCGCAAACGAGAACTCGTCGCTGGTCTCTTTACCTCTAAAAGACCATCGAAATTCGAGAGGTGTCGTGTGTGGTGCGATGTTTAAAACAAAGGAATAAAAAGAACGATGAAAAATGAGTGTATAAATAATAACATAGATTTTTAAAAAAATTGCCGACCGAAAATTTCCAAATTCTAGACTAGTATATAATAAAAAAATTATAAAAAATAAATATGTACGCAAAACTGTTTTCATTACTTCAACCTCATAAAAGTGATTCTTATGTTTAACTATTAAAATAAAAAAAAGAACAAATAAACTACTTCATTTAAATATAACCAATCACTCCAGCAAACAATGATACCTTGTAATGTTACAATCTACCCAGCAGTTTAGTTTGCAGAAGGCGCTGAAGAAATAGACATACATACAACTCTCAAAAAACTTAACCCACCTTCTGACAGTCGGGTATAAAAGAACAATATTAAAGATAAGATTTTTAATAAAAGATTAATGAGAAATAGTAAAGATACTCACGCACTGGACGAGAACAGTTTGAGAACGCTAAAAACGATCCAGTTAGGAGACAGGGTCGCCGAGGCTCCCGTGACGAAGCCAAGCAACATGGAGAAACATAAGATCTTCTTCCTTCCACGGGTGTCCGCTAAATATCCCCAAACATGTGAAGTTGCTATTATACCTAGAAATAAAACAAGAATTTAAAAACTTAACCATAAGTGGAGCAATATCATTGTATCGACAAAGAGAAAAAAAAAGTCGGACGTATCTGTCGTGACGTGTGTGTGGGTAAAGATTAACGCCATATTGAGGGTTCGATATGTCTTTTCTCTCCTAAATATTTCGGCGTTTTTGTAAATTCTCAATTTATACTTACCAAAAATTTTACAACAACGCAACGGATTTTGATGCGGATTTTATTAAAAGATAGTGATTCAAGCCGGGGCTGGTCGCTAGTTAAATCGAAAAAAGAGTTCCTATCACGCACGCAGCATTTCCGCGCTGGATAGCGATGGGTGTCCTTTGTGCGAGAAAGCTGCCCGCGCGAGGGTCACAGTTGTCTCCCTTATCAAAAATTACCAATCGATCAAAGTTCAAAGGGTGATCTGGCTGTGGCCTTGCAAACATAAAATAAACATGCGAAACTTACCAACAAGAGGTGTTGCTGCCATCAGACCCTGTTGGGTACTGCTGGTATTCAGCTCACAGGCACTGGCTGGCACCAGGTAAGCAACGGAGAAGATCTCAAACCCCATGCCCGTTATGATGCTGCCGCTGAGCAAGAAGATGCAGTAGTTGAACTTACTGAAGCCTGAAGGAAAGTAACAGTACGTCAAGTATCACACAATATCACACTAGTGTTATAAAGGCGAAACTTTATCGAGTGTGTAAGTTTGTAACTCTTTTACAGGAAAACGGCTGAACTGATTTGACTGAAATTTGGAATGGAGATTGCTTAGACTCTGGAACAACACATAGGCTATATTTTATCCCGGAATTCCTACGGGAGCGGAGCCCCAGGCAACATTTAGTATATACGTATTTCTATCTAAGTATACTAATTTATCAAAACTGAAGACTTTGTTTGTTTGAAGGCTTAATACTTCAGAACTACTGGGGATTCTACATATGATAGCCTGATTCTTGGAGAAAGCTATAATACATAAGAGTTCACAGCAGGGACGGGCAAACCCGCAGGAATCAGCTAATTTATTATACGACTAGGTTGACAAGGCTCACAAGCCTCGAGTTGCGTTTTTTTCTTAGAATAAATACTAAGTACAATCGGGGGTAGTAAATCTCACCCCTGGTCACCATGGTAAGTACGGTAGGGGGTCACTTGTTCAACACTTTAATCCGTATAAGTACATAATTTTTGCTAAAACATGCTTTTATTAATTTTAGGCTATGTCTGGGTATTTTACCTGTCATTGTAAGCGCGTCCTCATAAGGCACCTTATCTAACTTCACAGTCATTTTGGCAATTCACTAATAAAATTTAATTAGTAATTAACACACGAATACCAATTTCGACAAAAAATACGAGCGTACGCGCCCGGCGCAGGTGGACTACTCATTTAACTGTACAAAATAAATAATTAATCGTTATATAAAAACAAAATTCTACCTCATGGTATACGTATTCCTGTTATGGTTCCGTATAATTTTATTTTGTTTTTACCAAAAAGTAGCCTAAGTTTGACCCCTGGTATTTAACTATATCTACCAAGTTTCATTAGGTACAATTGGTCCAGCGGTTTAGCCGCGAAAGCGTAACAAACAGACAGAAAGATAGACAGACTTTCGCATTTATAATATTAGCGTGGATGGGATGGATGTTGTTTCAGATAACGGCCATTCTCAGAAGGCTTAATTTAGAGCGTCCAGTGCAAAATTTTCATGTAAACAAAATAATATTATGTGCTGTTTTTTTTGTAAAGTAGCTAACAACTATTTCTATGTGTTGCACTTTAAAAAATATCACTATATTGCATAGTATAACGTTAGATTTAAGCAAACTCGAACAATAATAAACTGATTATTGTACTGGACCAGGGTACACTTTGCTGTTGACGCTAGTTATCCAACACCGCTGGGCACCCGTTCCCTGGGCGCACGGACCTATGTTGAGGCTCAAGCCACACACCTAGAAACAGGATGGGGTTGTCAAAGAAACAACAAGGTTTTGGTGTAATTGCCAATTTGGTGTGTGACCCAGAGCGAGCACTGTTTTCCACTATTTTCCACTATATTCACTATTTTTCTTCTTCTGTTGTTCCCGACGCGACGAACCGACGGTCGCGTAGGGCTGTTTTATTTTATGCCCGCGTTTGATAGCGGGGCCAGTTACTATGGCGCGTTTTAGCGCTTCCAATTAGAAAGTGGGGCGTGGGTGTTGGCACCGCCCACCGTTGCTCGCTCTGTTCATGACCAAATATGGTAATGTTTATTGAAAAGGTACATCAATTATTATCTTATCACTTACAATTACTTATCTATCTTATTTACAATTTCTATTCTATGTTATTCTAAGTTAATACTTATTTTACTGTTTCTATTAAAGTTAAACTATTTTTTACTGTCATAAGATATTAATACTATTCTATTCTTATCAGTCCTTATCTACTATCTAGGGTAATAAAACAAACAAAAAGAAATTATTTATTATGCCTAACCTATATACATTCTATATCTATTTACTATCTATTTAATTGCTGTAGGCTGTCCGGAACATCCCTCCCGCCGTGCGTCGTCCGCCAGGTCGTCGCATTCCTCTTCTTTGTGCAGGACAGCCGGCTCCGTTGGCAGGATGACGAGCTTCTTGGTAGGTCGTCGCAGGATCCCTCCTCTCGTCCTCACGTCGACTGCTCGGGTGATGCCATCGGGTCCGGGGTACACGGCGGTCACGATGCCCCTCGGCCATGTGTTGCGAGGTAGCGTCCCATCTGCTACTAGGACGACGTCGCCGATCTTGATTGCTGGGCCCTTAGCGTAGGGCTCCCGCCGGTACTGTAGGTCAGGCAGGTACTCCTTGATCCATCTGGCCCAGAAGAGGTCGGCCAGGCGTTGAGAGTTGCGCCAGTCGGGGCGCCCGATGAGGTCACTGTCGTCGAAGGTGCCGGGGTTCGGAGAACGCGCTGACCCGCCCAGGAGGAAGTGGTTCGGAGTGATGGCTTCTGGATCTTCGGGGTTGACGGAGACGTGGGTGAGAGGCCGGCTGTTGACTGTGTATTCGGCCTCTGCGAGCAGCGTGACGAGGGTTTCTTCGGTGGGGTGCCGCTCGTGCAGCACGGTGTTGAGTGCTGTCTTCACACTCCTGACGAGGCGCTCCCATGCGCCGGTCATGAAGGGCGAGCTCGGGGGCAGGAAACGCCAGTTGATGGCCCTCTTGTCTGCTTCTTCTTCTGTTGCCTTCATCACCTCCTGTAGCTCCTTGGCCGCTCCCCTCAGGTTGGTCCCGTTGTCCGACCACATCTCGGTAGAACACCCTCTTCTTGCTATGAATCTTCGAAACGCGAGGATAGCGGAGTCTGTAGTCAAGGATGTGGCCATCTCCAGATGCACGGCCCTCGTCGTAAGGCACGTGAACAGGGCCACGTATCTCTTCTGTGTGCTGCGCCCCACGGTGACTGTGAGCGGACCGAAGTAGTCGATTCCTGTAAAAGTAAAGGGGCGTCTGTTATGTGCTAACCGGCAGTACGGGAGGTCGCCGGTAGGTGGCGTTGGCGGCGCGTCTCGTCGGATGCGGCATGGGATGCATCGATGCAATATCGCTCGCGCTGTTGGCCGCAAGCGTAGTATCCAATAGTGTTGTCGACACTCGTTGATTGTAGCTTCGACGCCGGAGTGATGCATCTGTCTATGTATGTAGTCTATGTAGAGACGCGCTGCGTAGTGATTCCCGTCGATTATGGGCGGCGCCTTGACGCTATCTTCTATGTTGATAACAGCCGCTATTCTTGTCTTGAGTGTTATCGTTCCGTCGACTATTTCGACCGCTAGGTGGCGCAGTCTGCTGTTGAGTGATAACGCCTTCCCGTTGTTCAACGCTGCTATTTCTTGTGGAAAGGCTTGCTGTTGACTCGCACGAATAATTAATTTTTCCGCTTCCCGCAACGTAAACGCCGGTATGGGCAAATATTTTCTGTTTTCCTTATCACTTGCCCGATGTACTATCGTCTTGAGTTTTCTATCTTGCTGTTTATTTCGACGCCACGTAGGATCCTTATCGCTGTTTTTCTTCGTTCTCTTGTAGTGAACGGCTTCTGTCTTCTTTTTTCTCACGAGGTCGATGAACTGTAGGACCCGAGCAGCTGATCGAATAAGTCGTTCCCACTTGGAAAATCTGTTGAAGTCCGGAACAACTTGCTGTAGTGTGCCTGTTGTACTATGTGTAGTGATGTGTAGGCATGTCTTCTCTTCGCCTGTTTTTTCCGCTGAGACTGATGACTCTGTTGCTGGCCATGTTGATGGATCTTGACGTAGAAATTCTGGGCCCTGGAACCAACGATGTCTTCTGTCGAAGTCTTGAGGTATGTCGCGTGTTGCGTCGTCCGCTACGTTCATTTTCGTAGGCACCCATCGCCACTCGTTGACTGTGCTGTTTTCTTCTATGGCGGCTATACGATGTGCCACGAACGGACGATAGCTGCGCGAGCCGTTGTTGAGCCACGTAAGCACCGTCTTGCTGTCTGTCCAAAACACTTTCTCGTCCGGCTTGTAGTCGTGTTCCTCTATTACCGCGGCTGCCATCCTGCTTCCCATAACCGCGGCTTGAAGCTCCAAACGAGGTATCGATGTTATCTTGAGCGGTGCGACACGTGCCTTGGCGAGCGCTAACGATAGCGTGACACTCCCGTCGCTGTGTACTATGCGCCAGTAGAGTACGGCTGCGTAGGCGGTCTCGCTGGCGTCGACGAATGTGTGTAGCTCTCTTCTTAGCGCTTCGCTGTACCCCTGTAGACAACGTGGTATTGCGACGTCTCGAAGTGCGCGTAGGTGACCCATCCATTCCGTCCACTGTTGTTGTAGATCTTCATCTATGTTGTCATCCCAGCCTGTGCCTCTTCTCCAGATTTCTTGTAGCAACTGCTTCGCTCTTGATGTTACTACGGAGGCGAATCCCAGCGGGTCGAATAGAGACATGACTACTTTCAAAACTTCTCGCTTGGTCGGCCTGCTGTTGTTGACTATGTCCTGTGGTAACCGCGCCAAGTCGAGGTTGAAGGCGAGCTCGTCCGTAGTCGGCTTCCAGATGAGTCCGAGAGCTCGTTCCGTTTTTGCCCCGTCGTTTAAGTCGATGGGCGTCTGTGCTGTGTTGGCTTCTCCTAAGCCCTGTAGAACGCGCGGTGAGTTCGATGTCCATTGTCGTAACTCGTAGTGGGCCTGTAGATGTATGTCGCGCACGTCGCTAGCTATCTTGATTGCCGTGGCTTCGTCCGGAAAACTCTGTAGGTAGTCATCCACGTAGTGGTTGCGCACGATCGCGTCGTAGGCCGCCGGGTGAGTGTCTTCAAACTTCTTAGCGTTGATGTTCTTCACGTAGATCGCTGTGGCCGGTGACGAAGTCGCTCCAAATATGAGTGAAGTCATCCTGTACTCGTCCGGCGGGTGATCACCTCTCTTCGAGCCCCTCCATAAATACCTTAGTGCGTCGCGGTCTTCTGTCTTGATTTTCACTTGCATGAACATCTCCTTGATGTCCGCCATGACGGCCACGGAGTGTTGTCGAAACCGCATAAGCACCCCAGGCAGCGACTGTAGTAGGTCAGGACCGGTGAGTAGGCAATCGTTGAGTGACACTCCTCTTGTTTTCGATGCGGCGTCGTGGACGACACGAACTTTTCCGGGCTTCATCGGATTTAGTACTGCGAAGTGAGGTAGGTACCACGTCCTCTTGTTGTTAGGCGACCTCGGTGGCGCGCGCTCTGCGTAGCCCTTTTCTATGAGCGCGTTCATCTGTTCTTCATACTTCTGTTTCAGCTGCGGGTTCTTGTCTATCTTGCGTTCTGTAGCCAGCAGCCTTCTGTATGCGTTGTCGTAGTTATCCGGCATTACGACATCTTCTGTTTTCCACAGCAGCGCAGTTTCGTAGCTCCCGTCCTCCTGTTGCTTCGTGTTTCGTTCCAATATGACGAGGGCTTGCTGTTCCGGATCGCTGCGCGGCTGCTTCGGTGCTATGGTGAGGGACTCCAGCGCGAAGTGGTGTCGGAGCTGCTCGTCCATGCTGTTGTTGACGTCGTTAGTGTCTTCAGGCTCGCTGATATGATGTACGTAGTTCACTCGTTGACCCAGTGTTCGTGTGTGCGCGCCGTGAAGCACCCAACCCAGACGTGTAAGCGAAGCGACGGGCTGATTGCGTCTTCCTGTTCTTACTTCGGTGGCGAGCAGCAGATGCCAGTTGTCCTGTCCGATGAGTAGCTTGGGTGTTGCATCTTGATACTTGAGGTAGGCCGCGATGTCTGTCACGTGATCGCAGCCGGCTAAGTCCTCTTCGGTCACACGCTGCGGCGATAAGCGGAGGTTGTCCAGCGTGCGCGCCTGTATCTTGTTGCTATTCGTTGCCCCGTGGATGGTGAATGAGACACGACGTGATGCCGATGCGTCCACTTCATTTTTTCCGATGGCCTCGATGAGCAGCGGGTCGCGGGGTCCCCTGGCGCCTATCTTCTGTGCAACTGTCGCGTCCAGGAGGCTCACTGTGCTTCCGTCGTCAAGGAGGGCGTAGGTGTCGTAGTCGCCTTTCGGACCGGAGAGACGTACAGGCACTATCTTCAGGAAGGCTTGAGCGCGCTTCTTAACCGACGTCCACGTTGAGGCGACGACTTCGCTGTTTTCTTCTTTCTTCATGAAGTGAAGCATGCTGTGATGTGTTCGAGTGCATCCGTCAGTGTTGCAGGGCTTCTTTTCGCAGCGATGAAACTTGCTACGATACTGTAGGCATCCAAAACATAACCTCTTCGACTTGGCTATGTCCCATCTTGAGTTAATGTCCGCATCTATAAACTGTTGACACGCGGACAGTGCGTGGCCCGGTTTGTTGCAAACCACACACTCCCTTTTCTGTGTAGTCGGTTTCGCTGTGTCCGTAGCGGCGAATGTCTTCTGTGGTCGCTCCCGCCGCTGCGGTGTCCTCGTCATCGATGTTGTTGTTGTTGTTTCCGGGGCTGCGAATTGTCCGCACTTGTCCGCCTCCCTCTGTAGAAATCGCGAGAGCTTCATCAAAATCGGTTCTTCACTGTTGTTGATGTCCGTTACGTAGTCGAACCACCTGTAGCGTAGTAACGGCGTAAGCTTGTCGACTGTTGTCTTCGCAAGCGCAGGATTTTCTAAATAAGACGTCTTCCTCAGTGCACGGAGTGTCGCTACGACGTTGCCAACTTTCGTTGCCCACACGCAGATGTCGCCCGGCGCGTCGGTGAGGCGTGGTAGCGTGCCTAGGCGATCCAATTCGGCGAGTGCGATGGCGTCTGGACGTCCAAAGCGGGCTTCAAGCGACTTCATAATTTCTTGACTGTCGGCGTTGCAGATGAGGAGAGACTCGACGGCTTCTTTGGCCTTCCCGCGGAGACTGCGGCGAAGGCGCGCAATGTTTTCGACTTCTGTGTGGTGCCTCGACGATTCTTCGTAGGCGGCCCGGAACGATAGCCATTCTTGATGCGATCCGAAGAACGGCGGCAATTCTTGATAATGACGAGGATAAACTGGATGTGTGGCCCGCGCGGCGAGAGCGAAGGCGTCCGCAAGCTCCTGTATGTTGATCTGCGTTGGCTGGCGAACGACGACGGCTGTTGGTGCTCCCGCCGGTGGCGATGCGGGCGTCTGTGAGGCGTGCGGGGCGGGTTGCGGCGGCGCACGCTGGACTGTTGCTGTGGGCTGCAGTACTTCCTGTTGCTGTAGTTGGACGACCGGCGGCGGCGGCGTGACTGTCGACTGTGGGGCCGGCGGCGCGACGTCCTCTGTGTGCACTGCAGGCGATGAGTTGAACGGTTGCTCGGCGATGGCGAGTTGGGGCTGACTGTTATTCAGCCAATCGTTGACTCGGCGTTCTGTTTCTTGCTCTGTTGTCACGGAGTCGTCTTCACTGTCTGTTGATTCGGCTTCTATTTCGGCGACACGTGACGCGGCGAGTTCAACTTGTAACTGTAGAAGCTCCCTCCTGGCCCGCGCGAGTAGAGCCGCTTTCTTGCTGCTCTTCGAACGGCGAGACGACGCAGGGCGGGACGGAGCACGACGATCTTCAACTGTGGGGTGCGAGGGGGCGCCCCCCGCGGCGATGACGGACGAAGCGGGGGGGCGGGGGAGCGCCTCACTCGTCGCTGTACTGGTGGCTGTAGTTCCGTGCGTCCAGGTGTGGGTCTCTTCTGTCGCCGTGGTGCCCGACGTGGTGGTCGTGACTGTGGTGCCGTCGCTTGCTGTAGGCGGGGTGCCGCTCCCGGCCGAAGAGGCTATTACCCCCGACTGTTGCTCGGAGGCCCCTCCCGGCGAGGCGACGTCTGTAGGCGCGGCGGCGGGTAGATCCGACGGCTGTACGGGCGCGGCAGCCTGCGGCGCTGCCCTCGGTGTGCGCTCGTCCCGACCGGACCTTGACCGTGTGACGGGCATGACTGTAGACTATACGACGAACGGAGAGACGACGATGACGGCGGTGGATCCAACGGCGCTGGCGAAAATCCGGCTCTGTAGGACCACGATGTACTGGACCAGGGTACACTTTGCTGTTGACGCTAGTTATCCAACACCGCTGGGCACCCGTTCCCTGGGCGCACGGACCTATGTTGAGGCTCAAGCCACACACCTAGAAACAGGATGGGGTTGTCAAAGAAACAACAAGGTTTTGGTGTAATTGCCAATTTGGTGTGTGACCCAGAGCGAGCACTGTTTTCCACTATTTTCCACTATATTCACTATTTTTCTTCTTCTGTTGTTCCCGACGCGACGAACCGACGGTCGCGTAGGGCTGTTTTATTTTATGCCCGCGTTTGATAGCGGGGCCAGTTACTATGGCGCGTTTTAGCGCTTCCAATTAGAAAGTGGGGCGTGGGTGTTGGCACCGCCCACCGTTGCTCGCTCTGTTCATGACCAAATATGGTAATGTTTATTGAAAAGGTACATCAATTATTATCTTATCACTTACAATTACTTATCTATCTTATTTACAATTTCTATTCTATGTTATTCTAAGTTAATACTTATTTTACTGTTTCTATTAAAGTTAAACTATTTTTTACTGTCATAAGATATTAATACTATTCTATTCTTATCAGTCCTTATCTACTATCTAGGGTAATAAAACAAACAAAAAGAAATTATTTATTATGCCTAACCTATATACATTCTATATCTATTTACTATCTATTTAATTGCTGTAGGCTGTCCGGAACAAATAAACTGATTATAATGTTGAATTGTCGCGTTTTATATTATAGTTTCTTAACAAAGTTAATATATAATATGTAAATATCTTCTTTAAATACTTAAGCGGTCATTATTCAATATACTTATATGGAAAAATTCAAGTTTCTAATTACCGGAACGAGGTAAAATTATAATTTCTAATTGTCACAGCCATCAAATATTTTAGATACCGATAACTTGGATACTATATAAACTAAATAAATGCCAATACGATTAAATTCACAACTGATTCATATTCATTCTCTCTACAGTCATATTTCATGAATAGGTTCAAGAAATTAAAAGGGTTGTGGTAATTAGACTAAAAATGCCAAAATTGAGAATGGCCGATAATATCATAGGGTCTGGTGAATTCCAACAACAATAACGAAAAACGTGTCACTAAGTAGTTTGGCTTGCAAGCCAATGTTTCACACAGAAAAATTGAGCGGGGAATTTGATTGCTACATTTATTGCCAGTGTTATTGGTCGGTAATATTAGGTGACTTTGTTGTAAACTACGTAATACATTTCTAATAAGGTGTGGTGTGGTTTACATGGGGTTACATGTATTAATAAAAGATAAGAAGAGAGAATACGCTGCCACACTGATCCTGGAACTAAATCCGCGTCAAAACATTTCTATTCGTATAATTTCTCTGTTCTGTGGGGCTAACACTTAGATGACGAAGAGATCTATACCATATTCATTCAGATCGTGTTGGTTTGCTAAGTCAATTGGCCCTGCACACTTTCCTTTGGCGTATTTCTATCACCTTTTGAAATACTTAAAAGAATATAACGAAGATATACTAAGTTACAAAGCTTTTGTGAATGAAAATTATGTAAAATAGTAGCGGAAAGCTGGATGAATATTCAGGCAGATTATAATAAATTTCCCTATGCATTTTTCAGCAATTCTTAGCGTATTGGGGTTATTTTTTGTTTAATTCTTCTTTCAAATTACGAACTACAGGCTTTTTTTATCATTCAACCATAATACAAGTGATGTTAGATGCTATCGTTATCTTTTGATAATCAAACGAACTTACCAAGTGAAGTTCGATTTGAATTATATGACAGCTTCATTCGACGCGATTTACTTATTGTAGTAGCACTCACATGTATCAGCCTTCCACGCATTTTTTAGAGTTTACTGGTTTTTTTTTTTTTTTTTTTTATTAGCTTTGCATTTGACTACTACCCCACCACATACAACTTGTCGGTCGTGTCTCGGGTCTGTGTTCATTGCGTTTAAAGTCAACAATTTTATTTACAATTAATATAAATAGTTAGTATGAATACATTTTATTTCTATGAAGGGCAGGGATATTTAATTAACATAATAGGGCGGGTGTATGTAAATCGCGTCGAATGAAGCTGTCATATAATTCAAATCGAACTTCACTTGGTAAGTTCGTTTGATTATCAATTATATTTCCAGCTTCATTCTTTGCGATTTACTTATTGTAGGATGTTGATAGATCAAATAAAATGTAATTTTAAGTAAGTATATAAATACCTATAAATTAATTGGAAATAAAATTACGATATTACAAAAATCATTTTATTTTTATCTCATAGCTACAAAATTAAGATATGCTCAATCTAATTGGATAATATTGTTGTAGCAAAACCATTATCCTCATTAACAACTACGTTCTTATTATAGTATTTAACAAAGGTTAGGGAAGAGTTTGACCAGCCAGCGGTCTTTCTTATAACATCTAACCCAACTCCGAGTCTACTAGCCGCAGAGGTTGAAGCGTGACGTGTACTGTGTGCTGTGTATAATGAAGTATCAATACCACTTTTAAAAAGAACATTTTTGATCCAGTGACTCATTGTCTGACTTGAAATCTTATTGTATGGCTTCTTAAAACTAATAAATAAAAATGTACTATTGCGTAAATTTTGAGTTTTATTTAAATATTCATTTAAATACCTGGCCGGACAAATGTCAGGTCTTTCATCAAAAAATGGTAGTTTTAGAAGCGGCTGTAAGGAATTGGGTTGAGATGTTTTTATTAAATCAGGGATTTTTATAGCTATTTCTTTAGAATTAACAATTATATTTTCAAGTTTTATTAATGCAAATGTTTGCATTCTATGCGCCGTAACTAAGGCTAACAAAGTAAGAGTCTTTTTTGAAAGGATTTCCAGGCTAAGATCTTTATTGGGACATTGTTGTTCTAAATAATCTAGTACAATACTAGGATCCCATGTTGTGCTATACTTTGGTTTTGTTGGCCTTAGCCTGAAAACGCCTTTCATAAATCTTTTGATTCTGTCATCATTTAGATTACATCCTGATAGTAATGATAATGCGGACTTATAGCTATTTACAGTTCCATATTTAGCTCCAGAATCAAAAACTTCAGTTAAAAAATGAATTACAATTGGTACAGACGTTTTTATATAATCATATTTGTGTAACCTACAGTAGTCTATCCAATGTCTAATAGCACAATCATATTGTCTATAAGTATTTTGAGATAAAGAAGAGAGCATTATTTCAGCAGATCTAGATGAGAGTGATCTTTTTAATAAAGCTTGCCTGATAATTTCGCGGCAACTAGCCCAAGACTGCGATGTAAGTTGTGTGGTTTCCTAGAAGGAGAAATCAAAAGATTAATATCAGGGTCAAAATAAATAACTTGATTGTTTACGATTAACTTTTGAAAAAGTGGGAACCAAGCTTGTGTTGGCCAATAAGGTACAACAATAATGCCTTCTGCTTTCTCAGAGATGATTTTTTGTAAAATTTTTAAAATTAATGAGAATGGAGGCAAAGCGTAGAAAAATAGGCTATTCCAGGGAATCGTGAAAGCGTCAATAGCCCAGGCATCTGGATCGTTCTTCCAAGAAACGTAACAAGCGCATTTTGCGTTACGCCGGGTTGCAAACAGGTCAACATCAGGATATCCTAATTTATCCTGAATCTCCTGGAACGCACTGTTTGATAATTCCCATTCGGTATCATTAAATTTCTTTCGAGATAGCCTATCAGCGTCGTAATTATTTTTAGTGTTGATATAGGATGCAAAAATTATTATTCTACGCTTTTCACACCATTGCCAAATTTGTCTTGTTATGCTATTTAAATGAGGAAACTGAACACTGCCCATTCTATTCAGACAAGATATCGCGGTAACATTGTCGATTCGTAGTAAAATTTCACATTGTTTTAAATTTCTTGCGAATACTTTTAAGGCGAAAAAACCTGCTCTAATTTCTAATTCATTTATATGTTGACTCATTTCATCATCTTTCCAAAAACCATGAGATTCTTGTCCATCACAAAAAGCACCCCAACCGAATGTCGATGCGTCTGAGAATATTTCAATGCAAAATGAATTGAAACGGAACTTTGACACATCAGTTTTTATATGTTTATTCCACCATCGTAAATCTATTTTTAGTTCATCTGGTAAATTAATATTTTGTTCGTAATTCATATTTTTCAAAAGGCATAAGTATTTATGTCGCTCTAAATTTTTTGTATACATCCAAGAGTAGTCTAATGCAGGGCAAGCCGATGTTAATAGCCCAATGAGTCTAGCGAATTCCCGTAATCTACACCGTTTTAAAGGTATAAACTTTTGTAACATAGCAGTTATTTTATCTCTTTTGATATTGGGTAATCGCATTTCCATGTTTTTGGAGTCAAATACAAAACCTAGAAATTGAGATGAAGTGTTTGGTTCTAAGCAACTTTTTTCGTAATTTATTAAAAATCCTAATGATTGCAATAACGTGACTGTTTTATATACATTGTGTTTACATTCGGAATAAGTACGTCCAATACATTGTATATCATCGAGGTATATAACCGATAATAAACCAGCTGATCTTAAGTATTGCACAACAGGCTTAAGCATTTTAGTAAAAACATATGGGGCGGTAGAAAGGCCAAACGGTAAACAATTGAACTCGTATAAAATATTATTATACTCAAATCTTAGATATTTTCTTTGTGATTTTTTGACATTTATTAAAAAATAGGCATCTTTTAAGTCCACTGATGCCATAAAACAATCTTTGCTAATTAATTTTAATGATGTACGATAATCCTCCATTTTAAAATGTGAGGTAGAAATAAATTTGTTCAAATTTTTTAAATTTAAAATAAATCTCTTTTCTCCATTCGGTTTGGGCACTAAAAATACACTAGATACGTATTCCCCTGGAGAATGTGTACATTTGGAAATGGCATTATTTTTTAATAATTTTTGTATGGCAGTGTCAAAATCACATGATTCTTGTTCTGATTTAGGAAAAACAGACGGTTTATATTGCTGTACAGGCTTTGAATTGAATGGGATAATATAACCTTTTGTCCAGGAAAGGATTGTCGTATCCTTAGTTATTTCAGCCCATTTATGACAGAAATATTTTAAACGACCAGCATAGCGTACCTCGGACGGATGTGGAATTATCGGCGACTGCTGTGGTGAGCGCGATGTGGAGGCGGCGGCGGAGAGCGTGTGCGGCGAGCTGGTGGAGGCTTCGGTGGCTGCATCCTGCCCGCCGGAGCTCTGTTCGGAGCAGACCGATACTGCCCTGCATCTGACCTGCTCGACGTCCTGGGGTGCAGGGCTTTGGAGTTTACCTTATGAGTGAATTTATTGTTATTACTGGTATTAAAATTGGAATTATTTGTTTTATTTTGATATTTCAATGTATCTCCTGATTTTTGAATTGTTTTGGCCGCATTCAGTTTTTCGGTGAGATTTTCACCAAAGAGATATTTATCTCTGCATGTATCTACTACTAGTGCACCCTTAAGGTTGTTATTTATAGATGCGATAACAAAGCTTCGACGAGTTTTAGTTTCTAAATTATGAGCATTACATAGCAGACGACTAGCATCGCTATAAGGTTTCAGCAATTTTTCTTTAGAAAAATCGTTAGTAATTATCATTTCAGTTGCTTGGGCTAAAGCGGCTAGTGCAGTTGCCAAATGTTTTTGTTTTGATAAGAGGGAAAAATCTCTTTTTACCAAATTCTCAGGAAGTGCCGCTTTAGCTTCAGGATTTAAAATAGGTGGAACAAGTAGCCCACAGTTAGCGGGAATTAGGTATTCATTAACTAATTTCTCCTTAATGTCCTTAGATAAGCCCTTAGCTAATATGTCTTGCCATCGTGCAGCAACGTCTTTATGGATATTTGGTCCCAAAGAAGATTCAGTTTTTGGTGCATCACCAAGAATATTTAAGATGGAATCGTCAAGACCTTGCTCATTTTTTGATGCTAGGTCTGCCGATGATGGCCCTGGCTGAGGCGACAAATTGAGGGTTTGTTGCGGTTCCCGTATAGAATCCTGTTCGAGTGCTTCAATGCGCTCGTATGGTTCTAATGTACCCTCATGAAATAATTCATAAGCGGATTCTCGTATAGGTTCTGGTGATTGTTGTACTGGAGACTCGTTACTGTAGTTGCGATTAGGCGTCAGTCCCCGCATTGACGACATAGTGCCAGCCCATTCACTTGGTGGCATATAGATGTCATCAGTTTGGCAGAGATCTGGAACAAACCAAGACTCTTATTAGAAATGACGGAAAATACCCAGTGTGGTAAGTTCGCATCATATAAGATTTAAATGGTAAAAGCCCAGTGTGGCAGTTACGCATTTAAGATTGATAACATCGTTATTTAAAACTCACTTACTTGTAGATTCTTCTTCAGTACGAGATTCTTCTTTTTTCTGATCTTGATCCTTCTTATTTTTTAATTTTTCTTCCAATTTTCTGATTTTCTTCAATATTTTTTCCTCGTCTATGTCTCCCGACTTTCGTTTTTTCCCCATGTTGAAAGAAACGACCAAAAGAAATCGAACTTATGGAGTGACGAAGTGAACGTGTGAAGGCTTCGACACGTGAACGCAGAATGAACACAGACCCGAGACACGACCGACAAGTTGTATGTGGTGGGGTAGTAGTCAAATGCAAAGCTAATAAAAAAAAAAAAAAAAAAACCAGTAAACTCTAAAAAATGCGTGGAAGGCTGATACATGTGAGTGCTACTACAATAAGTAAATCGCAAAGAATGAAGCTGGAAATATAATACATCTATATGATTGCTAGATTTAACTAGTGTAGTTTTGGTGTTCCCGTTATCTCAACACATAATTTGTATCTATATGTGAAGACCTATTATTGGCTTTTTGTAATACAATCTGTTACCTATGTAAATTTATTTGCTGTTGGTCATCCAAATGTATAAAATAAAATAAATAATAAAGTTGAAGTAAGGTTGGAGTGTCTGTTTGTAGTATTTAAATAACCGCTTTTTACTAAATACTTATGGATGTACGGTACGTATACCGAAATAACATTTTTACAATTTTTGTCTGTCTGATTTTCACTGGCAGATGACTGATGTAATAGGAAGTAACTTAAGATAGGTAGTTCAATTATACAAAAATTTTTTCATTGACTGCGAACTGAACAATACTTTTAGTAAAATTCCACGCGGACGAAGTCGCAGCCACAGCTAGTCGTATATGTAAAAAAAACTTATAAGCATGGGCAGGAGCTGGAATTATTTCAACCAGATATCCAATACCTTAATGCCACAACCACAGATTATCCTCTTTTACAAGATCTACTCTCCCTCCATCTCACGAATCAATCAGGTTATGTGTCCAATCCCAAAATGTGCACAACGCCGCTAAAGAAGGGTCTTTCGTCGTTTCGCACCACAAGCGATTCGAACCGCGGTGCGAATCGCCCAAGAGCCGTTTTGGAATGGGTTCTTTCGCACCGCAGTTGTTGGAGCGATGCGAAAAGCCCAAAGTATTTTTTGGAATGGGTCGCTTCGGATTACAGGGCGAAACGATCCAATACTCTTTGCGTGGGGCCGATTTGGACTCATATTAAAAATTAAAGTATTTGAATTATTTATTTTTACAGATAAGAAGAAAAATTAATAGTGATAAAAATACTTGCGAGATAGTATGTAACTATTATATTTATAAAAAAATATTAAATTTCAACATGGTATAATCACAGATTGAATCACTAACAGTCTAAAATCAACAAAAATATAAAACTTGTGAACTAAAACTAAACTTAAAACTAAGGCGGCGGCGATGTTCACATAATAAAATAAAAATTAAGTTAAAAAACTATAACCCGACTACGTGGTGTCTAAAAAGGCTGAAACAAGGGCATAATTGAAATAGAAATCCAAAATTGCATAGGTATTTAAATGATCATGGTAAAACCATGGTCGCACCCACTGTATACTGTATACCACCAAAATGTTCGTTTAAAGGTGTTCCTATCATTCATTTACAATGGGTGCGACCACGGCTTTACCATGACCATTTAAGTACCTATGCAATTTTGGATTTCTATCTCAATTATGCCCTTGTTTCATCCTTTTTAGACACCACGTAGTCGGGTTATAGTTTTTTAACTTAATTTTTATTTAATACTTTTTCGTTTCCCGAACGGAAATGACTGGACCGCGTGAAATGTACAACTTCACGAATGCATTTTAAACAATATTTCAACTTAAACAATATGAGTTATATACATATTTGTAATGTGCTCGCCAAGACCTTTCTTGTGATACAAACACGTGGTACCAATCTCAGTTTAATTTTTTTTGAGGTTAGAATCTGAGGTTTAAATTCTGTCAGTTAAAAATTTGATACAATTTATATAGCCTATGTTACCTGCACTATTTTTACGAATCTTTTGCCACCTCATTCATTAAAAACGGTCCAGTAGTTTAGGCGCTACGGTGGAACATACATACATACATACATACATACATACATACATACATAAATACATACATACTTACATACATACATACATACATACATACATACATACATACATACATAGACTGCCAAAATCATTACCCTTCCTTTTGGCTTCGCCGTAGTCGGGTAAAAAATACTTAGTGGGCTTATTGATATCAATTTTCATTTTAAGAATTATTTTGGTTGTCCTGTTATTTTGTGCCTGGTTGTACTACCTATATGAGATGTGTAATTTAAATACATTATTTTTGTCAGAATTTACCAATTCAAAAAGAAAACTACTTACTTTGTTATTCCAACCGTGGTGTGAAAGAACCCATTCAAAAAGATCTATTCGGCGATTCGCACCGCGGTGCGAAAGAACCCATTCAAAAATGGCTCTTGGGCGATTCGAACCGCGGTTCGAATCGCTTGTGGTGCGAAACGACGAAAGACCCCTAAAGAAGTTATCACTTCAAAAATTTAGCTCGCCAAGCGATGGCGAAAATTCCTTGCTCTTTGGCCACAACGGAACCCTAATAATTGTCATATCGTATCAGTATGTTTGTCTTTGCAAATATAATAAGACAAAAACAACCGTTTTAATGCCGCTATCACAGAAGTCGTCATACTCTCAAAACAGTTAAAAATAGTTCGAGACGCTAAGGATAGCCAAGTCATCATCATTTCATGTTGGTGATACGGTCAATTGATCACACTCTGATGTCAGAGTTCTTCAGAACCACCTCTCGGCCTCTGAAGTAGTTCCTATAAAGAGAAGCACGGAATCACCATTATAAGGGATGTTCGCTGAGGCGGGGTGGATTGTTTCTACACTACCATGTGCAAGCGGTGCACATCCCTGGCTTATAGGCTTCGGGCCAGCTCCAATAGCAAGTTGTTTGCATCACGGGTCGATTCGGCATGTGTATATGTACAACTAGCGACCCGCCCCGGCTTCGCATGGGCATAAAAACCTTCCTCTTGACTCTTGAACCACTCTATCTATTAAAAGACCGCATCAAAATCCGTTGCGTAGTTTTAAAGATTTAATTGAGCATACAAATGGACGTGGACAGACAAAGCGACTTTGTTTTATACTATGTAGTGATGATACAATACACATGCTGAGAAACGAACATATGTGATTAGTATCTGTGTTGTAGGTTTATTTGTACTAACATTAGGTTTTAAGATTTCTATGTTACTAGCAATAAATGATCCATAGTTGGTCGAAAATAAATGATTATTATTATTATATCGATCTTTTTACCCGACTGCAGTCGGGTAAAAAGATCGCCTTCAAACTAAATTATTTGTTTTAAATTGATGTACGTTACTAACTTGAAGAATGTGCTAAGGCTTAGAGGAAAATTTTACGTATTCACTACACAAGCAAAAAAATTATCGACTATGATACAAATTCTCCCATGAGACTTTTTAACTTTGGTTTTAACCAGAACACGGGCGATAGTTTAAGTAGTATACTTTATCAAAAGGTATGTTGTTATCTATGGATGTTTTGAAAGGCAAATCCCAACTAATATTATAAATGCGAAAGTGAGTTTGTATATTTGTTTGTTTGTTATCTCTTCACGCCCTCTCTACTGAACCAATCTTCCTAAAATTTCACATGCACACAGCTAGGAGTATTGAGAAGGACATAGGGTACCTTTTATCCCGGGAAAAAGCACTGTTCCCGAGGGAAATCAGGCGGCCGAAGCTTCGCACGAAAGCTAGTAAGGGAAAGGGATAATATGATCATCTCGGAGAAAGAAAAACCACGTAAAAATAAATAAGTAAATTTTTTTATATTAATACTATATTTACTTTGTATACTAATGCTATATTACAATTTACTTCATAGTACCTATACAAAATCGCACGCAGACGCCAGGATTTTTTTTTTAATCTATGATTTACTCGCATTGTCTTTAGGTAACAGCATGGTTATCACCACGCCACCTGTAAATAAACAAATAAAATAAATCCATACTAATATTATAAATGCGAAAGTCTCTGTCTGTCTGTCTGTCTGTCTGTCACCTCTTCACGGCTAAACTGCTGGATTGATTGTAATGAAATTTGGTAGGGATGTAGTTAACGACCTGAGGTCAAACATAGGCTACTTTTGGGCGCGATATAACCGAGGCCCACGCGGGGCGAAGCCGCGGGGAACAGCTAGTATTTTATAAAAGTAGACTAAAATGAGTCTAATGGACCATAATATGTTATCTATAAGTAGAAGTACTGTAATAAAAAGAAAGAACTACTCACTTAACACAAAAGTAGACCAACCATAAAAAGTAGTGGCGCAGTGGTGGAAAATCGTAGCCCCGACGAGATTCACGCCACCCATGGACGTGAACCGTGCAAACATCATGGAAAGACTGGTCACCAAACCCCTGAAATAGGTAGATTGCTTAGGATCTGCTCTCAGGAGACACGCTACCTTGGCCAACCTTGGAAATCCCTTAATCTTCTGGGCATCCAGATTGGCCGTTCATATCGTGCGGATTATAGGATCAATTGACCATGCACACACTAGTATCAGAGTTCTTTCAAACAGTCTCTCGGCCTCCCAAGTGGTTCCTTTAACGCATATATACCAGATGGCAGCCAGGACGGATTAACATGCCTTCCATAATCATCTTTATCAGACAATCAGTGATTCAAGCCTGCCTGAACCAAACTGGCAACAACCGAACAAATTAAGTATGTTTCAAATTCAAATTGTTTATTTTCGATTTAGGGATATTTTTATCACTTATTGACGTCACTTTTCGACGTTTCCCTTTGGAATCTAACACACCATCTTCGGAATTGAACTCACGTTCTCAGGGTCAGTCCTACTCCTTAACTACTGGATCACAGAGGCAGTGTTGGCCGCTGCTAAATTTTATACAGTTTGCATATATTCTTAGTTTGACACCACCAGTGGATTTTTCTTTTTCTGTAGCAAAAAAAAACTGCAGAAATGGATGCCAGTGCTGACAGCCAGTGCAAGTAATGCCTCACGTGTTAGGTTACCCTTCTTTCCTACAGCATATTGTATTTTTTGAACTAAATCTCGTTATACATCTGCTTAACAATAAATAAACAAATTCTGATGTGGTTCAGAATTCGGACACGACCGCACAGGACTGATCGACACACATTATAATAAAATGCGACTTACCTATAAGACGTAGGGTACAAATCGGTAAAATAAGAAGCAACGCTGCCGATACCGATAACCGTACCCTGAAGCAAGGTAAAGAAGACCATAACTGCTACCGGCTGGCTGACGAAGTTAAGCAGGATGCCGCTGGCAGCAGAGATTGAGAAGGTGGAGACGAGGACTGAGCGGCGGTGGACGGCGATCTGGGCCACCAGGAGAGTCAGGATACAGAAGATAACGCCGTAGATCATGCCGGAGTATAGAGTGTTGGGCGATATCGTATCGTCACAGAATAGCTGAAAGAAAAAGACATTTATATTTAACTAGCTTTCGCCCGCGGCTTCGCCCGCGTGAGTTTCCCACGGGAACAGTGCTTTTTTCGGGATGAAAGGTATCCTATATCCTTCTGAATACTTTCATCTATGTTTATGCGAAATTTCAGGAAGATTGGTGCAGTAGATAGGGCGTGGAAGCGTAACAAACAAACTCACTTTCGCATTTATAATATTAGTTAGGATTAGGATAGTTAGGAAGTTAGCATTAGAATTTTGTACATAGGTAAATAGTAAAAGGTCTATTTATTTATTGAATAGATTCATGTATAGAGAAAAACATACACAGAAGCTAGTATAACACTCCTAAACGCAGACGCTAGCGACTGCGTTAGGATTTTGTATGGAATTTTTTAGTTACCCACATGCGCCTCATAGGTTTGTCATACAAAATCGCTAACGCAGTCCCTAGCATCTGTATCTCATACTAGGGGTTTAAAATACATAAAAAAACATAGAGAAGAGAACATGGGTGCAAGGATGCTGCTTATGCTTATGGACATTCACCTATGCAGCTCGTAGCCGTCCACCTAATCCATGGTCTGACGACCATATCAGGGTCACAGACCAGTCAGATTGGAAATCTATGCGAGGAGATATACATATGTGCAGTTGTGGACATCTTGTGACTCCATCCATTTCGTGTATAGGTGTCTCGGCCAATCGATCATGCACACCCTGGTGTCAGAGTTCTTTGGAACCGCCTCTCGGCCTCTGACGTAAGGCTAGACGTAAAGGCTTAACGTGCCTTCCGAAGCACGGAATCATCTTTATTATCAGACAGTCAGGTGATTCAAGCTTGCAACGTCCTAACCTAACCAAACTGGAAACAACATGCTTAAACAAAGTATGCTTCCCGTGGGAATCGAATCCACGACCGCCGGGTCTACAGGCAAACGCCTTAATCATTGGACCACAGAGGCAGCTATCTTGTGGCTCTCTAACAGCAACACTTCTTGGTAAAACACTATGGTACCTTAGATCTTCAGAATACAAGATACAAGAACCTTATCTTTACAAAGGCCAAATAAGTGGCTTTGGTAGTTTAAACAGTCGAATTTTCACCCACTGCACTACTAATGATTCAAGAACATGTGTCTATATCAGAGAAGGCATAGACGCCATGCTCTTGAATTCCTTATGTTACAGAGACCTAACAGCAGTCAAGGTTCAACAAGGGGCAGGCCAGACTGTGGTTATGGCTGCAGCCTACCTGCCGTACGAAAGCAAGGACCCAGTGTCTCCGGAGCTGGACACACTCGTGAAACACGCTGAGGAGAGGAAACTGGGCCTTGTCATGGGTTGTGACGCAAACGCCCACCACATCATGTGGGGCAGCTCAAACAACAACGCGAGAGGAGAGAAGTTGGCGGATTATTTGATAAGTTCACCTCTTTTTATTCTCAATAAGGGTAACAAACCTACCTTCTTCAACTCTGTGAGAAGGGAAGTCATTGACGTTACACTGGCCTGCAGGAAAGCTTCTACCAAAATTGAAGGCTGGCATGTGTCGGACGAAACCACACTGTCTGACCACAACTATATATGCTTTAGGTACAAATGTGACAATATAATATCACAAAATGTTCGCAAAAGGAACCCAAGGCATACTGACTGGTTATCGTACAGAGAAATGCTAAAAGTAGAATTAGGAGCTCCAGGATCGAAGCTTAACTCTGTTATTGACCTCGAACTGGAAGCTGATCGTATCGTTAATGGTATAAAAACTGCCTGGATGGACAGCTGTCCAGAGCGCAAACCTAGGGGCCTAAAGGAACCTTGGTGGACGCCAGAAGTCGCAAAAATGCGACAGGAAACGAGAAGGCTCTTTAATGAAGCTAAAGCCAAAAAGGACTTTAGGGACTATCATAAGGCCCTAACCGAATATAGTAAAATGGTGAAAAAGGCTAGGCAAACGGCTTGGAGACGTCAATGTGACTCGATAAGTGCACTGCCTGAAGGAATGCGACTGGCTAAATCTGTAAGTGTTACTAAAGCAAATCCATTGTTATCTGTGAAAGATGAAAATGGTTTGCAAACCGAAACCGGCAAGGAAACATTGAGAGTGATGTATAATACTCACTTTCCAGGTTGCATTGAGACAACAGTTGATCAGCAAGATCTCAACTGCCTGGAATCTGTAGAGGTGAAAACCTTCAAAAGAGACTGGGAGGTGGCAAAGAAGGTAGTAGATGACGAGAAATTAAAATGGGCCGTGGGAACCTTGCAGCCGTACAAGGCACCAGGACCAGATGGCATCTACCCGATATTCTTGCAACAAGGAATCTCCATACTAGGTCCACATCTATGTAGACTATTCAAAGCCTGCATAGCATTTGGGTATATTCCAAAAGCGTGGAGGTTGGTGAATGTGACGTTTATTCCTAAGCCAGGAAAAGCGACATATGATGAGCCTAAATCCTTTAGAGCAATAAGTCTGCAATCTTTCTTGTTGAAGGTATTGGAGAAAATGGTGGATAGATACATTAGAGATGGTCCACTTAAGAAGCATCCGCTCCACAGTATGCAATGCGCCTATCAGCCTGGTAGATCGACAGAGACAGCCCTACACTATGTAGTGAACCAAGCTGAGAAGGCGCTCGAAAGTAAAGAAATATGTCTGGGGGCTTTCCTCGATGTAGAGGGGGCATTTGACCAGACCACATTTGAATCTATATGCAGAGCGGCAACGGTACACGGTATTCCGGAAACACTCTGCAGATGGATGAACAATATGCTCAAAAGTAGGATAATTACAACCGAGCTTATGGGGGATAAGCTATCGGCGGTGACGACTAAGGGATGTCCGCAGGGGGGAGTACTATCTCCGACCCTGTGGAGCCTGGTTGTGAATTCTCTGATAGCTATTCTAAATAAAGGACCAGTAGTAGCGGTTGGTTATGCAGATGACATTGCCATCCTTATAATTGGTAAAGTTCCTAATACGGTAAAGGATATAATGAATAAAGCTTTGGTGGATGTACAGAAATGGTGCTTAGAAAATCACCTGAGTATAAACCCGAGCAAAACAACAGTTATACCCTTTACAAGGCTCCGGAATCTGACGGGACTAAACAACCTCAGGATGAATGGTACGGAGATCACATTGACCAAGGAGGTTAAGTATCTAGGTGTAACACTGGACAAAGAACTGACTTGGAACACACATGTTAACAATATTATAACAAAGGCCACAAGAGTATTTGGCATGTGTAGAAGTACATATGGTAAAACATGGGGACTTAAACCGTATATTGTACGATGGCTGTACGATATGATGGTGAGGCCTATTCTGACCTACGGAGCACTAGTATGGTGGCCGAAGGTCCAACAGGTGACATGTATAAATGCCCTTAGAAAGCTACAGCGGATGGCCTGCTGTGCTATCTCTGGTGCGTTTACTACTACACCAACGGTATCCATGGAAATTATCCTAGGAATACCGCCACTACATCTATATATAGAAGGCGAAGCCTGTAAAGCACTCTACCGGCTGTCTACAGCTGGCGTGTGGAACAGGAACGCACCAAGGACAAGGCATTTGCAAATGGAGACCACACAAGAACTCGACAGGATGTTAAACATGGGAAGCGACAAGATACTACCCGTGTATAACTTCAAAAGAAACTACAAAACATATGTCCCATCAAGGGAAGAATGGAAGGGAGAATTTAAACCTTTAGAGAAAGACTGCCTTACTTGGTACACGGACGGGTCAAAAACCAACCATGGAACAGGAGCAGGCATCTTTTCCAAGGACAGGCAACTGTATCAGAGCATGGGACGGTTATCCACCGTTTTTCAATCAGAAACGTATGCGATTACTGTATGTGCGAAATTGAATCTAGAGAAAGGCCTAAAAAACCAATCTATCTACATTCTTACCGATAGCCAGTCGGCTCTTGCTGCTCTCAGCTCAGACAGGATTGATTCTGGACTAGTCTTGGACTGTGTGAATTCCCTTAATAAATTGGGAAGACACAACAGGCTGAGACTGGTTTGGGTGCCCGGTCACGTTGGGGTTGAGGGGAACGAGAAAGCCGATAAACTGGCAAGGGAAGGATCCAGTAATCCTTTAATAGGACCTGAGCCCTTCGTAGGGCTGGCATATGGAACGGCAATTACAGCTGTCAAAGAAAATGTCGAGAGGAGACAAAAGGCCGAATGGAATACACTGAGTGGACTCGCACACTCGAAGGCGACGATTGGTGCCAATGGCACCTGGTGGCATAGGAAGGTCTGTAGGTATAACAGAACACAGACAATAATAGGAGCTCTGACCGGACATTTTGAAAACCGCAGTCACCTCTTTAAACTGAAACTTGTCGAAAGCCCCGAATGTAGGGCATGTGCAAAAGCAGAGGAGTCCATGAGCCACATTTTGTGTTGCTGTGACTCACTGGCCAGCAAGCGAATGGACCTCTTTGGAGCAGCGTACCCTGACCTGGAGGACTATAGCACTTCGCACCAGGTGATGTTCTGAAGCTCATGCAGTCCTTCTTCAGAAATCCCTGTGTGGGTGAGTAAGGGATGGGGTAAGTACAAAAGGACCCAAAGGTTCGACGTGCTTCCTTTAATTTAGGACCCATATTTAAGATAAGATAAGATAAGATAGATCTTCAGAATAATTTTACTTGGATGAATGACGACCTCCGTGGCGTAATGGTTAACATGCCTGCCCGCTACTCAGGAGGTCCCGGGTTCGATACCCGGTCGGGTCAAGATGAAAAATGATCTTTTCTGATTGTCCTGGGTCTTGGATGTGTTTATCTATATATGTATTTGTTATAAAATCTAGTATCGTTGAGTTAGTATCCCATAACACAAGTCTCGAACTTAATTTGGAGCTAACTCAATCTGTGTGATTTGTCCAAAAAAAAATAATTACTACAATGATATTTCTTTTTTTGTCAGTATTACTTTAAAATTCTTACTTCCTGTACATGTGTAGAATTTGGAGCTTGGTGAGCCAGTGATTGGCAAAAATTGGCTTCGGAGTTTGCCCCCTCAGCCAGACTATTGAAGAACATATTCACTATCACTGGATACCACATCAGGAACACGTTGTTACTGCAATAAAAATTCAAATATATTTAACTAGATTTCGCCCGCGTGAATTTCCCACAGTAATATGGCTTTTTCCTAGATTGAAAGGTATCTTATGTCCTTCTCAATACTTTTATCTAGGTGTATGCGAAATTTCAGGAAGATTGGTGCAGTAGAAAGGACGCGTAGCAAACAAACACACAAATAAACAAACGCACTATAACATTTATAATATTAGTAAGGAAGTAAGGATTAGTAAAGATAAGGATTGTAAGACGTGAGCCCAAATTGTAGGCACCCAATACGTACGTGATGTATGAACTATTTAAGAACTGAAATACTTATTTCGCCTTTTCCTATTTACTTTTCCAGACAGTTAAATCTTATTACAATATAGCACTTGGGTGACCGAGCTTCGCTGGTTTTATGCAGAAGATCATTTTCGTGAAAATATGGGTAAAATGAATTTTCCCAGACATGAAACCTAGCTAGATTATCTTTTTGTCTATGTAAGAACTTATGTTTAAAATTTCAAAGAAATCGTTAGAGCCGTTTTCGAATACGCGAGTACAAATAAATTTATAAATATATACCTATAGAAATATTACTCGTTTAATAGTAGTTATTATTATATTATAGGATTTACTGACTCGCACTTGGCCATTTTAACTACAAACCCAAGCAGAGAGACAATACTCACGTGCTACTGCAAATTGCCATAAGAAAGTAAAGCTTCAAAGTGGTCCATAACAGTGGCGGTTTGAACAATGGTACTGTCTGCTCCACAATCGACCTCCAGAAGTTAGGACTGGTTGGGGTACTCTTGATATTTAAATGTTTCACCTGAAATTTATATTTGAGAAGAAAATTTGTAACGCACGTTATCAACATTGCTGTTTCAAATTATGAAGGAGAACGTATTAAAGTTAGGAACGACACACATAAGACAATTTTGGATTAGTCGAATAGGTAGGTACCTACTAGAAAAATAAATAAATGTCTCAACATTGTTTTTGAAAAAAAAAACAGAGTACACTCCTAATGTTGCAGGCGTCCATTGGCTACGGTGACCGCTTACCATCAAGTGGGCCATATGATTATAATTTCTGTGGCCATATGCCTGTTCGCCTACTACATCTTATTATATATATAAAAGAAAGTCGTGTTAGTTACTCCACTTATAACTCAAGAACGGCTGAACCGATTTAGCTGAAAATTGTCAGGGAGGTAGTTCAGAGCCAGGAGAAGGACATAGAGTACCTTTCATCCCGGGAAAAACACTGTTCCCGAGGGAAGTACACGCGGGCGAAGCCGCGGGCAAAAGCTAGTTGTATATAAAAAAGAGTAGACTACAAATAATACCCATGATTTTTACAATCTAAGAACCTCTTTTTCAAATCGATTTAAATAAGTAATAACCAAAACCTTGTCCTAAAGTGTAACAAATACTTTCTTGAAAACCGCTTCAAAATCGGTTCGATCAAAACGCGAGATAATTACAGACAAACATAAGTACATGCCAAACTAAGAACTTCCTTTTTGAAGTAGGTAAGTAGGTTAAAAATATTGCCTTACGAAAAAAGATAAAAGATAAGGACGACAATACCAACTGGATAATCGTCTCTCCTTCCTCCATTGGCTTGGAACATTATCTTCAATACTTCTATCGCTTTCTCTGTCCTCCCTTTATCAGCCAGGAACTTGGGACTCTCCTGAAGAAACAGCAGCATCAACGCTCCAATTCCCAATGGAAGTGCCATGACTATCGTGAACAGTCGCCAGGGTCGGAAGACGATGGATAGCCAAGTTATTGGTACCCTGAAGTCCAGGGGAAAAAGAAGGTATGCTAAAGCTGAAACCAATGTAGTCCACTATTTACCAAAGGCCATGCAGAGGAAAACCTTAAGTTTGGTCTTTGGACTGTTTACCAAAGGCCAGAGGAAAACCTTTAATTTGGTCACAGATTATTGAATTATTTACTAAATTCGTGAACACCGGTAATTGGCGAATCCAAACACAAACTCAAAGGTTTCGATGCTTGAAAAGACTTGAAGTCGTGGAAGTTGTGGTAAATGTTGTTGGTAGCATAATTATAAAGTGGTTTGTCACAATTTTTTAAATATGTAATATTATATTGTGTTACTGTTTGTTTACCTAAATAAATAAAAAAAAAAAAAAGTCCGCGAAGAAGTTCAATAATGAAGAAAAACCCTCCAAAAGACCCTAAATCTATAAGAATCTATTTCTATACTTCTATAAATACTTACTTCTATACTAATATTATAAAGAGAATAAAAAAAATATTTTTTGTACCTATATGTTTCTAATGAATGAATAGTATATTGTAATAAACTCAAAACTGCTGTACCGATTTCAAAAATTCTTTCACCATTGAAAAGCTTAATTTACCCTGAGTGACATAGACTATGTATGTACCACGGGCGAAGCTGGAATGGACTGCTAATCACTATCATCACTATCACTATTATCACTACATAGTATAAAACAAAGTCTCTTTCTCTGTCCTTATATCCCTATGTATGCTTAAATCTTTAAAACTACGCAACGGATTTTGATGCGGTTTTTTTAATCGGGGCGGGTCGCTAGTATATTATAATATTCGGTTAAACTCACCAAAAGATACAAACTCTGACAGCAAGTTCATTCCCGTGAGTATGAAGAGGTACCTTGCTCGGTGTTTACTACTGACTGCCTCTCCCACGTATGTCATAGTGAGGGTGTACGATACTGCCGAGCTAGAGAAGAAATTTAACAGTTTTATTGACCTTATGGCATAATATCTTTTTTTATTCGACCGTCACATTTTTATCTTACGCTTCAGAGGTACGCGTTTAATCATGGTCCTGATGGTTCCGAAGCACTGAGGAGCTCAAGATAGAAATGCCATTAGTGCAACCAATCCAGTCTACGCCGCGCTCGCCGTAGCTTGACAAGTAAGTGCTTATAATTTGTTATTGCTATAGACCTACGAGTAACAAAACTAGAAAATAACTTTGAGCAACACGGCCTCCGTACCGGAAACAGAAGCAGTGTTGCTCAAAGCTACAGACAGATTTTATAAAGTTTTTTGGTTTCATCCCAAGAAATAAATCTTATAGACCTTTGTCCGATGACTTATTTTAAGGCTAACTCAATCTGTCATTTGTCCTTATAATATACTAGCTGTTCCCCGCGGCTTCGCCCCGCGTGGGACTCGGTTATATCGCGCCCAAAAGTAGCCTATGTTTGATCTCAGGTCGTTAACTACATCCCTACCAAATTTCATCACAATCGGCCCAGCAGTTTAGCCGTGAAGAGGTGACAGACAGACAGACAGACAGACAGACAGACAGACTTTCGCATTTATAATATTAGTATGGATATGGATTTGTTTGTAATAACTATAGATTTTAAAAAAATTGGCTAGAGACCGCGCGCGATTTCCAAATTTTTTGGTAATAACTGTATTGCACTAAACAAAAGTGAATACAAAAGCTAGAAATAAAACAAAAGTAAAATAGCAAACTTATCCCAGGAAGAGATCTCTTACATTATATCACTCATAGTATAACAAAGTCGATTTCTCTGTCCCTATGTCCCTTTATATGCTTAAATCTTTAAAACTACGCAACGGATTTTGATGCGGTTTTTTTTAAAAGCTAGAGTGATTAAAGAGGAAGGATTTTATGCTCATGCGAAGCCGGGGCGGGTTGCTAATATCCAAGGTAGTCGCTAGTTTATTTATATAATCTGAAGCAAGAAAAACAAGACTGTCTGTTTGTGAGTTTGTCGTTTAGCCGCGTTTTATATACTCACAAACTACAGCTCAGCATTTTCAAAACAAGCATGGCTTCCCAAGATGGAGAGAAGCTAGTCAATGTCGCCATCAGGAACCCTCCTGACGTGGACAGCAAGAGCGCCCGGCGCCTGCCCTGTGTATCCGCAAAATAGCCCCAAGGGTAGGCAAATATGACGCCTGTAACGACATGGACAATTTGGTAGAAAAATTTGGAGCTCGATAGCCTAGCGAACATGTGTGTTTGTAACGATTGTGCGAGTCAAGCGACGGAAGCGTGGTACAACTTAGATTCATCATCATCATCATCATCATTAAGTCGCTGGCTATCCACTGCTGGACATACACTGAAAAAAATACTTATACACAACCAAACTTTCGTCAATCTATAGCAAAAAAGTGACCACATAACTTTTTGTAATCCATACTTCCATACTTCCATACTAATATTATAAATGCGAAAGTCTGTCTGTCTGTCTGTCTGTCTGTTTGCCTGTCTGTCTGTCACCTCTTCACGGCTAAACTGCTGGACCGATTGTGATGAAATTTGGTAGGGATGTAGTTAACGACCTGAGGTCAAACATAGGCTACTTTTGGGCGCGATATAACCGGGTCCCACGCGGGTCGAAGCCGCGGGGAACAGCTAGTATATAATATAACTAAACCTTTTGTGTTTTTTTGTTAATCATTTTTGTTAAATCAAGTAAACTTCATTAGTATCTTGTCAAACTTTGATTATTTCTCAAAAATCCGAAGCATAATTAGGAAAAAAAAATTTTTCAGTGTAGGCCTATCTCCGTGGGCCTCCCCCAAGGATTCCCAAAATGACCGGTTGGAAGCGGCCTGCATCCAGCGCCTACCTGCGAAGTACCCCATAAGTTTTGATTCCCATCTGAATCACAAAACTTAAAAATTTTGAAACAATAATAACGGTGATTTATTTTGATTGACGTATAATTTTAATTATTTTACAGCCAAAAGAGATCATGATTTCCTCAGTTTAACAGAGAGACACACAGGCAAAAAGAAAGATGGAAAACAAAGTAATCTTATTATTTAATATCTTACGGGGTTCGATTTTGCCTTTTGATATGTGGAACCCACTGAAGAGTGAAACCCTATAAATCACCAAATAAAGATGACAATGTTACCAACAAACGGTGCTGATGCCAAAAGACCAGTCTCCCTCATCCCCAACTGAAGGTCACAGGTGGCAGCAGCTACTACTATCGTGAAGCCGAACATATCCAGCGCCACAGCTATGCTGATGACAGAGCTCGCGACGAGAAGCCAGCGGTTGTACCAGCCATGACCTGGAATGGACCAGAAGTAAACCTTTGTTAAGGTCATAACTCGGTGAACACTAGCGCCACCGTCATTTAAAAATCATTACTCACTGAAAACACAAGTTATCAAAAATCCCTCTGCTGTAATTATGGTTCTGGATCTGAAGTGTTGTATTATGTGTATATGTTTTAAATTAACTTCAGATCCAGAACCATAATTACAGCAGAGGGATTTTCGATAACTTGTGTTTTTAGTGAGTAATGATTTTTAAATGATGGTGGCGCTAGTGTTCACCGAGGTATCACCTTAAGGGCTCCTTCTTTCTCAAATACAGTTTTTAAAATCAATAGGATTCAGTATTAAACAGTATATACATAGTATGCCCCATTTGTATGCTTAAATATTTAAAACTACGCAACGGATTTTGATCCGTTTTTTTTAATAGATAGAGTAATTCAAGGGGAAGGTTTTTATGCTCATGCAAAGCCGGGGTGGGTCGCTAGTAAATAAATAAAATAAAATAATAAATACCGGTCAATTCAACAGCGTCATCGTAATTGAAGCTGTTGATATCCTTGCTTTCGACATCCGCCATTTTGACAACACGACTATTTTCCACTATAAAGTGGTAACATCTGAGAGTTAATTATAGTGTATATTTAATGACGTGCGATGTAGTGTGATGGGCCAAGACCTTTTGAATTATTCTCACTCTTCTCTACAGTTCCATCGCCAAATAGTTCCATGGAATTAGTGAGTTTTTTGAGCGCACAGAACTGAAAAATTATTTCTTAATTCTGTGGTATGTTATCGATAGATGGACATTTTTGTCAGTTTTTCATGTTAGATCCCTTTTGGTAGCGTGAAAAGTCTGACAGTTTTGGCCACTAACACACCCAGGGCGTCGATTCTGCTAACGTTAAGTCACAATCGTGTCAAAATAGTGTTTCAATGGAAGTGCTTTTTTAAACACTAGTTACAAAAAATGTATATTTTTTTATATCACTGCTGATGGTCACACCCCACACTACATTTACGTCACATCATACTGCCATAATTCTTGTAAATAGAGTGTAAAAAGTACTACAATTGAAACACTATTTTGACACGATTTTGACTTAACGTTAGCAGAATCGACGCCCAGATCATGTTCCTTGTGGTGTCTGCATGGTTACCCTGTAAAAGGGTAAAGGTCGAGACAGCAGTAGCTCCACTGTAATAACTAGTACTGCCAAATCAGGACCATGATTAAAAGCGTACCCTGGGCTCTGAAGCGTAAGCTGAAGATAAAACTAGAAAAAAAGTTCGGACGAAGAAGGATAATACAATAACCACAGGTCAGGAAGACACATAACTTGGCGCTACACATAACCGCTTATAAAAAGAGAAGAGAACAGATAAGGATTGTAGTAAAATTTAATTAATTATCTACTCGTGCTACTGATAAAAATTTTCTTTCTGTTTCAAGGGTTCCGTATATAAAAATGAAAACGCGTTATACAAGGGACACAAATCAACTGCAAATATTTTAAGGACAGATTCAGGCCACTATTATTAACCAACTTTTCCAAATAAACTTATATTGAAGTACTAAGTTTTTTTATTCACTCTCCACATACTAAACTCGATTCACAATTTGTATGGGAGGTCAAAAAAAAATTCGTATTTCGATATGTTTTTTTGGTAAAGTTGTTCAGTATAGTAGTCTGAATTGCAGTTGATTTGTGTCCATCTTATATATTAATTTTGTTTATTTATTTAAAAATTTATTGAGCCAGGAGCTACAATAGGTAAACTTAATGCTATAAACATTCTCTGCCAGTCAACCTTTGGAAATTACAAATAGATAGAGTATAGGTGTAAATATACAAACAGTTATTTATTTTAGTCCATAGAATATACAGTCAATGTTTGGCGAGGCGTACTTTTGTGCGCCTGACGGTAACTATCTAGATATCTAGTCACAGGCTGATCAACAATGGCTTTTATACTCACTCACAACTGTAGTTTAAACCAGATATTTTATACTGTTCGTATTTTACGGCCTCTGTGGTATTTTAGGATCATTCTCACTAGTTGCGTAGCAATATTTGGCGATGAAAAGAATGAAAATTGTCCGTCATGTCCGTACTCGAGCAGAAAGTAGGTAGGTAGTAGGTATTATCATGGACCAAGTATATAAATATTTGGTCCATTAAATATTTGGTCCATGATATTATGTAGAAATGCTCAGTTACCATGCTGTCTCTTTCTCGTATATTGCTAGTGTTTGCCAAAACTAAGTAGAGGCAGTTTATATATAACCAGTTTGTACAATAATACATATAGATAACTTCTTCGTTCGAGCGTGTTTCCCGGTTGCATCTTCAGCTTACGCCTCAGAGCTCAGGGTACGCTATTAATCATGGTCCTAATTTAGCGTTACTGCTATACAATGGAGCAACTATTATTAGTGTGTTAGGTTGTCTTATTTTGTAAATTATATTTGTTTTTATTAATGTTCCCATCTAATTAATTGTTTGTGTACTTACTTATAAATAAATAAACTGCCGTCAGACTTCCGTAACCCTTTTACAGGGAAACCGACCAATTGTAAAATGATCTGGGCGTGTTAGTAGGCAACACTGTCAGATGTTGCCTAAAGGCATCTGACATAGCCTTACGACTGCCATCTACCAATGATAGCTGGGACCAACGGCTTAACGTGATCCCTTCGGGAGAAGCTCAATATAGAAATGCCATTAATGGCGACCAATCCAAACATGGCTACGCACTCGCAACGATCGCGCGCCCCGCTAGGAGGAGCACGATATCCTCAATAATACCTACATAGATAACTATCCCTATCTACACCGAGTATACACCTCACAATCAGCTCGGATCCATTTAATCCACTTACTGAGATCATTCACACGGCTGGTGCTAAATTTAATTAAAATCCCCGTTGAATAACCCAATTTGTCTCGTATCATATTGCCGGTTTAAAAGGGAATGAATTGTAACATGAGATGGAAAATGTCCTAGCTAGTACTTATCAGCCTCTGTGATCCAGTGGTTAATGAGATTGCCTGAACACCGTTATATCCTGAAGGGTCGTATGTTTGATTCCCGCGGAAAGCACACGTTGATCCTGTTTGGTTAAGACATTACAGGGTTGATTCTAAAAGTCTCTTTATAAAGATGGTTACTTGCTTCGGAAGGCACGTTAAGGCTTTGGTTCCGACTGCCATCTGACAGCCGTTTAAGGGACCTTGTAAGAGGTCAATAAGCAACTTTGATACTAATACCTGCACACCTCTGTCATTGACCTTATAATCTATACAAAATATTACAATATGAATGAACGCATATTAACTACCAAAGATAATAAACTAAGGCCAAAAACTAACTTTCAGCACACTGAACTGCTTGTGACTATAGAGATTTTTTAGCTGCATTTTGGCCTATGATATTAATCGCCATGGGGTGCCATCTTTGAATTGAAGTTTGGAGGTCAGCAAACGGAAACCCACGCGGCTATGTGCTGCTATTTTCAGTTGGTTGTATCGAAGTCCGGTCCAATCCTTTATGTCATCAAAACATTTTTGTCAAGGACGGCCCGGAGATATTTTTCTAGAAGATTTGCCTTCAAGAATTAGTCACAGGAATTCAAACTGAGGTCCCCTTCGTATGAGGCCAAAGAAAGCAACTTTTCTCTTCCAAATAGTGGTCATAAGTTTGCATTTACACTTGATACCTATGATATAAGTCGTAATTATATTATTATCGATATACATCTGGTAATCGTTAAAGGAACCACGTCAGAGGCCGAGAGGCGGTTCTGAAGAACTCAGACACCAGGGTGTGCATGTTCGATTGATCGTGACCGTGTCACCTACAATAAATGACTATGAAGGGATGAATAAATAAGCAAGTATAGTGTGCGCACTATTCAAAGATTCGGCTTGTATATTACCGAAAGGTTGGTAGAGCTATGGGAGGTGGAGGGAGTACCCAGTAGTTTCACTACATCTCATACCATAAAAAGGTGGGAGTGAGGTACCCAAGCAGGACAGCTGTGTACCCTGGTACTTGCTTTGTACAAGTTACAAAAAAAAATTGCGAACAATTCGGTAAATCGTATGTAAATAAATAATATCATTTCATTTTAGTTTTATCTACTGATCACTACATAGTATAAAACAAAGTCTCTTTCTCTGTCCCTATATCCCTATATATGCTTAAATCTTTAAAACTAATACGCAACGGATTTTTTTTTAATAGATAGTGATTCAAGAGGAAAGTTTTTATGCCCATGTGAAGCCGGGGCGGGTCGCTAGTAAAAAATAAAATAAATAATCGTAATACAAGGGAGGACAGGAATAATTCCCGTGCGAGGTATTAAGGCTATAGTTCGAGCAGGAATTGTTAAACATGTTACACAGTCTACTTTTTATTTCAAATATAAGGAAAGTAAAAAAAGAAGCATTTTCCACCCTATACTCAGATCAGAAAAACACTACTTTCCGAGTAAGAGAAATAACAATAAAAAACATAACCCTTCTTCTGGCGCAGTTGAGTGAAGATACGCTCAATACGTCAGATATCTTAGAATATTAATTTTATTACCAATTTATTTATGGTAATGTAAATTATAAGTTATATATAAACTTTTACAGTGGAATTATAAATTATGTATTATTTAAATTTGTCGGTACAATAAAGATAGAGACGCATAGCTAAATATAATTGTTGATAAAAATAATAAGTGCAATTTATCGTAAATTATGGTACAAATAAAAAAATTGCAGATATAACTTGATTTTTAGGGTTTCTGAAATTTATATTAGTTTATGTTTACAAAATTTATTTTAGTATATTATGTAAATTACTTAAATCCGTAGGTAATAAAATTGTTTAAAAAAGTATTGAATTTTTATTGTATTATTTCTCCGTAAGTTCATTATTTTTTTTTATTTGACATATAGCTACAATACATAAAATGTATAAAATTGTATAATACTTATGAAATAAGAAACTTATTATAAGAAAATTTTGATGTAAAAAATTTGACAACTTTTAACATTTAAACACCAATCTTGAAAACTATAATTATATTTCAATATATATATTTTTTGTTATTGTATATATTTTAATAAAACGATAAATGCGATAACCAATTCGCCTGTTTTCCTACTAGATGGTATAAAAAATCACATGACATATAAAAACACAATGATACTTTCAATCTACTAATAAAATATACTGATATAGGTATTTTTCCTTTGTGCTATCAGTTGACTATCTATCTGCCCAGTGTGTTTTTATTAGTAAATTAGGTGACCTGCGCACCACGCGCCTTGCAGAGTTCATGTGACACACAGACCGGAAGAGCGCGCAATTTTTCATAGAAAACTGTGTAGAAAACTGTATACAAACACAGACTTAAAAACTACAGACGGGCCGTCGTCAAAATCTTTTATTGTATGTATGGCGGTGATACATAATGCTGATTGGTTCCAGCGTCACTAGTTGGTTTATTTGTGTGAGTAAAATCCGTATACCTATGACAAACGAATCTTCCATAGTTTGCAGGTGAAGCCTGCAAAATATATTTTTTTTGCTCAGTATACTGTACAAGGCAACCAAAAACACAGAAGGTGAATTTACTAATTTAAGGTTACTAGCTCAGTGAGATTCTTAGTAGGTTTTAGCGCAAGTATATGTATATGCATACAAAAAAAATTCACGGTAATCTAGGTTAAGAAAGTATGTATACATAGCCAAGCAATAAATTAAATAAAGATATTTTCTACTATTTTTAAACTTCTATACTTATGAACTGGATTTATGTCAGAACTTCCAGGGTTTCGGACTCAACCGATTAGATAATTAATATGTAACATTGTAATTTAACACGTTCTCAGACTTTTTAAAAACACAAAATAAGCTTAATTGTTATAGTTCAACTGCATTCATTCGTAGGTTCGCTAAGGTGTTAAAAAATTTTTGTTTAAGTCTTTCTATAAGAACACGAACGCATACAAACTTTTCTTTATTCCATAGCCAGGAATAGAAAGAAAACAGAGTAATTAAAACCATATTTAAAAAAAAAATTGATTCTGATAAAGTTTTCGACTTGACCCCGAATAATGGTCAAAAAATGCTAGCCATTCTTTAAAACGGTATGTGACGGCGGCTATCATCATTTGAACTGTGAGTATCACTGTAGTTCAGAGAGTAGGCCCTCGCGCGGTGCACTGCAAACTCCGAAAGAAAAAAAAACTTTTTTATGACAAAAGATGTATAAAATACTTGTCACTTTCGCGTTTGCAATTAGTTGAAGTGTGTGTGTGCATTGGTGCGGAATCGTTGCACAAATAAATAGGAAAATTAAAATATAGCAATTTAAAATATACTGAATTACCAGTTTTTGCTATTTCTTTAATAAAAATCAAATAATTTAAAATGTTCACAGTCGGCATTTTGATTTTTTCCTGTTTATATGGTGAGTATTTTTTTATTAATTTATTTAATTATGGATTTGGTAGTTATTACAAACACAATAGCAGATATATGTCCAATATTTAAAAAATAGATATTAATAATACTTATAATACATTATAAAAATATATTTAAATATAGAATGAACCACAACTTAAGCCTCGGTAAACTAAAGGTTAACAAAACTTTAGTAACATGAAGCTTTCCAAGTTTGCTCTCTTGTAAATAATTAAAATAAGCATACAGCAATTTTTTTTATTTTATTTTTTGGTTGTGGAATTAATCCACAATATGGCAATCAAACATAGCTTATTTTTGACAGTATTAAGTTTTATTTGAATTTTCTTCATTGAGTCAAGTCATCGACCTGACTCAGTGACTTGATTGAATCCAACAAATATTTATAGCAGATTTTAGATTGTTTTTTTATAACATTCATTAGGCAAACAGATAAAAGCCCCTTGATGGGAAACTGCTACCGTAGCCTTAATGGACCTGCAACACCAGGGATTTCACTTGTGCGTTGCCAACCATTATTAGATAGTATATTAAATTATGAATTGTTATACATTTAACTATCTTGATAAGTTGAACTAGTAATACACCCTGTATTTTAAGTTCAACAATAATTTAATTTTAATACACAAACACTACATTTCTTTATTTTTGAACTATCCGATGATGATTATCATGGTACAACTCTAAAATAATTATTTAAAAAATATAGCTGGTAAACCTCTCTTTATAACCATGTGGATGACTGGTAGAGAATGCTCTTTACAATCAAGTTAATAAATTAAAATAATAAAAAAATAATCTTCGATTGTTAATGCCACACAGTTTTTTGTTAAAATATTTTTGTTAATTATCATAATTTTATAATTCGTCAAATTACCAATTCGGCCAAAACGCGCGTAGGCGTGGTGACAATGACAGGGTCAATATGTTGCAAAATATTAATCCAAAATTTATAAATCTAAACTTAAACAGAAGAATACCTTTTTTTATGGCTCCGTCCTTCTAGATCATCATCATAATTTCGTGTAGGTGTCACGGTCAATCGACCATGAACACGCAGGTGTCAGAGTACTTCGTGATCGCCTTTCGGCCTTTGACGTGGTTCCTTAAACGACTACCAGATGGCAGCCGGAACCAACGGCTTAACGTGCCTTCCGAAGCACGGAATCATCTTTATTGTCAGACCATCAGGTGATTCACGCCTGCAATGTCCTAACCAAACTGGAAACAGCAAAATATAGTATGCTTCCCGTGGGAATCGAACACACGACTGGCAAAAGGCAAACGCCTTAACCACTGGACCATGTAACAAATAGTAGAAAAGGGCAGATAAATGAGCTGCTTTATGGTTTCCGATCCTTTCTTATTGGATACTAGCGACCCGCCTCGGCTTCGCATGGGCATAATAACCTTCCTCTTGAACCACTCTATCTATAAAAAAAACCGCATCAAAATCCGTTTTAAAGATTTAAGCATACAAAGGGACATAGGGACAGAGAAAGCGACTTTGTTTTATACTATGTAGTGATTAAAATGTAAGAGCAGTACCCCTAGTATGAGACTTTAAAAAAGGCAGACGTTAGCAAGTTAATGATTTTGCATATTCATCTGAAATGACTCTGAAAAGATTAAAAAAAAAACAATTCAGTATGTTCCAGTTTAATCAAACAATAGAAAAAATTCAATTAATAAATAGAAATATCAAGTACAGTTAACGAAAAAAGTTTTAAAATAATTTAAAAAAAAATTAAATTTTTGCAAGTAGCATTTTTTTTATTTACACTCCTGCTGTTGCAGGCTCTAAGGCTACGGTAGCCGCTTTCCATCAAGTAGACCATAAGTCTGTTTAGAAGAACTTTAAAAAAAACTATATAACCTCTCTTGACAGACAAAGGGTTCCGTTTTTTACCTTTTTACAACATTTATTTATTTATTTATTTTCCAAATTCATGTACACAGAAAAATATACAAAAGAAAAGAACATAGAATAAAGAACATAAGTACAAGGGTGCTGCTTATTTCTAAAGAAATCTCTTCCAGCAGACCCAAGAGAACATCATAATAACAGCATTAACATCGGCCCATTCCGTTTATATGCTACGACGCCAACAGACATACAGATACACAGACACGTTCAACTTTTAGTACTCCTCTTTTTCATCGGGGTTTAAAAACCTACGGCAAGTGCCGTTCGCCATATGAGATAAGTTTGTACGAACTCTAAACACAGATGTTACAAATTACTCTAATAAAAATCTAATTTCAGTTCAACAATGGAAACTCTTAGAGTACTGATCTTGGAGCTCTATAAATTTAACGATCGCGCATGTCAAGCGTGGCCTGACTTGGATGGTACTCGTTAGGGTGTAATTGATTAAATACCTTTAGGCAATCACCACCAAAATCCAAGAGTAGCTCTCAAATTTATGATGACCTTTGACCTTTAGGCAGCTTAAAAAACTTGACAGTATTGGCAACTAACACGCCTGGATTATAATAAATCATTTTCGTTTTTGTATAGTTTCTCTATACAAGAACCACGGTGGAACATAGCCGCTATCTGCCATCTATCTATCGATAACAGACCTTCGCAACAAGCCTTCCTAAGTACGGAGGGTCTCCAGATAGAAATGCCACTAACAGCTACCAATCCAAGCATGGCCGCGCACTCGCCGTCACTTGACGCGCGCTATCGAGCTCCTCAATTCTTATAAGTAGATCTATAATGCGTTTTCGCTAATATTGTCGTTTATTTCGTAAATATTCGTAATGATATCTTTGACGATATTGCACATTTTATTTTCTTACCGTACTTGTTAAGCACGCGTGAAAAATGATTACAGATCAACTGGTGCTTAGAGTATTTAACCAACCGGAGTGGATACTGACAGGTGACCCACTCTGCCAAAAGGATTTGTTCCCTCTTATTCTTCTTCTTTTCTAGTCATAATATCTATATGGACTCTATATTGACTTTGCCCAGAACTTGGCCACCTCCACCGCCCGGTCGTTTGCTTCGTTCAAGTCCCCCATTGTGCAGGAGACAGGGTAGCTAGGGCACGACAGAAGGTGAACCATCGACTGCACCGCGCCTCGCCACTTTGTTCCCTCTATGAGTATAAGACCACCGGTCATACGGTTTATACTTATGCGCGTGTATTTTTTTTTTGTCACTAAATAGATAAAACAAAGTCGCTTTCTCTGTCCCTATGTCCATTTGTGTGCTTAAATCTTTAAATCTACGCAACGGATTTTGATGCGGTTTTCTTTAATAGATAGTGATTCAAGAGGAAGGTTTTTAAGCCCATGCGAAGCCGGGGCGGGTCGCTAGTGTTCAATAATTTTGTTTATAATGCGTTTAATTCTTATTGTATGTGTTTACTCACCCCGCACGCAGAATGTTGCAGACTTTTTCACATCACATAGAATATAAGTGCGCGTGTCGCCTCCGGCTGGTTTCATGCTCTAAAGTTTATAAGTAGCAATACTATTCATTAACTAGTTTAATTACCTTCAAACATTGTTATGATTGCCGTGCCGAGAAATTAATTACGATTGTATGTTCAATAACGTGCTACCTTTAACCCAATGGCATTGAAAAGTAATAGCATTGTTTCCGCTTTAGACAAATCAAATGCACTATATTTTAGACAAGCTGTACCCCACGTGTTTACTCGCCTTCCCCAAAAGTCAGACTACGATATGCAAAAAAAATCAATCCGGTAATGTTTATTTTATATACTTATCTTAGTAGGTTTATTAGTGTCTGTTTACAAATGTATAGTTATTTATTTGGTCTATATTTAGGCATATTTATTAATTTGTTTTCGCATCGCACGCGCTGGAAGAAATTGCTTAAGCGATAATTACGCCTTTGTACCTACTAATTTTATTTTCGATCCTGTACAATCCAATGATGTTATTCGTGCAATTAAAGGGTTTGTTCATTAATTCATAATATTATACTTTAGATGTCAATGTCTCATCATGGTCTGTATGGCGGCATAAGGGCTTTGCTATTTCAATGAAGCGACTGCCGTCATAGTTTATAGTAGGTACCTACTATAAACTATGACGGCAGACAATATATTTCGGAATGTCATCTCTTTTTGTTCAGCCACTCCCAAAGATAGAAGGCACAAAATGCTCCGTCATGCATAGAAATTGTTGCATTTGGGAGTTAGTCGACCTTTGATTGCATTCAGTTTGTAGCTATGTTAACAAAAAATCACCTTCGTTCATCAAAATCGAGTAATTCATAATTAAATTATACGTTAAAACTAGCTTTCGCGCGCAGAACCTTTCCCTCGGGAGCAGTGCCTTTTCCCGCGATGTAAGGTACCCTATGTTCTTCTTAATACTCCTGGCTATGTGTATGCGAAATTTCAGGAAGATTGGTTCAGTAGATAGGGCGTGAATAGGTAACAAACAAACAAATACACACTTACTTTCGCATTTATAATATAAGTTGGGATTGGGATAGCTGCAGCCCGCGATGTTACCCGTTTATAAAGCGCCAATGACTAAAAGTTTTTTGACCAAACCGAAAATCGATAGTGTTACTTTACGGTAACACTTACCTCCATACTAAATTTTATAAAAATTGGCCCAGCCGTTTCAGCATGAAGAAGTTACAAACATACAAACTTTCCCTTTTATAAAATTAGTAGAATAACTACTTTGAATTCGGATTTTTCAGCATAAGCCAAATATGCAACAAGGAAACACGCTAGAATGAATAAGAATTAACTTGTGTACACTATAAGTATACAAATCATATTTTTTACAAAAAACATAAATACAAAGTGTACCAAGGTTAACGAAAACCCTTTGTACTTAGTTCAAACATTAATAAATCACAAATATTTCTTATGTTTACAGATGATAACAATATAATGATTAGAAAATTATATCACCCAATGATATTATAAAGCAAATACAAATAAAAATATTGGAGGCTCTTACAAACAGACAGACTGACGTTATCATATAAAAATACACACAAGATATCTCTTTCATGATTTTGTAAAATGGAAAATTACGTATTTACTATATTCAGTGGTTTTCTACTACAGACAGAGAAGATAGCCATTGGTCAATCAAAATATTTTTTATTCAACTGCAAGAAAAAAAAAAGTAAAATAAATTTTTAAATTATCACACTGGGTAAGTTGTTCCTTTAAACGGAACCTTCACGAGCTACTTGTAGAAAAATGTTATCACTAACTTGATGATTTTTTGCAGGACATATTTTAACATTTTATTTTTAATTGGCTATAATCCACAATATGGCAATCAAACATATTTATTATGGCATTTGCTATTTGTGCATTATTTATATGGCATTGGCCATTTGGCTATAATCCACAATATGGCAATCAAACTTATTTTTGCCAGTATAGTTTTATATAAATGTTCTTCATTTTGTCAAGTCACAGAGTCAAGTCAGTAGTCATATCTAGTCAAGTTAGTCAGGGGCTACGTGAAGCGGTGGAAGTTTCACTTAGCATTATCTTAGGAGATTTTGGTGACTTATACGACATGGTACCACTTCCCAACACTCATGCTTGTTCACGAACACTTAATAATAAATTATAATAATCTACCTTTATTATGCACAAATACTCGAAAAAACACAAATATTAGAAAATAAATACAATGACGATAGCTGAGTGACTTTAGCTTGGCGCCAAAACTCCATTGTAACATTAGTACTTACCCAATTCTATTTGTTTTTCTCTTCTCTTTTATATTTGTACACCACATTGGCAAAATACAGAGCACACAATTATAAATGTTCCTATCACCATTTTATCTACTTGGTTTTACCTGTATTTACAAATATTTTTTTTGATAAAATAACAGAATTAACTTCGATGTATAAAGGTACGAGTCAAATCTTGTAATTTTATCTTTCAAAATAAGGAAGTAAATTTCTCTTACGATCCATCAACAGGCCCATTTGACCTTAAACTAAAGGTAAATTCCAAAACTGCAGGACATGAAGACAATCGAAGTATCGTCCTTATATACAACAATAAATTCTCATAAAAGGCTGCGAGACTCTTGAGAATATGCGTCAGAGCCCTGTGCCTGAGGGCATATGTTTTATTTTTAACTTATCATGAGATCATGCCGCAAAAAAGTTTAAATATGCAAAACAGACTACCACAAAGTTACCAGTATGCACACAAAGTAGCGCAAGCGCACGCAAACATATTTTTCTCTTTCAGTTGCTCGAAAATAGCTTCATTATTTAAAAAAATGACTCATTTACCTTTTGAGCCTATTTGAGTCTAGGCCAACAATTTGATAAAAAAAATACCGGCTATGTGGCTGGCCGCTGACGTTTTTTTAAGTAGGTACACATATCTAGATCACTTTCATAGATTTTTACCATAGATTAAAAAAATAATTGCCGGGTCGCGCGATTTCCAATTTCTATAATTTTTACTCAGGCAAAAAAACAAAACTATTAATGTTGGCTTTAAATATTACTGGCCGCATTTTTTTATATACACTTTTGATTTTTTAACAAACAAATTATTACAGTGTTTCCAGTACGTGAAACTCTACCAATAGCATAATGAAATTTAAAGTGGAAACCGGGAAAAGCTTTTCGACCTTTTTTACCAAATCACTACATAGTATAAAACAAAGTCTCTTTCTCAGTCCCTATATCCCTATGTATACTTAAATCTTTAAAACTACGCAAAGGATTTTGATGCGGTTGTTTTAATAGATAGTGTGATTCAAGAGGAAGGTTTTCGTGCCCATGCTAAGCCGGCGCGGGTCGCTAGTTAAAAATAAAGAAAATTAAGTGCTATATTTGTATTACAAATCAAAATTTGTTTTCATATTTCACTAAAAACATAGATTTTAAAAAATGCCTGGCTTTAAATCGCGCGCGATTTTCTAATATTATGACTGAAAATGTTTATAGAAGTTTTTAGGTTTCATGTTCTATGCCTATTACATTACAATTATGGATTTTGAGAAGAAGCTGGTACGGTACCTTTGCTTCAAGAAACCGACTCGCGCTTGACCGTTTTATTATGTAAATAAGTTACCAAAATTATCAACGTTGGTATGGTACATCAATAAATCTTACATAATGTACAAATATCATTTTATTTTATTTACTTTTATATTTTGATGAGTTTATCTTAAAACTTAACTGGATGGATTTATGACCCTCTTTAGAATCGTGGTGATACCTACAGTTGCAAATTTAGATGATATTGACATTAATAAAATTTTAAATTGCATTTTAAAAGTGGTTAATAGATAAAAAGTTCTATTCAGTTACGGAATATCTGAGTTCTGTTATATATCATTAATTAAATTATCGATGCGTAGACATTTCTAAAATTTTGCATGCTAAATATTTTTGGCTAAATAGGACATAAGCACTAACCCACAAATTTTTCAATCACAATCATTTATAATCAATTATTTTTGTCATACACAGGTTACAAAAGGTTTTACAAATTCTGAACAGTTCTCTGTGAGCGCAAAATTAACATGTTGATTTATAATAATATATAATATTTCATTCTAGTCATTGAAAAGAGGTTACATGCATTTCTTATAAGTAATTTAATTATGAATAGAGAAGTAATTATAATTCTTGCTTTATTCCTGAACTAGCTGTTCCCGGCGGCTTCGCCCCGCGTGGGACTCGGTAATATCGCGCCCAAAAGTAGCCTGTGTTTGACCTCAGGTCGTTAACTACATCCCTACCAAATTTCATCACAAACGGTCCAGCAGTTTAGCCGTAAAGAGGTGACAGACAGACAGACAGACAGACAGACTTTCGCATTTATAATATTAGTATGAATTGGAATATGTCTAGGTCTACGTTATAAAGTTGCACAATACCTATATCTAAAAAGCAAAATTTTGTCATGTAATCCAAGGTCGATTTTGAATTGGATATTATTATTATTATTATTGGATACGAGAGGTCAAAAACTATGTCAGGATTAATAATCTATGTAAATGATAATAAATGTATATCAAATTATACACTGGAATACAAATATATAAATTACTATTAATTAAAATAAAATTACTAAGTACCTTCAAGAACATTGTAAACCCTATTTACTGCAAATAAAAGTGATTTGATTTGATTTGATTTGATATTTTTTCATCATTAAATACCTCTCCATGACTGATTACGCATCAATTTCATTTTCATAGAGAGCTGAAGTTAGGCTGGTAGCCGATCTTAAAAATAACGCCACATATGTCAATATATGTTTTGTTATAAAATATAGCATCCCATAACACAAGTCTTGAACTTACTTTGGGGCTAACTTGATCTGTGTGACTTGTCCTTATATATTTATTTATTTAAAGAAAAAATTAGAACTACGATATACCTAAAACTAAGTCTGGAAGGTGAAGCTTTGGTGTCGGAGGCCAAGATCCTTTTTGGGTCGCTTAGACATCGCAGTATTAGTAATATAAAACCAAAACTAGGCTATGGCTTAGGATTGGCATGCGACCGGGAAAACGCTAGGACAATCGTATAGTGAAAAGCAAATTGACTGTAGGTAACACCTACACGAAGTCAGGATAATACATACTCAATATTATTTTAATTGAAACAAAATAAAGACTCTCATCTTAGCGCCTTCCCGGTTGCTTCCTTAGCTGATTGCTTCGGAGCCCAGGGTCCGCTTCTTTAGGTCTCGCTATAAGAGTTTAAAAATAATTTTATTTAATTAGGTTAATTAAATTATGTCTGAAGCTAGAAATTTATTAAAATTATTTAAACAAATAAAATTCACTCAAATGATCAATAAATATTTAAATACAGCAAACGAAGTGCAAACTTAAATTTTGTGAGTAGAGCTTAGCTCAGCAGATTGCCTTTTATTTATGCAAAGCTCTGAAAGCCCCGCTGCCTCAACGAGAGGCTGAATCAATAGGACTGGAAACAACATGACGGCCTATTCGTATATACTTCGCGGCCTATTCCCTTTTGAATACCTTTTGAGATCTTTGAGAGAAAAATAAACGTGAACCACGAGCTGTAAGATCGTGCCATAACAAGCCTGAATGCTTTGGAAGTTTAAAGGCACGGTTAAGCCGTTGGATTTATACCTACTACACACCGAGCCTAGATAAACCCTACGAGGATTTCGTGGCTCAGATTTTGTAAAAATCAAAATAAAAAACAAAACGAAGCTATTGCTAGATGGCAGTCGTAAGGCTGAGTCAGATGCCTTTTGATTCGAAAAAATCTGACAGTGCTGGCCAGTACTGGCCACTAACACCACAGAATAAATAAATGTACTACTAACTCACCCAGATCATTTTTCTATTGGTCAGGTGGCTTACCACAATCTCTTATAACCATTCAAAAACTATTGAGTAAGGGAGATGTCGCCTTAACATCATGTATTGCGCTGTCACGCTTACTCACTGGATCTTGCATGGTTTTAAGAGATGGTGTAACCCTCCTGGTTTCTCTGTATAAAAGGATATGGAGGTCGATGACTCCATTATAATGACCAGTACCCGTGGGATTTACGATATACTCGAAGATTAGAAAAAAAAATAACGCCTTAGGAAGCTAACGTATTTTGAAAATAGTAGCCACTGTTGAAGATAGGGACATGTTTCCTGAACTTAGGAAAGTAGACAGCCAAAATAGCGATAGTTTGGAACCATGAAAAAAAGAAAAATTATTTAATTCAAAGTATTCACATTACGAACATAAAATACCATTATTTACCATTATCATCATATGTAGATAGGATATAATGGTTACTCATCCATTTCCCTAAAATATTCAAACCCTTTGGACTCGCTGTGTTTTGAATTTTAATCTAATTTTAATGCAAAAGCATCACAAAGTTTGTGCACACCGCAACATTATAACCGTGTAATATTTGCATTGCAGTTATATTTCTATTAGTAGCAATAATGTATAAAAATTCGGGTATAAAATAATTAATCTTTATTCTTTATTTTTCTTTATAACTATACATATACTTAAAAATAATAATAAAAAATAAACAAATAAATTATTAACTTAAATTGTACAGTCCCGGTAAAGGCTCCACTTGCGGTAATGTGCCAAGAAGGCTGGCAGCATTGCCATATTGAATGGCAATGCTAATCCTTTGAGCAAGGTAATTACCAGCCCTCTGGTCACGGGATACCTCTATCAGCTTTTTCGACAAAAGCAAAATATTTATATTTTATTTATTTATCTTTTAAAATAATTATTAATTAATTAATTAAATAATAATTTATCCGTATTTTGTTTCAGGTCTTAGCCACCAAAGTGAATGGTCCTACGACTGTAAGTATACGTAAGCTTTAATTTTTAATTTAAAAATAACATATCAATATACCTATAACTATACGATATTATATGACAGTCTATATGACGACATAGTGTACGAATTTGTATCGTGCTGGTACCACACTTGGCTATTTGTATTTGCCTATTTGCCTACTTGACCATGTGTGTTATACCACTGTAATACTATCTAGTTCTAATACTAATAAATACTAATAATACTATCTTAGATGGTATTACCGTGGTTATACCTATTTGCCAAAAGTTTTGCGTTGTTTGCAATGGTCTCGCAACCAAGGATGCCAAAGACAGAAGACCAGGCGAAGTGGAGAGGAAAAAGCAGGAAAGCGGACTCATATTTAATACTGCCGTTTTAGTGTAAACTGTTGTTGTATATTGAAAACTCAGCTCTTATTAAGAAACGTTAGTTAAGCCCATTTTAACTAAAATATGGTTTGTCTCTTTCTCTCTTACCGACATTTCACGTAAAAGCACGAGACGAAACACATTTTAGCCAAAATGGGTTTACCAACCGTTTTTTAATACGGGGTGGGTAAGTCGATTAAATTTAAAACTACTTTCCTTACAAAACATAAAGTAAATGACAAATCGCAACTGAGCATCCAATTTTCCCTTCCGTGACCTTCGTGTCTGAATTTCCACAACAAACTTTGGTCATTAGCCAAAATTAGTTCGTCCTCTAATATTCAAGGATGCTCTGGATTCAGCTGAAACTTGAATTACTTTAAACTCTTGACAGCCTTCCATTATGCCAGGGATAATGGGACGGGATGTTGTCAGATTGTATTACAGAAACTTAAGCAAGTTTGATGGATAATTGTAAACGATTGAAAAAATTAATGGTAAACTCAATTTATTTGGATTTTATAAAAATGACTCGCTGACCCGGCGATATTTTTTATACATTTGCAACATTAGCACAAGTATAAGGATCGGCAAGCGTCCACGGACTAAGGTGACCACTTACCATCAGGTGGGCCGTAAGGATTTGCCTACTAAATTGTAAAATTGACGGGATTTACTGCAGTTTCTATTTCTCTAACTATTGTAGAGACACCGAGGGGCACTATAGTACAGGGGGCCACATGGTTATAGTATACCACCTGACTAAAGTGGTTTATTTTTTATGTACCTCACTTTACCTGATATAGATTTGACATTTGCAGTACTCGCTGCAACTTTATGGAACAAACTCCCATTGGAGGTCAAGGCGTCGTCCTCACTACATTCCTTCAAATTTAGGGTTAGGGAATACTTCGAGCGTTCGGACTTGAGTTGATTTATAGTATAGGTTAAGTAACTTTTATGTTTTAATTAGTTTGTAATTTCATGTGTATCTTTGCGATGTACCCTCTTTAATGCCCATGTACTCTTTTTCCTTTATTATACAGGTTGACTGGAAGAGATCCCTGTTAGGGATAAGTCCGCCTTTTGTTGTGTTCTATGTTGTATCATCAATGTTCTTTCTGTACAATAAAGTTTTTACATACATACATACATACATAGATACCCGCTGACCACGCTAGATAATAGGACATCCTGTATCATTGCAAAACGACTGCAAAGTGACCAGATCCGTTACTGGCCGGCAGTGCTGAGATTGGATGGAACTACTTACTACTGGCACAGACATAATAGTCTCACAGAAACGTTCGTTAAGCCCATGTTAGCTAAAATGTGTTGCGTCTCTTTCTTTCACGTGAAGTGGCAGGTAAGAGAAAAAGAGACAAAACATATTTTAGTTAAAATGGGCTTAACAAACGTTTCTTAATACGGGGGTAAGAGTATTAAACCAACCGGAGTGGCCACTTGGAGGCGACCCCCTCTATCAAAAACAGCTGTGTCGCCGGGCATACTGCTTATACGTGTGTGCGTATATTTTTGCTTGTGTTTGATTACTTTGTCAAGTGCAGGCGTAGCAACGTGTTTAAATAATACATTAGTGTTAATATTTATCGTGTATGTTTCCTCAGACCGAGCGCTTAATGTGGGAGACTTTTTCACGTAGAAATAAGTGCGCGTGGCGTCTCCGGTTGTTTCAATGCTCTATGAATAGACTGGTTACTACGAAATGGTTTAAACGCCTTTTTCCATTATTAATTCTTACATATCATTCGAATCACAAGGTCAATTGTCCCTGCATACCCTGGTTTTGGAAACAAGAAAATATGGGTTCCAAAAATTTGTCTTTAAAAAATTTTACATTTATTGAGACAGATATAGACTAGCCTTCGAGAAATATCTCGGATTTCTCTTTCGTTGTCTTTGAGCATTATATGAGTCCCACGCGGGCTGTACCAAAGGCAACAACTATAAGTACTTCTTTCAAATACTTCAAAACTCCTAGCGGTCGCCTGACACTACGCTTCTAAATTAAAATTGTATATCTAAAGCCGGGTCCGCTGCGCCAATTTTCTAACAAAACATGATAACAAAACATATTAGCAAAACATGTTACGATAATTCCAATTCATTTAAAAAATGAGTTCCGACGAAGAGGACGTAGAAGCTGTAATAGCTATAGTGGATTTTGTTCTACAAAGACATAACCGAAATAGATTCCGGATCCGACCCTATCTGCTACCACGTTCCTTCAATATTTATCTTGTCTTGATTCAATGAGCGCTAACACAAAATGCGACGCTTCCCCTCCCCGCAGGCGAAAGCGGGGGATGTTATCTATTTGTCTCCGCAAACATATTAGTTATTGCAGTTTTGCTAACAAAACTGTTAGGCCACGCCCCTATTCTGTTTTTCAAACATGTTAGGATGTTAGAAAACACGAAAACACGGCGCAGCGGACCCGGCTTAAGTAATAAAAGTATGCGTAAGTATCAACTATCGACTCGACCCGGTTTTCCACGGGATATGGCTTAATTAAAATCGTACAGATAAGTTTTCTTTAGTCTTCTCATTTTTATATAAACCATATTACTGTCCCACTAGTCCTAAATTAGACAAAATGAAAAGTAATGTCTGTTTGTTACAGTTCAAACCCTCTGGCCAGGAGAGTGCACCACGGGCCTACAGCAGTCACCCATCAACATCATGACCAGAGACACGGTGCTTGACGTCAGCGGAACACACATTCAGGGCCCGCTGGTCCTCAGAGGCTACTCGAATGTCAAGCTGTCCGCACATAATAATGGCCACACACGTAAGTTAGTTACATCATCATGATGATGATGCCATAATATAGGATTTAAACATTATAGGTACCTGAGTTAGTAACTTTCAATTGCCTCCGTGGTCCACTTGAAGCTGGCCTCTGGCCGAGAAGGCAAGCGAGGCGTACTTGTGAACGTAAGCCCCCTAAGGATGGGGGAGAGTTTTTAAAATGCAATGATTGCATAGATAGGCGACACTATAGAGAACTTGTAGGGAGATCAAGCAGGTGCGACTGGAGAGAGATGCGAAATGCTAGTACAGCGCACTCTCCCGAGATTCGGCTCGTATAACCGAGAGGTTGGTAGAGCCATGGGAGGTGGAGGGACCGATGCCTCCGTGGTCCAGTGGTTAAGGTATTTGCCCGTAGACCCAGGGGTCGTGCATTTGATTCCAACCGGGAAGCAAATTTTGGTTAGTTGTTTTCAGTTTGGTTAGGACATTGCAGAAGGTAAATCACCTAATTGTCTGATAACAAAGATTCTGTGCTCCGGAAGGCACTTTAAGCCGTTAGTCCCGGCTGACTCTGGTCCGCAAGGACCAAGGAACTGAAAGGAACCAAGTCAGAGGCCTCGGTCTCTGACTTGGTTAATGGCATTTCGTCTATATTCTCTGACATTTCTATCTTGAGCTCCTGCTTTTGGAAGGCACATTAAAACGTTATTCCAAGCTGTTATCGCTAGGTGGCAGGCATGGCTCGTCAGTAATGGGCACTAACACACCCGAAACACGATCTAATTAGTCTGATTTCCCTGTTGAAAAGGTTACGGAGCAAAGAAGTCAGATGGCAGACGATCTATTCTAACAACCATTGCTACCATGTCTAGGATCAAGATTAAAAACATAGATTAAAAAAAAATTGCCTCGTAATGACCGCGCGCGATTCGAAATTCTTTGATTAAAAAGAACCCTTTGAAACAAAGCTTTGAAACATGAGCAGATGTGACTGGGAAATATCTATGGTTGGATAAAGAAAGACTTATTTTACCCATCATAAGTTTCGGCTTTTTTTGCCGGTTACTATGTACATACGTACATCTTTATACAGAGACTGTATCCGTAGACAGAGCCTAAGGCCATAAGACCAAGACTGCTTATCGTTTTACACCTAAAATACAATCCTCTTCTGCTTTCTCTACCAGTTCGCTGGGACAACGTGGACAACAACCCTCCGCCGGTGATGATGGGCGGCCCGCTGCGAGGAAACTACACCTTCATGCAGTTCCACCTCCACTGGCTCTCGGAACACGCCATCGACGGCATCAAGTAAGAAGCCAAACCTCTTCTGTGTCGTGTTGATAACAAATTTCACGAACGCAGTACGCTGATACTTGTGTTTGGTCCCACTCCCACCTTTTGTAGCCTCCATCAGATTTCAGGGGAATCCAAGATTTTGTTATCGTATTCACACCTACCAAAAAAATTCTAGCATAGCATTTGAATGAAATCGCTCGCACACTACTTTGGAAATTGCAAATTTGGTTTTTTAATGTTAGTTTAGGTCAAAGAATTTTGAATCGCGCGCGGTCTCTTTTTTTTAATCTATAGTTTAGGTATTAACGACATATAAAAAATTCAGAATAACCCGACCTTTTGTGAGTAAGTACGGATGAACATCTTGACAGAACTATATAGGGTATACTAGCTGTTCCCCGCGGCTCCGCCCCGCGTGGGACTCGGTTATATCGCGCCCAAAAGTAGCAAAGTTTGACCTCAGGTCATGAACTACATCCCTACCAAATTTCATCGCAATCGGTCCAGCCGTTTAGCCGTGAAGAGGTGACAGACAGACAGACTTTCGCATTTATAATATTAGTATGGATGGATGGAAGTATGAATGGCAGTTTTTGGCAATTTCATTGATGGAAAACCTAGACAAAAAAGAATAATTTCTTCTGTGGTAAAAACTTGTAAAGAATAACGAGATTAATCTTTTCCATAGGTATCCATTGGAGATCCATATGGTACACATTAAGAACGGGCTCACCGTGGACGAAGCTGTAGGTAGACCTGACGGACTCGCTGTCATTGGAATCATGGCTCAGGTTAGTCAAAATTTACTTTCAAAATTTGTAGGACTTGAAAAATCCTCGTTCATATCAATTGAACCAGCAGAATATAAAAGAGAGTCGGCCATGCCACGTGACCTATGGTTTACAGCCTTCGCTTGCCAATCAAAATTAAAAGATAATTGTACAATTTGTAAATAACTTTTTTTTCTTTTTAAGTTTTTCTAGTAATATTTTTTTTCTTAGTTCTTAGTGTTAAATCTTCTTCGTCCGAGCGTGTTTCCCGGTTGCATCTTCAGCTTACGCTTCAGAGCCCAGGATACGCGTTTAATCATGGTCCTGAGTTGGCGGAACTGGTTATTACGATTCTTACTTCTTCTGTTGTATGAATTCTTAGTGTTAAATATATATATTATTCAGGAAAAAAGGTAATAATTAATATTTATATCTTAAAACAGGTCGTTAATGGACCAGGCACCACCTTGGCTCTGGACCAGATATTGCCAATGATCCCCGAAATCCTTGACTCATCAGCTGGAAGACGCACAGTCCCATCAAATATTGACTTGACGTAAGTGTATTATTTTAAACTAGCGATCCGCCCCGTCTTCACATGGTTGCAATGCTATATAATAAATCCATACTTCCATACTAATATTATAAATGTGAAAGTGTGTTTGTTTGTTTGTCCTTCCTTCACGCCGTAGTTAAGCAACCAATCGACCTGATTTTTGGCATAGAGTTAGTTGAAAGGATGGACAGTAACATAGGCTACTTTTGGTCCTGAAAAAGCATCAAGTTCCCAAGGGAGATTACTGGAATATTTGTATGTGTACACCAAATATCGGCCATATAACCTAATAAATTTTTCTTCCTGGCAAAAATTTTCTAATTCCACGCGAGCGAAGCCGCGGGTAAAAGCTAGTATATAATTATAAACTATCCTCTTGAATCAGTCTATCTATTAAAAGAAGCGTAACAAAATCCGTGGCGTATTTTAATAAATCTAAGCATACACAGAAACAGACAGCGGAAAGCGACTTTGTTTTATATTATGTAGTGATAGTGGTAGTGATAGTGAAGCTATGACATTATCTACCGAGAAACTAAAACCCGCTATCCAAAATTCTTCGTCGTCGGAGTCAACGCCTGTTTCAAAGATACTCTCAGTTTATGCTTTAATAGCTGTACTTCAAATATCTGAATTGTGCTGTTCAGAATAGGGATTAGAGGAATAGGTGGCAATGGAAAAATTAATTTTTACACAATAACTGTTTAGGTATTTACTTAATCTTATTGCATAGTAAATAGGTAATTAATTAACAGAAAACCCCGAAGTTCCACGTGCTTACCTTGAAGAACAACATACCACGTTGAAAATCATTCACAACTTCTACTCAACCGTGTCTAATACTACCTGCCTTTGTAGTAATTTTTTTGTCGAAGAAAGGTATCTTGATACGCTGGATTTGTCTATCAATTGTTAAATCCCTTGACCTTGGGAACTTATTGTTTTAAGAACCTTTAATTTACTTGGTTACGGATATGGCTGTATTTTTATCATCGTCATCATCAAATTTTGGGTCCATTCAAACGTGATCTTTTTCCCCTCTGTATAATTCGAAATACAAGACATTTATAACATTCGGTAATATTTTTATGATAGGTCAATTCATCTTGGTCGGTTTGATTCTACCAGCTTTCTCCTACTGTTGTTTCTCCTTTGAACTAATGACAGGATGATTCGTCTTTAAGTAATTCGCCCTCGGAATCATTTTCCTATGAACGGTTCACCTACAGAATTATTCAAATTTGAGTTTCCACGAAACGACTTTTCTACTATGGATTGTTTCACAAGGGAAAACATTTTCTATTTTCTAATTCGATTTGCGGTAGCAGAGCTAAAATATCAGTTAAATTTTAGTGGTTGAAATTTCATAATCTTTACCAACAGGAAACTGTTCAGCCCAGAGCCCCAGTCCTACTTCACGTACCACGGCTCCCTCACCACGCCGATGTGCCAAGAAGTGGTCACTTGGATCGTCCATGACAAACCTTTGCTCATCTCTGATGAACAGGTAACAACTTGGTTTATAATAACTAATAGGCTACTTGACTCATCAATTTTGATGTAACAAATGTTTATTTCTTACAGTAATTGACCACGAAATCGAAATATATCGACTTCCGCTAAGAAAAATGCAAGATGGCATTATAATTTCAATTTCAAATTTACTTAAAATTCGGAACTGTCAAAACGCGGGCCAGCCATCAACCGCCATGACGTGACGCAACTATTGTTTTAATTGACGTTCAGACCTATTTTTGACTTCTGTCATTCGTTCAAAGTCATTAATTCGAATGATTTTCATTCGACAAAACTGTGGAATCGCATGATTTTCATGCGACTCTGTGGTTCTTGGCGAGAATCAGGTTTCAAAAATAGCACCTTACACAATAATGACGTCACAAAACTTTGCAAAAATGGCCGACGGTGATTTTAATGGGATTCTAAAAGTGAACTTTGAAATAAAATTTTGCTGCCTTAGGGCTCGAAAAATATGGAAAAAATGGTTTCAACCTAAACAAAAGAATAATTATTTTAAACAAAAACAAAATACAACTCAACTAGTCTATTGTGTGTGTATGTTTATCTGTGTTTTTTAAAGGAACCAGACCAATAGGAACATGATCTGGGTTGATGGTTACTTAACAAGCCGTATTCAAACATCGAAATCTGCTCAAAGACAAGGTCTAATTTTACTCTTCAGTTGTACCTTCTTCTTTTTCTTAGCATATTTTATAATTATGCGCATTGATCAAATCTTTTAGAAGATTATGATGAAGTCATCAATCCATTCTTTTTGGAATAATCGTAATTATTTTTATAATAACGGTTACATTTTCCTTAAACTGATCAGTTTTCTTAATCTTATCCTCGGAGATAAAAATAATTACTTTTATAACTTATGCTTAATATACCTACATTTTCCCTTATTCTCCAAACTGCATTATATCTTTAATCTAATCTATCGAAATGTTGCTTAAGCTTTTTACTGCGTTTTACTTATTTATCCATGTTTCGGATTAATGTTATATTTCTTTATTTAGGTTCCTTAAAATGTCTATATGTTTGTAATATCTTTATTGTATAAAAACAAAGAATATAGGTAAAACACTATACATTAGCGGTCTTATCCCATACATTTATTAATTCTTCTTTAATATTTCGCAGTACAAAGTCTTCAGTGAAGTTAACATCGGTGGCATCGACAACTACCGAGGCCTGCAACGCGTCAATAGAGTAGTCTACCGGTCTGTGGCCTCCTGCGCTTTCTCCATCAGTCCCAACCTTCTCACAGCCCTCACTGGGTTGTTCTACTGCATCTCTACCAAGGTCTCCAGCAACATTGGCAAAGGTTTCTGCTACATCTTGAACCTCAAGAAGAAATTCCTTGGAAGTGCCGTCAAAGAATGTGGCAAGTTAGCCAATTCGTAGTTTTACCAAAATTTTTAGGTAAAAATATTTTTATTGGTTATCAAAGTTTGTGTTAACTTTGGTGCATCAGTGTTTTGAAATTTTTATAAATCATTTGGATATAATGAATTATTCGAACTTAACAAAAACCATAGATTAATGTCAATTTTCTACAACTAACGAAATGCTTAATTTATGATGTACTAGCGACCCGCCCCAGTTTCGCATGGGCATAAAAACCTTCCTTTTGAATCACTAAGTATCTATTAAAAAACACCGCATCAAAATCCGTTGCGCAGTTTTAAAGATTTAAGCATACATAGGGACAGAGAAAGCGACTTTGTTTTATACTATGAAGTGGTAGTATTTTCATAAATAAGCATTTTCAATTCATTAATTAAATTAAAAGAATATATCTTAATTTACCTAACAATACTATGAGAATATTGCACTTAAGCAATAATGGCAATAGTTTAAAAAAAATAAGAATCATACATGCAAATATTGTAAAATTTTAAGTCGACACATAACTTTAACTTGTCTTCTACTCAATTGCTTTTGATAATTGATAGATATTTCAATGATTTCGATTTTTATATCGATCATGTTTTAATTGAACATTAAGTACATAATCTACGACATAGCGGAAATAAGAATTTGAAAGAAAAATTCCAGAACCATTAAATTATATGTACAATACAACTGATACGCTAATACAATTATGACCAGAATGAAGATTATAGCTTTTTAATAATCGATATAAAGGATTATGTCATATATCTAAATGTAGATAGTTAGATGTCTTGATCCAACATTATAAGACTTAATGACAGAGATTATAATGTAGATTCCATTTTAAATGACTTTGCTAAAAATATATTACATTTTGCATCATTTTTATTTATAGAAATTAGATTACGAATATCTTATAAGTGTGCAAAAAAAGATCCACCAATGGATCTTAGTGGTGCAAACTTATTTAAAGCTATTAGACTTCTGGCAGAAGCTAGTATTATTTTCTTTAAGCTTTATAGCAAGTGCATGAAACTGTCTAAGACTTAACTAAACTTTACTGGTAAAAAGTTCGCTGTGCTCTTTACTTCTTAATCATTTAGTTAGTTCTATACAACTTGTATTTGCCATATTAGTTCAACTTAGATTATTCTGCTCTTTTTGTAAGAGAGTCATGTATTACAAAGAGGATTATAAAATTTGCACAATACTTCACCATTTAGTTTAAATTAATGGCCTAACTATAAGTTACCGTGTTCTGCTAGTCATAAGTAAGAAATAATTTAAGTCATATCAATTGAGATTATCATGTGAATGTATTTAATGGATTTTAGCATGATTATCTTCAATTCCATTACCAAGATAATTTATTTTTAAATATTCTTCATTGTTATCTTAATATTGATTTCCTGTTATGTTCTCAATTATTTTGATAAAATCGTGAACATAAGTATACAAATTTTCTTCACTTCATTCCAGCCTTAGATTTTAACTTTAGAAAATTATAAAGTAACATATATATATTTCATTAATAAATTTAGTATTTCCTGTTCAATACATACGATATCTTTAATGTAAATACTCTACGTGTCAATATTACAAGTTTTTTATTAATATAAAACGTGCAATAATTGTATTTTAATAATAAAATGTAGTATCTATTTTTTTGGCTGTATTTAGAATTGTGACAAAAATGTATAATGTAAGGTAAATGTAGATAGAATAGGGGCTGTGAAATAATTTTACTTTTAATGTAGATTATATGTATATTGACTTGATAATGTTTGTTTTGTCCCATCGTTACTTCTTAATAAATTTCTCTTAAAAAAGTTTTTTTTTTTCTTTTCTTCTTAATTTTGATTTCTTTCTCAAAATTTATTAAGATTTTCACAAACACTACATAAAAAAACAAAGTTAGTTTGATATTTAATAGATTCAGGTGTTATTTTGCGGAAGTCAAAATTACAAGCACTTAATAAATAAATTTGCGTGCTTTCGCCACCACTAATGTCCTTCGTGCAAGCAAACTACTGTACAGGGTTACTTACTACCGTCTCTTAAAACCATGCAAGATCCAGTGAGTAAGGGAGATGTCGCCTTATATCGTGTATTGCGCTGTTCCGCTTACTCACTGGATTTTGCATGGTTTCAAGAGACAGTAGTAACCCCCCAGTACAGTAGTGGGTGGGCGCCGGCCGGCAGTAGTTTGCATGAAGTAACTGGTGGCGGAAGCAGGCAAAGTAATTTGGTAAGAGCTTGTTAAGGTAGTTTGATTGTTATGTACGTCAAGAGGTATTGTCAACGAAAAAATTTAACATGGTAGGTTATACCGGATTTCGCCGTATCAATGGACATTCCATTGGATAAATCACTGCCATCCGGAAGATGATCTGACTTGTACGACTTTTGAATGCCCATCGATTGATCACGATCAAACCTGATGTCATGTGGTCTAAAATAGAGCCTGTACCACGAGTTACTGGGAAAAAGCACTGTTCCCGAGTGCAACTACGAAACGGATTTTGATGCTTTTCTTTTTGATAGATAGATTGATTCAAAAGGAAGGTTTTTATGCCCATGCGAAGCCGGGGCGGCTCGCTAGTGAGAACTACAAGTGTTTCGGATAAAACATTCATCAGACAAATATATATTCACGTTGAATTTACTCGATTCGGAAAATCGACAAGTATTAGTTTTGGTACATCACTACCGGGTTTGGACGCGCGTGACGCCATGACAGTGGAGTCTGTTTAATCGCGCGGCCGTGGTTAGATGCATTCCTTTTTGATATTACCTGTGGGGTCTCGGGATAGACCATTCTAATACGATTCGCGTTAAATCTTCGGGAATAATTGCGCATTGATATCGTGAGTGAGGCCCGGTTGCCTAGTGGATAAAAGGTTAAAGTTTATTGACAATTGAACACTCGGTAGTGAAATAACCTGTGTGAAGACCTACCATTCTACCTGACTTCGCGTGCTTCGCTGGACCGACACCGAATTAATAGGGGATGTGTAGGAATCTCATGAGAAGGGGCATAAACGGGTTCAATTAATTCGGATTAAGAAGCAAGTCACGCCCAAGCGCGTAAGGTACTTTTCTTTTGTTTATTTTTAGTGTTCAGCCTAACTTTTCTATCATTCACGCTTCCACTGCCAAATTTAAACATTCTGGTAGCAGAGTTGGCTGAAACAACAAGTAAGGTTGAGACATAGAATTGCCTGGTATGTTGTATCAGGTCAATGACCTCAATTGGTCACCATATAACTGAGTTTGCGAGGGCGAGGGTTTATAGCGGAAGAAGCACTTGCCCAGATCGTGTTTGGGATAGGTAGTTACATATTATATTGACTCCTAGCTTTCGCCTGCGGCTTCGCCCGCATGATTTACCCTCGGGAACAGTACTTTTTCCCAGTTTTTTTTATTAACATACATACATACATATAATCACGTCTTTATCCCATACGGGGTAGACAGAACCTAGAGCCATAAGACCTTAGGCCACGTTTAGCATAATGGTAGTTGAAACAGGAAATCAATAGTGATAGGTTGCTAGCCGCATCGCCTATGTCATGATTTCCCCATTCGGCGATTCCCTCAGACGACTTTTACGGCTTGCGCGGGAAGAGAAGCAGCTGGTACATTTTATGTTTTTCTTTTTCTCTTAGACCAGCGTGGAAGTTTTTATTAAATGTTTAAATAATGCTATATTTATGGTGGCCTCATAGATTTTTTAAAAAAATTGGCAAGCTGTATATACTTCTATGGATACAAATTTGTATAAGATACGTACCTATTTTAAAATAAAAAATAAAGAAATTGAAAAAATTCAGCTACCCAAATAGTTTCCAATAAATTCCTGATAAAGTTTTCAGTACTACTCGTAGACCTAAATAACATGCATAAAACATTTCTAAGATAACTAAATAAGCGATTCAAGTTAATTTATGTCTATGTGACCTAATTAGATAAAGCAGTAAGTAATTCAAAAAGAAAATAGCTAAAATAAAACAGTTTATATTTTGTGCTAATCTATCTACATACCTAAAATATAAGAGCTAAACCCCTAGTATGAGATTTTATGAATGCAGACGCTAGCCACTATCACTAAAATTTCTTAGTTACTTTACTTTCCTCCAGGGGCGCTGTACAGGTTTGTCATACAAAATCGCTGACGCAGTCGCTAGCGTTCGCGTTTATAAAATCTCATACTAGTGGTAATACTGTGCTCTTATCGGTGGTCTCTTCCAGGTTTTTGTGCTTTAGGTAAAAACACAATTGCACCATAAAAATGCATACATAGAATTATAGTCTGTGGCAAGATGTACAAAATAAGTGGCCTTATCGCTAGTGCAATCTTACAGGCTATCTTAAGGATAGGATAAATAGACTTCGACTAGTTGTTAGTAGTCTAACCAGAGAAAAACTGATTGAAAAGAGATAGGTAGAATAAATAAGAGAGCAAGATACATACACATATCCTAATATTATAAATGCGAAAGTGAGTTTGTATATTTGTTTGTTTGTTTGTTACCTCTTCACGCCCTATCCACTAAACAAATCTTCCCGAAATTTCGCATACACATAGCTAGGAGTATTGAGAAGGACATAGGGTACCTTTCATTCCGAGAAAAAGCCTGTTCCTGAGGGAAGCCGCGGGCATAAGCTTGTACAATATAAAAACCAATACAAATAACAGATAGTAACAAATAAGTACGTACTTCCTTTTTTAATTACATCAACAGATTTTGATGTTATATTGTATGGATAATTGGATATAGATAAAGACCAAGGGGAATGCCAAGGGTTAACCATAGGCTACTTTTTGGCGCGATATAACCGAGTAGGTTCCACGTGGGCTGAGCAAAGACCAACAGCTAGTGTTACAATGAAGAATTGTTATATTATATCTATCTATCTTAAACATCAGAGACTCAAGACATAAGAACTAGAGACTAGATAAACACCTATGATGGAGGAGATACGTCACGAATTCACGATACGATACGTTGTAAAATATAAACGGTCAAGCGCGAGTCTGACTCACTTACAGAGGGTTCCGTAATAAGTTATTTTCTATTAATATTTATTGGGGTGCAAAACAGTAGTTGTGGAATTTTTTTAATATTTTTCCTTGTAACTTTTTTTTGCAGCACAGATTTTCTGTTTCTCCCAACGGTTGACTGGTAAAAAAATCTCGGAGCAATAAAGTTTTAGTAATCTACTAGCGACCCGCCCCGACTTCGCATGGGCATAAAAACCTTCCTCTTGAATCACTATCTATTAAAAAACCGCATCAGAATTCGTTGCGTAGTTTTAAAGATTTAAGCATACATAGGGATATAGGGACAGAGAAAGCGACTTTGTTTTATACTATGTACTGTTAGCGCCCGGTAACATCACGTGACAGATATCTCCCCACTACAGGAAAACCCCTCTTGGCAGTAGTAGTGTCGGGGTGAGTATGAGTGTAACGCTCTCTTCTCCTTGGGTTCGCCGAGCGGTGCAGACGTGTATTGTGCTCTAGTGATTTAACATGGCCTTTATTAGTATTTGATATGATATTGCTGTTGATAATTTTAATATGTGTTCAAATGTAACTGTAGATTAACATAGGTAGGCACGGATGAGGGATTAGTACGCTTCAGGCTAGATCCCAGTGACAGGAGCGGGGTTGGTGCTCCTATCTTTACCGTGATTAGTGCCAAAGCTTAGACACGAACGGGTAATTCGGTCCTAGCTAATAGTACTGATAGTGATACATGTAATAAAAGAGTAAAAATATTTTGTCTCTACATTTAGTAATTTTAACTGAAATAGATCGAGGGCAAACCGTAGTCTGGTGACAATTTTTCTTTCAGCTGTACAAAGGACGAGGTGATGCATCTCTCCAGCCAAGAGCTCAATCTCAACAACATTCCTAAGAAGGGTTGACGTCAGACTGTAGATTGAAAATGATTTATCACTGATTCAATGAGTTCTTCTATTTAAGCATAAACACGACAATACAATAAATCTAAACATCTAAATTATATTATTTGTTTTGACAACAATAAAACAATAGGCGGTTTTACATACATTTGATGCCGATGAAGATACTAGCATTGTGAGAGTAGAAGTGATTTGGATTGCACGAGACTTCGGAAGATGACCAAGTGTATTTTCGTTACCGCACTGCTTTTGGGTAGGTGAAAATATCTGAATATTTTGGTTTTTTAATGTTCTTATAATTCGCCTAAGGAAATCCGCACGTGTGTTGGTCATTTTCAATAGAATTCCTTAAATCAGGTATCAATTAGGTTATGTGTTTTTTTATGTTTGTTGCCTTTCAACTTTGAACGAACGTTTCGTTAGGCATTTCTGAAACAATTTTTTTTTTGTAGACCACCCGTTGGTTGAATACCCAATCAAATAAAATTGTTGAAATTTGTAGTTTTAAATTCAAATAAAATTTAATCCCTAAATACGACATTTTTCCCGGCGGTCTGTTATTTAGAAGATTGTTTTGTTTAAACATTGTATGACATATAAATTGACATTATTGAGCTGATGGTGTTAAAATTTATACCAAACCACATTTAATCATTTAGTTATAATAAAATAAAAGCATTTGTATTCAAAAAATGGCTCTCAGATCTCGCTAATCTAAGCGATGTAACTTTGACTAAGCCATCTGAACTCTACCGTTTACAGAAATTCAAAAACGAGTAAGCGAGATGTCGCCTCACATCATAATGTGCCATCTCGTTTTCTCACTCGTTTTGAACCTACCCCAATAATAATTAATTACAGATCTAGTACTGTCCAAGGAAAAACATGCTCTTCTGACTCGGAGCAAGACGCGGGACTATATGCGACACAAAATGATCAACAATATGGTCGACAATAGCATTGACAACGAATTTGATCCCCACAACTTTCGATGGAGTTACAAAGGTAAGTCACCAGATAAATACATTTTATTGACATGCTTAACTTCGAAGATAAATATGCCCATCGTGGTAAATTTGTTTATTTTTAAGTACCTGTTTTCCCCTGTAACTTTTTTGCGCCGCATAGTTTTTTTGTTTCTCCCAATGGTTGACTGCTAGAGAATGCTTTTAGCATTAAGTCCGCCAATTGTATAAGTATTTTGTACTTATGGAACAATAAAGTTTTAATAAATAAATGCCTATATAAACTGAAGATTTATTACAGGTGGCCCAATTTTGACTGTAAGATATAGAGAGAGATGAAAACTGTATTGTATTGCGCTGCGGCTCGTTTACTCACTAGTTTCAATTTCGATGCCATCAAACATCAAAATGCAAAACCAAAACTTGCAAAAAAAACAACTCTATCTTTAAAAGTTGTGATCCATGTTATACCAAGTCAGTTAATTTATTCAGTCCCTACTTAAGACACCTTAAGAGACCTTCTGTCCTAAGTAATTACGTAATTAGCTAAACTAACAACATCTTATGTGACATCAATATTAAAAATATTTTATGTTCTAAAATACATACCTAATGACTATTCTCCAAAGTTATAAGGTGTCAAAAATGACCTAAACTGCTTCGATAAAAGTATCGTACGGCCATGCCGCTTTTTGCTCAACTCGACGGGGGCACTGCCGCGACCCCAGATAGTGGTAACTCCATAGATAATATTTTACAGATGCAGTACTGACCAAGGAAAAACACGACTCTCCAGCCCGGGTTACGACGGACTATACGCGACAAAAGTTTTACAATGAGGTCGACGATAAAATGGACAACAAAAATTATCACCGCAGCTTTCCATGGAAGTATAATGGTAAGGTATTTTATTATGACACAAGGTATACATATTGACATGAGTTTTATTTATTTAATTAATAATTTTGATTTATTCCGATCCAATACCACGAACGAATACCACTGGTATTAATTTGAATTTTTAATTATTTTATACTCCGAACATACATATACCACTTTTTAAATTATTTATTTTTATGTCAGAACGAATACCAAAACGTGAATTTAATTAAATTTGTTTTCAAATTTTTTGTACGTCATCGAAATAATATATGGTATTAATTTAAACACTGGTATCCGTTCGGAATAGAAAAAAATTAAAAATTCAAAGTATTACCAGTGGTATTCGTTCGTAATATTGGATCAGAATAAATCATAATTTTAATACAATTTAATTATAAAATATTTTTTTTATTATTATTTTATTATGTAATAACGATTTGCACACCTCATAAATGTAAAATGTATAAGGGAATATTTTAATTGTAACAACAAATTGTACCCCTACATTTTATGCAAACAAATGATATTGATTGATTGATTGAGTCACTAGCTAGATCAGCGTTTTTTAACACCGAGTCACGGACGGTTACGGGATGGGTCGCGAGATTTTCTAAATTTTCTTTATTTAATGTTATGGACCTACGCGCGAGACGTAATTTCAGCAGTTAATTCATTCATTTCGTTTATGTGACACAGTCAATCGACTTTGCACATCTTGTTGTCAGAGTTCACCGGAGCCACCTGACGGCCTCTGACGTGGTTCCTCGGCTAATAGATAGCAGCCGGGACCAACAGCTTAACGTGTTTTCCGAAGCACGGAATCACCTTTATTATCAGACAATCAGGTGATTCACGCCTGCAATGTCCTTATCAAACTGAACTAAACAAAGTATGCTTCCCGTGGGAATCGAACCCATCACCCCCGGTTCTAAAGGCAAACACCTTAACCACTGGACCACAGGGGTAGTTTCAACAGTGAAAGTTTTAAACTATTTTCAGTTGAATACGATTGGCCTGGCAGGATGTGCAAGAACGGAATGGGCGAGAGACAGTCTCCGATAGACATCATCACTGCGGATGTGATCAGGGATACCGAAAAGCGGTTTATCAGGAATGGGCCTCTCCAGTTCAAGGGTTACAACAATGTGCTGGTATCCGCAATCAACAATGGACATACACGTATGTACTTTATTATTCTTAAGACGATACCTCGGTGAACACTAGCGCCACCATCATTTAAAAATCATTATTTACTCAAAACACAAGGTTCTGGATCTGAAATTAATTTTAAAGATATTAAATTATAATTCCCTATGGTTACAATTTGCATTATTGCTTAAAACGGCCACTTTTAGCAGTTCTGCAATTTGTAACTCTGAAGTTACAAATTGCATTTGTAACTCTCAATTTGATCTGAAGTTAATATGATTAAAATTAACTTCAGATCCAGAACCATAATTACAGCAGAGGGATTTTTGATTTGAACTTGTGTTTTCAGTGAGTAATGATTTTTAGATGACGATGGCGCTATTGTTCACCGAGGTATCACCTTAATCCACCAATAATATAATAAACATGAAAGTTTGGAAGTTTCACAGGAAACGGCTGAACCGATTTGGCTGAAATTTGGAATGGAGATTATTTAAGACTGTGAAACAACACATAGGCTATATTTTATCCCGGAATTCTCACGCGAGTGGAGTCCCGGGCAGCAGCTAGTAATATTATAAATCTGAAAGTTTGGATGTTTTTTCTAAATCACGGAATAACGGCTGAACGGATTTGGATCAAATCTGGAACACAGGTAGTTTTTAGCCTGGATTAACACATTGGATAGCTTTTATCCCGAAAGGCCAAGCAATTCCCTTGACTACGCGTGCGAAGCCGCGTGTAAAAGCTAATATAATATTAAATTAAACTATTTTATACGGTTTTCTATCGCGTTTATTGCTTACTGACTGCTGGCAGACTGAGTTGACTGAGTTGAGTTGAGTCTGCCTGCGACCATGAGCTCTGTAAAGTGCTTGAAACGTTAGGTATAAATAAGTAAGCAATAAACGCGATAGAAAACCGTATAAAATAGTTTAATTTAATGTGTAACAATCGCGAAAACATAAGAAATCGCTAATATAATAGCTAAATATTGCACAAAATAAATTATTACTTTGCCTAAAAACTATGTTAGTTGTACAAAGGACTAGGGCATATGGGTTAGCGAAAGAGTCATGCCGCACGATTTTTAAATTTTGGGGACGTGGGGGTTTGATTAGGAAACCCTCTAGAAACTTTCAGCGCGCGGAGACGCAATATTAGTTATTTTATTATTAACACTTTCGTAAACAGTAAGCAAAAACAAGTCAATTGTTATCTACGTCGAGAGGCGTTACTGTCAGCGAAGGTGTTAAATATTATTTCACAAATGTAATAAATTCCCCCTAATCCCATAACATTGATCTTCTTCTATCGTGTCAATGACTAAAAACTATATGAATTTGGCCCAGTAAGATGCAACTTTCACGGCCGAGTCAGAGGCCACAGCCAGGTCTCCCTTTGTACATGAGGGCTGGGGCACGACAGCAGGTGGTCCATCGGTTGTACCGTGCCACAAACACAGCCATCACTGCTGGATAGGCCCCACTTCTTCCTATTCTCCATGCACCTACCTACGCCCGATCGTAGTCTGTTGAGGGATTTCCACACGACCCATTGTAGTTGGTGCCCCGGTGGCAACTTTTCCGCAAGCGGAAGTTGTGGGGTAGGTATATATTATTGATAATCCTGGGGGATATTCTACAGAAACACTGCCATTTTCATGCTTTTCACCATTTAGGGATAACTAGGGCTGACATGATAATGGAGATATATAACTAAATGGATACGCAGAGAAACGTATCTTGGTCTAATTAAATAGAAATCTGTCCTTGATCGGATAATCATCTTTATTGGCCATTAGGTATATTACCTACATTCTGAACATGCCTTATTTTAAAATCTCAAATAAGTGGTATTGATTAATAGTCGAGGTTACTGGTAATTAATTGTGTGCTCGACTCTTCGTTTTTAGGGTTCTGTGTAAAAATTGTAAGATCAGTACCCCTAGTATGAGATTTCTATTTAAGCAGACGCTAGCGTCTGCGTTAACATTTTTGTATCTAAGATTTTTGTATGAAAATAGTAATAATAACGTAATAGTAACGTCCGACTGTCAATTCAATTCAACAAAACTAAACCTTTTTTTTAAGTTTGTTATTTTTATGTTTCACATTTCTCAAAAATAAATTTATTTTATCTTTTTTATCTCTTCAATCCTGGAAAGTGGTTACCGCAGTATATTTATAACAAAACATATATTTGCAGTGCAGTTCAGCACAGAAGGCGACCCTGCCATGCACCCCACACTGACTGGAGGTCCCCTGAAGCATCAGTACCGCTTAGAACAGATGCATTTCCATTGGCTTTCGGAACATGCCATCGATGGCCAAAAGTAAGTTAAATTATTTATTAACTAGCTGTTGCACGCGACTCCGCCCGCATGGCACTCGGTTAGGTCGCGTCAAAAAGCCCGCGTTCTTAACTATATCCATACCAAATTTCATAATCGGTCCAGTCCTGAAAGCGTATCAAACCGATAGACCGACAGGTAGAAAAACAGACTTTCGCATCTGTACACCCATATCCCTATTAAATGATAAATGCAAGTGTCTGTCTGTTACGATTTCATGTAACTACTGGACCGACTTTTTGGCCACGTCCCACGCGGGCGGTACCGCGGGCAACAGCTAGTCTATACTAATAAAGAGGAAAGATTTGATTGTTTGTTTGTATCGAATAGGCTTCGAAACTGCTGGACCAATTTAAAAAACTCTTTCACTGCTGGAAAGTCACACTATCCCCGAGTGGTAAAGGCTATGTATGTACCACGGGCGGATCGGGATGGACTGCTAATTTATAATTTTTTTTTAATTCTACTTTTAATGTGTCCCACTGCTGGGCAAAGGCCTCCCCCTCCTTCTCCACTCATCCCTATCCATGGAAACCACTGGCCACTTGTCCAAAAAGTTGTCGAGATGGTCACGCCACCTCCTCCTTGGTCTGCCTCTATTTCGCCTATATTTAGTTTATAATATTAGTATGGAAATTCCTTTGTAAAATATCACAATAATTTCAGATATCCCATGGAGCTACATTTCGTGCACGTGCGCCTGGACCTCGACGTGGAGCGAGCTCTCAACGTGGCTGACGGGCTGGCCATCGTCGCCGTGTTTTGTAATGTGAGATTTTTGTCTTAAAAGTACAAGCATATGCATATCATTAGACGGGGCCGGGTGCTTTTGAAATATTTAAATATTTGCGAATTGAGGAATGGAAAAGGAAATTTGATTGAGAAGGGTTAAAGAGGCAACTCGTGCGTGACCACAATGCTGTCTTTTAATATATTAAAAATTCTATAAAATATCTTGGAAAAATTATAAGTATTGCGATCAGCGAGGAAATGCCTTTGTTGCCTCAAATTGTAGATAGTTTTTAGGTTATTCTTTAGCCTCTAGGTTTTCTTATTACTTTGTTTCAATTTATAGTATAATTAATTCAAATTAAAGAATTATATTTAAAAAAAAAAAATTCATAGTACAAATATATCGCTCACCATACATTTATTTAGAACACGTTCCCACCTTAGTCATCACGCTTCACACTATTGTGAGTGTGTATGTTTTTTAGTCTTTTACATGAAAACGGCTGACCCGATTTGGCTGAAATCTGGAATGGAAATTGCTTAGACCATGGAATAACACATGGGCTTAGATTATTACATAGACTACATTTTGTTCCGGAATTCCCACGGGAGCACTAGAGGCAGCTTTGGGTCTCCCAGTTTTCTTCAGTGGAGACTAGAATTTTGTATTATTTTTTTTAGTTATATGACAGACATTTGAAATAATTTAGTACCACTACACTCGTAGCCAAGTGACAATTTCAAAACGCTAACGAATGTCGACAAGAACAAAATGTATATATGGGATTGACATAAGCTGCGGTAAATTACGTGGTCAATCTTATGTCAATCCCATACATTTTGTTCTTATTGTACCTCGTTAACGTTTTTCGATTGTGAATTTGGCTAAGCCCACTGGTTGGACAATCTCAAACAACTTTGTAGGTTCTATCACAATTCGCCGACAGAAAGTACGCTGTGGATGATGATCTGATGCAGCACATCCCCAACCTCATTCATCAAGGCTCCAGGATCAGCGGCGTAGTCATGGATCTAAGGTAAGAGTAGGTATTTGCGGTAAACTGGCGCCCATAGATTAAAAAAAATTGCCGTAGTGACCGCCCGCGATTTCCAAATTCTGTGCTGGAGTCCAATTTTTAAAAACCTAATATATTGCCTTAAGGACTCGTTAAATGAAATAGCGTGAAGAGTCAGGATTGGCAACGCGCTTGTGACACTCCTGGCATTGCAGGCGTCCATAGGTATAATTTAATAATTTAATATGTTTAAAATTAACTTCAGATCCCTCAATTACATAACACGGATTTTTGATAACTTGTGTTTTCAGTGAATAATGATTTTTAAATGATGGTGGCGCTAGTGTTCGCCGAGGTCTCGTCTTACAAGCTTATTTGTTATAGCAAACTGCTGAGCTCCGACAAGACAGCCTACTACTCATACTTAGGCTCTCTTACCACTCCGAAATGTAATGAAGCTGTTATTTGGATACTCTTCGAGAAACCCATATACATCACAGATGAACAGGTAATCCATACTAATATTATAAATGCGAAAGTCTGTCTGTCTGTCTGTCTGTCTGTCTGTCTGTCTGTCTGTCTGTCTGTCTGTCTGTCTGTCTGTCACCTCTTCACGGCTAAACGGATGGACCGATTGTGATGAAATTTGGTAGGGATGTAGTTAACGACCTGAGGTCAAACATAGGCTACTTTTGGGCGCGATATAACCGAGTCCCACGCGGGCGGAGCCGCGGGGAACAGCTAGTATTCTTATAAATATGTTATTACTTTATTTATATGTACACTTATTTATATGTATAAAACGTACTTACATCTTAAATTGTAAGAAATCCAAACAAAAAAGTAAAAATAATTGTTTTTGCCAAAAAAAAAATAGAACCGATTCCAATTACTTAACTAAAAAGGAAGAAATAGTTATTAAACTAGCTTTTGCCTGCGACTTTGTCCGCGTGACGTTTTATAAAAGAGAGATCTTTGTGTGTGTGGGAGAAAGGTTAAAAAATGCTTAATTTTATTATTTTTAAATGAGGTTAAAGTATAAGTAGCTCAGTTATGTAAATAATGAATTGTTATTAATTTAAAGATTATTAGTTTATGATAATTTGGTTTGATATAAATTTAGGAAAATACTATCAGTGGAGGCTAACCCTAAAGTACGTATAGGCTTTCGTCTGGAATTCAGAGGTGAGAATGTGGATGTCAGTCGGTATGAAAGTAAAAGTTTGACCACATGAAAACTAAAAACCGGCCAAGTGCGAGTCGGATTCGCGCACGAAGGGTTCCGTACAAAATTAACAAAAAAATATCGTAAAGACTAATATAACCTACAATTATTTAAACAAAATTTTCAAATTACAAAAGAAAATTATAAGATAATTCAAGGGCCGGGAAACGTCCGCCTGGAAAATTTAACAGTAATCTACAACTGCCCCAACCCCAACGCGCCTCACCGCTGTCACCGCCCCACAACCGCCGCCGCGGCCGCGACGTACCTTAGTTGCCACTACCGCGAGCTATAAATTTCAAGCCTCTAACTCGCTTCCCGTTCCCAGGGGAATTTTTAACTTTGCATACACTAAGGTATATGCATATCATATTTCAAGCATGTAACTTATCCAGTTTAGATTTTTTCATACAACATTTTTTTCCCGCTAACTTAATTTTCAAAATACAGCCATAACTAAACTTTATATTTACTAAGGTATGCATGCATGCTAGATTGAAAACATCTTACGTGATTTTTACATACAAAAGTTTTTTCCCATTAACTCCCGTTCCCGTGGGAATTTTGCAATATCGCGTTGCAAGTAAGCTTTACGTTCATTAGGGTACCTGCATGCCAAATTTCAATCATCTATCTTACGCGGTTTAGATTTTTTCATACAAAAGTTTTTTCTTGCTAACTCCCGTTCCCGTGGGAATTTTGCAATATCCTGTTGCATTTCCGTCATACATGATTTCTATGTAACTTTTAACGATTAAGACTGCACACGCGTGGAAGCTTAAAAAATGGAGTAACTTCTCCGGTTTTCCCAACATTTCCCTTCACTACTCTGCTCCTATTGATTGTAGCGTGATGAAAAGTATACTATAACCTGCCCAGGAGTATGAAGAATAATTGTACCAAGTTTCGTTAAAATCCGTCGAGTAGTTTTTGTTTCTATAAGGAACATACAGACAGACAAAAATTTTACTGATTGCATTTTTGGCATCAGTATCGATCACTAATCACCCCCTGATAGTTATTTTGAAAATATATTTCATGTACAGAATTGACCTCTCTACAGATTTATTATAAGTATAGATAGATATAGATATAGATAGATAGATATAGATAGATTGTTGTATAATCATGTTCCATTATCAACATTTTAAATACATCTGATTTCGGTGGCAATTTTGCAAATTCGTTAAGTACTTAGATCTGTTCGCTCGTTTATAAGCACATTTTATTTAAATAATTGGCACCTACTTCAAATTTATTAAATGTTATTAAAATATTTGATAACGAAGCATAAGTATTTAAACAACAATTATATATTCCTTTTGTAATTAAAGCCGGTTTTGTTTTTCTTTTTTTTTGCCAATACTTACATTACAGTGCGTTAGTTAGATAGTCAAAATATTCTACTTTCAGTACCGGTTTTTCGGCAAAACCGACATTGGATACAACAATTTCCGGAGCATACAGCCCAAAGACAAGCATGTCGTGTACAGAACCTCCGACAATCCAGTTCTAACCACGCCAGCCATCGTGCAAGCCATGACCCAATTCGTTCAAGTCATAAAGAATTTCTTTAAAAACGTCACCAGGTAAGTTTTTTGTAGTAGGTCTTTTGGAAAAGAATACCACCTTGGGTGGTAAATTCGTTAAACCATGGGTGGTTAGTATGGTATCTCAGACATAATCTATAGGATAGGTATATATAAAAGAAAATCAGCTCTCAGCTGGCCAGATTTACATGTTATGTACTTATAAGTTAACAAATACTTAAATGATTATTTGCAGGTTTTTATCCCATGGTCTAAGGCCGAGAGAAGCTTCAACTTCAAGTTATTATAGCGAGTAAGAGACATATATGATTGTAAAAACTAAAAAAAAAAACATCAAACTGAGGAAATATTGTATTTTTTATTTCTACGCCCAAGTGACAGCCCTGGTTGTTTTAGACGTTCAGACGTTTATAGGTATAGGTCGCTTCATATAAAAAGAACGCTGAAGGAGAGCGGAAACAGTAAAGTTGGTCAACACGGGAAGCCAACGAACCTATCGCGTGCGTCGGAGGACTCCCGCCCGCACCGCGCTCACTGCACACGAGACAGCGCCGCGAGCGCAGCTACCGACAGCGTTCATCTTATATGACGCGTAGCGGGGACCATTTCGCATCAAGTGAGCCGTGTGCCTGTTTGTCTACTAAATGTTAATACGCCATTAATATAAAAGCCCTAGACGGTCAGACAGCAGACTTGGTACATTTATAAACTTAAAATATGGGTCTCACTACAATTAAAGCTATTAGTTGATCATCATCATAAATTTAAGAGCTAGGCTCTTGTCGGTGGAGTTCCTACCATTTTTGTCTATCTTTAGCAAGTTCCTTTATTTCTATTTAGTTGAAAAGATTCTAACATCATTACATAGTATAAAACAGTCGCTTTCCGCTGTCCCTATATGTGTTGTGTGTGTTGTATTGTTTCAAAGATCTAAGCATTTATATATAAATGCTTAGATCTTTGAAACAACACAACGAATTCTGATGCGGTTCTTTTGTATAGATCGGTTCTTTTGTATAGATAATGATTCAAGAGGAAGCTTATGTATAACTCATAATATTGCACCCGTGTGAATGGGTGTGAGATGGTATTTTGTATGGAATTTCATAGTTTACTTACTATCCGCCAGGGGCGCTGTACAGGTTTGTCATACAAAATCGCTAACGCAGTCCCTAGTGTCTGCGTTTATAAAATCTCATACTAGAGGTACAGTTGATGATGATTACTTTATGGAAGCTAAATGAAATATTCAGTTAGACGGTAGGTATGCATTTATTACCAAGTTACGCTTCTTAAATCTAAAATTAACTAAAAACTGGCTTGAAATTTTACGGAACAAAATGGCGTTTCCAAACATAACGTGGGTACATTATAATGATTCATATATCTGATGAAATACATATGAACCGATGCCTATTTCTAATAACTATGAACATATTACATGGAATTGCGTTTTCTCTGTGCTCTTGAAGATGAGCACGCACATTTATTTACTAAAACAAATTACCTACGGCAATACATAGTGCCTGGAATTATTAAATACAGAAAACTGTATATGGTTTCCACTACATTTCTCTTTAGAAATTCGATATTTCTAATAGAAAAAAGGAAGCCAGTTAATTAGACTACGATAATGCAATGGACGACCGACGCATCCATATATTCTGTTTCGTAAAAATTACCAACTATTCTGCTTAACGTAAAACTGACTAGACGTAAAAAATTACCGATATACGACAAGTGCATTTTATTGAAGCGATTATCATAATAATATGAAAAATTTACAAACTGTTTTATGGTAAAACTTACGAACTAGTCTCGATGACAATTTATTTATTTACAATAACCGAGTGATCGCCGCCATTTTGTAATTCGTAGCAAGAAAACTACATTTTCCTTGACTACAAATTCCATGACGGTTTCAACTCTGGTAATATAATAGGAAATATTACATTTTGGCCTTGTTTTTGTTACTCTCCAAACGATATTATTCTGTGTATTGAATTAGTGGAATAATTTAATTTTTTGACCATTATCTTGACTATAAACAATCCATACAGAATGAATACATCAACAAACAAATATTAACGTCACACATACATAAAATCTTTAGAAAAACATACACCATTATAAAACGTGATTCTTGAGTTTCCAAAAAAAAATACATTACGCCAGTATTATTACTGTCTTTCAAACCATATTCTTACTTCTAAATAATAGTCAAAAATTATTCAATATCTCCTGAATAAATGCAACGAATATACAAAATCTATGAAAATATATCAAATCAAAATCACTCCATGTTTTCACTCATTGTTCTGATAAATTAGCATTAATTCTTCACAAACCATATTTTTAATCATATAAAGAAAATCAATAAATACATAATAAACGATCATCATTAATCTATATTTTTACATCGATTTACTGATTTATCAACGTTGAAACATGCCATTACCTAATTGATCGAAATCAAGTCACTGACCAATTTCCTCAACTTGTGAGAGGGTTGAAATTTGTTCGCTACAGGTAGTCATTTTTTACGTAACTGGCTTCCTGAATATTCTAGAATTAGTCGGTTTTTTAGCCGTAGAAGGTCCACTACGAGGGGCAGTCGTTTTTGGCTTCAAACTAGGTATTTGTGAAACGCGGATGCCAATAGCAGACTTTTGTTTTGGCGCAGTCGACACCTGACTCTGCTTCGGTTGACCTTCGAAAGTGGAGCTCCTAATCAATTTTGGAGTCTCGGTTTTGTCGCTTTCAATCCATACCCTTTTATCGGGCTTCGTCGGTTGCTTCTTACACTGTTCGACTTTCTTCCACAAATTGGCAATTTTACTTTCGACCTCTTTAGTCTTGGAAGACTGTACGGAGTTGACACTGGAGGTACTTCCTTGTCGGGAACCTCTCGCTAAGGTTACCGTTTTGCCGCTGTCATTGCTTTGAAGACTGTGGTTCGATGGAGAATTTTTCATAGCAGTCTCCGTTTGTCTTTTAGCTGGAGTTTTTCCTAATGTTTTCGATTGTCCGGCCTTGGCCGTCGTCGGACGAGAATATTTACTAAACTGCGGTAATCGGGAAGGCGACGTGTTAGTGGTTGGTTTGATTGGAGACGTTGGTTTCGCCAGCCGTGGAACACTGCCTTTCCTATCTGGCACAGGTAAATCCTTAGGCGCTACAGTACTTTCTTCTTTAGTAAAAGTGCCTTGTCTTTCTAAAGGTAAAGGTTTGGCTCCAAGAGGTATTGCAATAGCTTTCTGTTGAGCAGATTTTGTTGGAGATCTATTTACTAAAGATTTTTTAGGAGACGTGCTGGCGCTGGGTGGTTTAGACGCGACGGGCGTTTTATTAGGAGTTTTGGCACTCGTGTGAGCCTTAATGGGGCTTGTGGGCCCTTTAGCAGTATGAGCAACTGCTTTTGGCGTTGTTTTGGTAGTAGGCGTTGGCTTTTTAGGTGGAGCCACGGTACGTCTATACGGCGATACGTACATAGCCTTTTTTCGACCTCTTATTGCTTTGGGAGCTTCAGATTCTTTATCCAAAGAGTCATTGCTGTCCAGACTTTCGTCTCGTCGAGTAGGTTTAATGATTTTAGGTTTCGGCCTTGGGGTGTCTGCGTCCGATTCTGAATGTACTCTATCTTCAGAGTTACTATCTCCTTCGTAACTAGCGAAGTCGCTGCTACTCGGATTTTGATTCTTATCATTTTGCATTGTCCTGCGATATGAAGCTGTCATTTCTATATTTTTTAAATTATTGACAACACACAGGTCTACCGCAGCTGGACTTTCAATCACAGGCAGATAATTTCTAAAGCTTTTTGTGTACGTTTGCATCTGAGCGGAATTCAACTCGCTATCGTCATCATTGTGTCCGCTATCTGCGTCTCTTGAAAATACATCGTCATTGTTTCTATCATCCAGTATTTGTTGGTGATTTAGGTCATTGGAGGATAGACTGTCATATCCGGTTGTCGTTTCGACATTTTCAAAATTAGCATCTCTGGTGACAAATGTCGGAGACGGAGGTATATCTTCGCTCAGAGTTCTAGTCCTAAATCGTTCCGCATCTTCGATCCTTTTTTGCTTCATAGTTTTCTTTGCAGCCAGACGCTGTTTCAGATTTTCTATACTCGGATCGGGTTTAGGCATCTCTGGCGTGACGATGTTGTTGATATCGACGGTTTGAGTTTGGTACCTAGCTCTGTCCTCTAGCCGTCTTTGCTTTGCGCTAACTTTCCGTTTCAATTTGGGTTCTGAAGTAGCTGTAACATAATCATCAGACCGATCGCTTTCCGACTTCGTCCAAGTAACGAATTCTTCATCAACTTCTAATACGACATCGTTTTCAGTGACGGTATCTGTTATAGTATAAGTTTGGTATCTATCTTTAGAAACATGCCTCTTTTCTTTAGGTGTTAAATATCTGGAATCGCGTTTTCGTTTAGGCGTAGATTCGACACTGCTGATGTCGGAAGGCAATGGTGTGCCACTTTCAGATCCTGACGGTAAATCAGTGATGATATTCAATGTATTTGACACACAATCATCAAACACCTCATGAGCGGTCGTCTGCTCAATTTCTAAAGTAGATTCAGCCATTTCGTCAAACAAAGATGGCGGATTAACTTTATCTAAATCTTGGAATACTGTATTGACATTCATACACATAGGGAATTCTTGTATAGGCTGTTTGAAATCAAAGACCACAGGGATCCTATCTTTAACCTCTTCTGCTTCGGAAACTATACTGGACACTGATATCATACTGCTTTCCATGTCCAAATTCTCCATTTCCGAAGGAGGTTTGACGTTTTCTAGAAAACTGACAGGATTGCTGTCCAAATGCTCAGAACTACCCTGATTCATAGAGTTACTTAATGCCCTTTTAACCATAAGCGCTACAGGCAATGATTTCTTACGACTTCGCTGAGATTTTTTACATATCTGAGCGGAGGATTCTTCCCACTGTCCTGATGCGCTTAAAGATAATAAACTACCCAAGTTTGATGGAGGTCTGACATTGTCTAGGTCTAAGGAAGTTAGCGACGTAACGCTGTTTTCCATGACATATTGTGAAGATTTTAACTGCGCAGCCAATCGCGCGGCTTCCTTCTCAATCGCTAATGCTATAATTGATTCAAAATTTTGTCCCTCATCATCGACTAGTGACGTGAAACTGGGTTCGGCGACACTATCTAACAATCTATCGTCGAATTTATCGTCTGCAACTTCAGACTGGTTCAGTTCCTCTAATTTGTTAGTTAGATCCGGACGTGCGAAAGACATATTCATACCCTCGCTTTTTTCTAACAAATCGGGTAATGCTGATGACGGATCGGCAATTTCGCTGCGTATAGATGACACTAAATGTACTGATCCACTTATAGTAGGGAATGTAACGTCATCAGGGCATGTATTGTCGTTCCACGTATCAGTACTGATTTTCGATACATCATCGAATTGTCCCGTTTTTTCAGTGTATTTCAAATCTGTTGGAGTATATTTAATGTCAGTCCATTCAAGTTTGTTTTTATTCTTCCTAGTGAGTGTTGCTACGTCATAATTCTTTGGCGGCGAGCCCACATCGCTCCACGAACCGTCCAGAACATCCGCGTAAGATTCATTAGACCTGTTCAATTCGTCTCGAGTGTCCGATTCTAAAGTAGTATTCACCGATTTCGGCGCGAGACATTCATTCGACCGATCCATTTCTACGACGTCGTTCGACTCAAGCGTCGTGTTACCTGAATCGACCGTCGGCAATTCATTCGAGCGATCGAAAATGGATTCGTTTGGAGCTTCGATGGTATTTGCGATAGATTCATCAGTGGTGTCGTGTGTTGAATCTTGTGTTACGTCAAGTGAGTGTAAGGCCGAATCGTGTTCAGAGCCAGTGTTGTTTATTTGTTCGTTTACGTCGCCTGCGAGCGCGACTGCCGCAGACGACGCCGGGACGTTTTTTGTCCCCGCCCCTTTTGCTATAACCTCCTCCAAAATTGCACGCTCTTTCGAATACTCATCCCCCGTCATCCTATCTAAGGCCCCTTGAGTAGGTTTTCTAGCCCGACGTTCGTCACTCCTGCCGCGCGGTTTGTCGTCACGTTTCTTCGGCTGAGGTTTCGACATGCCCATACGAACGCACCGTTCGAACACTTCTTTATCCGTCGAACCGAAAGAATCGTTACTTAATGAGCTTAATGAGTTACTACGTTCTAAGAATCGACGTGGCTCGTCGATCCTCGCGGGTAAACTTGGAGGACCGTCATTGTATCGCGGGTAATTTCTTCGAGAATGATGTGCTAGAGAGGTGCTAGCTTCACCATGGTAAGAATAAGGTGATCTTGTCAGAGTCATACTTGAAAACTCATGTTCTAAACGCTTCATTTTATTCGAAGACTTCAAATTGTACGCGCCGGAAGCTAAATTGCGCTCAAACTCTGGATCTTTTACTTTAGGTCTGTGTTGGGAAATTTTGTCGCTCCTATCTAGAGATCTGTGTTGACGGTAATTTCTGGAAGTTTCAGAGGGTCTTTCAACCGAATGCGCTTTGCTTTTAGTACTTTCTAGGGTGTACTTAGCTTTTGGGTTGACGCTGGAAAGGCCGGCTTTTACGGTTTCTTCGAAGATTTCCCGGTCTGTGGAGCCAAAGGAGTCCAGACTGAGGGAGCTTTGCGATTCGTTGCGGGCGAGGTTGGTGGTAGTTGGCAGTTTTGGTTTCTCTTGGATGTTTCTTTGAGTTTTCACTGGCAAACGGCTCTCGTGTCTTCGGCCTGAAAAAATATTATTCAACTATTGAATATATATATATAAAAACCACTTAGTAGTAATTCGAATTAAGATTATCATTAAAGGTATAGTGCGAGAGCGTGTCTTTCTTTGTATGGCAGTTGAAATCTGTATACTAGTATAGTATTTTGTAATCATTTAAGTCTCAGGCTGTCCACTGCTAGACAAAGGTCTCCCCAAGGATTTTCAAAATGACCGATTATTGCGATCTGCACCCAGCCTGCCTGATCGCTCGAGCCGGTCATGCCTCTCTCTCGTTCGTGCCGCGCTCTCGCTTGCGGAACACTACAACGAGCGTAAAGAGACAATGACGTCATCATTTTCGTGCATGCAGCCCGTAGTATCGAGTGTGTAGTGTGTAGTGTGTAGTGTGTAGTGTGTGTGTGTGGGTGTGCGTGCTGACCTGTGTGCTGTGCGCGGTGCGGCGGCGGGCGCGGCGGCGCGGCGCTGGCGCTGCTCTTGGGCGGCAGCGGCGGCGGCGACCGCTCCACGCTGCAGCTGCGGCTGACACAGACACTACTTAACGCGATACCACGGTGAACACTATAACTGGCAAATATGCCGTCCACACATGGAGGTTTTGTCAAATAGGCGAATACAAATAGCTATGTACGGTAGCATCATAAGAGTGTCGCGTTAAGATGATACCTCGGTGAACACTAGTGCCACCGTCATTTAAAAATCGTTATTCACTGATAACACAAGTTATCAAAAATCCGTCTAATGTAATTAAGGTTCTGGATCTGAAGTTAATTTTAATCATATTGAATTATAGTTTCATAAAGTTACACATTGCAAAAATGCTAAAAGTGGCCGTTTTAAGCAATATTACAATTTGTAACTCTAGGGAACTATAAGTTAATAATTTAATATGTTCAAAATTAACACGGATTTTTGATAACATGTGTTTTCAGTGAATAATGATTTTTTAAATGATGGTGGCGCTAGTGTTCACCGAGGTATCAAACGCGACACTCTTATAATGCTACCATACTTAGCTATTTGTATTCGCCTATTTGTCAAAACCTTGTGGCCGGTATATTTGCCAAAACTTGCGTTCTTTGTCTATTAAGCAAATAGGCCAAATACCAAATATGGCTAACAACGTGTGAATATATGGTATTTGCCTCCATGTATGCAATAGTTGCGCTATTTGCCTACTCGTCAAAAACTTTGGCAAATACGCAAATAGCCACGTTTGGTACCAGCAATAAATACTAAAGTACCCAGAGGTTCGACGTGCTGCCTTAATTTAAGACCTATACTAAAGATCATAATCATCATGTCGTGTAGGTGGCACGGTCAATCCACCATGCACACCCTGATGTCAGAGGTCTTTGGAACCGCCTCCAGGCCTCTAACGTTATTCCTTTAACAATTACCAGATGACAGCCAAGACCAACGGCTTAACGTGCCTTCCGAAGCACGGAATCATCTTTATTATCAGACAGTCAGGTGAGACAAACCTGCAATATCCTAACAAAACTGGAAACAACTAAATAAAGTATACTTCCCGTGGGAATCGAACCCACGACCTCCGGGTTTATAAGCAAACGCCTTAACCACGGAGGCATAGTTACCTAATATAAATAAAATGGAATGAAATTGTTTTTTCTTTATAAGACAGTCTTATCACTTATTAACGTCATTCATTACTTATATCAAGTTTACCATCACTTCCAAAGCTCAAATGGGGAAGAAGAGGCGCCACAAACTCCACTGTAGCATTTTCTCGAAACCCACAAGCCTTTAGGTAATTTAGCAGCTTTTGTACTTTATATACCTACACTAAATACCAAGCTCTCATATTATATCTATTTATATAATTTTAACTAGCTGTATACATGTGTTGAGTTGTTGCCTAGTTTTACCATTGTGTTATAAAGAATATTGTTTTTTCAGTGACAATTTTTATCTAAATAAATAAACAAATAAGCCAGCGCTAGCTTTATTTCTTTTTTTAAAAATTTTAGGAATGAACATTCGAATTTAAAATAAAATTTAAAGTACCTAAATTGTATACAAAATTGCTGTATTCGAAAATCTATACTAATATTATAAAGCTGAAGTTTGTTTGTTTGTTTGAACGCTTATAACTTGAAAACTAGGCATTTATATACAAAATTCTTTTTGTATATGAATGCCTGATTCTTGTGGAAGGTTATAGGCTATAGTATATACATACTAATGGCGAGTGAAACCGCGGGGAACAGCAAGTATTTAAATATTTAAATTGAATTCAACATATTATTATAATAAAAAAACTCACCTGTCACGGGCGTTTCTTCCAAATTCATGGGACATCTTCACCGTTTCAGTGGACGAGCGCAAGTACGGGGGCAAAGAGCGCTGTGAAAAAAAAAATATAACCTTAAAATGTAGTGTGATCATGATATTATCATAGGCGCATATGTGGCGGGCGAAGCCGTGGGGTAACAGCTATTAAACATATTTAAACTTACAAGCTGTGTTCCAGCCGTTCCAAAAATTACCCGGAACAAACAGACAGACAAAAAAAGTAAAAAAAAAAAAAAGTTATTCAATATAATGTACATAAGTATTAAGTAACAAGCGGTAATTTAAATATTACAAACAGACACTCCAATATTATTTATTTGTATAGATTTGAAGTATACGTATACTTACGTAAACATTATCCCTCATGCCGTAGTGACTGAAAGACACGTCGGATGGAGGGCCCCTGTTTTTCACCACCTGAGAAAATGGGATTTTATATAGTCTATTGCAAACAACAAGTTCTCTTGGTTTTGCAGGCGTCTGTGAGGCTACGGTAACCGCTTTCCACAGATTTTTTGTAGCAAGGGCGCAGTCTCTATGCATGAAACGGACTGGTTAGAGTGCTTACTTTTTCGTCTTATGATAGCCCCTTAAATCCACCGATTTATAGATAACAAACAAACACACATGAAATGTGACAAATATCTCCATAGATGGCGCTCGTGTACTCTTAAAAGTACATCTAGAAAATATCACAAAAAGTCCAGAATCAAGATCACAGTTTTTCTGTTTCTCCCAATGGTTGACTGGTAGAGAATGCTTTTAGCATTAAGTCCGCCAATTGTATAAGTATTTTGTACTTATGGAACAATAAAGTTTTAATAAATAAATAAATAAATCATACCTTAGCAATCCCCTTCTGTATACATTCCTCTAACAAATCGCCCGCGTCGCTCAGATTCGAGCTATCGGACGTGTCGTGGTCCTGCGCAGGCTCAGGTTCGATTCTCGGCAGCACCGGCGCCGACTCTATGGATAGAACTGACAGATTGGAGTTGCTGCCCGCTTTCGACAAGATGGCGGGCGTGTCCTCTGTGAAGTATATCTTGCATACGTCGCTTGGGGTTTGCGTGCCTGCGACAGATATAAATAATGAAATTTATACTAATACTAGCGACCCGCCCCGGTTTCGCTTGGGCATAAAACCTTCCTCTTGAATCACTCTATCTATTAAAAAAAACCGCATCAAAATCCGTTGCGTAGTTTTAAAGATTTAAGCATACAAAGGGACATAGTAACAGAGAAAGCGACTTTGTTTTATACCATGTAGTGATTATAAAGAGGAAAGATTTGAGTGTATGTTTGTAATACATGAACTCAAAAACTAATGTGTCGATTTCAAAAGTTCTTTCACTATTCGTAAGCTACATTCATCTTGAGTGACATAGGCTATGTATGTACCACGGGCGAAGCTGGGGTTGACTGCTAGTGTAATATACGCAGGTAAGATTATTTATTTATATATTTAAACTTTATTATACAAATTAAAAATGAAGTGTACAAATGGTGGACTCAATGCCATATGGCATTCTCTACGAGCCAACATTGCATGATATTGCAACGCAATATTAACTTTCAATTCGCAAAATTTATTTTAATTTTATGAATTAAATTATGAAGAATTTTGCGTAAAATGTCATCTAGCGGGGATATAAATATATGCTTTTCGATATGGAAACTTTGTCGAAAAGCAATTCACAAAGCATGCTTATTTTTTAACTTCTCTGCTCGCCGCTAGATAGCGTATAACAAAATTACAACAGAACTATGAAAGAAAAATATCATAAGTACCTTTGAATGTTGGGTTTGTGTTTTCACGCACCACCGGCAGCGGTTGTACTTGATCTCTGAAAGTAATTCATTTCATTTAAATATCTTAAATATAAAATATCCGTGTCACAATGTTAGTTACCTCACTCCTCCGAAACGGCTTTACTGATTTTTACCAAATTTTATATGCATATTTAGTAGGTCTGAGAATCGGCTACTATCTTTTTTTCACACCCCAAGTGATAAGGGTTTTAACCCTTAAATTTCCTAGAAATAATTTATATGGCAAAACAACGTTTGCGGGGTCAGCTAGTCTATCTACATGTGAATGAATGAGTTAACACTGTTGCACCGTGTACATAAATACATCATGAGATTTAAAAACAGTCTTTCGTTCCGTTATCCGTTTAATTTTACTTTAACTAATTAATTTTAATTTAACCGACTTTGACTGACTAATCACTTACCTTTACTAGTTGGTGGGGCACCCTTAGAAGAAGAAGATGATAATGAAATTTATAAAATTAAGGAGCTGACATCAGCCAACTAGCGCCACTGATCATTTTATTTCTTTTACTCTAAAATAAGGTCAAATTGAAAACAATCTAAGACAGCACTTCGCTATTAAATAACTTCTAGTATTTTTGGCCTGATTTTAGATTAAAAGAATAAAATGATAAGTGGCGTTAGTTGGCTGATGTCAGCCTATTAAGGGATATGAATTTGAAAAATAGACAAACCTGTTTGTAGCTTGTTGTGCGCTGTCGCCGCTTGGGTTCACAAGTTGGGCGCGAGATGGCGTTATACCACTCGCTAGTTTGATTGATTGCTGTTGACAACCGTTATATATTTTATAATTAGCTTATAGTTATACAAGTATCTTGTTCTACAAATTCCGTGTTGAGAATCAAACATGAAAAGTTTCAGTATCAATATAAATCTTTTGCATTATTGCATCTTATACGGTCATATCCTTTGATAACGTGGACGTATAATATTGATTACTAGCTGTCCCGGCGAACTCCGTACCGCCTGAGCCTGCATTTTACTCACCGTTTAAACCTTCCCTGAACTTCCACAAATATTTCACGACCAAAATTAGCCAAATCGGTCCAGCCATTCTCAAGTTTTAGCGAGACTAACGAACAGCAATTGATTTTTATATATATATATTTTACAGCTGAAATTTATGAATTGCAACTCATGCGTTCCTTATAAAAAAAAGTTTAGACAGACAAGACTGACGGATGGGTTTCGTTTTTTCCGATGGTACAGAATCCTAAAAACGACCGCATCGCTTATACCTAAATTATGTCTCGAGCATGCATTTTAGGCTGTGGTAATAAACCTAATTTCATTTGACCTAGAAAACTAAACTGACCGTTACCCATTATTAAATTATAGTTATATAGCTTCGCCCGTGGTATACACATAGCCTATGTCACTCGGAGATAGTGTGACATTCCAACGGTGAAAGAATTCTTCAAATCGGTCCAGTAGTTTCGAAGTCCATTCGATACAAACACTTAAAAAAGAATCAAATGTTTTCTCTTGTATAGATAATACTTGTATAGACAACTCAGGTTGGTTCTGTTGACAAACTCACTCTCGGCTCGTCGTCGATGGTAAGGCTGCTGAGGCTGGTGGCCGCTGAGAACTGCGCCGGAGTGTGCTCCACCACAAAACGCGAAGTGCGCTCTTCGAAAACAGATGCCACGCGTTCGATTTCTACGTAAAAAATTGGAGTTTTCGATAATAAAACGTACCTAATTTTAACACGTTGGCGGACACACGACTGCTATAGAAGTTGTAACAATAAAACTTCTATTGTGTTTTCAAAAACATCCGCGAACGTGTTAAGGTAATTTCACAATTATTTAAAATTCTAAAAATCCCTACGCGAGCACTTTTTTGTTGACACCAGTGAAAAATTTGACACGATTTTGTTTCCTCGCAAGTGTAAGAAAAGCACTATACAAGTGTCGGCCCAAACAGCAATTTTAACGTTCTCGTTTATTTTAAAAGCGGTAATACGGTAGAAGGCCCGTGCTGCGTTCTAAATTTCAATATTTACTCGGTCGTAAATTGCTTTATTTCAGACCTCGACAGTAATGCAATATATTTTTTTTTATTTATCCATTTAGTTTAGTTTGAATTAAAATCACTAACTAAAATGTGTTTCGTCTCGTTCGTTTAATTTAATTATAGCTAAAATACCCCCCGTATTAAGAAACGTTAGTTATTGCCCATTTTAACTAAAATATGTTTTGTATCTTTTTCTCTTATCTGACACTTCACGTGAAAGAAAGAGACGCAACACATTTTAGCTAACATGGGTTTAACAAACGTTTCTTAATACGGGGGTATAAATATAATATCTCTTGTTGTAGTTACCTTGCGGCGGCGTGGCGGGTTGCTCAGCGATGGGCGGTCGCGGCGGGTTGTTCAGCGGGTGTGTGGCGTGCGGCGGGTGCGGGTGTGTCGGCGGGTGCGGGGAGGCGGGTGCGCTGCCCCCCGGCGAGTCGGGCAGCTCGCTGGGGGACAGGCAGCCTGACGGCAACCGACTGCGGGGGGGCAAATACAGACATTCCTTTTTTTTCTATACTACTAGCTGTTCCCCGCGGCTCCGCCCCGCGTGGGACTCGGTTATATCGCGCCCAAAAGTAGCCTTTGTTTGACTTCAGGTCGTTAACTAGATCCCTACCAAATTTCATCGCAATCGGTCCAGCAGTTTAGCCGTGAAGATGTGACAGACATACAGACAGACAGAGACTTTCGCATTTATAATATTAGTATGGATATGGATTATGTAGGCAAACAGGCCCACCTGATGCGAAGCGGTAACCGCAGCCTATGAGACGCCTGCAATACCAGCATTGCGAGCGCGTTGCCGACCCTGGAGGAATCTTTTTACCCCCTTCTTGAAGACTTGGGAAAACCATGGCAGGAAATTCATTCCATAATCTCAGAGTACGCGGAATAAAATTTCTCTTAAAGCGTTCGTGATACCTTTGGGTCCAGAAATTGAGGGTGAACACCCTGACGGTGGCGGGAGGTGCGATGATAGAAGGTAGCTGTTGGCATCATGTAGAACAACTCCTCTGAGCACAACCCATTGTACAAACGGTAGAACACACATAAGGATGTTCGTGATAGTTTAATTGTAAGGAAAATATTGCTTGTCTGCAAAGTCGGTTTACGAACGGTAGATTGACGTAACAACTTCAAACATAACAGTAATAAACAGAAGGAGTGGAAGATAGATGCAGCACGAACCGAACTGAGCCGATCGCTCGAGCCGATCATGCCTCTCTCTCGTTCGTGCCGCGCTCTCGCTTGCGGAACGCGACAATGAGCGAAACGGGACAATGACGTCATCTTTTTCGTGCATGCAGCCTTAATATCAAGTTATTAGACGTTGTCACGTCAAAAGGAAGTAAACTGGTGTTCCTTTCATTTCGTTGGGAACATTCCGATAAAGAACCCAGTGAGCTGGACCTTAAAAACATCAGTATACTAAGGAGTTCCATTTGAAAACTCTGTCTAGCTAAAAATTCTCACCTGAACTCTGACAGGACGGAACCCTGGTCATCTTGTTGAGAACATTCCGGTAAGGAACCCAATGAGCTAGAACGTGAGAACATCAATGGCGTGTCTTCCACGAATCGCTGGGGAGATGAGCTTCGCGCTGATGCTGCTCCGGATTCCTCTTGCGAAGGCTGTCTTAGCGGTATAGGATCGGTGGCGAACGTTACTGCTTTCAAACCTGAAAGATATGAAGTGTTTTTATCCGACTGACTAAAAGAGAGTTATGTTTTCAAGCATATCTATAGTATAATATGCTATCATCAACATCATTTCAGCCGCAGGTTATAAGTTATACCTAGTAATAATAGTGTGTCTTTAAAGTTGTTTGTGTAGCATCTATCGTATTGGGTTTTTATCTGTGAAAATAGTTGTGAATTGGAAGTAAATAAATAATCTATATAATTATATAAAAGAACTGATTCGGCTGAAAATTTCTGGGGAGGTAGCTTAGAACCAGGAGAAGGACATAAGGTACCTTTTAGCCCGAAAAAAGTTCCCGAGGGAATGTCACGCGGGCGAAGCCGCGGGCAAAAGCTAGTAGTAATATAATGAAGCTAAAGAGTCTGTTGAAACGCTTTTAAATTTGCAGATAGATATAAGACCAAGGTAAGCATACACTTGACGTACATTTGTGGTAAAAAACCCTTTTAAATTTTACAAAACTGACTAAATAAACTACTAAATAAGTCTCACCTTCTTTATCCTTTACACAGCTGCCCGCACTGGGTTCCTCCGGATTCGGCTCAACATTAATAGTAGCCATCGCGTTCTTCTTCGCCAAATTATCTTCTTCAGTCGGCTCACCCACACTACTCAACGAGCTAACCCTCGAGAAATACCCCGGGGTACCTTCCTCGCAGTAATTCACCGGTTTCTCTGGACTTATCATTCCTGAACTGAACTTAGTATCGAAAACCTCTCGTTTCTCCGGTTCAGATCTCGATACCGCTTGGGGAGTAGTTGCTGCCATATCGTTGTCATGTCTCGGAGGGTCTTCTATAGAACATGTGTCTTTCTCGTCCGAATGAGTCATCACTTCGGGGTGTTCTTTTACGTGTGGCGCGGGTTTCTTATCTTTGCCGATAACGCGCAAATCGGACATCGATGTGGCAGTCGAGAATATTACTGGTGTTTCATAAGGAGTGCCTTCAGTTGCGAAGTGTTTGATAGTGTCTGACGGACCTGGGGGTTCGGATAGATCTGATCCGTTCTCTGATTGGTGCTCCGCATAACGCAACGAGTAATCTGTTGGCTGATCCAGATCAGTCTCTTGATAATCACCGTACGTAGGACTTTCCTTCTTCGTAAACTTCTTAGAATCCGGTTTGGGTTTATCTAAATTCTCCGGTTCGCTCGTCTTCGTCTCCGAGTATTTCCTGCTGTAGTCGACTGGCTGGTCGCAAGAATCCTGGTCGACGTCGTAACCAGATTCTGTGTAGTTTGTTCTCATGTCTGTGGAACTTCTCGGAGGCGGGATTGGTGGTTGAGTCGGGTACCGAAGGAAAGCTCCGTCTTTATCTATAGGTTTCGAACCCGTTTTGTACACTTCGCTAGTTTTATCGCTCTTCATTAAATCTTTATTCCTAGGCGTGGGGACAGGTACTTTGCCAGGTCGCATGACCCTTTCAAACACTGAATCGGAATGCGTGCTGGTGACCGAGTCTTTGCTATCAGATCTGTTTACATTTCCGGAGCTACCACCCGAGGAGCGCGATGCTAAAGCCCCCTTCAGGAGAGTGTTGCTGCAGCTCAAGTAGCTCGCCAAATGTGCGCTGTGACTTAGAGATATTTGTGACGTCAGAGTTCCCATCAGCGGCGAACTCGAGGACATTCTGTGCCGTTCCAAATTCAAAGCCATTTGTCTCTCGGTGGCCGTGAAGAGGTTTTTCTCTTCCCTGTTACTCGTTGTAGGTGATGTCACTGGTTCTATGTTGTCGCATGTTTCAGCTAGGTTTTGATCCAATTCCTGCTCAAGAGCCTTTTGCTTCCGCACGCCCAGTGTGGGCAATGCGGGCAAATTCATGCTCCTCGCTGTCGTATCAAGGGATATAATGTGTGTTTTGCCCGGTTTGGAGTTCAGGAGGTTCTTGAGAGCAGCGCTCGAGCCCATAGCTATCATTTTGTGCTTGGAATGTATGAGACTCCTGAGCATCGGCACTGCGCCATGGTCCCACAGGAACTCCTGGTCCTGCGGGCTCCTCGCGGACAGGTTCCAGAGGGTCCCGCAGGAGTTGCTGACGACCGTCAAGCTCGGCGACTTCAGGTGCTGCAGTAAGACACTCAAGCAATTTCTCTCTCGGAGAATTTGTCTGTAATCTTCCCGGACGGCTATATGACTGGATACGTTCCTCATGATACCGCCTGCGTTTTCTACTATTGCTAAGGTTTTCGTTGGGGAGTCGTAACTGAGCATGTCTACGAGGAAGCCTAGGGCTCCGTCGACGGAACATAAGGCCACTTTGTTCATGGAACAGTGGGCTGTTAGGTTCCATAAGGCAGACAGTACGGATTTGAGGGTAGCCTCCTTTTGGCAGGTCATCGCGGCCTTGGTTAGGCCTTTGACCGCTCCGACTTCTCTAAGTACCTGTTTGCTGTTGGGGTCTGCTCTCCAAGATAGGTTTCTAAGCACTGCGGCAGTTACCTGAAAGAAACAAAACACGTTTTTTTATTCGCTGCTATTTCTTAGCTATATATGCTTATTTAGGCAATTGACATACTGTGGAAGAAAAACGAACTAAGAATACAACTAAGACATTCCTTGCCAAAGACCTAGCCAAAGATAAGGGCCGCTGCGAACTGCTCAAAATATAGATCTATATGAGAGATCTTTGTGTCACAAATATCTTTAGGCTATTGATGCTTTTTTATTCATGTCGTATGAGTTTTAAGGTTATTTGACCCTGCACATGCTAGCCATGAACTCGGGTATCTTAATACGCTGTTGGCTGCTGTAATTATTGTTAGTTAATTGTAAAAGCGAGCTTCACAAATTTTGCCAAAGCAAAGTTTGGCGAACTAAATCAAATGTAACCATTGTTTTAGCGTTGAAATATAAATAAGCTAGTGGTAGAGATGATGAAAATAATAGACATACCTGCCGCATATCATCATTAGGCGACTCAAGTTGTTCCACGAGCGCCAACATAAAATCTTTAAAGGAACACAACAAGGACTTGTTGTTGCCATCTCCGAAGGTCAAGTTGGTCAAGGTCATGCCCGCGTACTTCCTCATCGTGAGGCAGGTGTTGTCATCAGTTCTGCTGCCGTGGGCCGCTTGGTCCCCGCTGACGAGGGCAGCTAATGCTTGAAGACCGCCCAATTGGCAGACCACATGCCTGAAATCCAGTGTTAAAAATCAGAACTGATATACCAGGATAGCAAGCACAGACGAGATGTTTCCCAAGATAAAAACTAGCCCCCGTTAGCATTTGTTACGCCCATTTTAGCTAAAATGTGTTTCGTCTCGTTCTTTCACGTGAAGAGTCGGTAAGGGAGAAAGAGACAAAACATATTTTAGTTAAAATGGGCTAATAAACTTTTCTTAATTTATCCTTTAATAGGTTCATCGGCAACCTTCAATATTTGAAGAGGCACCCATAGAAGGAGAATAAAAACTAACTCTGACTAACTATAAGTTTAAGGCAGAAATTGTGGTATAATTAATGGTCTTAAAATAAAACATGACATGAAATTGACAAGTGAATGTCAGCACATTAATTATTGTTTATAACTTTTTATGCCTAAACTAGGTACTAACCAATACTTATTTATTACTTGATCTTAGACCCTAGAGGTAGATAAACCTTATGCTACATTCTAGCCACTAAGCAAATGTTTTGTTTTGAATAAAAACATACTCCTATGTCAACTCAACTCTATTGCTGACTTTGATAAAATTATTATAATCCTTATTTCTAACCAAAAGTAAAACAGATTAAATTGAGAAAAAGGCAAATTACCTGTGCTCCTCGTCGAATGACAACTTCATGAGCGCGGCCACACTTTGGCTGGGATGCTTGCTGGCATCGTCTTCAATCACCTCCTTCCCTTCCTTCCTCAACTCCACTACTTGCTCTAAAACATAACAATATTCTCTAACTTGTTCCAATAACCTCCATACGCGAGCTTCTCTCCTCCCTGCTTTATCATCAGTCTGTGTTAGAATTATATTACGTAACGCCTTCGCGGCCCGGTCGCGAGTTTCCCGCGACACCTTCGAATGAATCAGCTGCACCAACAAAGGAATACAACCAGACTGTCTCATCGCGATGCAACTTTCGACCGAACGGCTCATTTCTAACAAGGGCCCACTCAAATCGGCATTGTTTTCTGGCGATAAACTTAAAAGCGAAATTAGGGAGTAAACACATTCCATTTTATTCTCTAAATTAGATGACGGTCTACCGCCTTCGGCAGACCCGTTGCTGGAGAAGCTGCGTACGCTGGAGGAGTCTTGCCCGGACCATTCCCCGGGCCAAGTCCCTCTGTATAGTTGGGAAGCCCTTTTATCACGTTCACTAGATCTAGCCGCACTTTCAAGGCCGTAATGTAGAGCGCTTCGGTAACTCGTTCTGTGTCGATCTTCTTGTGCTAAATATGATGTGGGTGGATTCTTTTGCGGCCTTTTCGGGAGCGCTCCCGCTTTCTTTTGCGCTGCGTTATCGTCGCCGTCAACATCATCGTCCAGAAAATTTGGATTCGTGATGTCGCTGCGCTCGTCGAACTCATCAGGTGATGGGGAATGGTCTAAGAAGTGCGGTTTAAGAATTCGACATTCGATGTTTGATCTGGACGGTGGTTGGTAATCTTCGTCGAGAAAATGCGGCCGGCGTGGGAGACGGTCGGGCTCTAGGGTCTCCAAGTCAAGAGTTAAGTCCCGCGAGCGCGCCTTGTCCGTTTTAGGTTTATTTGGTGTGGGTTTGGCATCTTTTGGGTTGGGTGCGCGGCGCGCTTCAGGCGAGAGGGGGGAAGACGCTTCTAGAGGCTCGCGTGGGGGTTCGCTTGAAGTAGAAGGGGTGCAGTCTTCGCTGGCGGAGGGCCCGGAGTCAGTTAACGGTGAATTCGAGGAGTCCATGCTGCTCCAAGGATCTACCATAACTTCGTTCTCCAACTGCAACAAATCGAGAGAAAGAAATTTGAGTGTGGAATCCGAATCAAGGTGAAGGTTTGCAAGTTTGTTATCTGGCCCTTAAACGGTGACAACTGAAGGTCACTTGGTTCGGAACAAGCTGGATTTGTGGACGCTTGGAAAAAACCAGTCGCTTGCACGATAGCCGCGCACGCAAAGTGTGAGGAACATAAACGTTCGACGTATTTGTTAATCGTTCATACTTAATTGATTTCCGAACCAACGCTTCGGGCAAACAAAAAGTACAGTTGATTATTCGGATCACGATATGTTAACGGTTTAAAATAACTGCGTGTAATATTCGCATCAGATATGATTGGTATGTGTGAGATTTTTTAGAATATGTTTTTGGCTAACATTGGCGATCTCGTAAGGGGTTCGGTTTTTTTTTTATTCATAAACTAACAGAATCACAATTTCGATAATTAACACAATGTGAATTAATAACCTAATAATGGTTTACTCAAACTTACAAAACATTTTCTATTAATTGACTAGAAATTTATACCTTAATTTTTATTCTTTTATAGATGTAAAACTCAGTCACATAACTTAATAAATCGATTAAAATATATTTTTACGTACACACTATAACACAGTTAAGATAGTAAAATCCAATAAGAACATTTTTTCCTCATTTAAAATTATCTACAATAGCAACCAGATATATTTTGTCACACTCGCAGACATTATCAATTACTTACATTTTAAAACTCAAGGGTTCATTTAGCAAGCGGGACACGTATTTCAGTCCATATCTGTAATTGTACAAGGCCCGCAATGTGGTCCATGACTCAGACAGTCACAATGAGCTATTAAAATTACGTCATTCACTTGTTGGGACGCAAATTAACGCATCCCCTGAGAGTGCTGTAAAGCACTTGATGCTGGTAACACACTTGGCTATTCGCGTATTTGCCAAAACTTTTGACGAATAGGCAAGCCGTAAGCCGTATTCGGTATTTCTAACGGCCGAATAGTCGAAAAGTTTTGGAAAATATACCGTCGACACATGGTGGTTATTTGTCAAAAAGGGAAATAGGCAATTACAAATAGCCAAGTGTGGTACCAACATGAAATTATATGCCTAACAGCTCGGCCACATATTTTGGCACGGCGATATACATTTTTAATTATGCAGAACATGTTCTTGACCTTTAGGCGACTAAGGTCCATCAGGAAAGGAAATACGAGGTATAATACGGAACCCTAAAAATGACTGTTACCGGAGGTATTCAGTAGAGGACGCAGAAAAATCACTAAGATATTTAAGAGAGATAAAAATTTGATTAGCCAATACTCCGGATTCACGCGGAATTCGATTCTTGAAAAATTTCGTTGTCTGTTGTTCATTAATTCATTGCTATCTGATCTTTGTGCCAACAACATAACGATCGCCTCTTGTTTTATGAGTTCAACCTAATTTGATGGTTATTACATCTACAATGTCTAAACTTACCAAATCGCTATCATTGGCCACAGCCGCATCATTGCCGTTCTCCATATCAACACCAGAGTCATTAGGATCACCTCTTCTTCTCATATCTGTGAGCTCATGGTAGTTGTTCCTCATAGGGTTGAAGTTGATCCGGAGGTCAGTTGTGAAGTCATCGTACAATTTGAACTGGTTCGCGTTGAATTCAGTATCGTTGTCCAGGACTTGGTCAAATGTGTTAGAACGATCCGAATCTAAGGTTGTATACGTCACTTTGTAATAGTCCCGAGAATTCATTTTGACACTTCACTTTTTTTCAATATTTTGGAGATTGGTTCTATTTCATATTATGTTTAAGAATCCTAGATGATTGAAGAACAAAATTTATTTGTGTTGCATTGGAGATCAAAAGTACAGTCAGCACAATAACTAAAACAATTATTCTGCTGCCAATCAAATGCTATTATAGCTTATGATAGAGATAGATATATTGTGGCTGACTGTGCAAAGTGAATGTATTGAATACCGTCATGAGTCGCGTAATAAATATCTATCCAGCTGATCTCCATTTAAAACTTAACCTATCGTAACAGACATCGCTAAAATACAAACGTAAAAAGACCATTAATCCACTTTGAGAATAACTGAGTTAATGTAAGCCTCTTGCGCTAGAAAACAACGGAGAAATAGGTCGGCGATAAACTAAGGCACATATAGAACAGAAGGGCTCTCAATAGGTGGCAACACTTATAATTTTACTATCACTGCGCGAATTTTAACTGGAATGCTGCCAAGTCTGATGATAAAAAGCTCTGAGCTTTATTTTGGACAATTTATTGAAGCTTTTAATATTATGATTTAGCTAGGTCCGCTTATAATATTTTGACGTTTGTTCAATTATTTTAAGTGCTATCCCTGTCTAAATTACAAATGAATCAGATGCACCAGATTCAAAGCTTTATTCGTTTTCATATTAGGCTGTAACTTCAATAAAATTTATTTCTTTATCACGGACAATTTTAACGAAGTTACTCATGCCTGCCTTATCCTTTAATTTAAGGCAAATCTTTCTCGTGGTAATGCTTATGGGCATGCTGACCTAAATTGTTTGTTAGTTTTCGTGCAGAGTAAGCACAGAATACATACTTAAATACTAATTAAAATAACACATTCATTTCATGAATTCTGTCTCTACTATACAAACTATCAAAGGAGTAATGTTTTTGCCGCTTTCGATAATTCATACTACACAGAATACCATTTCAAATCCTTTGACAAAAATTGTGTAACTAATTATTACAGAACCAGCCATATGGTCGGCACGTTGCTCCGGAGACATGACAGACAAATGGACAAAAATACATCATTACACATATAGGAGATGCTCGTAAACGTTAGAAATACCCCGTATATTTGTTTATATTGGACGCGTGCAAGGTTGAATAATGTTTTATAGGATTTAATGGGAAATGCGGACCTTCAAAATGTTTTAAATGTTTGTTTAGATATTTTGATGTATTTAATACAACACCGCTCATATGTATATGGATCACATGAGAATCCCGTTGAGCTACATAGCATTTTATCTCAAAACTCGCCGCCTATTTATATATCTAATGGCCCTTTACTAGAGTTTACTTTGGAGCCATTGTGACTACACTGATGATTTTAGATTATGAATTTAACTTATACGAGTATAGCGTTTACTGATTTCCGAGTTTAACCACGTAAACACGTAAGATTTTCATACGCTAGCTAGCTGAAACCATTGACATTAAAATGATAACGTCAACCTTGTGCGTTAGGACGCGAAGGAAGAAAAACCAAATGAACACACTCTCGCATTTATACTACCAACTGGTTTTTTTTTTTATTAATAAATTAAGCGTTGAAAAACATAATTACAAAACTACTGCGATTGTAATTTTCAATAAACTGGTATATTTTAACAGTATAGGTTCATTCGCCAGTAAAGATGAAAACCATACGCCCATCTGGTAAACAGTAGTCGTAGTATGAAATACTACGCATATGGCCAGAACAAAAGCGTATTCTAAATAAGTTATTAGGTCAACCGGAGCACCTAATGGCACAAACAGAGGTGTCGACGAACCAGAACATTACGTAAGTGAAAACGTTAGCGAAAAGGTCGACAAGCCTATTACTACATTCACGATTATACTGGTCGGTAGATTAGGTTGGTCAGACAGACACTTAATCATCGGTAAGGTCTAATATCTTGATTCCACACTAGTTCCGCAAGCAAAATCAAAATTTTCCTACAAGCTTGTTTACTCAAACTTTCAATTTATAATTTAAGATCATTGTTCTTGTCGGTGGAATAATATTCATGTCTTCATGTCTTCAGACATCCGTTTTAAATCTCTATACTTTAGCCTTCTCCTGTATTTGGTCTATGTATGTATATATGTCACTAGTCTTATCATTCTACATATTCTTATTTTTTGTATTTCAAATGTATCATGAAAATTAGTTCAGTACTTAAGCTGTAAAAGCGTTACAATTTCATATTTGCATATAAGTAAAGTAAATTTTACAGAACGACATTTTTCCCATAACATTTACTTTTGCCAATGTGAATATATTCTGAATGAGGACAAGCTAACGATGACTTAGTAAGCGAATACGCTTAGAAAGCTGCGGGAATTGGACTCAATTAATGTTTGTTAAGATGCAATGCTTTAATTTTGATGTTAAAGGCGTAACATGAGAATGATTGGTTTATGAAACCCAACCAAGGCTTAAAATAGCGATATAGTTATCAGAAAACAGTCATTGCAGCATAGGTCTGCTGCAACACCAAAGTATCATGTGAGCATTTATATGCAAATAAAGTTCTATTCTATTCTATTGCTAAGAAATTTCATATAAATCAATATAAATAGTACCTAAAACAGAAAATAAGTTGAAAATAACTACATGCCCTTTCTGTGACTAATGATTTCAGCAGGAGTAGTCCCAACCCAACTTGCTCTGTAAGGAAATTTCAACGCGTGACAGTTATGGATGAAAAACGATTAGTTACAGGATCCTTAACTATTTATAAATACGTTTATTTAGACGAATGTTACTTATATTAGAAAATGTCCAGTGAACAAAAAAACTGTGACGTGGGGAAGAGTTTCAGACGTTATGTATTGGAGCGGTGACAAAACCCTCGAGTTACAGGAAGTCATATTTAAAAATAGAGCAATAGTCTTAAAAGATGTGAATGGGACCGAAAACATAAACAGTTCAAGGGAGGAAAGAGCATCTGTTTCGGGAAAGACCAATTTTGACGGATGCTAACGTTTAAATTTAGAATATATTAACTACTAGCTGTTCCCCGCGGCTCCGCCCCGCGTGGGACTTTGTTATATCGCGCCCAAAAGTAGCCTATGTTTGACCTTAGGTCGTTAACTACATACCTACCAAATTTCATCACAATCGGTCCAGCAGTTTAGCCGTGAAGAGGTGACAGACAGACAGACAGACAGACAGACTTTCGCATTTATAATATTAGTATGGATGAGTTTTTGTCTTATTTGATCTACCGTAGACTGAGGGGCAGGGCAGACCACGCAAAAGATGGCGTGATGACCTGAACCTGGATTTTGAGAGTAGATGGCAACTGATATCGATTGGCCAACAGTAGAGAAAAGTGAAAGATAAAAAAGTCCAAAAGCTAAACCATGCGCTATAACTTGCACAAGGTAGTACGGTACTTCGATCCCACTTTGCTGGAAACTATAAATACTACAATACAAGCAAACACTTCGCTTTATGAAAACTCGTTTAAATTAATACGTTAATATACGCTGCAAGTGCTGCAACCTCAACATCATTATTTTTAATAAAAAGGTATCATGAATAATGTCCACTAAAGTAGAACTGTCGAGTATCTGAAAAGACAAGGCTTGACAAACAGACGACGTTCACCCATTAGAAGTTAGACACATGAAAGCAAGGCTTGGTGAAAGTGTGGGTATGGAATTTTGCGATGCACCCACCCAGCCCAGCCATTATAGTAATTGGAGTGAGACGGGTCTAGACTTGGCGGAAACATGATGGATGGTGGTTTAGGCGAGCTCGGGATCGATTAGTGTAAATAAAAAGAGGAGATGAAATTGAGCGTCTGCGTCTAAAGGGTGGCTGAACCTCTTAATTGACTGCTATTATCAAAATAGACCAAAAATTGAAATTTGATGACTATACAAAACAAAATTGTTCTTATTCAAGACAAAGAATTTCAAGTAGTGATACATCAAGCTCTGGGATTAATAATGATACCCTACAAAACTGAAAACAGTAAGTATACGATTAAATGACAATTTCCCATTACTGAAGCAGAGTAAAGTTATAAAGTAAGACATAAACGTTATGAAATTATTCGAAATTTACGAAGAAAGTGAAAGCAGTGGAATGAAAATGAAAAGAAGTCGCGCGTGGATCAATTCGCGTAAGAATATAATTTGATAATAGCGCACCGTGACCGAGTGGTGATAGCACGTAATAGCCATAGCACAGGTGATACTAATATAACAAGAGCTGATAGTTTAAAACGTTTATGACGAGACGTCAATTCTTCTTGGGAATTGTTGCTGGAGGAATCAGTCACTGCACACGGAGGGATGGACAAAAAAATAGAGGACTTCATCCTGTTAATTGTCATCTTTCAAATAGTGTCCAACAAGAACTAGATTTTGAAAAAGAAGTTTTGTTTATATGTAAACGTAGGTAACATTATACTCAACCAAGATGAAATCCTGAGGAGTTTACGGGTCAGTGCATATAGCTGCAATGCGGCAATATTTATATCGGGTCACTTGGATACATGCGCGGCCTTGAGACTGCTTTTGTCTAGTCATAACGTAAAGTAATAAAAAAACAACCAATTGAAACTTTCCGAACAGTTAACGCTATATGTAGTACAACTTTTACAGGATGACAGACATTGCAAACGTTCAAACTTACATAGCTAATAACGACAACGACACCGTAAATACAGGCATTAGGAATACAATGCAAAAGATTTCATTAAAAAAAAACACATCAAAATAACGCAAACTTAATTTGAAATCACTTCTCTTACACTACACGATCAATGAACCTAGTGACGTAATATTAGAAGAAATAATGATATTAATAAAAAGAATTACTACTAATTAGCAAGAAAAAACTAAAATAAAATAAATATGCGCAGCATAAATCTCAAGCACGATAGAAAGTAAGAGTCAAAGTAACGCACAAAAATAATTGTATCATATTGTTGTGAGAAACAAAAAATGATTACCGTTATGAGTGGAAGTGGAAAATTAAGACAGATGAACGAGGAAACAATAATGACACATGCAACTTACCTAATAGCACGTAACAAAAGAGTTATGAAATTTATAGACGAAGGAACTGAGCTTACAATAGATAATTATGTTACAGTGGGACAATACACGTGTGAACATTGACAACTATGTATCAGTTCAGAGATCCGACCTCATTTTGCTTATCTAAAATTTCTGGGTTCAGATGGAAGGCTTCCGAAATGATATATGTAAGTGGCATTTAATGAGATGTTTCATACAATTTACATAACAATAATACTTTCTCACGGCATGGTAATGATAAACAGTGGACCACTGATGCAGTGAATTGTCACACGTTTTGATTGATTTACTAAAGAAAATGCATAATTTCTTTATTGATGGCATAATCAATGACATGAAATTGATTTTCTAAACAATCAGTCTAATAATTATCACGCAAAAAGATCTTTCTGAATACATTAAAATTCTAATTTGCAAGATATAAACAGTGTTGTTAAAAGAAGAAAAGAAGTATACTAAATTAGTTTTAAAATATGTTAAATTTTGAAACATAATGATGATTTGCAGATAAGACCGAGAGTGAGAGTAATGCGGCGGACAAATAAAAAATAGAAAGAATACTGACAAGTCATTGATTTATTTATTGATATTATTTATAAGTACTAACTCACCACACAAATAATTTATAACCGATGTAAAATCTATAAGAACAAAATTCAATAACCCATTGAATAGAAACTGACTTGAAATCAATAAAACGATAACGTTATTAATAAATTGGCAAATCAAGGTTACCCATATTATCGAAAACCATCTAGACATCATGTTGCGGACATCCCTCCATTAGAAACATTAGTCATGAAAGGCCTTCGATCCGTGACTGACGTGACTCCACAATTCTATAGAGGGGAAGCACTTGGCAATTTCCGGCCGGAAGGGGTCAAGTATTCCCGCCGGTGTTCCATGATGTAGCGTAAAGATTCTATGCTATGACCTGAATTTCAGGTAATCTCTTAAACTGATATGATCTGAGTATAAAGACATTTATTGAAGCAAAAAGAACGTTTGAGTCTAGAGTTTTTCGAATTATGGAGATAAAAACTACAACTAGCACAGCAGTACAATAAACTATACAAATTTATACAACAACACAAAAACTGACCGATTCCGATGTACTTAGTAGAAACGCGACAAAAAAGACGGAAAAGACAAAAAAGTATATTAGGAGATTTAATACCCTAGAAGATATACGTACAAATGCACGTTAATCAAGTTCATTGACGACTTTACACATTAGTTCTTCGACGTACTATTTGAACAAAGAGTTTAAATAATTACACACACGAATTTAACACAAAAAAAATGTCATTATATTCAATCGATTGATTCCCATTGCATACATTTCGATTACTTGACATTCCCAACAAGGTAGTCGAAGGTTCTAATACTGAATATAAATGAGACGCGTAGGAGACCGTTGCATTGCACCAGGACGTTATCGGTAAGTTGAAGACGAAAATAATAGCGTGGGTGAGGTGAGCTTAGCAGGATGACATTTGGTAACGACGCAAGTTATAGACGTAATAGACTCAAATGGGAAAGGGGAGGATTAAAAAGGCAACCGACAAAAAGTGTACAGCCAAATGTTATAAAATTAGGCAAAACGGAATTTATAGAAAACTTACTTAACAAGTATCTTAAAGTTACGCGATATAAAATTGTAGAATTGATATAAAAATATATTAAAACAAAAAACAACATCCGAATGGCAAATCACTGGCGATCAATTGAATATCTATATCTCTTGGCGAATGAAAGTAAATGAGACAATCAAATCAAAGACAAGAATACCATCTCACTTAGAAGCAATGAGAACAATTCGTTCCGTCGAATTGATTGAGCTCAGTGAAAGCAGATTATTATATCAGCACTGAGCAAAATTACTCAATGGGTATGAATGGAATTTAAAACTGAAACCTATAATCTGGTTCTCAAAATAGACCGCAATTACTAAGTTACTTGTGTTGCGGTTTATATCTCCGTCGGTGTATTCATAACATTAGTTTACACAAACTTAGCATCCTATTTTATCAATACTGCCTATTGAATACGTGCGGTCACTTTCAGTACCTATTTGCCAACTACACGGCTTTATGTGAAGATTTAACTGCTTCGACTAGTAAAACTGAATCTTTGTTTACTTAAAAACACAACATCAAAAACAATAAATCTGCGTTTTATGATCCTTCTCGACTACTTGTAAATGTACAAAGTTTGTATAAAGTTGAACAGGCGAAACTTAATGCGGAAGAAATGAATAACAAACCAAACCAACACTGACAAAGATGCTGCTAACTCCCATTAAATTGGATAATTTACAGCAATCAAAACATTGGATCATAATAAAATCAACAAATGTTATCAAATCGCTCCATCGGAGACTGCATTGCATATTCTGCAACCGGTCCGACCCACACGGCTCGGTTACTATTATAAATTCTGTGGTGCGGTGGTGAATCATCCAGGTGAATGAGGCGTGTGATGCAACTGAGGTCGACACTCTGCTTTAAATACACCTTGCATATTTAATAACCTAACTTACACTAAAGCGTGATCCTGAAAAACTTTCCCCAAATTTACGCGAGCGTATCCGCAGGTAAAAGCTGTAGGATAAATAGTACAGAATGCATAATTAAAGACAGTAGCAAATTCGACGGAAATAAGAATTTGGACCCGCTTAATGCCTAAGGTATTGGTTTTGACAATAAATATGAAAACGTGATAAAAAATATAATAATAATAATTCAGTAATATTATTAAAATATCTGACATTCAACAGTGCATTGTTCGTTGCACGAAGCGGCGTGTATAATGGAAATTTAAAACAATAGGTGTCGCATTCTCAGACTGTACCGCCCAGAAACCAAAATATTTGATTGAAACGTCGATTTCTGAGGAGTGCTGAAAAAAGAAACACTTGCTCAAAGGCAAATTAATGGTCTAGAAATGTCATTGGGTCTAGATATCCATCCAAAATATTCACAAAGTATTACATCCCGTAAGATTCAAACCCACAACCACCTTGCAAGTGAACAGAAGAGACACGAAGATTTGTTTAGTTTTCGTGAGACAAAATGTTTGAAAAATGGGTTCTACAGAATAACTTATGATTTATAGTAGACGTCAAAATAAATAAGACTAAGTGGAGCAGATCGTGTCTTGTATCGCCTACATAACAAGTTTCTGAGATATTCTAGATAAACAATCAATCAAGCGTCAGTTTGCATAATAGGTCTTGAAAGTACTATATTTAGGAATTTAGATGATGATAACGAATAACCTGTAAAACTAGCAGAGAATAAACAGCACATAGCGCGGTGTGTCTTGTTTCCTTTTGGTATAAAATTAATAAATTTTTACACCCTTTGGCTTGCAGAATCCACATACAATAGAAAAAAAAATGTTATATGACGATTTTGAGCGCGAACTAATTAAAAACATTAAATAATGTTACTTTTAAACACATACCGTTCGTAATATACTTAATATATCCATGATATATGAATACTTATCATCACTTCACACCATTTCCCGTTGGTAGAGACAAAAGATTTCCACATACGACTCTTACAGACCTTACTTGTTACTTTTAATAAAAATATGTTTTTTTGTGAATAAAGATATACTTACTTTCTTACTATGAAAAAATCTATCAATAAAGTAATGAAACAAACAAATAAAGTAAATTACTCAATTCAAATGGCAATAACTTATAGTTTAGATAATCTGGCACATAGAAAGTGTGTCTCAGCCGCAACTAGATCGACAAACATGAATCATAGCAAAAATTTAATAAAATTGAAAAAGGAATCGTAAAACATGACCGCACTTCCAATTTAAATGCACACAAACTACACTTTCTTACATCAATGCGACCTGTATATTGACTCCCCGCACCGACCAAGTCTGCGCTTCGTTCAAATACAACCAGTGAGTCATCCACCAACTAATTATAAACACTATTCTCTCTGCTGTACCACGAGTAACTTAGGTAATTACATTATTTATAAACCGTAGGTCAAGAGCGTGATTAAATTTTACTTTCAGAAATCCGTGCTATCGAATCCAAACGAACGCAGCAGAACTTATAGTTTAAATTAGAAGGTTTCTGGATAGTGTTACATTGAAAAGATCTGAAATTCCGGATAAGTTAAATTGTATATTTATTGAAATCAAACAAATGATATTTGAGACGAGAATAATAATAATAAAAATAGAATAAATACTCAAACTCAATCTTATTTATGTCTTCTGTTTTGTCCACTACAACGGGACTACTACGGGTAGTCTTTATTTGTATATTTCGCTTGTCTTTCTTTCTACTTATCAATCTTATATATGTAATGATAGGTTATGTTATTACAGACTTTAACAAAAAATTTTCTGTTAAAGAGTACTTCTAATCTATAAAAATCAATTGCTGTTCGGTAGTCTCGCTAAAACTTGAGAATGACTGGACCGTTTTGGCTAATTTTGTTCTTGAAATATTTGTGGAAGTTCAGGGAAGGTTTAAACGGTGAGAAAGGTGCGTTCAGGCGGCACGGAGTTCGCCGGGACAGCTAGTCTTAGATACAATTAAATATATCAAACTGTAATTTAACAAAGACTATAGTAACATAAGCGCAAGTAATCTTAATGGAATTAATATTTAAAAAGTCTACAATGATATAATGGTGTATAATGTCTAATCAGAAAACGTTTTAGCGTAATTGGTTGAAGCCAAGGTGCACGCAACAACAGTCAGGAGTATTATTTACCTTTTGTAGGGGCGGACTCGTGAATGCATCGATGAACTTACGAGGTTGTTATGTAGGTGCAGAGAAAATCCTATTATCGATGGCAAGGACGGACGCATGCGGCCGCACTATTAAGTCTTACATAATAGAATCCGTATTGAATGTATTGAAAAATTAATGGAGCTAAGGTTTAGTATGAATCAACATGAGAGAGATGACCTTATTCTTATCTTTCTTAATTTTATGATTTTTCATTTAGATATATGAAAATGTAATGAATTTGTGAAGAAGGTACATTAGTGTATTGCCCTAAGCACAGAAAAGGTAATAGTAAAACAGAAACACACATTATTTAAAATGAAGCTATTATATTGAATGATATAGATAAGTTAGGACCAAAGCCCGGAATGCGACTAACACACCAGAACAAAATATAAGAAAACTAAATTACATATTAGCATCAATAATAAATAAATGAAGAATATGTATGACTCGTTGAAGAAACTTCAATTTGAGCTAATGCGATGTGATGATCATCAACACCGCACTAAATTCTTACAAACGTGACATTAAGAAGCAAGTCACCAGCCCGTATTAGTAATAGACCGTTATTTATCTGCGGTAGATTAACCTTAATGCGCTAACTTGCTGTTTTCTAACCTGACGAGCTATTATCACCATCAGGCTAAGGCTTTCTTGAGACGCGGTTAGTAACATGCGGCGATTTTGAAGTTACAAATAAGATCGTCAAACAAATATAAGAGTTCAAGTTTTCCCAAAGTTTCTTCATAATTACGATTTATGTATTTATAGTAGCGACAGTTTCATTCAGTATAGAAAGAAAATTATACAAATAGGTTTTGTCTAAAATAAGGAACCAAAAGGGGCCTGGTGTAAAATGATCTCAACATAATACAGCAGATTGTTTTTGGTTTGTCTTTACCTTATTTTCGCCTACAACTTGTAAATAGGGAATTTCAAAAAACAAATATTTTAATTGGGTAAAAAAGGTACAAAAAACCTCGATATGCTAAACTCCATAGTCATACGCTTGAGTCTATAGCCATACCCTTATCTGTTGTTTTCTAATCTCAATCTAGCAAACCATGTATTTTGCCATGGTGCTGGAAAACATTATTAATGTAACAGGACTAAACTGTACGAGATGGGGAAAAGAAACTTATTGTCTTAAACACTGATACAAGTAAATCAGCCGTGTGTTTAGAGAATATTATTATTATCGTTTTAATTTGTAATGAAACGTGGTCTGCATCAATTGACTGATAATGATCGACTCTATAAGAAGACAAAAGAAAATTGAAACTGTTTTTTTTTTAATAATATGTTTTACGGCCCTGGAAACAAGTCCTTGATTGAAACTGGTTACGCCTAAAAGGGAAGAAGTGAATTAAGTAAAAAAATGATAAGAAGATTGTTATAAAGGGATTAATGTTAAGAGAAAAAGTACCACATATACAGAAGGCTTCCTAAAGCCAAATTACTAATGCCCGGTACTTCCACTATGAATGAAGACGAATTTAGACGGACAAATTGTTAATTCCAAACCAAATCTGTACAATGATTCTAAATTCTAATGTAAAGAACTAATTCAACCGTAACCATCCCACGTAAACCTTTACCACCCACACCAGAATCATTACCAATAAACAGACTATAATTATAGCGGCGAACAAACACCCCATTCATCTGATTTAGAACTGCAGTGAACCGAGCTATTTCAACTCTTATATCCCTGATTTAAGGGTGATGCATACACGTGCCTGCATTGCAGCATTGTAGTAAACATCCTGTAGTTAAAGTTCCGAGATGTCTTCATTTAAGAGAGTGCCTTTTCTTGTAAAGATGTTTTATCTTTTTAACTCCGGAAGTATATTTTCTGAAATGTAACTTTTATCATTCAGAAAGTTTTCGAAGAAAAAATAAGAAACTTCGTTGTTTTGGAAAGAAATGCATTGTTTTGAACGGAATGTAAAGCACATAACTATAAGTACTAACATCTACATTTTAGTCTAAAGTTTTAGTTAAAATGTTTTTAATATTTGACACGGTTTTGGTTAGAAAACACTTTTAATTTAAATTTGAAGCTACAGTGCCAGTGCAGCTCGTGTTACAATGCCACTGTTAGACACCCAATTGTTAATTGATTGTGTTTAGGATTTCTATTCTAATTGACATTTTCTGTGCTATATTATTCAAAAACACATATAAACAATAACAAAGCGTAATCATAACGGTACCAATCGACCACCGGTGCAACCACCATAAAACAACAGTCAGTGGTGCCTGAAATTGATAAAGGTACTACCCACTGCAAAGTTACTTCTCCATGATGGTCTTGTGCCGAATCGTTCGTGCGAAACGATTTCTACACATTCCGTCGATAAATTCGATTAATAAATAGAACCTTTATTTAAAAAAAATCACATCACATTTGACTGGCCATTGTCACTTTCTTAAAAAAATACGCGATTCGATTTCGGTAAGAGCACATTCGAAATTCGAATGACAATTGCTACGGCTGCGAGTGCGCGCAGTTGCCGCGTGCGGCGGTGACTGACTCGACCCATGCGCATTGCGCGTACGCTGCTTGCGTGCAGTTCAGTCGTTCAATGTGGTGGGAATGTGGGATATTACGAATATATCCTTTAATTAACAAAGAAGCAGGTGTTTTTTGTGTGAAAGTGATATTTACTAGTATTGGAAGTAATGGTCCTATGATTTTCGGCGTCTAAAATTAAATTAAAAAAAAATTAATTACGTATTTCTTGCATTGAGCCAATTAGTAAACAAAAATTAAACTTATAAGGATGGCGAAGAACAGAAATACGGGGGGTAAATTTTATAATAGAAGACAACAATCATATCAAAACACAAAACATTTATAACACTTTAATTCTTACATAAAAATGATGCCCTTTTTCTTGCAATCGGTGAATTTTGATAGAATAAGATTATTAAAAATTTATATCTGCAAAGATAGATCGAAATGTGTTGGAGTATAACGCTGACCGTCAAACCATGTGTGAAAATAGGTATATAGTTCCGACTTAGAGTAATAATAAATTTCTAATTATCATTCAAGATATGACGCGTTATCTAAATAAATGAAGAGAAACTGTATTGTTTACGTTGTACGTGAAACGTGGGTCATTACCACAGATAATGAAACGGGGCATGTAATCGCGACGTAAGAAAGCGCATAACAATCGAGTTGAATCAGCATTTATATGCACGCATCGATCATCGCTAATCGATCGACTTGTAATTAGGAGTTTGAGATCTATTGAAGATATTCTGATACTGTCTCCTTATAGTAATATTAATACAATGCGCGTGACTTTTTCAACCTTGACATTGGCAAAATTGTCGTTTGACACTTATTCTGTAGTGCCAACAATAGAGCTTTATAAATAAACAATAATTTGAAAATATTTATAGAAAATAACGTGGCAACATAGAAATGTAATAATGATTTTAATGTTTAAGACTGCATGTATTTGGTTACAGAGAGCTCCCAACAACCAATCATCAGTCTCACGATTATTTATTTTGACTCCATTAAACACATTCACCACCTTGACATTGGCAAAATCATCGTTTGGCTAAATGATGGAGCCATAACCATAAAATAGAATAGACTGCTTGTATTGAAAATTTTCTGTAGCCTACTTACAGTAGATTGTATGGATTCAATGCTGCGCAGTTGCTATTTGTATGACCAAGCCCATCCATACGCTTAGTGGAAATTCTAGTGCAGGAAAAACTGCAATGAACATTATTTCCAACTCTCTAATGTATACAGAGCAAAATGTTCAGATCCATTACACGCGGGAGCGTGTATCTCGTCAGAAGTTTTAATTGAAAACATGAAAATAAACATTATATCGATTTCAACGCTGAAAAGTACTATCATCTATTCTGTTGTAATAATGTAATTAAAACTAATAAATGTTGGGCAGTAGACTGCAAGTCTATATGCTGACACAGAAATTGAGGGAGCTGGCATACATATGGCGCTATTTCGTCAAATCTATCCATTTTCATTTCGTATTATATTGAACCATCATGAACATCGCTCAAATTACTTATTTTATACTTCTTTATATAAAACTTCATGCACCACGTTAATCTGCACTTGCTATGATAAATCTGTAAGTAAAGTATGATTTAATGAATTTTTCCGATTTTTTGGATATAGGCTATTAATCGGATTTCGGGTATTGATTCATCCGACATCAATATCACTAACATCTTCTGAAAGTAATCAATTCATAACCTATTTGAGATTTCATTCTTTTCCAGTCTATGATCGAATTCGATGTAACTAATCTACAATGCAGATGATTTCGATGACCATAAAACTTAGAACATGAGACAGTGTAGTAAAGCTGATCGCACATCGAGGTGGAAGCAGTTCCGCTCTAAATAGTGGTACAAGAGATTGTGTATAAAGTGACAAATCAGACGCCAATTATCTTACATTTAGCTTACCTGTTACGACATTTTGACAACAAAGATTTACTTTAGTTACAATGGTATGTTACAAACTGCCCCAGAAAGTTTCTGTAGGAACGAAAATGACTTAGGTGACAATTTTGATATAATCTGCATGAAAAAAGTAGACAAAATGAAACAAAATCATGATAGATTCAGTATCTGCATCTTAGCCTTACAAATTAAAAGTCTTTTTATTTGTTCTAGCAACCTTGTTTTTCGTTGACGGTTAAAGGTCGACAATTTAGCCAAAATCAGTAAACTACAAGCTGTATCACATAATACATAATATTTTTTTGAAAATATATACAAACAAACAAGATATGACATTAATATTGTGCAAATTAAACATTTCGCTCAAGTTTTTAGGTTAAGATTTTGAGAAATTTATCTTATCGGCGTAAACTATATACAGAAATGAAATGTCAAGTGCAGACTGCAGATTCGAAAGTATTAAACACCTGAATATAAAAGCTGTAATACGTGGATTGTAGTTATGAGAATTGAAGTGGTAAACAGTGTAGATTGATAAATTGGTGTGTAAACAACACTACAATTTAAATGACGATTTTACTATTATGTATATTGTAGTTATTTTAAGTTGACTCATGTAAATTGTTACCATAAATTACAACGGACTCCTTATAGGCTTGTCATTTATCACCGTTCGTTGGAGTTACATGCATTAGCCGACAAAAACTGGGTGCGACATCAGAACGAAAGAACAGACATGACGAAGCAATCGGTAGGGTTCATTTTGTCCTTTTTGATATGGAACCATCAAGTTTTGTGGCAATAAAACGAAGCACCATTAAATACAGTGTGTCGTTTAATTAAATGGATGCCACACCCGAGGGGGCGCTGAACTATGTTGCTTGTAGTACAATCATAACATTCATACATATGTCACGCCGATGTGTAGGGATAGAATATACATTTCAACTTATTAGTAGGATCCTTACAAATCTTCTATATATGTAGGTAGATACCCAACACTTTCATCAGATTCGTGATCAGATCAGGTCAGTGTTCGATATACGTTCTTCAAATCACTTGTAGGTGTACTGTACACCAATTTTTGACTCCAGTCAGGAAATGTCACGACATTTGAATTCCTTTTCATACATCATTTCATTTATTCATCTGGTGCCTTCATTAAGGCTCACTTACAATTACCATTATTATAAAATAAATCCCACCAAAAACATAAATGTAAAAAATGAGAGCCAAGTTCAATACAAAAATTATGCTTGGCGGTGAGCTTCGCCGCAAAAAGAATGGCGATCTAAATGAGTGCCAAGTTCTATGCAAAATCGAAATATGTTTTTATAGGAACAAAATAACATTATGAACAAGTATTAAACTCTATTTCTTTGCTTTATTAGATACCTATAACAATTGCTGTTATTTTAAAATGTGAGATCTTGAAGTAGGTTAGATTTGACTTGGCCAGTTTTTAACACAATTAAAATGTTGAATAACTTTATAAAATAACTTATGTAATGAAAACTGGCCAAGTCAAATCTGACCTACTTCAAGATCTCACATTTTTAAATAACAGCAATTGTTATAGGTATCTAATAAAGCAAAGAAATAGAGTTTAATACTTGTTCATAATGTTATTTTGTTCCTATAAAAACATATTTCGATTTTGCATAGAACTTGGCACTCATTTAGATCGCCATTCTTTTTGCGGCGAAGCTCACCGCCAAGCATAATTTTTGTATTGAACTTGGCTCTCATTTTTTACATTTATGTTTTTGGTGGGATATCATTACTTTTTGTAAAGATAACTAGGCAAGTATTCCTATTTAATGTTTTTTTTTGCGTTTCCGCTGCGTGGTTTTCTTTTTTATGCTATTGTCTACATTCTCTTGAATGTTCAGTCGAATCGAACAAAGAAAATCCAAGCGAATGGAATAAGCAGCTCCCATCAGGAGGCATTGGAATAATGCGGTGTAAAACAAGTGTATCATCCACCATTAACTCTATGGTACAACTCATTGTGCGACAGTTAAAGTACCTAGCTATTAAAATATTCTATACTAGTTTAATATTCCTGTGTCTTCCTATTTCAATTACACGTGAATCTTACTCCTACGGTCCTACCTAATAAACAAATGACAAATTAACCTAAAAGAGCTACAAACAAATGAGGTTTTGAAAGAAACGATTTACGTAATATTAAATAACTCACAAATGCCGTTAAAGTACAATACTAAAAAGGAATAATTTATATCTGGACTATTCCAGCTATAACTCAAATAAATTTAGTCGAACGACGCAGCATTAAACGCAATCTAATAGGTGGGTTTCCGCTAAACAACCGGGCATAACGAGGACGCTGGCGCGAATGAGCGCCGCTAAGAGCATACTTTGGTTCGTTCGCATTTTAAGTCGTATAGCGCTATGAGCCGCGCACAAGTGCAAGGCGCGAGCGAGTTCAAGCAGCATTCTTAGACTAGTCAATACATACATATATCGGTACCAATAAGACTTCGCTATTGCCTTGACCTTGGTATACATACACATTGGAGTTTCTTTTAGGGTACAAAGAGTTCGAACTAACAAATTTATACCTTAAAATATTATTTCTTATTTTCAAAAGAAATCAGAGAAACGAACCTTGGGCACTGATCTTTGTTCATTTAGTGAGCCGTGGACTATAAGATAACTACTATGAAGGTATAAACCAACCGACCCGCTAAATTTTAAGTAAATCGCTACCGCTTATAATTTTGTACCATAAGTCAGAGCGTGACGCTGATTGGCTGGTGTGCTGCCGTGCGCCGCTGACGACACACCGTTGTTGGCCGGTTGTTTAGCGCGTAGGTATTACAAGTTTTTTGTATGGGGACACCACTTATTTTTTGACTTTTTTTTATTTTTTGATTTTTTCCTACGCTTACACACAATTTCCGAGCTGGATTCCAAATTTCATCCTTCTAGGTCATCTGGAAGTAGGTTAGGTTTAGGTACTATAAGTCAGTCAGTCAGTGCTAAAATTTACAACTTTTTGACCTTCATATCTTTATAACCGTTTGAGCTAGCTTCATGAAATTTGGGCTTCTACATGTCCTGATGGATCTTATTAAACACACGTAGTTTTATGTGTTTACATTAAAGAGGTTTCGAGTTATAGAAGGGTCAAAAGTGGCACCAAGTGGTTCGTGTAATATTACACTTGGCGCTGGCTAGCCAGTTCCTTTGCTTGAACTTGGCTTGACACGCTGCCGCGTGTCTAGATTGCAGATAAAAAAATTAGAGCTTCTGCAGCTCAAAATTTATGCTTTTATATTGTGTTAACTAGTCTCCTCAATAATGAAATAAACTTGTGATACGATCAAGTTGCTTCTATTATGAGATACGAAGACTGCAAGTTCTTATTATTTCTTAACATAATGTTTGATGTCATAAACATGCAGTATGTCGTCCGTTCAACCGTGACTGCTTCCTATGCAACTGCATTAAGGAGTGTTATTATTTTTGTTGCAACTGTCGCATGTTTCACTTACAGACGACTAACGCTGTAAGCCATTACCAATTAGCCAATATCTGTCATAAATCATCAGGTGCATCAGGAAGTCGAGGTAAATGTGAGAAGCAAAGGAACTAAAAAGGAAATTGCACAATTTCGTTTGTCTAGTGATTGCGTGTTGAGGATTTTGATCAATTGAGAAATTTATCTTATCGGCGTAAACTATATACAGAAATGAAATGTCAAGTGCAGATTCGAAAGTATTTAACACCTGAATATAAAGCTGTAATACGTGGATTGTAGTTGTGAGAATTGAAGTGGTAAACAGTGTAGATTGATAAATTGCTACTACTTACTACATTTTAAATGACGATGTTACTATTATTTACTCGTATTCTATGGTTATTTTAAGTTGTCACGTGTAACTTGTAAACTTCTTGTAAACTACCACAAATTCAAATTCAAATTCAAATTGTTTATTTTCAATATAGGATATTCTTATCACTTATTGACGTCAATTGTTACTTATTTTAAGTTTACCACCACTTCCAAAGCGCAAGTGGAGAAGAAGTGGCGCCACAAACTCCACAGCAGCATTTTCTTCAAAAACGTCAATTCACAAAATTTGAGTCAAATCAGACGAGTTTACATTTGAATATTTTTATAATTACCATAAGTTTATTATTAAATAAATATTGAGGATTATTGAAATAGTTTAATAAAAATGTCAAGTAATAAAAGATGTCATGATAAAATAAAAAAATAAAAAAAAAATAATGTACTGAATGTACATATGATCAATTTTTAGCTATAGTTTGGAGGACTCCGCACCAAGCTTAAGTTACACATCCTTGTCATTGAGAAAATCATGAGCGCTATAATAGGCTTTTTTACAAAGTAAATTCTTAACATGTGCTTTGAATTTTCGGTCAGGCAAACTAAGGACCGACTCTGGAAGCTTATTGTAATAGTGTATACAGTTACCCAAAAATGAGTCATTAACTCTACTTAGCCGATATGATGGGAGATATAATTTATTTTTATTCCGTAAGGGTCTATCCGTAACATCGCAAATTTTTTTAAAAGAAGAAATATTTCTCCTGGTATACATAATAACCTCAAATATATATTGAGAAGCGAGAGTAAAAACATTAATATCCTTAAACAACTCCCTAAGCGACTCCCTTGGTCTTAAACCATAAATGGCACGAATTACAACATACTCCTTATAAGCTTGTCATTTATCACCGTTCGTTGGAGTAACATGCATTAGTTTGTTGAGGATTTTGATCAATTGAGAAAAGAATATAGCGCCACGCTTCCCAGTCTTGTTCTGTTCTGTTTGTCCACGAAAGTAGGTCTAAGCTCAGCAATGAGAAAATTACGGGCTAAGATATTGATGGGTACAGTTTACAGTTGAACTTTTAAATAAACTATTGCTTGTCATTGTGATTTTTGATGGTTCAGAATACTAGCAGTTTTTCAATTTATGAAAGTATCATAAAGCCATAGAATACTTTGTTTATAATACAGTTATCAAAGTGTTTAATTGATAAGCGTAATCTCAGATATTCGTCATTCATTGCATCGACCATTACCGAATCAGCTGACGTCTGGCCGGCAGCCAGTATTGTGAGCCTTCGCTACTGGTGACTTGCGCATTGCGCTTGTAAACATGACTTTATTGATATCGAAGCCAGTCGTAATACCGTACCCTAAGCATATTTGACGATACACGTCATTATATCGGCGAGTATATTGAATGAATTTGATAAGATCATGTGACGGAAAGCGAAACTTGCAGTACTCGAACACTACGAATTCAACAAATGTCGCTTATAAGATAGGTACTAGCGACCCGCCCCGGCTTCGCATGGGCTCTTGGACACTCTATCTATTAAAAAAACCGCATCAAAATCCGTTGCGTAGTTTTAAAGATATATACATATGGATACAAAGGGACATAGGGACAGAGAAAGCGACTTTGTTTTATACTATGTAGTGATTCGATCCAATTAGGAAACGGATTTCAAGATGTTAAATTAAAATGGGCTTTGTCGATTTGAGACCTGGCTATGAAATTACAACAAGGCCTACCTTACTCCTATTGCTATTTGCTTTTCTGAAATTATTCAAATTTTGTATTGGTTGAAATTGACTAAGTTAGCATCATACATATATGATTCATCACCGACATTGGAATGTGTTTGACACAAACATGCACAGACGATCTTATTAGTATGCCTGTGCTGTGACATAGCATCATCATTACTAAAAACGTTATCTACATTCCCTGTAGTTCGATAATAACGTACGCAAAAAATGAGGAAATTTACCTAGTTCCCAGAGCGATACATCGATCAGATAACGTGATTTCTAGAACACCACATAAAACCGTCTCTTTGTATCTCTGCCGATATAGTTCACATAATATTACTACAATACAAATGACGCGGTGCCTAGCACTGAAGGGAAGGTTACGTCAACTCCATTTTGCCAGAATATCGATTAAGAAACCAGACTTTTAAATCTCTTGACATTTAAGGTAGGTAGACCATACTTGGTATTACACAATGCCATCAAGTCGTATTGTTTATAAATAACTTTTCATTACATTATTCGGTTGTATTAAAAGATTTATTCAGAAAGAAACCCACAGGCCTTCTATGCATTCAATGATGGTCTCTCTTTGCAAAGCAGTGGTCAAAAAATATATCCCTGTGGGATACAGCGGAATTGGCGAAATGTGTTGATAGAGAATTTCGGGTCATTATAATCTTAGGGACTGTACTTTCTAGATAATTTAAAGACAGGCAATTTTGATAGGAGTCGGTCCATTGTGAAGATAGAATTCTAAAATGTTTGGTTATAGAAGCAATTAGTCCAAACGCTCTGTGATTTGAGGTGCAATTCATTCCTCGTGTAATCCAGGTCTTTATGGATTCAAATTTGCTGTATTTACCAACTATTTAACAAAACATTATTGTGACTACGTGAAATCAGTGTTACAATGCCAATTTTCCTGTTAACTATACTCTTACAGTAATCAAAGTTTGTTTGTCTCACAAAGACAAAAGCGTTGTTGCAAAATCTGACTACAAGCGAACACACGACGATACCCAACACATCAAGACCAAACTGTACCTCTTTGTAAACCTCCTTATCAAAAATATAACTAAGCTGAGAACTAAGCGCTCCGAGACTGCACTAAATCGCGAAAATCCTTCACGTCACTGAAGTATTAGCTCACGGAACCACTGAATAACACTTAAATCACTTCCTTGACGCAACAACAAACATTTGTAATAATAAACACAAAAAATATCTCTACGAAATTAACCACTGTTAAAAACGCGAAATTATTTTGCTAAGCGCGACCGATCTCCTTAAACAAGCAAGGAGAAGGTGCTTTATTTATTTTTGTTAATTTATTTTAGTAAACGTCCGTCCGGGAAGGTGTCCGGGCCACGCCGGCGAGGCGACTGGAAGGATCGACCGTACCAACCCTAGGGGAGGCTGCGTATTTGCGCGCCAACTTTCAACGATTCTCAATCCAACTCCCACGCAATAGAGCAGTTTTTCTCTTGCAAGCGGTTTATCCGTGAAACAAATGGCGAAAAATTTCAGAACGTCGGAAGGGATTACTTGTCTGTTTGAATTTTGATCAAATTGCCTTGAATTATAAGGTTGAATTTATTTTGGGGTTGAATTACGAAGGAAAACTAGGGATGAGGCGCGGTCGCAGTGAACTTGAATGGGGGTTTAAACGGTACAGAGGCCGTTGTTTCACGTAGAGGACTGTTACCGGGGGCTTTCATTAAATTCACTTTGTTATCGTGAATATGAGCTAAATGTCCAGCACCTAATGAAAATTCTGAATTAGGCAATTTCCAGTCGAATTGTTAGGCATTGTCTAATTCTAATTGCTACGGTCGATAACAAAAGCTATTATTGTTTATTTTTGTGTAGTTTTCGGAAATAGACTAGACGGGTCTAAAATCCCGGTTCTTGTTTTGTTAAAAGAGCAAAACAATTTGTTTCACGTCCAATAAGAATCTGTGTCATCTGTGCAAGAATTTTCTTCATTTTTCTTTGATTTTGTGATGTAATAAATACCGATATTTTTAAAAGCTGTGTGTTTAATCTGTGTTATGTTATTGCCAGTCATTTTGGGAACAAATGCCTCCGCCAAGTGGCAGACTGTGTCGCTTATACAAGAATGCAGAAGTACGCCAGAAAAGCAAAGGCAGCCAATCAGGATGCGTTCGGAAATTCAATGTTTTCTCTGATCACATTACAATTTATTGGGTTGTTCGACTTTCTAAACTTTAAACTCGTATGTGATGCATAAAGCACTGTATCACTCGGAAGATAGTACAACTCCCAACTCCCTTCAATCGCCCTTCGTTTCCCATTAGAACATTTTTGTATCGATCATATCTATTCAGAAAGGACACCAATGTACTCGAGTGTACAAGTGTGCAATTTTCACAACTTGGATTTGTATTCGGCGGTCAGCACTTCCACTGGCAGTACGTGACCAGAATTCATAGACTGTGTATCATGCGATTCATAACTTTGTTGTGGATACGCTCAGCTGGTAGTATTTTTATTTTTTTGTAAATATGAAGCTTATAGGAGTAACGGAACTATGTTGGTGATTAACGGAAATAGAACCACGAGAAAGAGTGCGCAAGAGACTATTGGAGATAGCAGGACAGAACAAAATGGAGAAGATTAACATGCCTGAACAAGCTCCACTTAAAGTAAGAAATAAATTTAAACTCACAAAAATAAAAGTAACATAAAAATAATAAAAACCGGCGTATCTATGTGAACATCACAATGAAATAAGTGATGATAATGAACATGCTTCAAAATTTTCCCTGCAATTTATTTATTTATTTTTTAAACACAACGGTTTTTTTACAACAATTACAGTACTTAGAAGGCTGAAACAATATAATAAGTAGATCAATGACGTAGGTAATATAACTTCGGTTTAAATTATGCGGGTCTAGCCGAGCCTAGTTATGCAAATCTAACCTGAATTCACAGATCTAAACCAATCGCGTCAAGTTTCAGTGGCCAAGGTAGTGAAACACCTGTCAGATCTGGATATTATGCAACATTATCGAATGTTGCTTGTTTGAAGGTGATACAACCGTATCGATTAAAATTTTGCTCGTTCGAGTTTGTTTTGTTTTGGTAACTTCTAGAACTACCATTTGGATTTAATTGGATTCTTTGGACATTATTTAATGGCTAGATTTTGTATGACCGCTTCGAATTTTGATCGAATTCTTACATTTCAGTGATCAATTCTCGTAGTACTGTTTGGATTTAAACGGGATCTTTTGGCATTATTTTATTGTCTACCGTATGTATGATCGAGTTCTTACATTTTAGTGGTCAATTTCCAAGAAATTTAAATGCTATGGTTTTATCCCACAAACCATTTATCTTAAAGAGGCGAGAGAGGCAATGTCTTTTTAGTTTGTCTCGATCTCAAAAGAAAAATTGGTATCAACTTGTAGGAGCAATTAATTCTGTTGAGCCTATTAGACTATGTTATCATCGGTCAAAAGTTATCGAACCTTACACATACACAGTCTAAATAACTTGTTAATAGATATTGTCTTCGTTTCATTTCGATGAGTATTACTGGCGAGAAGATCCTTTTTAACCGACTTCAAAAAAAAGGAGGAGGTTCTCAATTCGTCGGTATTTTTTTTTATGTATGTTACCGGATTACTCAAAGACGGCTGAACCGATTTGAAATTTTTTTTTTCGTTCGAGAGGGTTTGCTTTCCAATTGGTCCCATATTCAGCAGTTCAGGATCTGATGATGGGATCATGGAGAAATCGAGGGAACTCTTCAAGTTTTGTATTGGACATGGGTATTTTTTGATATAATCCAAGTTATTAAAGACGAAGGTGAGACGATGCTGGAAAATTTAACTCATTTTCAAAAATGCAACGTATTTACAACTTTTTGATTGTAATATATCTTGCTCGATTACTCGAAGACCACAGAATCGATTTGTAAAATTCTTTTTTTGTTAGAAAGGGTATACTTTCGAGATGGTTCCATAGTCATTAAATCAGGATCTGATGTTGGAATCATGGAGTTATCGAGGGAACTCTTCAAGTTTTATTGCGATTTGGGTTGTTTTTGATATATGCCATGTCAATAAGGTGAGACGACGCTGATGACGTTTGCCCGACTTTCCAAAATGCAAAGTGTTTACAACTTTTGCGTACTCAAAACTAAAAAGTAAAAAAAAATTGTTTTTGCCAAAAACACGAAACCAACTCCAATTCTTGAACTAAAAAGGATGAAATAATCAATACATTGTTTTTTAAATATGCTTCATATCAAAAATTTTAATAAATTTGAAGTTGGTGGCAATTTTGCAAATTCGTTGACTAGTTGCTGGCTCATTAATTAGCATATTTTATTAAAAGAATCGGCACCGACTTCAGATTAATTAAAAATTTTGATATGAAGCATATTTAAAAAACAATGTATTGATTATTTCATCCTTTTTAGCTCAGGAATTGGAGTCGGTTTCGTTTTTTTTGGCAAAAACAATTATAGTTTTAACCATTTGTTGTCATGAGGCCATATTTTATAGTTATTTTGGTACAATAAATAAAAAAAAATTATACAAACAAACAAACAAGTTTAAACTAGATCTTCCGTGGTCCGGTCTACAGGACAACGGAATAAAATAGCGCCCCTGGCGGATAGTAAAGCAACGAAGAAATGCTATACAAGATCCTGACAGAGGGGTAAAGAACAAAATGTATGGGATTGACATAAGCTGCGGTATATCGCGTGGTCATTTTTATGTCAATCCCATACATTTTGTTCTTGCCGACATTCGTTAGCGTTTTGAAATTGTCACTTGGTTACGGGTGCTGCAGAGGCAACTAGGTAGGATGATCGGATGATGATATCTAAGTGGTCATTATTTACAACAAGGGACTGTTTCGAAAGCCTACCCTTGCTAACCCATTAACAACAAAACAAAATATAAATAGTTTACCCTGCTCACTGCTCACGTTACCAGCCTCATGACATGATGTATCACGCGGTACCGCGCACACGTGACGTATTTCTATCGATTCGCTCTGAAGACTTGTTTACCATGAATCCTAACTTCCCAAATCCATACTAATATTATAAATGCGAAAGTCTGACTGTCTGTCTGTCTGTCTGTCTGTCACCTCTTCACGGCTAAACTGCTGGACCGATTGTGATGAAATTAGGTAGGGATGTAGTTAACGACCTGAGGTCAAACATAGGCTACTTTTGGACGCGATATAACCGAGTCCCACGCGGGGCGAAGCCGCGGGGAAGAGCTAGTAATACATAAATGCGAAAGGGAGTTTGTATATTTGTTTGTTACCTCTTCACGTCCTATTACTGAACCAAACTTCCTTAAATTTCGCATACACATAGCTAGGAATATAGAGAAGGACATATGGTGCCTTTCATCCCGGGAAAAAGCACTGTTTCCGAGAGAAATTTATACGGGAAAAGCCGCAGGCGAATAGAATGTAGGTAATATATTCCAATACCAGATTTGACCGCCAGTGTTCTATTACTATACTCGGTGACTGCGTATGCTTTCAGCCCAGAAATATGCCATTTCAGCTCTGCCATATGAATAGAATAGTACGCTACAATGCATTGCGGGAAGGGTGGGTGCAGGTGTTTTGGGCGCCTCATAGTTTAAGAAACAGCACTAGCATTATAACCATATAATCTATTCTGTACTATATCTATAAACTCCTCAAGAAATAATTACTTTATTTAGAGACTATTGTTTATTGCGAAGTTCTAAATCCGTCCAGCCAGTGCTTAGCGCGTTCAAAGAAGCAACAAACACACCTCGGCTTCATTTGATAGCTACATTGGCCATGCGAAGCCACACATAAAAAAATGGTCAGTGCAGCATGCAGTAACTTATTATTATGTGAAATACTTGACTAATTTCTGTGACCAATGCCCTGCCTAACCTCAATCCTCAATAAAACCTGACAAAGTAAAAGATAACTCGACAGATCAAATATGAAAATACAGATTAATAAGCAACAAGACTTGATGGTGTAACTTTTTGGCGTGACATTCAAGATAATCCCCCCGAGGTTCAATGTTAATCCCCGAACCCAGGGGTGGCTTGATTTGTTTAGTCTGTTATTCCAGTACAACCGAGCTACGAGTATATCTTACTTACACTGCGATTATAGTATGGACTTCCATGGTTTTCATATATCGGCTCAATAGGCGACGGTTCAGTAACTTTGTAACCTATGATTGATTATTACTTTTATATCCCTATATATCTCATTCTTTTACGGGAAATGTCTGTAAGATAAAGACAAAACATGTTTTAGTTAAAATGGGCTTAAACGTTTCTTAATACGGGGGTATGCCTATAATCCCCAAAATGAAATAAGCGGTCCGCATCCAACGTCTTCCTGCGACCATAGGTCCTCTGACCATCTGGTAGGTAGATGTCCTACGCTGCTGTGTAGTCCACTAGGAGGTGTCTTGACTGAAACATTATGTTTCATAGCTTCGCCCCCTATGGACAGGAAGGGCTAAAACGTTGATAAATTTGTTACTTCATATCCCGGGGATGATGATAAATCGCGATACGCGAATGTTAGTAACACGGCTGTGATTTTTGCTGCTCTACGGAAATCACAGACTTATTTGTTGTAAGACCCGTTTATTTTTTGATATTTTGGATGGATTATACAGGATTATATAATACCTATGCAGATCGCAGTGCATCTAGACAAACCTTCGTGGTTTTAGGATAGCATGCTGCAATGCAAATGATTTTTTTCATGAATGATTTTTTTTTGTTAGTTTAATAAATAAATAAAAAATATATAATTATTTTCTAGCTGTTACAGATTTTACCGCACATTGTGTGTAATGTATGTAGGTTTAAGGCTGCATTTATTATGAGAAATTTAGATCTCAATCTTGCGTTAGCTAGCTTTTTCTTTCTAGCATTTTCGCGTTGCATTCTCAGCTGATTATTTTGGAGCCTCAAACTACACGTTGCTTCTTTTCTATTCTCCGTTTTCGCTATTCTTGGTTATGAACATTAGTAAGCATGTCTTTCAGCAAAGCAAAGTCAAAGTCATTCTTTTGTCTGCTAGACACCGTGGCTAGACCCTATATAGCTTAATAATTACATAATGGAAATTTGGACATATGACGTGTTATCAAAAATCAAAAAATCAAAATATATTTATTTGTAAATACAGGTAAAACCAAGTAGATAAAATGGTGATAGGAAAATTTATAATTGTGTGCTCTGTATTTTGCCAATGTGGCGTACAAATATAAAAGAGAAGAGAAAAAAGAAAAACAAATAGAAGTGGGTATTAATGTTACAATGTGTCCTTCAAAAAATCATCAAGTTTGTAATAACATTTTTCTACAAGTAGCTCGTGAAGGTTCCGTTTAAAGGATTTTAAACCTGCCAACGATTTTAAAGAAATTGGCAACTTGTTATATATAACAGGTGCTCTTCCAAATATACTTTTACGCATCAGTGATGTTTTACAGGTAGGCAACGCTATTTTAGACGAATTACGAGCCCGTGTACGAAATGAGAATTTATTTTTATTTGTATGTACAAATATGGCACATTCAAATATATACATGCAAGTCAAAGTGAGTAATTTATGTTTTTTAAAATACGGCATGCATGAATCTGTTTGTCGAAGCTGAAAGATAGATCTAATGCAACGTTTTTGTGCTTTAAAGATAGACTCTTTGTCTGTGGCATTACCCCAAAATATAATTCCGTACCTTAATGTTGAATTAACGTAAGCATGATAAGCCGTACGAACTGTGCTTAGATTAACGATTTTTTGAAGTCTAAACAGAGCATAGGAATATTGCCTTAAACGTTTGCATAAGCAATCAATATGTGCCCTCCAGTTTAATTTGTTGTCAATATATAGTCCTAAGAATTTAGTTACATCGGTTTCAGATATATTTTGATTGTGAAATGCAATGTCAATTTTGAATTATTATTATGTCGTTGTTTAAAATTAATTAATTTAGTCTTTTCAATATTTAATTTTAATTTATTATTGTTCATCCAATCCGTTATTAATTCTAATGTGTGTATTATTTCTGATTCTGTGTTTTCAAAATTATTGCCTACAAATAATATGGTACTGTCATCCGCAAAAAGTGTAACATGATGCGTTGTTACGAGAGGGAGATCATTAATATAAATCAGGAACAACAATGGGCCCAAAACACTACCCTGTGGAACACCATTAAGAACTTTTCTACACTTAGAGTAATATTTTGATTCTGTTTTTAATTTCGTGCAAATTTTGTCAATTTGTGTCACTTGCTGTCTATCTGTAAGGTAAGATTTGATAAGTTGGTAAGCATTACCTCTAATACCATAATGATATAGTTTATCCAGCAACGCATTATGGTCAACACGATCAAATGCCAATGACATGTCAATAAATAATCCTATACATGGATTTCTTTCGTCAACTTCAGCCATCGTTTTGTATAAGAAGTCATAAATAGCAAGGTTAATACACTTATTAGGCCTGAAACCATATTGTTGTGGTGATAATATATTATTCGTCTCAAAGAAATCATAAAATTGCTTGTTTATTACTTTTTCAATAATTTTGGAAAAAATTGATCCCAAAGCTAATGGTCTATAATTATTTATTAAAATTCTGTCATTTTTTTTAAAAAGGGGTCTTGTCACTGTTATTTTTAGTTTGTCTGGAAATTCACCTTTTTCTATAACAATATTAATAATGTGGCTTAGTACTGCACTGATAATGTGAGCAACATCTTTAATGACCATGGTTGATACCTGGTCAAGTCCAGTACAATTAGTATTTTTTAGTGTAGTAATTATTTCAAAAATGTCAATCGGAATAGTAGGTTTCATAAAAATTGTATTTAAGTTGTCAAATTTTATGTTATTTGTTTTATTATTTCCAATGTTAGAATCAGGCTTTGTTGCGTCAATAAAGTAATCATTGAATGCATTCGCTATTTGCGTAGGATCCGTAATTATTTTGTTGTTTACATGTATTTTATCAATATTCTCTTTAGGGAAGTTTGTTTTATTCTGGTTTATAATATTCCATGAAGCTCTACTCTTATTTTTAGACCGTTTAATATAATAATCATTTTGTGATTTTTGAGTCAACGTAATTATGTGCTTAAAACGCTTCGCAAAAGTTCGCAGAACTACCGCGTTCTCGTTTGTTGGATTATTTCTATATTTCCATAATAAACTTCGTTTACGTTTGCTACAAATCTTTATACCTTTACTTATCCAGTTAGGTCGCTTTTGTGTATAATGTTTCATTCGGACAATTGGGAAACATAAGTCGTATATTAATTTAAATAACTCATGAAATTCGTTGAATGCTATGTTTGAGTTGTTTGATTCATACGCACTCGAAAAACTTAATTGACTAAGATATTTTATGAAAATTGACCTATTATATTTCGAGTAATCACGTTTTACACTGAACCAGTATTTAAAACGACAGCTTTTTTTTATAGGAATAGTTAATATTTGAGCTGTATGGTCTGATAATGCGAAATCACGTAATTCACTACTGGAATGTTTCGTATTATGTAGAATATTATCCAGACACGTTCCACTAGACAAGCGAGTTGGTTCTTCAAATTCAAAGTCGTGGGAATATACTAAACTACGAAATATGTTTGTATGTTTATTTCGTTGTAGTATATTTATGTTAAAATCACCACATACAATGACCTTGCAATTGTGTTTACGCTTTGTCAAAATTGAGTCTAATTTATTATAATAAGTATCAAGATTACTATTATTATCATCTGGACTCCTGTAGATACAAATTACGATTGTATTGTGATCAAGTAGCTCGATTGCAGAACATTCAAATATATTTGGGACTGAGGCATCAGCAACCTCTTTAATTTCAGAGTATTTTAAAGAGCTCCTGACTAGTATACAAGAACCACCATCTCGTGTTTTCCTCATAAAACTTGATGCTACCTTAAAATCACTTAGTAGTAAACGGAGTTCATCTCCTTCAATCATATTATGCTTAGTTATACAAAGAACATCAATAGATTTCCCTTCACAAGCTAGCTCGTCTAAACATACTAATAATAAGTCGGATTTACTTATTAATCCATTTAAATTTTGGTGCATAATATGTAAATAATTATGAACGAAATAAATTGTTATCAGTATTACACATAATTTTTTCCTCAGGAGACATGTCATTTATTTTGTCACTAACATTAGGACAGTCATTATTAGTATAAGTTAAATTTATGTCATTATTATTAATCGAATTGGAATTAGAAAACATATTGTAACTCATGTCAAAGTTTTTATCTAAGCCAGTTTGAGTCATTTGATCCTTATATATTTTGTTGTGGCAACTACAAGACCTATTTTTATGTGAACTTACGTTCTTGTGATACATTTCAATGTTTGATCTATAACCAATGCATAATATTTCTTTAAGTACAGATCTGGCAAGATTTAAAGCAAATTGTTTCCTATGAGGTAATACTCTACTGTAGTCCATATCCATAAATATCACATTCCTATAATTTTTACATATAAACTGCAAAGTATAATTAATTTTCTTTTCGTTTAAGTGAAAGTTGTAAGGAATTTCACTAACAATGACATTTGTGTTGGACAATGAATCTAGCCATTTACTTAAATTTAACTGTAAATTAAATGGGTTCTTATCATTCATTCCACCTGCAAATATAACAATATCATTTTTAGTTAGTTGGTTCAGGTCGGCCTTTAAATAATTATCTAAGATGTTACTTATTGCTGCGCCTGGCTTAGAATAACAGGATACTAAATATTCTGTCCCTAGCAGATTTTGAAGTTTTTCTCGGAGGCCGCGTCCTTGTTCATCCGATAATATGATGACTTTTTTTGGTGTCTTGTATTTTAATTTATTTTTTCCAATACTACTGTCAAAGGCCTCTTTTTTTGGTTCCTTTATGTCAGTATATAATTTTGTTGGAGCTTGGTCAGCTTGGTTAACACCTGTATTTGATGGTCTTGATTTAATATAAGGAGATTCACTCAAAATACGAAGAGAATTTGCGCAAACACTTCTATCCAAATGTAATGGAGATATTCTAGGAGTTTTCATTCTAATTCTTAAAATTTTTTTACTAATTGGTGTTGAAATATGCTTAGTGTCAGTGGTATGATCCGATAAAAGTTTTTTCAGTAGTTCAGTTTTTTTGTCTTGTTCTTGTACTTTTTGGTTAAGTCTTTTATTTTCTAGGTTCAGGTTTTCAACTTCTTTGTCAGCAATTACTAATTTTTCCTTCACGTCCTCTATTTCTACTTTGAGGTCGTCAATGTATGAATTGTCATAATTAGTAGTAACATTTTGTAGACTGTGCATAGTCGAGTCCATAATTATTGTCGAATTTAATATATTACTGTTATTACATTCATAGAGTTTAGTTATATCGGTTTCGGATATTGACCTATGTAATTTTTTCCTTAAAGTTACATTATCCATTTTATTTAGGTAAGTGTGTAATGTGTGATAAGAAAATGAGGTGAAATATTAGGTGAGTTTGTATCTGTAGCCTCTCTATGTGTAAGTGTATTATCGCTAGGTGTATTCGTTTGCAAAATATTATATAATCGATTTTCCGCTTAGACGGTGCAATGGAGTGCATGTGTAAGCTCTGTTATGTTGATAACTGTCAATGTCAATGTCAATTATCTATCATCTGTCATTTACACGATTTGACAGTCTTTTGTTTACATTCGTGTAATTATTTGAAATTTGTATTTCCAACTGATATTTATTTTAAATTTGATTATATTTAAAACCAAAAAAGAAATATATACTCATCCTCGAAGTCACTTTAAGTACATGTCCACTATTGTTGATAATTATTACTCATTTAGTTATTTTTCTATCACTGGTTCACGTTAAAATGTAACAGGTTTGTATTATCACAAAATGCACAAATAATAGGAATATTGTTCAATCTTATCACTTTTGCCAGTAATATTACGGTTTGTGACGATTTATCGATGACTTATCACATATAATGTAAAGAAACCGTTTTAAATAATAAAAATTCATGGAGCTATACTGTTACCGGCTCAGTGTTGCCGTCTAGTTATCATCATGCGTTCAGCATGTTTCACATCTGTAGTTGACGCTTCAGTGCCCTTAGTGCGAGTTTTTCTTAACGCAGACGCTAGCGACTGCGTTAGCGATTTTGTACGGCAGAGCTGTAAAGCGCCTCTGGCGGTAGTAAGGCAACTAAAAAATTCCATACTAAATCCTCACGCAGTCGCTAGCGTCTGCGTTAAGAAAAACTCGCACTAAGGGCACAGTATGAATTATGTTAACCCCTTTTGGTGAACAAGAAACTCTGTTGGTGGAATTGAATCCTCGTTAGAAATGGGTAAGAAATTTACCATGGACAGGTTGTTAGTTATTCGACTTTCGCAGTGCACAGACTATATTCGTAATCCGGAAACCTTATAAATGGTAGAATATAAATAAAGTTCCAAACTACAAATCCGAATACTCAAGGAACACTAAACCTACGCGCCGAACCATTAGCACCCCAGCTCGGAACGATCGAAAATTAGAATCCCATTGAACCACCCCCGGTGATATATCGGGAACCATTGCCACATGTCCGCATTCGATCCCGGAGGGTCCCGTATAGGACGGCTTCGAAATAATGAGGTCGGGAATCGACACGTGGCTGCAAGAATATGTGAAGTATTTTGTACGAATGGAATAAACTTATACGGGGGACACAATTTAAAGTCGTCAATTTAGAAAAATATTCGTAGAATCTTACTTGATTATAAATATTTTAATGTTCTTTCTGTGTTTAGAATTATTCTCAGCAACTTCCTATCACTTTACCTAACCTATGATTTATTGCAGATTAGCTGTATTTTGCGGTTTCACTCGCCCGTATGTGCATTATAATAGGCTATGTTACTCAAAAATAGAAGAGATAATGTAGCATTATAATGGTGAAAGAATTATTGAAAACGGTGTAAGTAGTATTTTTTTTAGTTTATTCATTACAAACAAAAACAAACATACAATTCTTCCCCCTTTATACTATTAGTGTGAAGTGTGATGTGATGTGACTAGCTGTGCTCTGCCAACCTATCTCATACCACAGACAAAGAATACCAACCATAAAAATTTTCGGTACTTCGCGTAAATATAAAAAAATATAAAAACATTTACGGATTTTCCTAATACGATGTTAACTATAACGCAAAATACCATCTCACTATTTATAGTATAAGGCTGGGTTGCACCGACTTAATTACAATAACTGTGTAGCAGTGACGTGCACAGACATTTTCCTTAGGGTAGGCAAAAACCTATCTAAACCAGAACTATTTCTATTTCAATCTATACTTATAATTTAGGTATAGGTATTTGAGTTACAACTAAAACAGTAACGAGCAAGAAGATAATAAAATTAAAATATATGAATCATGTACCTAATTAGGCTCTAAAGATTTTTAAAAGATGACCGCCTTATCCTACGGTCCCGTGGGAGTTTTGGAAAAGCATAGCAAACATATTAATTTGAAAATAATATTAAATCATGTTGTTGTTAGCTTACCCTTCACTTCAACTAAATCCGATCAATCCCGGTTGATAACGTCCATTTATTATTATTGCCATTTTTTCGTCAAATGAAAGATTACTTAGCGCGTCATTTTATAGTTTTTGTAAACAAACACTCGGTTTACAACAATCACATGAAAATTTTACAATTTTAAACTACAACTGTTTAAATTTGTTAAAAATAAAAGTGCTATTTTTTCACTTCATTGTAAACAATGCACATTGCAATTATCAATTAATTAAACATTCAAAACAAACAAATGCATGCAAGCAAAGCAAACATATTGTTGATTTGATTTCGATACGGAAATAAAAATATAACCCTACGGAATTGGGAATGTCATCTTGTTTATATAAAGTCTTCAAGTCTATGCGTTTTTAAATTTGCAGCATTACTCGTTTAATATCCAATAGACACAGTTATCATGTTGCTGCAATCGATCGTAATATTCATAATCACTAATCAGATTTAAGTATGTGTAACGCGTGATTCTAATTGGCCGTAACAAAAGTGAGAGCGAGATGAAATGTCATCTCATAGCATTTTGTTTCATCTATAGTGGAGGTCTGAAATTCACTCACACAGGCGTGATTTAGCGCATATGTGTCTGTTCGTGTAAGTTTTTTACTTGCACTACTACACGAGCAAAAGCACATCTATACATAGTGATTTCTTTGTGAGAGTAGTAAACTTCAGACGATTTACTAAAAAGCTGGCCTGGCCTAGCTAGCTAGCAGCGCGTATGGGGCGGCGCGGCGTATATGGAAACCCTTCCAGTATACAGAACCCCAATACTTCTGAGATGCGGGAGCCTTTACTAGATTGAACGTGGCAATTTTAGAGATAAAATGCTACCCTGCTTTTAGTTCTGTAATGCGGGAGGCTTTATCGACGCAATATTAGCGTTATGGATAGAAATTCCTACCACTAGTTACTCAGGTTAGCCTAACTTGTTTTTAATTCTGTAATGCGGGAGGCTCATACAATGGTTACGTTAATGATGTGAATTTCTACCTAAGCTCGGTAAGGACTTTAGTATAGGTAAACGGGTGAAGAAGTATATATAAATACACATATTAATGGCTCGTTTAATTTTAACCAAATTTTAACTTAATAGTTGCGTGTTAACGATCACTTAATGGTTCTAAGTCATAAGTAGCTAGTAGCGAGCCATAAGGAACAATGATAAATATCATATAGGGACTATAGTAAAATATATATAATATACATAAAATTATAAGTTTATATTTAATAACTTTTTAAAAACAAAAAGACTATCGAGCATTAGGCTATTTTTGTTTATGTTTTTAATCAACGAATCTTTTTAGAAGGTTTCCCTGCAGAGATGCGGTTTTTAAACTTTCTGCCCACGCCTTTTTCTTTAAGTCTGCTCACTGTCTCTCTCGGCACTCTTGAGATCTGAGATCGGGGAGCGTAGCGCAGAAATTCCTCCCGTGCGTCAGATCGCACTTAACCCAAGTACCTACTTTTGCTTTCTAGGGATCTGAGTGTGGAAGTACTTTTGATTCGAAGTCTTGAATACTACAACAGAAATAATACCCGAGCCCAGATCGGTTGCAACTCTGAATAGTGGAATGGTTTAAGGACACTTTTTGTGAATTCATTCTAGTAAACCAGCCCGCATCTCAGAAATACGGGAGTTCTGAATACTGGAAGGGTTTCCATATACGCGGCGGCGCGGCGGCGGCGCGCCGCGTGTTCGCGCGCATTCATAGATGGCGTTGTTATGATAATTCGATATATTGTGTGAAAAAATATTTATTATTTATATGTATTGATTAAATATTTTTTTTATTATTTATTACAAAAGTACAGGGTAGGCAACGTCTAAACGTCTTTATGATATGCACGCCACTGCTGTGTAGTCAACCCACCCTAAGTGTATCGAAATAATTTTTTCTCTTTAAAACATCCAAAAATAATTGCAATTTCCGCCCGTCTTTCGACCTTTTTCGGCTAAGCTATAAAGCGCATAGCCGAACCTTACCCCTATGGTATCGATTGCTGGGGTTGCACGCAAATTGCAAAATAAACCATGGCAGTCTACGGCGTATCGTCTAGTCTAGGCGGACTCTTATCTGCATTTCCAACGAATATTTTATACATTTTCGAGCCGAATAAAGATAAAGTAGTTATTTGAATAATGAATTGTTAAATTCAAGAATTCTTCACTATTAACGAGCCAAGTCATTACATAGCGTTTTAAAACGGGAAACTTGACTTCTTTCTATAGAAATTTGAAATAAAATCCGAATTTAACGACCAATACATAATATTGTCAATGATTTGTATGGAAGATCGAGTCAAGGCAAGACAAAATAATGTACTATGGTCTGAGAAGACTTGTATTTAGCGATCTTTGATAACTTGATAAAAAAGCGAAGCAAAGTTTCGTAACTAGTTATGGTTACGAACATAGATGGAGCGGAGACACCACGCTCGGGCAAATATCCTGTTACGAGCTGGGGGTTCGCAATTCGGAGATCAAAACGCCTGGTGACACTAGAAAGACTTTATTCACCTTCCACTAATTATTTTCACTGATGGTCACAAAATATCTGATTTCCAGAATCCGCGAGCCAATCGATGTTAAGCCTTATGCCTATACATATAAGATTCATGAGTATCGATCGATCCAGTGTGTTCCACAGAAAATGTTAATTAATTTATTTACTAATTTAATATTTTTTTTCCTTAATTTATATTTTTATTTACTTGACATAACAGATTATACTTAGTTTCTGCATGATACTGTTCCTGTAAAGTAAATAATGTAATGACTAACACACCTATTTGATAAATTTTGTATGCCTTATGGCGGTACATAGATAAACCCGCTTTTGTAAACCATCTATTTGTTTTGTACTACCTATGTTCAAGAAATAAATAAATTTGAATGTTCGATTGCGGGGATACGTCCGTATGGTGCGAGAATCTGCTACAGCCAGTGCCGCTCAACTTTTTCCAGTGGCTGCCAACTATAAGGCTGATTATTTTAATTTCGTATTAGTCCTAACGGTCCGTAAGTTAAAATATGCTATCTTACCTTAAATAAACAGCTGCTGCTGGTATGCGATCCATTAGAACTTCAACACTGACTGCACGAACGTCACCTCCGTCTGTTAAAGAAAATGTTTTTTAACATTTTCTCATAATAAATAGGTAGTTACATAATGTTGACAAATATATTCTACTAGCTTTCGCCGGCATGAATTTCCCTCGAGAACCGTGCTTTTTCCCGGGATGAAAGGTATCCTATTGCCTTCTCAATACTCCTAGCTATTTGTATGCGAAATTTCAGGAAGATTGGTTCAGTAGATAGGGCATGAAGAGGTAACTAACAAACAAAGATACAAACTAACTTTCGCATTTATAATATTAGTTGGATATTAGTTGGATTAGGTATTTTCTTCTCTGAATTGTTTGACAAAATGTATTTATCACGGTAGACAGTAGTCCAGTATTGCGCGTTCTAAAACATTATAATTTCGGTACTTACAATCAATCAAATAGGTAATTTATTTGTTGTATGTTGTATTCACAGTCATTAAGCAGAAATACCCGTAAACTGTCACCATCATAAAACAACTGTTAAAACTTTTATCAGAATTAAAATATCCATACTAATATTATAAATGCGAAAGTCTGTCTGTCACCTCTTCACGGCTAAACTGTTCAACCGATTGTGATGAAATTTTGAAATTTGGTAGGGATGTAGTTAACGACCTGAGGTCAAACATAGGCTACTTTTGCACGCGATATAACCGAGTACCACGCGGGGCGAAGCCGCGGGGAACAGCTAGTATAGTATATATATATATGTTAAATAGCTTTATAAAATGACTGATTTAATGAAAACTGGCCAAGTCAAATTTAACTTACTTTAAAGTTTTTTTTTTCTTTTTTTACATTTTTAATAACAGCAATTGTTATAGTTATCCGATAAAGCAAAGAAATAGAGTTTAACACTTGTTCATAATGTTATTTTGTTCCTATAAATACATATTTGGATTTTGCATAGAACTTGGCACTCATTTAGATCATTTTTTTGGCGGCGAAGCCAACAGCCAAGCATAATTTTTGTATTGAACTTGGCTCTCCTTTTTACATTTATGTTTTTGGTGGGATATGGTTCCTACCCTACTCACCTTTATATTCGGGAGGGGGCGGGGTGCGGGGCGCCTCAGTGAGTCGCTCCTGCGCCGTCAGCCCCCGCCTGAAACAGACAAACAAACATGTCTCAAGTCACTCATATCCTGCTCACATTGGTATCAGTTTTTCGAACCGCCTTTCGGCTTCTGACTTGTTTCCTTTAAAATGGCAGCCGAAACCAACGTTTTAAAAGCGTGCTTCAAAAGCACGAATTTATCTTTATTTTCAGACAATCAGTTAACTTAAGCCAATCTGTGTCAAATAATTCATTTAATTACAAAAGATGATAATAGGTGTTTGGACTCTTTAATAATTTCCTTTTAGTTTTAGTATGTTCTGTAAATTTGTACATGAGATTGATTAAATTAAAATTGGTATTGGTTTATTAACGATTGTATGTGGAGTAAGGTCGTAACAGAGTAGTACCCAAGACACGGAAAGCGAAGTACTAGATGTCCAGCAGCTAGATGGGTTGATGATATTAGGAAGGTTGCTGGCAACAACTGGATTGTGGTGGCTCTGAGTAGGGATGCATGGCGTAGACGGAGGGAGGCTTATGTCCAGCAGTGGGTTGTAGACAGCTGATGATGATGAGATGGGTCATTGTAGCCTAGTTTCATTTACATTTCAATTATCAATTTGTATAGGACATTGCAGGCTTGAATTACCTGATTGTCTGATAATAAAGATGATTCCGTGCTTTGAAAGGTATATTAAGCCGTTGGTCCCGGCTGCCATCTGGTAGTTGTTAAAGGAACCACGTCAGAGGCCGAGAGGTGCTTCCACATAACTCTGACACCAGGGTGTGCATGGTCGATTGACCGTGACGCATACTCTAAATGATGATGATGAATTATCAATAATTTCAGCCAGAGTAAGTCCATACGGGATATAAGCTTTTCCTAGATATGGACATTGTTAAGATATAGTTGACAAGCCAACGGGTGAACTTATTTATCTCATAGGAAATTTTAAAAGGTGTAAATGTGAGAAAAAGGAGATGATTTAGCATAACGAAGGTGGTTTTTAAAAACATTTCTATTATTGAATCCACAACATTTTATTTTCTACAATATGAATTATTTATTAGACATAATATGTATTGTTTTTACTTAAGGCATACAATAATTAGCATAAAATAAGTATAGCTTATTATTTTTAACATTCAAGGACAAGATTGTAAGTATGATTTTTTGAAAACAGGCTCTCAGTAATGGCAAGGAGAGAATCTGGGCAAATATTTGATAATAACAACAAAAAATCAACACAAAACGCTGCTAAATATTACATCATAGAATATTGTAAGGCCAGGGCAAGGGTGAATATTTTGTGGTCAAAAGTGCATAAACACCACCTATAGTGTATTTCTACTGTCTTTATTTATGAAATTAAATACCTGACAAGTGTCGGTCACTTCACTAGATAATTTATCTTCTCTATTATGTAGCAAAAAAAAAAAGATTTATGAAGGTAGAGGAAATTTTATACATAGAATACATAGCTATCAATTGGAAGTGGAAATTGGTTTTTAGGAATAAATACATTGCTATTGTACTAATTAAAGTACGACAGGGAATTTAGAACACATCAGTTCATCTTATAATGCTTATAATGCATAAATCGAAGTTAAACACAAAGAAAACGAGTGGAAATCAGATATTCAAAATATGTAGCTACCATTTAAAAGATAATGTAAATTAAGTTGTAAATAAACGGCAAATGAATCTGAACATACAAACTCACCAATTTCATATTTTCTAACGCTGGTTTTACTGTTTTTAACGAAATATCGACAAAAATATCACAACAAATCTCCCACGCACAACACAACCGTCTTGCAATTTTCAATTAATAGTGATGTGAAAAATTGATTGATTTAGACTGGTTGGAGATCTATCGATTATACATTTATGGAGATTCACTTATTCATAACAAGCGACCTCGGCGTCGCATGGGTGAAATATTATGGGTTTTGCTTACATAAAAACCTTCCTCTTGACTCACTTTTAATAAACCGCATCAAAATCCATTTCATAGTTTCGAAGATTTAAGCATACATAGGGACAGAAAGCGGAAAGCTTCTTTGTTTTTAACTATGTAAAGATAAAGATATTTAGCTGTCTATTCTGCTCCTTGTGGTTTTATTTTACCCGTTAATATTCTTGGGCTTATAATCTTACATAATTATACAAAAATATTTTTTGATTTGAAATCAATTTTGTACAAGTGAATAAAGATAAACTTTTTTAAAATTATCGCCATGTAAGTAAACTTTAATAAGAAAATAATGTGTCAAATTAAACTGTAACCCTGATCGAACCTAAATAGCGATGCAAACAACAACAGTTTATTTTTTTAGTTTAGGTAGTTAAGGATTTTAATTATAATAATACTTGTTTAAAATAAACTTAATTAACTGAGTTTAAATTTTTAAAACTAAATATTAATACTTGTATTTATTATGAAAAATAAATAACTTTGTAAGTACATGTGAATAAACCATTTAAAGTTATCGCCATGTAGGTAACTAACAAAAATTAAACTGTAATCCTGCCTGAGCGTACGTATGCGATGAGGATGAGCGATGCAAATAAAAAGGTGAGTAATCAGTAATTTAATCTGTATATTGCGTTTCTCGATAGCAGCGAAGTAGAAGCCATAATATTTATTTAACTACAATCGATTTGTGTTAAATATAAATCAAATTCACAGCATTCACGGCTCACTCGAAGATGATTCGACCTCGAAGCCTATATGCAGCACTATCTATCACTTTACTGTCATGTGTGGTTTCGAATGTCAATGTCAAAGTACGTCACAGATTGTCATGTATTTTCTGTCTAATTTCTGTCAAATATTTATAAAATATTATTTTTTAAATTGTATGTAAATGATTTAATACATTAAATCAATTAATAAGTAATTATAACATCTGAGAACAAGGTATTCTTTTTTTATTATTTGCCAGTTTCAATCAATAATTTTTGTCACGAATAATATTATTGAGTCGTGATGTAAGACTTGTATATTTTGATCGTTTTTGTTGGTTTATTACTTGGTTTTCGCGTTGTGAATAGTACAAATTTAAAGCCTGTAAATATTCCTACACTTAAGATGTTTTAAATTCTTATGTATTTGCCGTAGATGCTGAAATTCAGCGGTGCATTAATTTTGAGGTTAAGTGCCCGTGCCTCATTAAGGAAGTATTCAAGTCCGGGTGCTTCAGTGTTCAAAAATGATAAGCTGGACGGTGCCGCAGCTGTGTCCGATAAACAGGCAAACTCACTCTCAGAAGATGACAGGGGAGATAAAGGTAACAAAGGTTGGCAAGAACAATGTCTTTTAACCTTTTTTTTTTCTATTATACCTATTTATTTTTTATAGACAGTTTATCCATACTAATATTATAAATGCGAAAGTCTGTCTGTCTGTCTGTCTGTCTGTCTGTCTGTCTGTCTGTCTGTCACCTCTTCACGGCTAAACTGCTGGACCGATTGTGATGAAATTTGGTAGGGATGTAGTTAACGACCTGAGGTCAAACATAGGCTACTTTTGGGCGCGATATAACCGAGTCCCACGCGGGGCGAAGCCGCGGGGAACAGCTAGTAGTTACATATAGCCGTAGATTAAATAAAATTACCTGGGGCCGCGCGCGTTTTCCAAATTCTATGGTTATAGCATTAAGTTCACTTATTATGCTTTACACAATTTGTATTTTATACAGTAAGGGTTACATTTTAATTTACTTATATAGTATCACATTATTGCAATCTACATAAGGTTGACAGTTAAATGTTGCAGATAAACACTCTGACTGGGTAGTCAGTTGGTACATATAATAATGTCATGTTTGATAAATACAACATAATTATTACAGACTTGTAACCATTATACTCATATTTATTATTTTTAAAAACAACACACACCTGCTATAGTAGCTTTATTGCTACAACTGAATATATTCAGTTGTAGCAATAAAGCTACTATTATTATTAAGTATTATTTTAAAGACAGGGTGCTGTATACAGCACCCTGTCTTTAAAATAATAAATATATATATATACTTTTTCCACTTTTTCAGGAAATCTATTCCAGACATAATTTTTATTTTGTCTGTTTTTATGTGCAATCAGCGTACATTCGCTTTAAACAGATGTAAAGAGTAACAGAAATATATAATTGATTTATTTATTTACTAGCCCTGGCTTCGCATGGGCATAAAAACCTTCCTCGTGGATCACTATCTATTACAAAAAACCGTATCAAAATCCATTGCATAGTTTTAAAGATTGAAGCATACATAGGGATATAGGGACAGAGAAAGCGATTTTATTTTATTTTATATTATATAGTGATATTCTTGAACACACTAGCAACATATGAAGCTGATGCGTGTGCATCTTAAGTTTGGAAATTTTAAATTGTCTAATCTGTTATTAAACGCGTTGACCGAAGGTGCAATGATGAATATATATACTTTTAACTTAAGAATCTTTTATTCCACTTTCTAGGCTTAGTAGCAGCAGCATTCGCATCCTTGAATAGTCCAGAGACAGATGACAAGAAGCCGAGCCCAAAGTCGGTGAAACAAAATAGAGTCCAACTACTGGACTCACAGATACTCAAAGCTACAGATGTGGACAGTTTGCTTGTGGTCGCTGAAAACTCTATTGTGTCCCGGCGTCATGCGCTAAAGGTGAATTCACTTAAATTTTGACATAAGAATATCAAATTCCTTTATCTTTTTTTTTTATTTACTCGCATCTGACAGTCAATAAGATAACAATAGCATTTTAATTCTTGTTGTCACATCGTCTCGTCTCTCAAGACCTAACCGCCCACTGCTCGCATCTACGGCGTCCTAAACAGATACCGCCCAAAATGCGTCCACAAGCCAGGCTTTAGTACTCCTCAATGCCTTTATTGCTCATTCGCAAAATGTAATTTTTTTTAATGGTAAACTGAAACACTTTATTTTTCAATGAATAAGCAAGCACGCTTTGGGAAACTGTAAGTGCTATCTGAGTCTTTATTTATAAAATTAAATAAATGTATTCCTATTAAAAACACTCATTTATATGTTATGTTCCAGATGGTGTCTGTCCTATCAGACTGGTCAAGCAACAACAAAGTGAAGCTCGGGGACTTCGAGAAGGATCCACGTTTCCTGAAACTGTGTCGAATCCTGGCCCGGACTCCTACAGCTCAGGCCATGAGCTCGCTAACCATGGCTGAGGATCTGAGCACAGTGTTGGGCATTACTGGTGACGATGAGGCTGCTAGGCTGATTGCCAATTTGACACTGCCACAGATGATAAAGGTTTGTTTGTAATTTTTTATTTTTTTTATTTATACATTTATTTTATAACAGAGGTAAATCTACGTATGCCTACAGTAAAGGGGGAAATAGTTAGTCATGGAGAAAGCTACAAATTGAGACTAGAAGGACACCCTAATCCCTTAGCGGGCCAACTCACAACCCCTGAAACCATGCGACGGCTCAAAGGACGCCGGGACATTTTTGACCTGGACATGCAATAAAAAATAAAAAAGTGGGCTGGCTCCGATGGGAGCAGCGCCAGACACGCCAAGAAGCACACACCACATCTGCTATTTTATATAGTCTAAAAAAAATAAATTTATTTTTAGGCAACAAAATTGCTATAAAATACACAATGTTGTATGCAGGTTTGTATGCACCTTTCTCTCTTCGTGTTATTCCTTTATTCATATTGTTTGAGTTATGAGGTCAATTTACCCTGTACAACCTGGTATTAACCAACTTCCACTTCCCAGTCTCAGATACGGTTTACCACCAGTAGGTCGACCGCCTATCTCGATTATTTCCTCTCGTAATGGCTACTTGAATCGCTTTCGCCACATTTCGCTCAGAATAACGTACAAACCGCTTAAAAAAAATTTTTTTTGTTAACATTGGCAAATTTAATTTTTCTAAAGCGTTTTGTGCGTAAAACGGAGCGAAACATGGCGAAAGCGATACAAGTAGCCATTACGAGAGGAGAGAATCGAGATAGGCGGTCAACCTACTGATTGCAATAAGGACCAATGGCTTAACGTGCCTTTCCTTTCCAAGCAGCAGCTACTGCAGCATTCCTGTTATAAGACAATCAGTTGATTCAAACCCATAATATCCTAAGCAATTAACTGAAAAAACCTTAAAATTGAATTGGGCGGGTTCCAACCCATACTCTTGGTCTTCAGACAAACTCATTCGAATCTTACTTTTCTGTGCGCTATGAATATGAGAAGATTATTAACCACCCAAATTATTTTCTTTCAGGTAATGAAGGCACTCCAACAGAAAGGTCGCAGAAGCACTCCACTCCTCCGAGCGTTGTCCCACAACATCACCAAGACCACAGAGGTCATCGACCTGAAAAAATCAGCTGATTTACTCTTCTCTATGGTCTCATTAAACTTCCCTGATCCAGTGCTACTGGATAGAATATGCAAGTAGGTTTATTGTGTTTGGATTATCTTAGAAATATGAATGGATTTGGATTTTAAATATGGTCTGTGATAAAAGTATAAAATTGAAAAAACATTGAATGGATTTCTGTGCTTCTTAGTGAAAAAAGTTTTATGTACAGTAAAAATAAAGTTCATTTTTCAATGTCCATTGATAATGGTCATAGTAAGCTGTAGAAAGTTGAAGAGCCCAGGGTACACTTTTATTTGTGTACCAGCGTTTTATTGTACACAGCAGCGCCATCTACTTTATGAATCGGCAGTGACTATTAGACTTTTTGACCAAACCTACGGATATCGCTTACTTTTTGGGATTTAAAGTACCCTATGTGTTAATATAAAGAATCCGCTTCCTCCATACGAAATTTCATAAAAATTGATCTGGGGGCGTTTAAGCGTGAAGAAATAACAAACACACAAACTTGCTTTTATAATATATATATTTTTTAATTTTATTTTATTTATAGTTTCATCATCACTACATAGTATAAAACAAAGTCGCTTTCTCTGTCTATGTCCCTTTGTATGCTTAAATCTTTAAAACTACGCAACGGATTTAGATGCGGTTTTTATAGATAGAGTGATTCAAGAGGAAAGTTTTTATGTCCATGCGAAGCCGGGGCGGGTCGCTAGTTACAAACAAATGTAAATGGCAGACTTAAAGCCATAGGGTTTTTCTATCAATCAAACAACCAATATTAGTAGGATAGAATGGGATAAGTGATTATTGGCAATAAATATATTCTATTTTCATTATCATTTCAGCCACAGGCTGTCAAATGCTGGACATAGGCCTCCCCCATATTCTATTTTATTCCTTCATTTCCAGAGACGTAATAGAATGTCTACCATCAAACAAAGACCGGCCAGCGGTAGTGAACTCTATAGTGGTATCGTTAGGGTTTCTAAAGTACCGGCACGAGGCAGTACTTACGGCGATATGCGATTGGATACAAACACACAAAAGCTTGTGCAGCGCCAACTGTTTGGCCGCTGCGGTCGTCACATTGGCCACTGTGGACTTCGTGCCGCCGCAGAGCGAAGCCCTATTTGAGGTACTAAAAAAATTAAATTTAAAAAAATATATTAAAAAAGTTCCAGGGTACTCAGACCAAAAAAATAAGCACATTGATAATAATAAATTACGAGTACATTAATTTAATATTTATATACCTTATTTAATTTTCTTCATATTGACCAATACCATTTATTTCATGGCGGACTTAGAGCTTAGGCTTTTTCTACCAGTCAACCAACCAGTGGTGCAGAGAAGAACATTTTTTTGGGGTAGTTCAGATGAGAAAACAAAAATATATTTAAAGTATCCATACTTCCATACTAATATTATAAATGCGAAAGTTTGTCTGTCTGTCACCTCTTCACGGCTAAACTGCTGGACCGATTGTGATGTTTGGTATGGATATAGTTATGCACTAGGAGTCAAACATAGCCTACTTTCGGGCGCGATATAACCGAGGCGCACGCGGGCGGAGCCGCGGGCAACAGCTAGTATAAATATAAATCTAAAAATAAATAAATACATGCTTATTTGCCAGTTATATAATAAGCCCATTCCATTTCCACCGCGAGTGGAAACATTAAAAAAAGAAAAGAACAAACGTTTATTTGGTACAATTCGAACAATGACTAATTATTAGCACATTTCTATCACTATGTAAGCGGGCTAGGACTTTTTAAACATTATAATTCCTTATCCGCAGGCAGCTTTGTCGATCATGGAGGAAGAGTTGTCGAAATCGTCTGTGTGGCTCGACTTAGTGTTTTCACTGCTGACTTTAGACAAGGCGAAACTACACCACCTTACGTCAACGATACAGCCGGAATTTATTGACAAACTGCTGTCAACTGGTGGTAACTATGTATTAATTACGATATAAATAAATAAATAAATATAACAAATCACACAGATTGAGTTAGCGCCAAAGTAAGTTCGAGACTTGTGTTATGGGATACTAACTCAACGATACTATATTTTATAACAAATACATATATAGATAAACATCCAAGACCCAAGCCAATCAGAAAAAGATTATTTCTCGTCTTGACCTGACCGGGGATCGAACCCGGGACCTCCTGAGTAGCGGTCAGGCATGTTAACCATTATTACGGAGGTCGTCCTATGTCGATATATTAGGATAGACTATGTCATTTTACTGCTGACGTAAATATTTGGTCTCTAATCGCTAAGAAAGTAAGGAAAAGGAACAAAGATATGATATTCTAGTTAAATGGGGCTTAGCACTTTTGCTGACACTCAACGAGACAATAGCAAGTAAATTATACGTCAAAAGGCGTTAGTGTCAGCGAAAGGACTAAAAAAACTTCGTAATTTTTTTATGAATTAGGCAGGTAGATTTAAGTTCTCAATAACTTGATTAACCCGTCAAATTTCCTAGTAACATACCCGTGTGACTAAGGCAAATGCCCACGTAATGTCCCAGTCTCACTTCGTGGGGTTAGAGCAGTTATGTTTATCATTATATTATAAAGTGCTCTAACTGGATTGGTGGTCACAAATAATGTATACTTCTTCGTCCGAGCGTGTTTCCTGGTTGCATCTTCAGCTTACGCTTCAGAGACCAGGGTTGCGCTATTGATGAACAAGTAATGTATACTATCCCTCTTATTTACATAGTATAAAACAAAGTCGCTTTCCGTTGTCTGCAAGTCCGTATGTATGCTTAAATCGACGAAACAACACAACGGATTTTGATGCGGATTTTTTAATAGGAAGGTTTTTATGTAAACAAAACCCATAATATTCCACCCATGCGAAGCCGACGCGGTCGCTAGTTAATATACTCTGAATGAACTCCCTGCTTCGGTTTACCCGAGTGACTATAACATAGGAGCCTTCAAGGGCGTGAAAAAATTCCTCCCGGTGTTGCAGGCGTCCATAGGCTACGGTAACCACTTTCCATCAGGTGGGCCGTAGGCTTGATGCCTACTCAGAAGTATAAAAAAATAAATAAAAAACTGTTTTCAGAAATCCCAATCCCAGCCCGTCGTAAACTAATGACGATCGACGCGTACATAGCCGCGGCGAACCCTGCGCACGCGCCGCGCCTGCCCGAAGACATCTCCGTGGGAGTGCCGCTGGTGCACACCAAGGAGAAGTCCGTTTATGTACAAAGCATTATGGACACCTTCAAGAGTTTGGTTTCCGCTGAGACGTTCTTGAAAAAGGACTGCAATTCTGGCATGGGATACTTGTATGGTGAGTTAATTTTTCTTTATTTTTTATTATTTATTTTATTTATTTATTTAACTTCATTACATACAAATGTGAATGGCGGACTCAAAGCCATAGGCTTTTTCTACCAGTCAACTAACCAGTGGTGCAGAGAGGAACATTTCTTTTTTTTTTGGGGCAAGTCAGATAAAGAACCAAAATATATATAGTTTTGGTATGGTGGTTGTGATTCCATATTATTATATTGTGAATATAATGTTATAATATATATATAAGACTAGCTGTTCCCCGCGGCTTATCGCGCCCAAAAGTAGCCTATGTTTGACCTCAGGTCTTTAACTACACCCTACCAAATTTCATCACAATCGGTCCAGCAGTTTAACCGTGAAAAGGTGACAGACAGACAGACAGACTTTCGCATTTATAATATTAGTATGGATATGGATATGGATTATGTAGATGGCACTAACAATAAATACTTTTTAAACCAAGTATAAAATTTAATTAATTTATTAACTTTATTTTTACTAGCAGTCTATCCCGGGTTCGCCCGTGGTACACTCATAGTCTATGTCATTTGGGAATAGTTTAGCTTTCCAATGGTAAAATATTTTTATCAAATCGGGCCAGTACTTTCCTAGCCTATTTGATGCAAAAAAAAAAAAACAATCAAATCTTTTCTCTTTATAATCTATACATATAATAAGACACTAAAATGCGAGTGTCTGTACATTTAATATTTTTCAAAAAAACTGATTGAGTGCGGTTTAAAAAGAGTAACAGAAACCAAAAAGACAGTTTTTGGAATTTTTGTCTGTCTGTATGTATGTATGTATGTCTGTCTGGTACGTTATAACTTCGAAAATACTCAATGGATTTAAACGCGGTTTTCACAGTTGGATTACATATAATTAGGAGCGTTGTCAAAACTTTGTTTCGTCAAAATCGGTTAAGGGAAAAAGAAGTTATGGTCGATTGAAAATTTACTTCAAACACTGCTTAAAACTGTTAATGCGTTTACTTAAGTTTAATTTAATTTAGATAAGGCTAGGATTTCTACTTTCTATTATCCATATCAATAAAGACGAAAACACGCACTGCACCTATTAATTTTAATAAAATAACACATTGAATTTGATCGTAAATTTAGTAACATGAAATCTCAATAGATGGCGCTTACTTACTTAACAACTCGCTATGGTTTCGCATTATGGTATAGCAGATTAAAATTAACCCTAGCAAATTAAAAAAATTGTTGGGCTTTGTCTTAGTGGTTCTTTTGATTTGGTTCTTTGGTTGTTGTGTATTGATTGGTTTTTTCCTATTTCGACATAAGTTTGTTTATTTAGGAAAGTTGTTCAGTTGAGTGGTCTGAATCTGCCCTTAAAATATTTGCATTGCAGTTGATTTAAATTCACCTTTTATTAAGAACTAGCTGTTCCCCGCGGCTTCGCCCCGCGTGGGAGTGACTCGGTTATATCGCGCCCAAAAGTGGCTTATGTTTGACCTCAGGTCGTTAACTACATCCCTACCAAATTTCATCACAATCGGTCCAGCAGCAGTAGTTCAGCAGCCATGAAGAGGTGACAGACAGACAGACAGACAGACTTTCGCATTTATAATATTAGTATGAATATGGAAGTATGGATTTTAATTATTTTAAATAATGCCTAGGAGGAAACGATCTAATCTGTCGCATCATTCCAGAATAGCTAAAAGCAGAAGGTTAGCTAGGTCTCAAGATGTTTTTATGTTTTTATTTTTATCAATTTGTATGAATTTTTGCATGCTGTGGACAATGGCTAAATAGGTTAAGGACTCTAAATTGTTATTATGAACATCACATTGTACCCTATTTATTGCAAATAAAGGATTATCTTATCTTATCTAAGAATCGAATGCGGATAGACAGATGCGACTCGATGAAGATAGGCAACGCCATGCATTGTCTCGGTCTTTACTTCTGACAGAGAGTCTCGGTTGTTCGCTGACCGCGAGCATCATGCGTCATCTCGGGCTTCGGAAACGTTTACCGAAACTCAAGGTTTTGGCGGAAATTGTCGGGGATGAAGTGATTTACACTTCATATAACAGTGTTGTGCATCAGGATGATGCTACCACCTACCCTATCGATTTTCATTGGCTGCAAGTGGTCTTCCTGCTCATAACATTACCCTTAAAGTCGGCGTTCCCATTATGCTCCTAAGAAATCTTTCTCCGCCTAAATTATGCAACGGGACCCGACTCAAAGTAACGGTTTTGCAGCGCAACTTAATACAGGCCGAAATTCTCACAGGGTGTGGTTCAGGCGAAACGGTGTACATACCTCGAATACCACTCATCCCCAACAATTACCCCTTTCAATTTAAACGCACCCAGTTTCCAGTTGCTGTATGCTTTGCCATGACGATAAATAAGTCGCAGGGACAAACCGTAAAAGCAGCTGGCATCGACCTAAGAACAAGTCAACAAGACGTTTCTCGCATGGACAACTGTATGTGGCTTGCTCGCGGGTCAGTAGCGCCGAAAATCTATTTTTATTAGCCTCTGAGGGAAGAACTGCTAATGTTGTCTACAAAGAGATTCTTTGAACTTAACTTTGAAACATGATATTTGTTTATATTTGAATAATGTCCTGGCTACTTCGATTGCGACATTTCATTTCAATGTAACACAGGTTACGCGAAAAGCGACCTACACGCGGGCGGAGCCGCGGGTAACAGCTAGTTTATACTAATATAATAAAGCTGAAATTTGTTTGAACGCTTATAACTTGAAAACTACTGGTCGGATTTGTAAAACTCGTTTTGTATATGAAAGCCTGATTCTCGGGGAAGGTTATAGGCTATATAGTACATACACACTAATGGCGAGTGAAACCGCAGGAACAGCTAGTATAATATTTAATTTGTGGAATAAAGTTAAGTAAATAAAATAAAATTGATAATAACTTATTTATTTTAAATTCCAGATGCTGAATTCGCAGTGGACGCTAAATGCCATCCCGTACCATTAGAGAAAGCGGCAAATAACAAAAAGTAAGCCTGATTTAGCTAGTACTGGTAGTCTTGGTTCGATTCCCAGTCAGAGCAAATTGGAAAAACCGGACAAGTGCGTGTCGGACTCGCGCACTCATGGTTCCGTACATATCTATACAAAACTGCAAATAATCACGTTTGTTGAAAATATCTATTTTATTCAGTTTTTGGCATTTGTTGTTATAGCCTCAACAGAAATATATTATCAGTGAAACTTGTCTGTGTGATTTGATATCAATACTAGCTTTCGCCCGCGGCTCCGCCCGCGTTAATTTTCCTCGGGAACAGTGCTTTTTAATGATGAAACTGTGATGAAAGGTCCATACTCCTAGCTATGTGTATGCGAAATTTCAGGAAGATTGGTTTATTAGATAGGGAGTGAAGAGGTAACAAACAAACAAATAAATATATTAACTCACTTTCGCATTTATAATATTAGTTGGGATTAATCCTATACTATTAAACAGGCAATATTTGTATATAAATTTATTTGTACTCACGTTTTCGAAAAAGGCTCTAACGATTTCTTTGAAATTTTAAACATAAGTTATTACATAGTCAAAAAGATAATCTAGCTAGGTTCCATTGGATTGATAGATGGTTCATTTTACCCATATTTTCACGCAAAAAGATTTTCTGCATAAAACGAGCGAAGCTCGGTCGCCCAGGCACTTAGTATAAACTTAATAGTTACTAGCGACCCGCCCCGGCTTCGCATGGGCATAAAAACCTTCCACTTAAATCACTCATCTATTTAAAAAACCGCATCAATATCCGTTGCGTAGTTTTAAAGATTTAAGCAAACAAAGGGACATAGGGACAGAGAAAGCTACTTTGTTTTATACTATGTAGTGATATTGATTAATTGTTATAATAATTTGATATTTCAGCGTATTTAGGATAGCAGTCCTGGGTCTAGACTATCACGACATGACTCGGAAGATTGCCGTACCTTTGGGAGTGAACCAGCTGTACACCAGAATGTTACAACTTAAGGTAATATCCTACAATATTGTGTAACATTGCACTGTATTAGGCACGTTAGATGGTACAGGGCGTCGATTCTGCTAACTTTAAGTCAAAATCGTATCAAAATAGTGTTTCAATAGTAGTGCTTTTTACACACTATTTACAAGAGTTATGACAGTATGATGTGATGTGAATGTAGTGTGTGATGTGATCATCAGAAGTGATATAAAAAAAATATAAATTTCTTGTATCTAGTGTGTAAAAAAGCACTACCATTGAAACACTATTTTGACACGATTGTGACTTAACGTTAGCAGAATCGACGCCCAGGTAGATGGCAGTCGTTAGGCTATGTCAGATGCCTATATGCAGCCAAAAAAATCTGTCAGTTTTGGCCACTAACACACCTGTCTGGGTCTGAATTCCCTGTCAAAAGGGTTACGGAGGTCTTGTTAAGCTCATTTTAACTAAAATGTGTTTTGGCTCTTTCTTTCACGGTAAATTTCGATAAGAGAGAAAGGGCCATACACATGTGCAGTATTCAATTAACATAAAGTATACTTATTTTGTTATGTTTGTTTCAGGGCTTCAAAGTACTACAGATTCCGTACACGGAATACAATCCTAAGGACAAGTTAGTGGCTCGCGTGCAGTACATAGAGAAAAAACTAAAGACCATAGTCAAATCGTAGTCGCAGCAGCCATAGACAATGTATATAAGTGTACAAATTATTTTAATTCGTAGCTCTTTAGGCGTTGTATGTGTACAGTGGGCTATATAGCAAATGTATACCAACTTTCCTTTAAACTTACACCTATAGTGGTAATTCTTTTCTATGTGGCCCAATGTACACAGCGTCAAGCTGAATTGAGCTTTATCTTTCTACTTTAGTTCTCAATTTGGCTTACGTCATTAGCTTCGATGTCGATAACTGATAGGATTGCGGCACAAAATAATTCCTGCGGTAAATATTGTATTTCTATTCCGTTTAGTTGAGCAAATAATAAATGAACGGGCACAAGGCCCATCTGATGGTAAGGGATTACCGTAGCCTATAGACGCCTACGAGGTGTCAAATGCACGCGAAAGAGAAAAAGAAGCGTTGTAGGCTCAAATAGTCTTAATTTAGCTTCATTTTAGCGTTGTCCCAGTTGTATTCTAACTATCTTGGTAATATGATAATATGCAATGCATTATCTAACGACACGACTTGTGGAAAATGTTTGTAAACCCAAATTGTTATTTATTGCTGAGAATTAAGGTTTAATTTTTCATGGCAAAATCGTAACCATTGCCAAATTGAGATTTAGTCCAATGAGTTGAAGCAAATGAATGGTTTTAATTTTTTTTACAAAACAACGATTTAAAAAAAAATTGCTAAGAGAATGTCGTGGACCGGTCAGTATGATTGTTTGGTATATCGTATATATAGTATGAAATCCAGTTTATTTTTCTTTCTCCAAAAACGTGAATTTACAAAATTTGAGTCCAGAATTTATTACAGACGAATTTGTTTATTTTCAAAATAAAATAGCCGTAAATTTTGCATCTTACTGAGCATAATTTATAGTTTTAATTGACATGATAAAAGTAGTGGTCCAAAAATAAAAGTACTTATATACCATATTACTTCATAGAAAAGTGTAATGGTAATATGATTACACTTTTTCTATGGCTTACTGTACACAGAGCTGAACATTGATGCAGTTTGGAAGAGACGATATTACGTACAGGTGGCCTACTATCATCTCTTAAAACCATGCAAGATCCAGTGAGTGAGGGAGATGTCGCCTTACATCATGTATTGTGCTGTCCCGCTTACTCACTGGAACTTGAATGGTTTTAAGAGATGGTGGTAACCCCCCAGAAGTTTACATAGAAAAGCAGGGACTTTAGCGGTACCCGAATGAGTTATGAACACTGTTTTCCATTTCTGTTTTTTTAAACCTGTTACACTTTCAATCTGTCAAGTTTTAGTAAGCAGAGATTTTAGAAACAAAACACTGTTTTGATCTTAAAATATGAAAATCCTGAACAAACAGGTTTAAACAGAAAAAGTATATCTGTTACACTTTCAAAAATGTTTGAAGTCAAACCGGTTTAAAACACCCAAATAAGTGTTACAGGAATATTTCTGTAACAGATTTAATTGGTAACCCTTATGAAAGCGTTACAATTATTATGGTGTTTTTAAGTCCCTGAAAGTATTGTAATAATACCTAATGTGTTAGTGTAGACAAAACAGTATCTTAATTGAAGCGACACACATTGAAGTCTAAATTTTAATAAACAAAAAAAGGCCAAAATTGGTCCATCCGCTTAGGGACTACGGCAAACACGAAAGCGAGCACATAAGGCGTTGGATATAAATGACAGTTATAAAGTTAGGAAAGCAAATTCTGTACGATGTAGAGACCACATCATATTGTACAATATGTATGAAAATGTTAGAATTTTGTCCGTTTTTGGACATGATTTACTTTTGTTTAACATAACAAGTTCATAAAAATGTTGAAAAAGTAAGAGTGTGTGTGTAAATGAGGGTATGTTAATGTATAGTTGTTAATAATATTATTTAAAATAAAATGTGGTAAAAACTATAGTTTTTTTTTTTTTAATTGTTACCTATAAGCAGTGTCTTTTTCTTCTTTAGATAATTATCAATTCACATAAGAGGTTTATTCCTTGCTTAGGATAAGGGTCAGTTTTAGTTAACGGAAAGTGCTCAAGAAATTGGCTCTAATAAAAAAAGTATATTACTGTCGAGATCGGAAATAAAACAATTTACAGCCTTATTTGCAAGGCCGAAACAGATAGGCCTGAATTAGCCTCGTCCTTTCAAAAACACGAGGACTTAAATTCCAATTCCGGCAGAGGCTTGTACTAAATAACGATTCCAGATACAAACTTGGTATAGACAGCTGCAGTACGGTATACATTCCGCCATACATCGATATAAGGGCAGGCGGCAAGCCCTCCTAAGCCCTAAGGCTGCGTTTCCACTGTCGCGGTTAGAAGGCGGAAGAAGCGAAACAGACTTGAACAATCACAGTGCTGGAAAATTTTTACTTTAGCATTGTGATTGGTCATTTAATAGTCAGCTCCGCCCAGCTCTGCATCAGTGGCGAAACACAGCCTTTATACGTAAGCCTGTGGAATAACATAGACATACACTTTATCGTACCAATTAACAAAGAAAAACAATAATAATAAACTGAAATAACTGACGGTAACTTTTAAATAAAACCCATTATCTAGTCAGATTGTTTAATGTTTAAGAATCAAATACATTATTTCCATTCAGATTGATGGGCTTCTACATTAAAATGAAATAAACATGCAATATTTTTACTATTTATGTGAATAGCATTATGTAAAACCTATGTCTCTTAAGTTTCTATCTGTTTCATATAACATACAAAATATAAGGTATATCAAAGTGTAAAGTTAAAAATGGATAACTGTTACTTATACTGTAGAGGCATATGGAGGTAGTTCGGTACATTAACTATTATTATCTGTTTCTTATCAAAAAAACATTTTAATCTTACTGATTAGAACTTTACTTCTTATGAGAATGGACCAATTAGCGTGTTTAATTTTTACAAAAGAGCGACTTGATTGGTCAATACTGGTTTCCTTTTTTTGTAAAAATCATTGTAACCTTTTGTTGTAAAAATGTTTTTTTGACAAGACAATTTATTATTATAGGGGATGTAATCAAATAGAGAAATCGGAACAGCGAAATATTTACAACTAGAAGCTTGTTTCACAAAATTACAATGTCTAAAAGTAGGTACACAACTCGTGTCAAAAAATTAAGCAAAAGCCGACTTTATTCTTTACACCAATAAATCAGGACAATTTTGTATAACAAAGTATATATAAAATATCAATTTGATTGGAACATTTTATCACGTTGTAAAATAAATTAAATCGAAGTGTCAAAACAGGACATTGTTCTACAGGTCCTTACCACCATCTCTTAAAACCATGCAAGAACGTTTGAGTAAGAGAGATGTCGCCTTACATCATGTATTGCGCTGTCCCGCTTACTGAATCATGCATGGTTTTAAGAGACGGCAGTAACCCCCCAGTTTGTCTACATATAAAATCGTGAAGTTAATGGAACTAAATTAATTACGACTGGCAACTTTTTCTATTTTTCATACATTTCGTATCCAGTGTTGCAATAATTTATCTAAACTTTGAAGTAAGTGGCAATCCAATTTTTTTCCACGACTTTTTAGACAGACTGTAAATGCTTATCCCTCTTGTTTGTGAATATTTTCAAACGACTTCCAAAAAAAGAGGTTCTCAAATCGGCTGAATATTTTTTTCTGTGTGTTGCCATATTTACCAACTCTATCTCACAGTGCCTGTCGTATATTATTATCAAATATTTTTGAGTATTCACTTCGTTTTATAAAAAAAGATATGTACTCTTTTGATCTTTTATGACACTTGTGATTATTTACTGCGATGGCTGAGCGCTTTTATAAAGCCTCCGATTTAAGCACTTTTCCTTATTTCGGACCTCTTAATTATGTCGGCTCTTTGGGACAATTTGTACTATTTAACCTAAAATTCTTTTTTTTATCTAACACAGGACTTACTGTACCAATAAATATTTTCTTTAGGACGGCATTATTAACTAAACACGAGTGATAAGAGAGGATGTTCATGACACTTGTTCTAAAATAATAGCAGTTTTACATGACTTTGACACATTTAAATTAAATATTAATAATGTAAAAAAAAAATTATATTGTACAAATGTATAAATACAGTGGCGTATTAAAATAAAGCGCGTGCTCCGGGCATTGATTACGACTCAAAATCAGGGGCGCATAAGTTTTAATAGCCGAAGAAATTTTGGCTTTGTATTGAAAATAGTAAAAAAAAACGCGGCTAATAACGCAATTACGAAAATAAGGCTCTTGTCTTCGCCTATATGCCCAAAAAGGTTCAAAGATACTTGGCATACTGGCTAGAAACACAAAATAAAAAATGATGTAAAAATTTCGTGTTTGTCCAAGACACGATTTTATTAGATACACCACTGAATTAAATAAATAAATAAAAATGCCCTGCATGGTAAAATCCTTCACATTTTACATTGGTGTAAAGTATACAGCTTAATCTATGTACAAATAAGTTCACAATACCAAAATAAAACATGTATTTTATTCACTTTTCAATATTCTAAAACCAATTATTATGCATTTTGAAGCTACAAAAATTAAAAACGAAAATCGTTGCTTACTACAAGTAACACTGATTGGATATTTTTATTACATCTATTTATAATATGTATTTAAAAATGTATTTATAAACTGATGTCAAGCCAACAATTTCTTAAACGCAAGATAGGCGCAGACTGCTCTTATCACGAAAACCGTAACTGTGGCAGTGGGTACTTACATGCCAAAAAATTGTAAAATTGGGAATGTGAAATTATTCACCTTGTAATATTTTGTTTCATTTATACTTAAAAAGAGATATGAATGTATTTATCATAACTATATTGTTTGGTTGTGAGTTGGGCAGTAAAATCGCTATCATAAAACACAAAAACAAAAAACCTAAGAGAAAAAAAAGATAAGCAAAAAAATTTTTTTCTTTTTATGAATAAAAATTATAGCTGTAAAATATAACTTTTTTTAAAGATAAAGAGTAAGAAAATACCATCCAAATTGTTTTAAAGAATGACATCAGTTTGAAGTATGTGTAAGACATGTTTACAGAGGATAATTAACTGGCAGTTTTGGTAGTGACCATTATATTCTATTTCTAAAATCCACGGAAATATGCTGCTATAGCTAGTACAAATAAAAAATACTATGACATAACCAAGGAATAAAATCAAAACTTTCAATTTTAAAATGTGTATATTGTGGCTAACTTAGCCTTCAGACAAAGTCATTGAGTTCTGAGTCAAGTTAAGTGGTCAACTGAGCCTGTAGGCTCAAAAAAGCGTGGGCTGAGTTGACCCCGGAATCATTAGGTCGAAGCGAGTTAACTCGATCAGCGTAGACGCTAACGTTAACTTTTCAGAAAAACCACGAATGTTTTCATTTCAAAAACAATATTTTAATTTAAAACTAGATATTTGATGGTAAGCAGTTACGCTTAATTTATACCGTTGCGTTTTCACACTAGAAAAAAAAAAACAAAAATCTGCCATATTTTTTTCTATTAATTTATCAATTTTGTGCGTTAAAGACTGTAGCTTAAAGTTTATTTCGATGCACAAAATTACACCTACAAATTTCACGGCTGTTTAAATCAAGTCAAACATTGAACCCTATCAGAAAAGGATAAAGGTCACTGACAATCAAAATTGCCAGTTAATCAAACTATACTTATGATACCGAAGACGACAAAGGAAATCAATGGTCGGTGAGACACTAACATTATCAGAATTATATCGGGTCTACACTTGGCGGGTATTGGGGTAGTATTATGCAACCTTCTATTTGTCAGATGATTTATATTCTCTTACTAATCGAGTTATCATTAACGCTTCCGTTAAAATAGAACCACAATACCCTGTGCTCGATTCTAACCTAAACACCTAAAAGCTAGGGACAAATACGGTCGCAAAGGGAACAATTGAGGTATTCGTAATGTATGAGAATATGTTTAGTTGAAAATCTCTCATTGTATAAAATACAAGGTTCACAAAAAGTGTAAACTTATATAGAAGCGATTTCGCATAATATGGCAGCATGATTTGACGTTTTAAATGGCGGCGCTGTAGTTAATGTCAATCTCTCAAACAGATTTTATTCTATTCTGGTACTTTAGTTGTTAAGTTGTATTAAAAATATCGTATTTTTATTTTATCATTAGGATTAAAGTCATTGCATTGCTACTAGCGCCACCCAGCGCGAACTAAGTCTTGTGCATGCTACCAAATAAACAAGATATATTTTTCGAAATCCCAAAATCGAATGAGATTTATTTTCGAGGCGAAGTTTTTTTAATATCACAAAGCCGCCTCATAGTAAATTCTATAGCTTATTGATGGATAAGATCGCTCTAAAAGGCACCTTTATTGTTAAAACCTGTCTCAACATATTATTTATCGAAAATACGGCACACACTGTACCCTATGCGACGAAATTTTTACATCGAAATGGTACAATTTCAATTATCGTGATTATAGAAGTTTTGAATAAGTACTATTTTTATTTATTATGAATCCATTATGCTATGTAACCTTATGTCGTAAGCTCGCGCGTTGAAGCTAGCTTCAGCGCGCTTATGAGACGTATCTATGCGTGAGCGAGCTAATCGCCCCGCAACGAATACTAAAGGGGCGTCAATTAATTACGTGATGTATCTTTAGCAATTTGGATTCCCGAACCTATTTTTCGGTCAATTTATTCGGGAAATACGTGATATTACAAAATGACACAAGAAATTTCTCGAATTGAATCAATGTGGGGCTTGTATGAAATCTGATTAATAGCACAGTAAAAGTGAATTTTATTAATACTCAATTTGCTAAATTTTCTTTCGAAAGATGGCTACTATCAACCTGATCACAATATTCGTTTAATTTCTAACCCCTCTATTTACCCTCACGTAGTTAATAACAGCCCCTATTTAATTTGGATGAAGCATAGAGTCGCAGACTCTGATATGCCACCATAATCGCCGGTTGTTGGTTTAATTTTGCAAACTGCCCACTACCCCTGCATGTGACTGAGGCCAAACTTGCTCTTTATTTTGTCATTTCCTGTCAAAGCCTATGATTTTCGATAGCTACAGCGTGGTCTATTACAATTTTGCGTATCTGACATTTACAGCATTATCCCTGACTTATAAGTCAAATTTTAAGTTCAAAGAACTCGTAATACCTAGCAGTCTTTGGATACGTTCTATCACTAAGACCCATCTCCACCTTGTAAATACTTCTCTCCAAAATATATTTCGGAGTTAAATCTTATATTCTTCAAATCTTTCATAACAACATATTTAGATGCAGTTGTCCAACTGCTACATTTAAGTAACACTGTCTCGTATTTTCGGGGGAAATATTCCCAAATTCATTGTTTTTGAGCGCATATGGATATTACGGAGCCATTTGTGTGTAACAACGCCTAATTAGTTTGTTTTGAGGGCTGCTCCATACGCGCGTTAGCTGATCGTGTGCGATCCTTTATTTATCCATCATAAATAACTTTAATCTTTGTACTCACTCATCACGTTACGCTCACTATTCTTAATACTAAATATACATAAAATATCACAGCACTATCGATTCACTTACACTAAAACGTTGTCGCTTTGCGACGCGGTTTTCAATACAATAATAATAAAAAGGAATCGAATTGAAATGCACAAGCGGGCGGCGACGCGCGGGCACCATATCTGCTTCAATACTTTTTATTTAAAAACATTCGCAGATAATATGTTCTCTCTCTCCCTCTCTCTTCTCTATGAACATATTCGCCATATAAAAATGGCGCTAGTTAAGACTCAAGGTCCAAACACAAATGGTAGTTGTCATATAAATTTGAAAATTCCAACTGTCACTTCGCTAACCAATCACAACCGTGTATTGGACCCGACGCCTGACATCTAGCGGGAGAAATTGGAAACCCCCGTTTCTCGCAACGCCGGCCGCCCTTGTCAGCTCAAATGAAGCGAAATTCAAATGCAATAATGGAGTGCCGCAAAAAATACCAAATATTTACAAAGCTGTTTTTCACCAAATCTTAGCCTAAAACTTTGGATCGAATCAATCGATACTGTTCGGGAAACATTATAATCGTTGAGTCGATGTCTCGATTCAAGAAAGGAGACACAATTTAGTTCAACTCGACATTATTACAGAACGAAGTACATAAATCTGCAAACTAGCAACTGAAACGACGGAAATGGCACAAGTACACAAACATACACTATTTATTAGTTGTGGAGTGTTGGACTTATCACATGAACTGTCAAACTTCTGTATTTAAGTGAATATTAATCTTTTATTATGACATTTTCAAATCAAAGAATAAACAATTCATTTTTTGCTATTTGTTTTATATTGTAAAGGAATCACCTGAGAAACATATATGGTAATTCTAGCAACGACATTCATAATATTAAATGTCGTTGCTAGAATATTCCATTAATCTTAAGAGAAAAAAAACTTGCCTGATTGGGATTGACGTTCAAATTAAGATATTTATCGCAAATAATTCTTATTTATCTGAGAAAAATATCTGCCAAACAACCCACAACTACACAACACTAACATTCCTTAGACGACTTACTAAAGCACAAACTTAAAGAAGAAAAAAAAAAACTAAAAATGAGGTAGCTCAGTTATGATATAGAATAATGATTACACAATTACCTAAATGTTTTGGTGGGATATATGATTTAAAAAAATGTATATCAACAGTTATATTAATAGCTCCTAAGGAGTTCTGAGGTATTTACTCGTTTCGGCTGAGGTAGTTACATGGATATAGAAAAACGGAATATAACGAACGCGAAAAATTTGCTTCGAAATCAAAATGGGTATTTTGTGAATCGCGTTCGTCGGACCCGTTTCCCCACTATAGATATAAAAAAATACTATTAAAACTATTAACGTCTAAAAATGGTTCATTCTGTACTTAAAACACACTGACTTATATTGACGCTGGACAGGGCTTGTCTTGACAAATGAAAGTAAACTTTGTAATAAACCGCACGGCTTGCTTGTGAAAAAAAAAAACAGTGAGCCCGCCAGCAGCCCGCATGGCCTGCTAAACACGTTACAAAATGTTCACCATGGCCCGCACGGGTGGCTGAGTTGCAGGACAGACCGCATGGCCAGCTGTACTGAATAAATCTGTATAAGGGTGGCAGTGAGAGTGTTAAACTTGTTATGACAGTCCCCTGTCCAGCAAGCACACATAATATATGTCAGTGTTAAAATATATCCGAGTTTAAAACGGGCATCCTACCATCTGTATCATACCCGTAAGATTCAGAATACACTTTGGAGATGATCGGCTCCCATTTAGCATAAGCGTTCGGATCGTCGTTTTGTTCGTAGTTTTCGTATTGGTAGCTGGTGAAATCGTTTACGTACATGTCCGGCTTGATTGTTAGTAACGGGTCGATGTGTGGGAGGATCTGGTCATCGAGGTCAATGAACCCGGTGGAATCCTTGCCGAAGTCTGGTCCGTACTCTTGTGGAGGTCCGGATGGGTGAATTTGTTCAAGCGGTGTGAAAGACGATGGTGTCACTGTTGGGAGGAAAAAATCTTTGTAAAACACCATGTTTTTATAACGCCATATGGCGATTCACCGCAATCTGGCAGGTATAATAAAGCAGCTTTTGTTTCTGATCAGTAAATTTCTTAAATAAAAATTTGTAAATCACTACATAGTATAAAACAAAGTAGCTTTCTCTTATATCCCTATGTATGCTTAAATCTTTAAAACTACGTAACGGATTTTGATGCGGTTTTTTTTTACTAGATAGTTATTCAAGATAAAGGTTTTTACGCCCATGCGAAGCCGGGGCGGGTCGCTAGTTTTTCAATAAAATCCAAAATGAACCCAAAAAATGCGTTAACTTACCAGCCACAAATGCATCATGGATGTCCTCAGGCAGTAATTTGTCAATGCTTGCTTGGTCTACATCAACAATACTATCAACAGTTGACTTCACAATATTAGTAGCCTCAAATATCTTTGACTCTTGTTCCATAGCCACTGGATCTATCCCATCAGACTCCACCAAACTATCATCAGACTCACCCATAAACGAATAACTCTCCATTTCGGAACTTGAATATGTTTCAATTTCAGAACTTGTTGTATCAACAAAATCTTCTTTAACCAAATTGTTATTATTATGTATTATTTCATTCTTTACGTCTTTCTCTACACCGTCTTCAATGGACTTATCCAACGTTACTTTACTAACATTGTGCATTCTTCGCATATGTTTATGTAAATTTGGATAACTTGCAAATGTTTTCGGACACAGAGCACATTGATGGGGCTTCAGGCCCGTATGGATATTGAGGTGTTGGGTCAGTTGGAAAGGTTTGACAAAACCCTTGCCACAGTAGCTGCATATGAAATTACGGGTCTCCGAGTGGATTTTCGAATGTTCAACTAGACGGTTCTTTGCACTGAATATCTTTCCGCAGATTTGGCAGAGATGTAGAACGGATGTGAAATGTTGTTGGATATGTTTCATCATGAGATATTTCTCAGCGTAGCTTCGGTTGCAAACCGGACATGAATACAGTTTCTTGCGGTGTAAAGGGACGTGGCGTTCGCAGGCAGATAGAGATGCAAACTGCAAGCCACACAGGAGACATTTGTTCCCTGATTTGTGCACGGCTTGGTGGTATATCAAGTCTTTTGGTGTTTCGAATCTGTAAACGAAAAACGTAAGTTGATGCAATGGCTATGTTATTTTTATTCTTATTGGCTATCATGTTATCATCACTACATAGTATAAAACAAAGTCGCTTTCTCTGTCTCTCTCTGTTTAATAGATACGAGTGATTCAAGAGGAAGGTTTTTATGCCCATGCGAAGCCGGGGCGGGTCGCTAGTTGCCTATAAACTGGTTTGTCCGTAACAGTAAGGTTCCCACTCACAGATATTTTATTGAACTGTTACCGCGCCACGTTGCTTTACATACATGTGTGGTAACTTATCGAGATATGCCTGCCCGGAATAACCTAAATTGCAAAATAAAACCCTGTCTTAGTTGTAAAACATCTTAAAATACTCCAGATTACAATCGTGTGGTCAAAGAATGGAACAAATTGGCTGAAAGTATTATATCTACACTGTCAATGAATAGTTTCAACAATAAATTATCTAAAGACGCCACGTGCATCAGCTTAAGGTGATACCTCGGTGAACACTAGCGCCACCGTCATTTAAAAATCATTACTCACTGAAAACACAAGTTATCAAAAATCCCTCTGCTGTAATTATGGTTCTGGATCTGAAGTTAATTTTAAACATATTAAAATATTAAATTAAAATTCCCTAAAGTTACAAATTACATTGCTTAAAACGGCCACTTTTAGCAGTTTTGCAATTTGTAATTATATGGAACTATAAATTAATAATTGAATATGATTTAAATTAACTTCAGATCCAGAACTATAATTACAGCAGAGGGATTTTTGATAACTTGTGTTTTCAGTGCGTAATGATTTTTAAATGACGGTGGCGCTAGTGTTCACCGAGGTATCACCTTAAAAAGGGTGCTAGTGTGTTCCTAAAATCCTATTATTTTATATCATAAACGCAAAAGTTTGTAAGAATATATGGATTATTGTTACTTTTCACAAGTAAACGCCTAAACCGGTTTGGCTGAAATTTAGAATGGAGATTGCCAAGACCCTGGAACAACACATAGGCTATATCTTCAACAGCAAGTATGTAATACAATAATCTCGCTGGAGCTATGTCTAAAATATAGTTGGATTCTGGTTTCCCAAGCTATAAATTATCCGATGACTATCCATACATCTTTACGTTTCCACATGAGGCTGGCATAGTCACATTTAAGTGGCTGAAGTTTAAAAAAAAAAAACTTGCTATAATTTAATATAGATCACAGCTTCCCACACCCCAAACACGGTAAGATTTGCAAAACTTTTTTATTTTAATTTCTAATTTGTCCCTCGAAAATGAAACTTATATTATAATAATATTTATTTATTTTGCACATCTGTTTCGGTCACAGGATCACCCCATCCTACTAAATTTCATCTGTTTTGGTCCAGTAGGTTCGGAGGAAATCAGCTGTGACAGAGAGACGCACGAGTGATCCTATAAAAGTTCCGTTTTTACATTTTCGTACGGACCCCAAAAAAAAAAAAAAACACTCGCTAAAGCTGAACATAGACCGACTCACAGCTTCCCGCAGCCCGTCTCGCCGCACTGCACGGCCTGCTCGCCGTGCTTGTCCCGCATGTGCACGCGCAGCCGGGACTCCGTGGAGTAGGCGCGGCCGCAGCGCGCGCACGGGAACAGCTTGCCCGCGCCGGCCGCGCACGCCGACGAGTGCAGCACCAGCAGCGACAGCCGGGGGAACGACTTGTCGCACTCGTCGCATCTGGACAACACTCGTGTCGTGACTAGCGAGTAGCGAGTACCGTCCACAGGAATATTAAACCGGTCAACTCGCGTGGATAGGGTTCATTTTGTCGACCAATGTATTATTTATGATTTATTAGTATAGTTGAGCAAGACACGTGTTGGAACGACGTCGACACGTTTGGTGATTTTAGCGATGCTAGTGGCGAGAAGCTGAAACTTTAACGTGACGTCAGAGGCCCCTTTGATACATACTCAACCTGATTGCATAAGGTGATACCTCGGTGAACACTAGCGCCACCGTCATTTAAAAATCATTACTCACTGAAAACACAAGTTATCAAAAATCCCTCTGCTGTAATTATGGTCTGAAGTTAATTTTAATCATATTCAATTATTACATTATAGTTCAATATAGTTACAAATTGCAAAACTACTAAAAGTGGCCGTTTTAAGCAATAATGCAATTTGTAACTATAGGGAACTATAATTTAATAATTGAATATGTTTAAAAGTAACTTCAGATCCAGAACCTTAATTACAGCAGAGGGATTTTTGATAACTTGTGTTTTCATTGAGTAATGATTTTTAAATGACGGTGGCACTAGTGTTCACCGAGGTATCACCTTAATGCATCTCCTCTGTGTATTTGCTTCGTGGTTTTTATATTATAGATTGTACTGAGTACTGATGTGCCTGCTGGTAAATTACCAGCGGGCACAATGGCAATTAGAAATCTCATTAGGAGAAAATAAATCCTAGTCCACTTAAACTACAAACACTGGAATAAATTGCCTTACAACGCCAGTACATACAGAAACTAACTTAATAACAAAATAGAAAAAAAAACTCACTCATATCTGTCTTTGGCATAATGGTAGTAGCAATGGTCTCCAAATAAATTATATTTTTCATACTGCTTTCCACATATGTTGCAGGAGTATATGATTTCCTTATCGCGGTGTTCGATGGTGAAATGCATGTCAAACTCTGCTCGATTCTTATGAGTTGTGCCACAAAAACAGCAGAGTATCCCACCAAGCAAATCTATGGAACTCTCCTCAGTGATGTCTATGTCAGATTCCTGTATATGTTCCTCGGAAACATTACCAAAATGTTTTACTAAATGGTCAACAGTTTTATTTTTGTCAGGGATTGTTTCGTTGCAGACCGGGCAGGAGTATGTGAGGGTACAATGTTCGTCTACATGGTGTTCGCAATCGTCAACCGTCTGTATAGTCTCTTTGCAGGTTTGGCAGTCATAGGGCGGGCTGTCCCTATGGCTTATTTGATGCATTTGCAGTTCTTTTTTTGATGAAAATCTGGAATTAATTGAAATATGCAATTGCATTTATATAATAAAGAACCTTGACCACAATCACAGAATAGGCAGTAGTTTGCATGAACTAACTGATGATGGAAGCGTGCAAAGTAATTAATTTGGTATGTACTTCCACAAAGTTACACCTGAATCTATTATTAAATATTGAATAAAGAAAACAAATCAATCTCCATGCTTCAGAAGGCATGTTAAGACGTTGGTTCTGGCTGCTATCATCAGATAACAGTTGTTAGGCTATGTCAGATGCCTTTAGGGAACCTGAAAAATCTGACAGTGTTGGCACTAACACACTCGGATCTTAAAGTCATAATTACGGATATAGTTTGAAAAAATCGGCTTCTGTATGGTAAATGATCAATCCACATCCACTGTACTATTGTACTTTTAATATGATTACAAACAACAAACTGACTAAGAAGAATGACTTATGTATGGCCAAACATATTGTTTTAAAAGAATGTGTTTATAGAAAACCCGTTTTTTCATGCAATGTATTTTGTTGCTGCCAAAATCCTCGTTCCACTCCACATCTCTGTAAAAGTGGCCATAAAAAACCAATTAACTTACAGTTTTTTACAAGTAGCACATCTGAATTTGTGCACAGCGTCAATGTGTTGCTGGAGGACGCTTCGTTTTGAATATGTTTTTGAGCAGTCTTTGCATCTGTGGAATTTTAAAAAGCTATGTTACTGAGAATTTGGAAAGAACAAAAGCACATTAGGTGAATTTCTAAAGCACTAAGATTCTTATTGAAAAGAAATTATTACTATGTGCCTTGATACTATTATTGACAGACTCTGAGGTAAGAAGAGGTAATTAACACTTTCACAGACAGTATATGAGATAACAATAACAGATAAGTTTTATCTACATCAAGGGGTGTGACTGTCAGCAAAAGTGCAAATTACTGCAATGTATTTGAGCCAAATTTCATAATTAAAATTTGTCTTATAACTTTAGACCTGGTGAAGATTCAGAAAAATCTTTTTGTCTTGTCTAATACTTAGGCAGGTTATAGGCTATAGAATAACAGGTGATTGAAAACGTAAGGGACAGCTGATAATGTAAAGAAAAAAAAAACTTTTTATAGAAACTTATCAGGCGATTGCTTAATTTTTATTATGAAAACCAATTTTTTTTTACTTAGTCTTCTTTTGCTAGTCACTATCACACTTTCTTTATGTTTGTTAGAGGTTTTTATGTTATTTAAAAATTGGTTTAAAAAGATACAAACCAAAATAAATGAGTAGATAAAAATTTATGAATGGACTTTAATCAATGAATGTGTCACTGATATCATACTATCACACTGACCTCTCACGTCTAAACCGGAACTACTTACTTGAATCTGTCTTTGATTACGTGAATCGAATAGCAGTGATTCCTGAAAGGTGGGTACCCAGCTATTTCCTTAAGGCATACAACACATGTGTAAACAATATTAGGGCTCCCAGAATTATGATTTGCATAATGAGTATCAAAATCTTTCTTGTTTCCAAATGTTATATGACAGAGGTGGCACTTAATGCCTCCAATCAAGTCGATAGTAGTGAGTTTTGTAATTGGTTGCGTTATGAGCGTGACGCCGACATTGCTGAGCGGCGCGAATGAAGCCATGGCGACCAGAATTTGGTTGAATTATTGCTGTTTCATGTCATATGGGTGGCAGTGGCGCGGCTATTGTAGAAATCATAATAATGTGACTACTGCTGCTACATGATTCCGATGATGTGCGGTGTCTGCAAACATAAAACATCATTAATACCAGGACCGACCGACCTTGACAACACTTGCACAGCTGAGATTCGCACCGGCACTTTTACAAGACATAAAATTTTATCTATTACCATCACGCAGGTAATGAAGAATCGCAAATTAAACTTAACTCGATAGATCACTTTTGTTCTCATTGATAAAATCACAGGTACCTACCTAAGTAGTTCGGCCATTACGAAAATGTACGCTACTTTTTCAAGCAATAACACAAAGTAAATACTTACAAAATTAGGTGAATACTTGAAAATAGACAGCTGCTAAGTATTTCACTACATTTTACATCACAAATTACGAAATCAAAGATAAACTTTAATAAAATGCAATGCCGGGACAAACAACGCCAAGAAAACGTGTGGTTTTGAGTTTGACAGATAAAAACTAACAAAAAAAAATTGAAATTGATTTTATTTTTCTTTTCTTTTTATGTTTAGTCGATTAACAAAACAATAATCGATGTCAGTCGACTTGATATTGATAATATCGATTTAATTTTACGAAAATGATTTTAAAATCATGTTAGATAGCAAAAATAAAGGGATAATTGTATTTTTTATTTACATGTATTTAATTTATTTAGCCTTTTGATGGGTTTATTTGGTTTTATTTAAAAGTTTATTTTAGTATTGCCTAGTTAGATTTCGTCTGTATCGTGAATATGTCAATATCACATTCGGAAAAAAATGTCAATGTCAATATTCATAATTCATAATTTATTGTCATATCAGGCAAATAACTAAAACTTTTAGTTTGATTGGAATTTTTGTGTAGCTGAAAATGAATAAAAAATTTAGCAAAAAAAAATAAACAAATACAAATTTAAATGTGTGAAATACTTCTCCAATTAAAATATTTGTAATTTTACAATTTAGTTGGCTTAGTGTTGATATATTGAAAAAAAAAAACCAACAATAAGATAATGCATATTTTGTGATTTTTCCAGTATTTTACATAAATTCAACTTCAGGTAAGGAGTACTTACTTGTGAATGTTAAATACCCGAGATACCTAATGTGGGTACATATTTTAACAGTAAGTTTTTCCTATTATATTATGAAAATACATAATGTCGCATTTCTAAACTTAAATACCAATACATACTTAAGCTATTTCCATCCTTATGGCCTTATGGCCATACCTAACAATATTTTATAAAGTGAGTTTTCAATGTAAGTGTATACACCATAATAAAGTAAAATTTTGCAATGTTTTGTAATCAAACATTTTTTTCTGGCCGCGCGCCAACTGGTATCCCGAAATAGTCGGCGTTTGTGTGTGACGGCGCGATCAGAATCTAGCCTCTTTTGCTGTTTCGCTAAAATTCTGCAATGGATCGACACCATCCCCTTCACTCGAGCTTCCACGGCTCAATGAGGAGCAGGGACTCCACTTCCACAGGAGGCAGTGATCCAAGAGAGAAAATCAAGGACTGTTGCAGAAAATTCATAGCATTCATGTTTACACAAGTGGGTGTTGGTGCTCTAGTTGTCTGCTATGCTATATTGGGTGCTGCCAGCTTCATGCACATTGAGAAAGACAGTCCAGATGAACAGCTGCAGGATGTAAAGCAGTGGAGACAAAACTGTGCGGAGAATCTCTGGAATATAACCATTAATGAAAACATTTTCAACCATACCATTTGGGAAAAAAGTGTTGACAAGGTTCTAAAGGTGTTTCAAAACAATATTACTGTTGCTGTCCACACTGGGTACAATGGACGGTCTGCTGAAGACATCTGGTCATTCCCTGCTGCTCTTATGTACTCGCTTTCAGTTTTCACTATGATTGGTTATGGGAATATCATTCCGAAAACAGTGTTCGGCAAACTCTTAACTATTGCCTATGCTTGCTTTGGAATTCCAATATACGTGTTGTACTTCTGTAACATGGGCAAAGTGTTGGCTCAGACGTTCAAATGGTTGTATATAACGGCTCACGAATGCAGCAGACGGGAAGACATTCCAGTGGAAGATGGTGAGGTTATACCGAAACGGAAAATCACTGTCCCGTCAACTGCTTGTTTATGGGTGATCTCATTCTACATTCTCTCTGGGACCATTATGTTTGGAGCTTGGGAGAAATGGAACTATCTAGATTCTACGTACTTCTGTGTTATAAGTTTGTGCAAGATCGGTTTTGGAGATTTTGTTCCTGGTGCAAATATTGCGGACTCGGCTGGAGGCTCCCACTTAAAATTGGTGATAAACTTTATTTACGTGTTGCTAGGGATGGGCCTAGTTGCTATGTGCTACAACTTGATGTGTGAAGACGTACAGGTGAAAGTGCGGGAGTTGCGACAGGAACTGAAGAACTGTCTTGATGATATAACCCTGAAGATAACCATATGTATGAACGATACTAAGTATTACCATCATAAACAAACCAGGAATATGAAGTGATTCATTATAATGGAATTGACATGAATAATTTTTTTGCCGCATTAAGTGGGATGCGAAACCAGCAGTGTTAGCAGTTACAATGTTAAGTTGTATCTTTGATGATTTGTTATCAGTTTTATAGTGGTATATTATTATATTTATTATACACATTTATCTTACAGATTGTCAAATTTATGGATGTATAGTAATGGAATAAGTCATGGTTTAATAATATTTTATGTTGTAGTAATAATTTGATTTTTGATTGTATATTTGTATGTTGAAATGATTGTATATGGATAACATTAAGTTAAAATAAAATTATAAATATTTTTTTTAGTCATTTTTATTGTTCCCCATTGTTAGGCAAAGCCTCCCCCCTCTTTCTACACTCATCTCTATACAGTGCAACCTCTGGCCATATAAATTGAAATAATAATATTATTTTTATAGTATATTATTATATAGTATATGTACTGCCAAAACAAGTGCTAGCCCATATAGATTTAAACATTAGACTTAAAACTAAACTCATAATTATATTAAAGACTAGCTGTTGCCCAAGGCCCTGCTTCCGTGGGAATTCCGGGATAAAGTAAAGCCTATGTGTTGTTGGATAGAGATTACTTCTTTCTTAAGTGTGTTAGTGGCCAATTGGCCATCACTGGTATCATATTTTTAAGGTGCCTGAAGACATCTGACTTTGCATCACTGCCATCTAACAATAGCAATCAATTCATTTACTTAATTTACTTTTTGGAAGAGATTGTATGAGATCCCTTTCTGGGATAAGTCCGCCATTGTACCTTTGTCTTAATTGTATGCTTTTATATTTACTTTTGTTTTACTACAATAAAGTTATTACAAACAAACATTAACCTGTGCTTGCAACATAGATTTCATTTGTTGTTTCTATTTCAAAAATGTTATATTGTTCGTGCAATGCAACACCAATCAAAATATTTATTTAGACCTTCTGTCGGGAAGAAATGAAGTGGTGTAATTACACGGCGATTTTTTAGTATATTCAATACTAGCTTCGCCCAAGTAAATTTCCCTCGGGAACAGTGCTTTTTCCCGAGATGAAAGATATCCTATGTCCTTCTCAATACTTCTATGTTTATGCGAAATTTCAGGAAGATTGGTTAATAGCTAAGGTTGGCTGGAAGAAATTGCATTAGCGATAAGTCCGCCTTTGTACTAATTCTTATCTTTGACCCTGTACAATCCAATGATATATTTATGTAATTGGTGCAATAAAGTGTATATTCATTCATTCATTCAATAGATAGGGTGTGAAAATGTAACAAACAAACTACTTTCGCATATAATATTACTAGCGACCCGCTTAGGCTTCGCATGGGCATAAAAACCTTCCTTTTGAATCACTCTATCTATTAAAAAAAATACAGACGAATTGAGAACCTCCTCCTTTTTTTGAAGTCGGGTTAAAAAACCGCATCAAATACCATTGACTAGTTTTAAAGATTTAAGCATATAAAGGGACATAGGGACACTCCCTCCACCTCCCATGGCTCTACCAACCTCTCGGTTATACGAGCCGAATCTCGGGAGAGTGCGCTGTACTTGCATTTCGCATAGGGACATAGGGACAGAGAAAGCTACTTTTTTATACTATGTAGTGATGGTAGTTTGGATGGTTAAAATTCAAGATGAACTGGCGGCAGTAAAGATGCTGCCTTGGCGGCTGCGGCGAGTGGCGGGGCACGAGGGCCGCCTCAACGACACGCTGTTCCAGCCAGCGGCGCAGCGCCCGCCACAGTCGTCACAGCCACAAACCCTCGTCTACTTCGGGGGGGACGTTCAGGTAAACTAGGATGATAAGATGGTGTGATGGATTTCTGTAGTCTGTCTGTATGATCACACTTATCTTCGAAAGTAGACGTTTTATAAGACATGGAGACATTTTCGCGAAACATAATTATACTGTGTCTGTCCTCAGGACTATCCGGAAGTAATGCAGGCACATCGCGACAACCGGAACTACGTAAAATGGAACCTGGAAAACACGGCTCGCATGCTCTCACACAACTTTCCCAACAAACACATACTGGTCGTACGACCTTCCAGGTAAGAGACTTCCCCTTGCCAGAGTTGTACAAATGTCGTCTAATTGGGTACCTCACTCCCAGCTATTTCAGCTGCCTACTATCTAGATCTCGTTAAGGTCGTTTGAAGCGTTTAGGCGCAAAATGTCCAATTCGCAAAATGACCAATTTGCAGAATGTCCAGTTCGCTGAAAGTTCTGTTCGCAAAATGTCCAATTCTCAAAATGACCAATTTGCAGAATGTCCAGTTCGCTGAAAGTGCAGGGGCCCAATTCTCGCGCAATCGAAGTTCACTTCACCGATTTTCACATTTTTTTTTCAAAGGGTTATCATGGTTTTTACGTTCAATAGAACGCATCGATCGGTCGAAACTTTTTGATTGTGAATTGGCTTAAAATCATCGAAAAAAATTGGAGAAAATCGATGAAGTGAACTTCGATTGCGCGAGAATCGGGCCCCAGTTCCCAAAATGTCCAATTCTCAAAAAGGACAGCGGTGTACAATATTCATCAACCTTAACCAACAAAACCATGACCACCTACCACCAAACGTCACAAATAATCAACAACCACCACCAATTAGAATATTGCATTTGCGAATTGGACTTTCCTCGATTTGGACATTTTGCGCCTAAACTGTTTGAAGATGTGCTATTTATATAAAATTATAAGAAAAATTTAATTAGTTTGTGTTGTTCAAAGAATTTCGTATCGCGCTCGGCCCTTGACGCGAGGCAAACTTTTTTTTTTAATCTATGGTGTTATTACAGGATAGAGTACAAAAGTTTCAGTTGTTACGACAATTTCGTGCCGAGCAACAACGCCGGCGTGCCCGACCACACGCCCACGCACAGCGCGCTGAGACACCTAGAAAGGTATTTATTGAACACTAGCTTTCGCCCGCGGCTTCGCCCACTTGAGATCCTTTCGGGAACAGTGCTTTTTCCCGAGATAAAAGGTACACTATGTCCTTCTCAATATTCTTAGCTATGTGTATGCGAAATTTCAGGAAGATTGGTTAGATAGGGCGTGCAGAGGTAACAAACAAAAAAATATACAAGTTCACTTTCGCATTTATAATATTAGTTGGATTGGATAGTTGGATTTAAATCTCCAATCTCCAATATAAGACTCCAAGTAAGCCAAACCTATCAGAAATATTTTATTACATGCCACCATTCCAAAAACGACTTTCGTTCGTTTTGGAAACACACCAACCACTTGCAAGGTAGGCCCAATCAGCCCGTGAGCGTTGGCGGGGTGAGTGATTCTAAGAGTATCGCTGATCTTTTTGTGGATCGTTTTACTGTAAAATCACCTCTTGGGCCCTCTTCACATATGAAACTGAATACTGAGCCCAACGTGAAAAGGGAATTATATTTCTCAATAAAGAATATAGCTACAATAGTAAAATCGATGTCTAGGGGTAAATCACCTGGCCACGACGGGCTCAGTATTGAGCATCTTAAATTTGCGGGTCCGCACTTGCCGCGAGTGTTATATTTACTGTTTAATTTTTGTATAGGTCATGGGTACATGCCTAGCGATATGTTGCGGACAATAGTGGTACCTATAGTTAAAAATAAGACCGGGGATCTCGGAGATATAAATAACTATAGACCTATATCTTTAGCTACCATAATATCAAAGGTATTTGATGGCGTGCTTAATATACAACTAAATAATCGAATAAAACTGCATGATAATCAATTTGGGTTTAGGCCCAATTTGTCTACTGAAACTGCAGTTCTGTGTCTTAAGCACGCAGTCTCTTACTACTCAGAGCGCAAAACTCCAGTCTTCACCTGTTTCCTAGACTTGTCGACAGCTTTTGACCTGGTTTCATACGACATCTTGAAAAAGCCAACGTTCCTGTTGATATCATAAATATTTTTAAATTTTGGTATTCAAACCAGGTCAGTAATGTGCGATGGGATGGGGTCCTGTCCAGATCGTATGGATTGGAGTGCGGGGTGAGACAGGGGGGATTAAGTTCACCCTCGCTCTTCAATCTGTATATTAATGATATGATAGAGGAGCTCGGCAGCGCTGGCGTCGGTTGTCACATAGACGGTGTGTGCGTTAATAACATCAGTTACGCGGACGATATGGCGCTGCTGAGTGCTTCTGTCTGTGGGCTGCGAACGTTGGTCGCGGTATGCGAGGCCTACGCCCTCTCTCATGGTTTGATTTACAATGTCAAAAAAAGTCAAGTCATGGTCTTTGGGGACGGGAGGAAACAATATGACAAATTTCCCCCAGTGTATCTAAATGACACTATACTCCAGAGGGTGTATAAATTTAAATATCTTGGCCATATACTGACTCCCGACCTGAAGGACGATGAAGACATCGAGAGGGAGCGGAGGGCTTTGTCAGTAAGAGCGAACATGCTTGCTCGCAGATTTGCTCGTTGTTCTGGAGACGTAAAAATTACACTATTTAAAGCTTTTTGCTGTTCTTTTTACACGTGCAGTCTGTGGGCAAGATATACTCAAAAGGCTTACAAGGCCCTTCGCGTGCAGTACAATAATGCGTTTAGGATGCTGTTGAGGTTGCCTCGCTTTTGTAGTGCATCAGGGATGTTCGCTGATGCGCGGGTGGATTGCTTTAACGCCATAATGCGGAAGAAATGTGCGTCCCTGGTGCGCCGAGTGCGGGGGAGCAACAATAGCGTTCTGCGCATGGTCGCAGGCAGGCTAGACTGCGAGTATGTCAACCATTGTTGCACCACAGCCGGTGGGGTTGTGCAGGAATGGCCTCCGCAATGAACGGAGATATTACAAGTTTATTTCAATTTTAAAATTTTTATTACTAATATAGCGTAAGTCTTACTAACATATGAGTCGTGGTCACTTGAATAAATAAATTTTCATTCATTCATTAGGATATCAGTACCCCTCGTATGAGATTTTATAAACGCAGACGCTAGCGACAGCTTTAGGATTTGAATGGAATTTCTTAGTTACCTCACTATCCGCTAGGGGCGCTGTACAGGTTTGTCATACAAAATTTAGCGATTTTGTATGACAAACCTGTTGCTAACGTTACCATTGTAGTGGATTATCACTTGATAATCCACTACAATGGTAACATTTGGGAGCAAATAAATCTGCTTAATCTCAAAAAGTTAATCTTAATGAGGGGTAGTACTGTAGGGGTTAGTATTATCTGCTCCCGACTACTCAAAACACATTGTAAAAAATTGGGGCTATAGTTTTAAGTCACTGACCTTCAGGTTGCTTCAAGGAGTAAGCAGTAGGCTGAAAGCCATGCCTACTTCAGAACTCCTGGAGGCTGTCACCTCAGTATCCTTGCCAGAGGAAATCGACATAGAGGATTTACATGTGAGTATTCTACTAGCTCTCGTTTTGGGGTATGCTCGGTTTTTTTTCCTCGTCCGAGCGTGTTTCTCGGTTGCATCTTCAGTTTACGCTTCAGATCCTAGGGTACGCTATTCATCATCATGTAGGCGACACGGTCAATCGACCATGCACAACCTGGTGTTAGAGTTCTTCGGAACTGCCTCTCGGCCTCTGACGTGGTTCCTTTAACGACTACCAGATGGCAGCCGGGACCAACGGCTTAACGTGCCTTCCGAAGCACGGAATCATCTTTATTATCAGTCAGTCAGGTGATTCAAGCCTGCAATTTCCTAACCAAACTGAAAACAACTAAACAAATTATGCCTACCGTGGTAATCGAACCCACGACTCCCGGGTCTACAGGCAAACGCCTTAACCACTGGACCACGGAGACAGTTGGTACACTAGCATGGTCCTTATTTGGCGGTACTGGTTATTTCGATGAGACGACTGCCGTCTGACCTCCATAACCCTTTTACAGGGATACCAGACCAACAGGAACATGACCCGGGTGTGTTAGTGGCCAACACTGTCAGATTTTTCAGGGTGCCTAAGGCATTTGACATAATATAGCCTAACGACTAATATCTACCGATGACAGCCGTGAACAGAGGCTTAACGTGCCTTCCGAAGCACGGGGGAGATCAAAATAGAAATGTCACTAATGGCGACCAACCCAAGCTAGGCCACGATCGCCGACGCTTGACGCGCGCTATCTTTACGAACCCCGCTAGGCTATCGTCTTCATGATCATAACAGAATTACAAATAACAATTATTATAGAACGCGTCGATCCGCGTCGGTCAAAGCAAGTCGAACGGCTCGACCAAAAACGATGCGGCTCCAGCGGACGACAGAACGCCCGGGTGCGAACCGTGAGTAGGTTTAGTTCCAATGGATGTCGTGGTATTTTATTATTAATTTATTTATGTTGCATTCTTATCTGTGTCTTTGCTTATTTCTTCAAATAGTGATAGATGTTATTTTGAAAATTCTTAATAATAACCTAATTTTCCCTAACTGTAAAGTAGGTTAAGTAAAGTAGTTTTTGAGATTTATTTATTCACTGGCTTTTGATCGCAGCTTCGCTTGCGTGCATTTCCCTCGGGAACAGTGATTTTTCCCGGTATGAAAGGTACCCTATGTCCTTGTCAATACTTCTAACTATGCGTGTGCAAAATTTCAAGAAGATTGGTTCAGAAGATAGGGGTGAAAACGTAACAAGCAGACAAATAAATAAACAAACCAACTCACTTAAGACAAGATCTATACTCAACCGATCTTCTGAAATTTTACAATCACATAGTTAAAAGCAATGTGAAGGACATAGGGTACCTTTCGTCCCGGGAAAAGGCACTGTTCGCAATGGAAGTTCACGCGGGCGAAGCCGCGAGCGAAAGCTAGTTAACTATATTACGTATCTATTTATTGTCGTTTTTTTTATAAATATTAAATTTATATTTGTTTTCAGTGAAACAGACCCATTATGGTGGCTCAACAAGCTAGCTTTAGACGAGAGCCGGCTGACATTAGTCGGGTTTAGCAAGGGCTGCGTGGTACTCAATCAGATCATCTATGAGTTCCACTACACGCACACACTCACACCGGGAGACGCACACACTGTCAGGTAATCATATGTATGTGTGTATTAGTGCATTTATTTGTAGGGATTGCTTCAAAAGTGAATGCCAGACGGCAATAATAACTTGGGTCTTCAGTGAACATTATTCATTTCAGTTCATTATTAAAAAAATAAATAATACGACTGCGGGCCTAGGTCCTTAAAAAATATACATTGCCGGCCACTAATGAAGGTATGAACATAAAAAAAAACCTATTTTAGCCGTTGGTAATGGAAATAGCTGGATATTTTTGTTAGGTTAGTACCATTTTATTCTGTAAAAAAATATATATTCTGTGCTTTTGTGTACACATTACATTATTAGTGTGTTTTAAATATAACTAGCGATCCGCCCCAGCTTCGCATGTGCATAAAATGTTCCTCTTGAATTACTCTATCTATTAAAAAAACCGCATCAAAATCCGTAGCGTAGTTTTAAAAGATTTAAGCATACATAGGGATATAGGGACAGAGAAAGCGACTTTGTTTTCAACCTCCGACGTAATAAGAGGGGTGTTATAAGTTTGACGTGTTTGTCTGTTTGTCTATGGATTATAGCTCCCGAACGGATGAAATTATTTCAATTTAGTTTTTTTCTTATTAAAGGTGATTTACGGGCGAGTGTTATTAGACATGTTTGATGAAAATCGATTAAGCCGTTTAGATGTTGTGGGGGTGAAAGTGGGGAAGAACAACCGAATGTCTGTTAATATACTTGAGTGGGGTCTCAAATAAAAGCGCATCAAAATAATATGTTTAATGAAAATCGGTTGAGCTGTTACAGAGCTCTGGGGGTGTAAGTGGGGAAAATATCTAATGTCTGCAAATATGTGGGGGGTAAATCAGTCGACCATCACCAATAAAAAGAAAATGTGTCGTAGGGGTTTTTTTAATTTTAAATTTAATATTATATATTATGTAGTGATAGTGATATTCCGTGTATGTAAAGATTCATAGAGCGCATACCGGACATTCCGTGTGTACAGATTCATAGAGCGCATATCGGACATTTCGTGTGTAAGTATATATATTTAAAGAGCGCATAACGGATATTCCGTGTGTATGTATATATATTCAAAGAACGCATATCGGACATTTCGTGTGTACTTAAGTATATATATTTATAGAGTGCATAACGGATATTCCGTGTGTATGTATATATATTCAAAGAGCGCATATCGGACATTCCGTGTGTAAGTATATATATTTATAGAGCGCATAACGGATATTCCGTGTGTATGTATATAGATTCATAGAGCGCATAACGGACATTCCGTTGGTACAGGTTCATAGAGCGCATAACGGACATGTACTGGCTGGACGGCGGGCACGCGGGCGGCAAGAACACGTGGATCACGGCGCGCGGCCTGCTGGAGACGCTGGCGCGGCGCCGCGTGCGCCTGCGCGTGCACGTGTCGCCCTACCAGGTGCGCGACGACGCCAGGCCCTGGATCGGCCGGGAGGAGCGGGCCTTCACGGCCATGCTCACCAAGCTTGGCGCCAAGGTTAGCTATATCTACAGGCCCTGGATCGGACGGGAGGAGCGGGCCTTCACGGCCATGCTCACCAAGCTTGGCGCCAAGGTTAGCTATATCTACAGGCCCTGGATCGGACGGGAGGAGCGGGCCTTCACGGCCATGCTCACCAAGCTTGGCGCCAAGGTTAGCTATATCTACAGGCCCTGGATCGGCCGGGAGGAGCGGGCCTTCACGGCCATGCTCACCAAGCTTGGCGCCAAGGTTAGCTATATCTACAGGCCCTGGATCGGACGGGAGGAGCGGGCCTTCACGGCCATGCTCACCAAGCTTGGCGCCAAGGTTAGCTATATCTACAGGCCCTGGATCGGACGGGAGGAGCGGGCCTTCACGGCCATGCTCACCAAGCTTGGCGCCAAGGTTAGCTATATCTACAGGCCCTGGATCGGCCGGGAGGAGCGGGCCTTCACGGCCATGCTCACCAAGCTTGGCGCCAAGGTTAGCTATATCTACAGGCCCTGGATCGGCCGGGAGGAGCGGGCCTTCACGGCCATGCTCACCAAGCTTGGCGCCAAGGTTAGCTATATCTACAGGCCCTGGATCGGCCGGGAGGAGCGGGCCTTCACGGCCATGCTCACCAAGCTTGGCGCCAAGGTTAGCTATATCTACAGGCCCTGGATCGGCCGGGAGGAGCGGGCCTTCACGGCCATGCTCACCAAGCTTGGCGCCAAGGTTAGCTATATCTACAGGCCCTGGATCGGCCGGGAGGAGCGGGCCTTCACGGCCATGCTCACCAAGCTTGGCGCCAAGGTTAGCTATATCTACAGGCCCTGGATCGGCCGGGAGGAGCGGGCCTTCACGGCCATGCCCACCAAGCTTGGCGCCAAGGTTAGCTATATCTACAGGCCCTGGATCGGCCGGGAGGAGCGGGCCTTCACGGCCATGCTCACCAAGCTTGGCGCCAAGGTTAGCTATATCTACAGGCCCTGGATCGGCCGGGAGGAGCGGGCCTTCACGGCCATGCTCACCAAGCTTGGCGCCAAGGTTAGCTATATCTACAGGCCCTGGATCGGCCGGGAGGAGCGGGCCTTCACGGCCATGCTCACCAAGCTTGGCGCCAAGGTTAGCTATATCTACAGGCCCTGGATCGGCCGGGAGGAGCGGGCCTTCACGGCCATGCTCACCAAGCTTGGCGCCAAGGTTAGCTATATCTACAGGCCCTGGATCGGCCGGGAGGAGCGGGCCTTCACGGCCATGCTCACCAAGCTTGGCGCCAAGGTTAGCTATATCTACAGACCCCGGATCGGACGGGAGGAGCGGGCCTTCACGGCCATGCTCACCAAGCTTGGCGCCAAGGTTAGCTATATCTACAGGCCCTGGATCGGACGGGTGGAGCGGGCCTTCACGGCCATGCTCACCAAGCTTGGCGCCAAGGTTAGCTATATCTACAGGCCCTGGATCGGACGGGAGGAGCGGGCCTTCACGGCCATGCTCACCAAGCTTGGCGCCAAGGTTAGCTATATCTACAGACCCCGGATCGGACGGGAGGAGCGGGCCTTCACGGCCATGCTCACCAAGCTTGGCGCCAAGGTTAGCTATATCTACAGGCCCCGGATCGGACGGGAGGAGAGGGCCTTCACGGCCATGCTCACCAAGCTTGGCGCCAAGGTTAGCTATATCTACAGGCCCCGGATCGGACGGGAGGAGAGGGCCTTCACGGCCATGCTCACCAAGCTTGGCGCCAAGGTTAGCTATATCTACAGGCCCCGGATCGGACGGGAGGAGCGGGCCTTCACGGCCATGCTCACCAAGCTTGGCGCCAAGGTTAGCTATATCTATAGGCCCTGGATCGGACGAGAGAAGGCCTTCACGGCCATGCTCACCAAGCTTGGCGCCAAGGTAACATCATCATTTCATGTAGGTGTCACGGTCAATCCACCAGCGCTAAGGTTATCTATTTAGGACTAAGCAGTCAAAAAGTAATGAAGGGGAATGAGGAGGGTGAGGGGATCGCGGCCGCGCTCGCTTTCGTAGATTTTATTTAGATTCAATAAAGCCGTTTATCGATTGCTTCATTCGTGCGGATTTTATCACGAAAGTAAAGAACGTAAGTCTCAAAACTGTTTTCACTTATAACTTAAAAAAATAAAGCACATAGAAAAATATCCTTTAATGTCTTTTTAACCCCCGACGCAAAAAGAGGGGTGTTATAAGTTTGACGTGTCTGTCTGTCTCTGGCATCATAGCTCCTAACTACTAACACACCCGGGTCATGTTCCTGTGGGTCTGATTTCCCTGTAAAAAGGATTACCAGTTCCGCCAAATCATGATTATATATATCCATCCATACTAATATTATAAATGCGAAAGTCTGTCTGACTGTCTGTCACCTCTTCACGGCTAAACTACTGGACTGATTGTGATGAAATTTGGTATGGATATAGTTATGCACTAGGAGTCAAACATAGCCTACTTTCGGGCGCAATATAACCGAGGCGCACGCGGGCGGAGCCGCGGGCAACAGCTAGTGAATATATAAGGACAAATCACACAGATTGAGTTAGCCCCAAAGTAAGTTCGAGACTTGTATTATGGGATACCCATAGATTTTCCATAAAATATGCATGTTTATCTGTTTTTTTTTCTCAGATAAATCGCTACATGCACGACCAGCCGGGTATGCCCCAATCACTGCAGATGCATTTCGAAGTACTAGCGAGATTCAAACAAGTTCAGGACCAAGACCAAACTACACACACCGACGACGACGATGACGACATGTAGTCAACTATTTGTCGTTATATTTAAAAAAAATAAAGAATTAAGTACACCCCTGTTGTAAGACAATCGAAATGGCGGATGTATCAAGCAAGAATCCTAACCAGGGCGTCGATTCTGCTAACGGTAATCATAATCGTGTCAAAATAGTGTTTTAATTGTAGTGCTTTTTTACACACTAGTTACAAGAAATGTATATTTTTTATATTACTGCTGAAGGTCACACCTCAAACTACATTCACATCACATCATACTGTCATAACTCTTGTAAATAGTGTGTAAAAAAGCACTACTATTGAAACACTATTTTGACACGATTGTGATTAACAGAATCGACGCCCAGGTTGTGTGGTCCAAACCATACATTTTATGATTCTTTAAAAATAATAAACCGGCTCATGATTTTGTCTATCAAATTTTACAGCGAACCTTATAATTAAGGTTCCGTTCTACTGATATTTATCTAAAAATAACGGTCTTGGACACTTATTTAGTTCTCTCCTAGTTTACCTTGAATTTTGGGTCTAATACTAGTTTCCATTTCTGATTGGGATATTGTATGAAATTTCTTAGTTACCTTACTATTCTTCGGCGCTTTACGCATATGGCTAGAGACCGCGTTTGAAATATCTGATGGTAGCATAGAGCTTATATTCAGTTGAGTAAATCACAAGTTTTATTTCTTTCATAAAATGCGAACGTTCATTTTTTATCTTTGATGAAATTATGTGATAAATCTGTATTACAAAAACGTAAATGCTCGAAGAAAATATCGCAATTTAGACGTTTTTGTTTGTTTCTAATAACTTTATTGTACTAAACAAAATTAAATACAACAGCATAGAAATAGAACAAAAGTACAATGGCGGACTTATCCCAGAAAGGGATCTCTTGCAGTCAACCACTACTTTTAATACTACTTACATACTTACGTTTTTAATTTAGTAGTTTTCAATATAGGATATTCGTATCACTTATTGTCGTTACTTATGTTAAGTTTACCATCACTTCCAAAGCGCAAGTGGAGAAACACACTGCAGCATTTTCTCCAAAAACTCCAGCGCCAAGAACAATGATCTTAAATAATAGATACGACAGAAGAGATTTTTTTTAATCTAAGATATATATTAGTTATCTTCCTTAGTGAGACAGTATTATAATTTTAAGTATTTTTACTATATCTACTAGCCATACTAAACTTTTATTGAGTGAAATGTGTACAAAATATTTTTATTAGGAATGTACAATTTTTTTTTACGTAGGCTTAAAGTTTTTCGCTATTTTTTTTCAAAAAGAATCTATTTTTGGTAAATTGTTTGTATTATATTATGCATTTATCATAATTAAGTCGTACGTTTAAATTCAAATTTGTAAAAAAAAAGTTCGTAAATAATCCGATACATTAAATGTAGCATGGAGATTGCATTAGCCTCATAGATTTTTTCTTCAAGCAATATAAAGTAAGTAGGTACATTCTGTTATCCATTAGCAATAAATATCTCCCTGGCAAAGTGGCCATCCCTTTTAAGGTGATACCTCGGTGAACACTAGCGCCACCATCATTTAAAAATCATTATTCACTGAAAACTTTTCAGGTGGTAACCTTAATGTAAAACATTTATTAGCGCGCAATGACAGTCAAATCGACTCTGTATGTCTTGACAGCTTAGAGCAACACGGCTTCCGTACCGGAAGGGAGTAGTCTTATCGAGTCGATCTTGCATTGGCATTTGTATGGCTTACTACCATCTCTTTAATCCATGCAAGATCCAGTGAGTGAGGGAGATGTCGCCTTACATCATGTATTGCGCTGTCTCGCTTACTCACTGGATCTTGCATGGTTTTAAGAGATGATAGTAGGCCACCTGCTATCGTTAATTGACATATGTGGTTCTTTTTAGTCTAGTATGTGCAGATCGTAAACCTTGTAAATATATATAAATGGTTATGCTAAACAGAAAACTTACTACGACTTAAGGTGATACCTCGGTGAACACTAGCGCCACCGTCATTTAAAAATCATAACCTGTGTTTTCAGTGAGTAATCAAAAATCCCTCTGCTGTAATTAAGGTTCTGGATCTGAAGTTAATTTTAAACAATATTAATATATGATTAAAATTAACTTCAGATCCAGAACCATAATTACAGCAGAGGGATTTTTGATAACTTGTGTTTTCAGTGAGTAATGATTTTTAAATGACGGTGGCGCTAGTGTTCACCGAGGTATCACCTTAACGTTAGCTCGTTTAATATCATTATGATTGTGATAGATTTACGTAATTTATCAAATTGTTGTTCTGCCGTTTTTATTCATAAAAATACTTGGCTTGCGACAAGGTTTTATGTTTTGTAGTATAGTTCTTAAAGTAAGGAAGATGTCGCCTTAAATCATTATTACTGGATCTTGCAGAGACGGTAGTATCCCCCCTGGACATTATGTTTATTACTTCAATATTTCTACTATTAAATAGTTTACTGTAAATGTCTATTAAAAGCACTTGGAAGGCCTTAATTGAACTTATTATATTTTAGCCTTTAGTGTTTTTATGGATAAGACGGTTGGTGTATAATGTAAATAAAGCTTGAATGATGTCAATATTGTGTTTTAATTATCTGTTAAGTGTTTGACGTATTTTCTATTTTCAGAGGTAAGTTTTTTACTTAAATTCTCTCTTACTCTAATGTCGAACTCATTCTTTCCAATCTTCAACGCTTCTTGTATTCCTAAAAAAATTATGTACAAGACAAAGCAAAAAGGAAATCATTGCCCATTATTTTGGCTTCGCCTTAGTCGGGTAAAAAAGCAAACAACGTATCGTAATAATAAACAATATAAGTAGTAATAATACACTTCAGTTGGGTTTCCTAGATCTTAAGTACGTGGGAAAATAAACCCTAATTTACTTAGGTGTCTCATATCTATGAGATTGTCGTGTAGGGCTAACGCAACGCTAGATTAGTTTAAAAAAAGTAAAACAATTGAATTGACTTGTAACAATTTATTTAAAATTATTCATATCACGATTTATACCTAATGTTTGTATGACAAAATAAACCCGCATTGTACACAAACAAATTGCACGTTACATCGATTACAGGAGAGCTCGAGACCGGCCGAGTACATTCTAAGGCGGTTATAATTAACTGGTAAAGCATAGATAAGTTGTACATACTAGATTAAATACTTAAAAAACTGGACAAATCAGGCACAGACCAAACCACATAATAAAATACGCTTTTAAATAGGATGAAAAATAAGGGCTTTTAAAATTAACATCCAAAGGACTAAAATTATTTCATTGCATACAATTTTGTTAAAAAAATAAAAATTAGATTGGCACTAAGTGCCACATAGCTACAAATATTGTAGAGAACATGTCCTAAATATTAGAAAATCGTAAAGCAAATTGATTTGGTGAGGAGATCCGTAGAGAGAAAATTAACGTATTTGATTAAACCAATCCCAGAGAAAGTGTCGGTAGTTTATTAAATGAATAAAAACATATTGTCATGGATTATTGAATACTACGGTGAAGGCACATTAAGTTACGGAATTTTTTAAATGCTCAAAACATACTTAAAAAATAAAGTTCGTAATAAATGTTGAATCATTTTAATGATACCGTCTGACGTCGAGATATTTATATTTTGTTGAAGAAAAAAAAAGTTTTTGTTATTACAAAACCTTTTTTTTATAGCTCATAATAATGCTCTTTTTTCTTTCAATATGGAAGATATTGCGTAGGCCTGGTGGATTACCACCATCTCTTAAAACCATGCAATAACGATTGAGTAAGGGAGATGTCGCCTTACATCACGTAGCGCGCTGTCCCGCTCACTCACTCGTTCTTGCATAGTTTTAAGAGATAACAGCCACCTGAATCTTTAGAGAATGAGGGAACCCTTATCCTCTAAACCATGAACTATCTAAGCAGGCTTAAAACGAATGAGTGAGCGAGATGGCCATCTCGCTTACTCACTTGTTTCGGGTCTACTTATACAAGTTTACCAAGCCAAGGCCTAGAATAATGAAGTAAAGAGATCATCTTAACATTGAATAAGAAACACGACATCTTAAACTAAATCCACAATAACAGCATCAGACGGCAAATCAGAAACTGAAATACAAGCATAGTTAGCTACATCATCAAATTACATTAAAAATACAAACGAAATAAAACCTTATTCTCGAAAAGATAAAGTTTCATTTAGACAAAACCAGGCCACAGTCTATAGGGAATGTAAGTTATTTATATACGTTTATGAAAGGCGTGTCGTTCACATGTTCTGGAACTGCCCGTCTTTGTCCAGCATGAGGATGTTGGGGTTTTCCCGCTCGAAGTCTGTCGGCTTCCGGAGTCGCTGGCGGTCGGTCCACTCGCCCTCGCCCGCCCCCCACTCGCCCACTTTTTCCCCGATCACGTCCACTTCCTGACTAGCTCTTTGTTTCTCCAGCTGGAAGAAAAGATTCTCTTTAATAACATATCAGGACCAACTAATAAAAAATAGACGCGAAGAGAGGTAAAGGAAGACCAAGGTGAATGTACATCTTACACTACTCAATTTTGAGAGCTGCTCAAGTATCATGCTGCCTTTAGCCGCGATTGGTCCAAAGTTCAAAAAGATGTCCAATTCGCGGTTGGTTGGTCTAATTCGCGGTTGGTCCAATTCGCAGTTGGTCCAAATATACGATGTTTCCGAAATTGTCATAGAACTAGGAACGCGGCTCTAATAGAAGTAGCATGACAAGCTAAACTGTCTTACCACTCATACACGATATTTACGTGTATGCCATCCTGGGGTTCACAGTCTACTAATGTCTATTGCGGAGTATATACAAGGAAAACAAAAAAAATCAATTTTGGGTATTAATGCCGATTTATGCCTTCACAATATGTAAAAATAATTGTATAAATCCAAATATGAGTTCTCCTGATACTTTTTTTTACGTTTTATACAAGTTAAAGCCTTATATTATGTAAAATACTACAGCAAATTCAACGCCATTTTGAATGAAAAAAATATTATTCAGTCAAAAGCATGTGCTAAGCATAGTGTTGTTGCTCTTACGTTCCTTTCGTCAAGTATCGATAAACGAAGTTAGGAGGCGAGTTTGGAGTAAAATTCGAGATTAATTATCAACATAATTCTTGTAGGTAAAAATGAATGAAGAAACCAGTATCTGAAATTGCTAGTGTTACCATAAAATTCCGGAAGATGCCAATTATTCTTGTTTGTAACGTCTTACTAAAAATGTTTACATATTATATGACAATCTTCGGGATCGAAAAGAAAAGACGAAATGTCTGGTTTTCTTATTTCCCTGTGACATTTGATGAATTAAAACTAGACGTGGGGTTTAACGTCAAACCCAGAGATATGGTTAAGAAAAAACAGATAACTGGATTTTCAAGGTCCAATGGACTACAAAATCATAGCAGTGGCATTCACGCTATTTTTAACCCAAAAAGAGGGGTATTATAACTTTGACGTGTCTGTCTGTGGTAATGGATAAAGCAATTTCAGTTTAGTTTTTTTTTGTACTAACGGTGACTTATGTGCGAGTGTTTTTAGATATATGTTTGATGAAAATCGGTTGAGCCGTTTGTAACTTGTGGGGGTGAAAGGGGAAAATAATAACCGCATGCCTGCAAATATATACTCGAGTGGGGTCTGAAATTAAAACGCATCACGTCCACAGTACAAAATAAAATGTTCAATGAAAATAGGTTAAGCTGTGAAAAAGCTCCAGGGGTATTAGTGGGGAAAATACCTAATGCCTGGAAAATATATGGGTGAGGGGGAGAGGGGGAGAAATAAGTCAAACTACAGACAAAATTGTTTGTAAAATTTGTGTTGTGTAAAATGTATACTAATACATTATGCAAGCAACTTGAAAACGTTAAATCAAGCATGACTAATAATGCGCCACGACGTCAAGCTGGACGTCTTGGGTTTGCCCCTTCCACCATACCCAGCCCCGTGGGAGGTGGCATGGTCAAGACACCTGTTTCCACGAGACGTGATCGTACCACCGCAGGCCACTCTTTTGAAGCTTATCTATCTGCTATGTTATGGATATGAATTCTGTCCCGAACGTGGTGGAAGTTTCTAACGCGGTCTTTTCGCGATATTTCACACATCCAGCGCAGCGGACAGTTCTAATGATGGTTATATAGATCTGACCCTTGAGCCTGACCGGCATTCTGGAATCACAAGTGAAACCAGTCATCTCAGGCCATTATGCTCATGATCCTGTTTGCTTCGACTTCTGGTTATTTTTTCATATTGTTTCATGATATACTTATCGTATCGAGTCTGGCTAATGACCACCACCGCCAGATGCATTGTTTGTGACTTAATAGTTTAATAAATAGTATTTTTCATGTCAGACCATGCTAGCCCATACAGATATAAACAGTAAATTATGATTAAATTTAAAAAGTGTAATAAAATCAAATATTAATAAAAACCAATAAAAAAATAACAATAATAATTCAACGTATTCTCGATACATCGATGATACGCGAATCTGTTACTTCACTAATTTTGCCTGCTGTCATGTCAAAATGGCAACAAATAGACGTAATAATTATACAAATGGAATGAGTTATTACTTTTTAGAGTGACGATAAGCATTGAACATCGTGTCTCTGTCACTCTGAAAAAAATATATATATGTCCATCGCGTGAAAACACATTATTATCTCACTAATGATACAAACCTATTAATTATAATGAATTAAATGGTTTCGTGCGATTTACAAGTCGTCCTGGTTATTTAGAAGATTAGAAGATGTTAAATAAACCGCATCAAAATCCGTTGCGTAGTTTTAAAGATTTAAGCATACAAAGGGATATAGGGACAGAGAAAGCGAATTTGTTTTATACTATGTAGTGATAATCGAAGACAAGAAGTCCGCTTAAGAAGGGACTGAATAAATTAACTGGCTTAGTATTACAAGGATCTCACAACTTTTGACGGTAGAACAACTAAGCGAGACTTGGAATTTTTATAAGTTTTGTTTTTGATGGTATCTCATTTCTTTTTGTAGATTACAGAGAACTACTTTACGACATACATATTGCCTCTTGATAACGCGGGCGAAATATAAGTATGCAGGTACACTAGTTCGTTCACTGCGTATGTAACTTTGTTATCCTATATATTTATATGGGATTACAAAGTTATTTATGCAGTTGGTGTATCTAGAAAACTGGACCGAAATTGCAAAATTTTTTACATTCTAAATTTGAAGCTTATGTATATGCTGCAGTGCTACTACCGCGCTCCAAGATTCTTGCTCTGACTGCAACAACGCAATTTTCTGATATAACTGCAAATCTATTAACAGATTTGGTACTTAACATTTGGTCATAGCCTAGAGGACCTATGGATACCAGCTCATTAAGATTATTTCAGTTTATCATATTCAGTGCTGTTATTTGAAAGAGCGAGTAAAATTAATTTTATAATGTTGCTCTAGTTTATGGAACTTAAGTAAACTGTGACTAATAGAGAAGACATATATCGGGCATTAAAGCATACCAATTTTCCAGTCAGAATTTCAAAAGAGAATTTTATTGTAAGGACACTCATCTATAAGTAGGTACATATAAATTCGAGGATGAAATGGCTTCGTTTTCCTGTCTATCTATTTAATTAGATCATGTATTCAAACCTAACAATAAATAATACTTACTAGCAATATCACGCTAGTGACACTCCAGGTATCAGTACTGTTATCTATTCTGTGGTATCACGAGCGTAAATAGGCTAAAGTAACTGTGCGCTCATCTTTCCCGGCCTTATTTTATATTATGATTATATACTATATATTTGTGTTTTTCCCGGTTGCGTCTTCAGCTTACGTTTCAGAGCCCAGGGTACGCTATTAATCATGGTTCAATGGAGCGATTGACGTCTGACCTATGTATCCTATTTATTTATATATATTAGTAATTATAAATAAAAAAATAGTATGTACTTGGTAAATAACAGTCGTATTGAGAACGAGAAGGTATCTTTATCTCCAGACCAGAACAAAACCTACGCTCAAACATTACAAACGGCAATACCGTACGTACACTTCGAACTTTTTTACGAATGTGAACTTTTTTCTATTGCTCGAGAATATACATGGAAATTTAATTATTTCCTGCTCAGACTCATCAACTTTTTGTGTAGGTGAGACGGTCAATCGACCATGTACACCCTGGTGACAGAGTTCGTCGGAAGCCTCTTCCGGCCTTTAAAATGGTTCCTTTAACGACTACCAGATGGCAGCCGGGACCAACGGCTTAACGTGCATTCCAAAGCACAGAATCATCTTTATTATCAGACAGTCAGGTGAATCAGGCCTGCAATGTCCTAACCAAACTGGAAACAACTTAATAAGCTCTCACGACCCCTGAGTCTAATAGGCTCAGACTGCTTAGTTGGTCGGAGTGGAAATACAGTGCATTTGTACTAAGCCTTAATCCTGTATCATAAAGTCATTTTTGTTTGATTTTGCTATAAGAATAGTTTGTGAACTCATTCCATAATGTGTGTATTTGGTGACGGACCCCCCCTCCTACCCTCCTTTACCTCAGCCCTTACCCCCCGCAAACGGCGCGGCCGGTTCCCATACATTTAGTGTCATATGTTATATCTATTTTAAGTGACGCAATTTTTTTTTTTAAATCTATGGAAATTGTATAATTTATATACATAAACATACCAACCACGTCTTTATCCCTTACGGGGTAGACAGACATATATATAGATTCTATGTCTTTTATTTATTTTTTGTTTTTATCAGCATTGAAGGATGTCGCGGGCAATATATAGTACAAAACTCTAATAAAACGACCGCGTTGAGATTCAAAAGAGTATGTCATTACTTTCTACGTGAATGGTTATTTTAGATACATTTTAACACAAAAACAAAAAAATATATGTGTATGTTTTGTAATTTTATTGAATATTGGAAATAGTTTATATTATTGTATAATTTGTTTGTTAATGGTACAATAAAGAGTTTATCTATCTATCTATATTGGACCAATCGCGAATTGGACCAACCGCGAATTGGACCAATCGCGAAAAGGTGAATTGGACCAATCGCGCCTATAGGTCATGCTGTCGCGCTGAACGTCAACGATATGACAGTGACAGCATGATACTTGAACAGCTCTCAAAATTGAGTAGCGTTTTAGTATTCGGGCATTAGAATATTAAACCAACCAGCACCCGTAGCCAATGAGTGACAATTTCAAAACGCTAACGAATGTCGACAAGAACAAGATGTATGGGATTGACATAAGCTACGGTAAATCACGTGGTCAATCTTATGTCAATCCCATACATTTTTTTCTTGTCGTACCACGTAAACGTTCTGACTTTGGCTAAGACCCCAGGAGTGGACACTGATACGACCCCCGTCGCCAGAAGTATAATAACGGCGTTATACTGCTTATACTTGTGTGCATTTTGTTTTGCTTGTTTTAGAATAACGTTGGAACAATGTTAGAATAACGTTGGAACAATGTTAGAATAACGTTGGAACAATGTGTTACTGTTAATACTTTTTGTATGTGTTACCAAACTTCGCGCGCAAAATGTGGCAGACTTTTTCACTTAGAAAAAAGTGCGCGTGCCGCCTCAGGTAGGTTTTAAAAATTTCTAGCTCCATAAGAGACACGCGATTCTTGGGCCCGATTCTCGCGCAATCGAAATTCACTTCACCGATTTTCTCCAATTTTTTTTCACAGGTTTACCACGACTTCTGCTTTAAAAAAAATCATAATTGAAAAAGTTCAATTGAACGCATCGATCGATCGAAATGTTTCAATTGTAAATTGGCTTAAACTCATCGAAAAAAATTGGAGAAAATCGGTGAAGTAAACTTCGATTCGATTGCGTGAGAATTGGGCCCCTGCACTCGGTGTTCTTTTTGGCGAACTTGTCAAACATGTTGGCGTACAATTGTTTCTCACGCACACAGTCTAAAACCTTCCCCATTTTTATTTTTTACAAGCTTTTGCCCGCGGCTAAATAGGCGTGAACTTTACACAGTGCTTTTTCCCGGGTTAAAAGGTACCCTACGTCCTTCTCAATACTTCTATGTGTATGCAACATTTCAGAGAGATTGGCTCAGTTCTTCAGACAGATCTGGAGTTATAAGTGTAGTAACTAACACGACTTTCTTTAATATATATAGATATATAGAAGGCATCTAATAACTATCTACATAGAAGTCATGCGAACCTGTTACCTCCGTGTCCTTCTTGGCGAACTTGTCGAACATGTTGGCGTACAGCTGTTTCTCGCGTTGTTGCTGTTTCTGTATCGTGGTGCGACACACGATTATCTGATTGGCAGCCGCCTGACAAAAAAAAAATATATTTAGAAATAAAAATTACCAAATAATCTAAACATTATTTTTCCTGAAGACCAGGTCTTGCTTAGATTTCCACAAGAAGCATATTTTGTTTAGTTGTTTTCAGTTTGGTTAGGACATTGCAGGCTTGAATCACCTGATTGTCTGATAATAAAGATGATTCCGTGCTTTGGATGGCACGTTAAGCCGTTGGTCCCGGCTGCCATCTGGTAGTCGTTAAAGGAACCAAAGGAGGTTGTCGTCAGAGGTTGAGAGATGATTCCGAAGAGCTCTATCACCAAGGTGTGCATGATCAATTGAGCGTGATCACGCGATATAATGATGATGACCATGGTGCGACTGCCGTCTGATCTCCAAACTATAAATTCTCGTTAATATTTTTTCTAGCTATTTAGAGCCCGCTGCTGGGCAAAAGCCTCCCCTCTTTGTTTTTATTCTAGTTTTTATCTTAATTCCTCAAATCATCCGTTTATCACTTTCTAGACATTACGAACAGTATTTATTTGAACATTCTTGCTTCTTAAACAAAAATACAATACTTTAACAGGCTCCAACATGTTCGTTTGTTCACCTTATTCTGTGGCTCGGCCTCCGTAACTGCCTGGAAGTCTTTAAGGGCCAGTTCCGCATCCCCGAGCCCCAGCAGCGCCTGCCCCCTGCGGAACAGACCCTTAACATTGTTGGGGTCGAATTTCAGAGCTTTAGCCGCGTTGTCCTTGGCTTCGAAGTGGTGCGGTGGGGTTACCTTTGAACAAAAAGCATTTCTTTTATTTATTTTCCACATTTACAATGTCATTACAATAAGTACCAATGCGACAGAATAACCCCGTATTAAGAAACGTTTGTTAAGCCTATTTTGCTAAAATGTGTTTCGTCTCGTTCTTTCACGTGAAGTGTCGGGTAAGAGAGAAAGAGCCATAACATATTTTAGTTAAAATGGGCTTATCAAATGTTTCTCAATACGGGGGTAAAAGTCTTAGAGCAATATCTCAGAGCAACATCTGCGACTTGGAATAGGGGAGTTATGACATAGGCGATGCGGCTAGCAATCCATCACAATTGATTTCCTGTTTCAACTACCATCATGCTTAACGTGGTGTGAGATTATATGACCCTAGGCTCTGTCTACCCGTATGAGATAAAGACAACAAGATAATTTTCTACCTCTAAGGGTTAAATAAAACTAAATAAACTCACCTTGAGATATACAAGTGCGAGGTTCAAGTGTGCTGAAATTAGGAGCTCTTTGGCTTGTTTCTTGTTCTCTTCCGTTTCGCTCGAGTCTTCTGGCATGTCTGAAATAAGAAAAACGATTGAAAACTATTTTACTTGGCCGTTGATTTGTATGTGTCAACAAGTATATACGCATAAAGAATGTTCAATGGCAGGTCACATAAAATCCAACTAAATTAATGAAATATAAATATATAAATATATAGGGACAAATCACACAGATTGAGTTAGCCCCAAAGTAAGTTCGAGACTTGTGTTATGGGATACTAACACAACGATACTATATTTTTTTATATTTTATAACAAATACATATACAGATAAACATCCAAGACCCAGGCCAATCGGAAAAAGATCATTTTTCATCTTGACCTGACCGGGGATCGAACCCGGGACCTTCTGAGTAGCGGTCAGGCATGTTAACCATTACGCCACTGAGGTCGTCATTTGAAGAAATTGCAGTAAAGAAACCTTATACTTGACTTGGCTTTGCTTAGAGATTCTATTAATATTTATAGAGAAATAAGCAGCTCTATCGAGGCTTGGCTAGTTTTTACAGGACATTTTTCGTGGAATAGATTTTCCTTTTGTTTTATTTTTTGAAGTCGGTTGAAAACAGCTCATCCCCTTTCATGTATCCCTAGTCATAGCACTTTTTAGTCAGTTTTTATCAAAAACTGTTATATGTCTGACCATTTTGTTTTGGATCTTTTTCGCATCCTATACTCATCATTGACAAATTGAGAAAAAATTTTTTTACAAACACTACTGAATATTTTTTACATAGACGAAACAATTCTTTGTATGGCAGTTGAATATCTGTATTACTATAGTATTCTAAAATCTGTGCAACTCTTACCAGAAATAAGTGGCACAATCCTCTTATACATCTTGATGGCCAACTGGAATTTATTAGCCTTGAAGTAATTGGTTCCTTTCTCCTTGAAGATCTTCGCCTGTTCCAGTTTCTCCGAGCCGTCCATGGACCACGTTTCCTTTGCCTTCTCGAAGCTGACCAACTTCACGATGTACTCCACGGCCGCGTTTGGAGGCACTCCGAGTTCCGCATTGCCTAAAATCAACCGCAAATTCGTATATTACAATGCCGATTAATGGTAAAATGATTTTAATGGGCCACTTAAAATAAAGGAGATTATGCAATTCAAGTAACATTAAAAAGACATCCGACTCGAAGGACCAATGACCCAGAGTAATAGGAGAAATATCAAGAGAAGTGCCCATAGTACTGGATGGCCTATAGCATAGACTATTGATGTGGGATTTGATGGATTTTACTCCAGCCTCCCATTGTCCACCAAAATGAGGAGATTCCTAAGATAAAATAGGATGAAGATAATGATATTTTAACTCCTAGCCAGCACTTTGGCACTCGTGCGCCTGAAGACGGCGTATCTAGCCTATCATCTATCATTGCATCAAACGTTCGTGCGCATTGACGGCACATTAGTACGATGTTTAGATAGTAATTAATGGCAGCAGGTGCACGAGCTTTCCGCTTATCACACTTAGTGTTAAAAGCTACGACACACGGAAACCGGAAGCGAAGTTTGTATCGTTTTGAGTTTCTATTAAGACTACACGCGCCATCTGGAGCCGTGGCATGTAGTCCTTCATATAAACTTAAAACGATACAAAATGCACGCCAACATCTATGTGTAGCGGTTTTACGGCTGGTTTTGCGCTGCTCCGCATACCAGAGTTAACAAATATACCATCTGAGCCTTATTATAAGGTGGTAGACTTTTATATAGGCAAGACAAAGCACCTTTCTGAGAGACAAACATGAAATATTTTGATGGAGAATGTGACCGTCTTTGTGTCAAATACTTTAAACTAAACTTACCTTCTGACTTGAAGGCATATTTCGGTTGTATAGTGAGCCTGGACTTCTCTCCCTTCTGGAACTTCTCCAACGCTCTCTCGATGCCCTCGCAAATGTTGCTCTCGCTGCCCTCCCCGATGGAGAATGTGACTGTCCTGGTGTCGAATACTTTGCCATCCGGCAGCAGCTTTCCCTCCAGCTCGACTGAAAATGAAAGAATCTTATAAGGTAGTTTATAATTGAATGAGATTTGATCAAAAAAATTAATTTAATAGTTATATATATGAATTGACAAGCGGAAGTGGGTAAAAATCTTGACTTGCAGAATTGACCTTACTTTAAAAATACATACTACAAACATTGCATAAAAGATTGGAAAAACAATGCGCGGCAATTTCAAACATCCATGGTGAAAAAGGGGTGGCCTATTCTTGAACCGGATACCACAGTGGTATAATGAGAAATTCAATCTACTGTCGATTTTAAAGCTCTCGCTATGAATGAAATGAATTTAATGGTATTGTTTTATGTCACTCATCTCGCTATCAAAAAAAACCACAAGCCTTTGTCCTATTGTTTTAAAGGAGAAAGCACAAAACTGGTTAGCAAACAACTAGTGCCTATACCTTTAAATTTGAGGTGGGGGGGGGGGGGGGGATTCTACTCCAAAGTTTATTTTAAAAATGTGGCTGTATGGTTATCACAATATTATTGACATCTGATTCCATAACCCCTTTGACATAAAAGCCAGACCTCTATAGGATGATGACTCAGATGTATAAATAGCCAAAACAGTAAAATTTAAAATCTTAAGAATGCCATTTAGCAATAACAGTCATCTATTAGCGTTTTCACATCCTGAAAATGGATATGAATTGCCTCAAAAATAAAATAAGTATGTATCCAATTTTCAATCAAGTGAAACTTACCAGTCACCAGAGAGCCGTCATTGGGGCTTTCATATTCGGCAGCGCCCTGTTCAATTATGTGTCTCAATATGCCCTTGTTCTTCCCGGGACTCAGATCCTCTACTTTCCAATCTATCATTTCAACCTGTAAGAAAAATATGTAGATTCTACATCTGATGTATAGCTTTTACATCAGACTTTGCTTCTTTGGGACTTTAGGGATTTAAAAAAATACTTTATCCTGAAATGCAGTTTTTACTAAACCTGTAAATCTTTTTACTAAACAAGTTTCCCACACTGATAATTAAAAAATGTTTTATTTTTTCCTTGTTATTTAAAGTGAACTGTGTAGTTTGATGGAAACCACTTAACCACATAGTTCAAGATAAGCAATAATTTGTAAAGAAATAGTTATTGGAAGAGGTTTTTTTTTATAACCATTATTATGTTGTAATGAAATTCACATCACTGTTTCTGACTAAAACTATGTAGATCTAGTTTAATTAAAATATCAATGTAAGTACCTACTCCCTTCTATATTAAAATTCTATTCAACAAAACAAAAAAACAGGAATTTATACCAAACCCTGATGACCCATGATGCCGCCATTTACGATACCAGGCAGTTTACATCCAGTGGATCCACAAAATAAAGTGGTCTATTCTCCAGAGACAATGAATAGAATAGGGAATGAGTGAAAATTTTTAAAATGCTTGAATTTTTTATTTTTTCTGTCGGTAAGAATTTCCTCAATACCAGAAAAAAGTATCAGACTTAGAATCAGCCAACTAATTAAAATTAAATATTATACTTTAATAACGAATTAATGGCATTGCTACAGCCTTTTGCGGTCTATTCCTTTGCTTCGTTCGGTAAAAAAAAATGTCATGTGTTTTAGAAATTTTCACTTATTCCCTATTCACACCTTTTATTGGTATAAACTTCTCTACCACAAATTACTTACCTCAAACTGAAGTGTGGCCATGGGAGGTATCTTCGGAGGACTGCCAGCAGCCCCATACGCATACTCCGGGGCGCAGGTCAACACGCACACCTCGCCTTTCTTCATCGTTGCCACACCAATGTCCCATGCTTTTATTACCACACCTGTTGGCAAAATGGAACTTTAGAAAAACTATTCCTATCCGCTATATCATTCTTCTCGCCATTTATAGTGTGCGAACCAAGGTTCTTTTCATCAAAGTAGTTGTCTTCATAGCCGAGGGTCTTGAGCACTATAATCCAAATTGGCAGCTAGTTTCTTCTAGGCAGATCTATTTTATGCATAGTGTATGATCTCTTGCTATTCGGCCGTCCTAGATACATACATACACATAATTAGTTAATTATTTTTATCTGAACTGAAGTTGGAACCATCTAATTGTCTTTAAAGACATTGAACAAATAAGCATAAATTAATAATTTAAATAAGTTACAATATAGACTTTTGACCTTTACCTTGATTAACAAACCATTTCCTGAAAAAACATTTGATCTGCTTTTTTACATATACTATTTAAAAATATACCAATATTGGACAAGGCCTATGTTAAAGGAATGAATGAATGAACACTTAATTGCAAAATATAGATAAAACATCATTAGATTATACAGGACCAGAGATAAAATGAGTATTTAGGTGGACTTATCGCTAATGGAATTTCATCCAGCCAGCCTCAGGGACAAGTTGTTCCAGGAAATTAAGATATCATACTTCATGGGCTCAAGGCGCAGTACCATAGATAGTACAGTGGCAAACACACACAATCTGTGTGATTTCATAACTGTGCACTCATCTTCAAAGTATGGTGGTGGCTTCTTTACGAAGCACAGTTAATTCCATGGGTAAAATCAGACAAGTTGTACAAACATGTGCATTTTATGAGATGTGATGACTTACACCCATATTCTCAAACGTTTCCTCAAACTCGACTCAATCTCACTCGACCTCAATGGTATTCATAGTTGACACTAGCTTCCCCACCTTAAGGAAATTACTCAATGAAGGTGAGGAACGAACTGTCAAATATAAGGTAGGTCGAGAGGTACCTTAAGGAAGCCCCAAACATTTTGTTTAATGAAAAGAAGTGCTTTTATTGAGAACCAGATTTTAAAGAACTTGTACCCACTATAATTAGTTCTTTGTGTATTAAGTATTTTGTTGTTTTATAATAAATCTATGCCAGTAAGCTAAAATTGAAAAAGAAACTGTCAAAAACTCTCTTTCCGCCAAAAAGTTCAGCGGTTTACCAACATACAGAAATGAATGTGATGTCATTTCTTGACTTCCTCACTGGAGTTTCCTCAAGGAAACAATCAAGAATACCATTATCAAGGAAAGTTGGAGGTCTTCCTTGAGGTGTCCCCGAATGAGGTTGAGTGGAGGCGACCTATGAGGAAACGTTTGAGAATATGGGTGTTAGTTCTGGTTGCTAGAAGTCCCTTAATGCAGACCGCTTGCTGATTCAATAGGTCAACGTTAAAATATTATAATGATTCTTTGATTTTAATACCAAACAAATTTATATGTTACCTACCTACATCTTGATGATACACAAGTGAAAACACGAAATACCTCCACATATTCATAAAATATAGTACGCATGGTAAATATTAAGCTGATTATTGCATGTTAACTACAAAAATAAAATTTAGACGTAAAAGTAATGAAAACTAACCTTTGCCAAGTTGAAATTCAAATGGCTCGTTTCTATCCTTGCTGGAGTCAAATTTGGTGCCATCCAGCAACGTGCCAGTGTAGTGCACGGTCACCTGGCAGCCAGGATTGGGAGTATCGGTGCCCTCGCCCTCCTTGATGATTCGCTTTAGCACACCGCGGTCTCCAGCCTTTGTGATGTCTACTCCTTGGTCAACGGTCATTTTTAAAACGATTATTGATTAATAGTTATTTATTACAAGACAAAAAGATAATGAAATGGATTTGCAAACTTCGCAGTCGAAATTTTACACGAAATTATTTTTCTCGAAAACTCCTTGCCTTCCGCGCCGCGCCGTCGATTCCACAGACTAGACTAGGGAGGCGATACTTTTTTTTTTAAATAGTTTTTACGGCCATGGAATCTAGTCCTTTAAGGCCTTTCTTGAATTTATTAATCTTCTTCAGTCCTACTTAAGTCAGTTGAGTCAAAAATAATTTGTGCATAATATTGGTGGTTTATTATTCACAAAGTGTTCGTGAACAAGCGTGAGTGTTGGGAAGTGATACAGTGTCGATTACGTGACTTTTTATCTTTGTTACCAAAATCTCCATGATATAGTTAAGTGAAATTTTCCCACCGCTTCACTTAGCCATCTGACTCAGACTAGACTTACTTACTTGACTTGAATTTTTGACTCGACTGACTTAACTAGGACTGAAGAAGATTAATAAATTCAAGAAAGGCCTTAAAGGACTAGATTCCATGGCCGTAAAAACTATTAAAAAAAAAAGTACTCTGTGGTGTTGCCATTACCACAGTATACCTGTGCCACAGACTAGGGAAGAGATACTATTGTACTGTGCCATTACCATGACATTTCACAGTACTTATTAAATCATCACATTAAATTATTTTTATTTTACGAATACCTATTCTATTTTAAAAAATAAACTAATTAATATAAAAACTAAATACTTAGATATATTAAACTAAATAAAATATAAAGTTTCTTCCATGCTGGTCTGGGAGAAAAAGAAAAACATAGAATGTACCAGCTGCTTCTCTTCCCGCGCAAGCCGTAAAAGTCGTCTGTCGGCGATTTCCTCCGAATGGGGAAATCATGACATAGGCGATGCGGCTAGCAACCCATCACTATTGATTTCCTGTTTCAACTACCATTATACTAAACGTGGCCTAAGGTCTTATGGCCCTAGGCTCTGTCTACCCCGCATGGGATAAAGACGTGATTATATGTATGTAAATAAAATATAGAACCCAAATAGCTGTCGTCGCAATTAGGTAAATTGCCCAAGAGGCTGGCTGCATTGCCACGTTGTAAATCCAGACTAATACGCTAACCAAAATAAGCGCCGGCCTTTGGGTCACCAGAGGCGTCAAATAAGCGTGCGGTGCGGATTTCTTTAAATAAAACTTTTACATCCGCAGTATCCGCACCCCAAGGCCCACCCAAGGCCCCAAGGTCTCCATAGCAAAAGGCGTAAATATGTACGACTCTCCTAGAGCTGCATATTTACGCCTCTTATTAGCCTTTCACAGTACTTTTTTATTGGATTAAAATCTATAAAAATTAAAAAAGACGTTTTCAAATTTTTTTTTGTGTCTAAAATGACTTCGACTAATTAGTTGCCTTGCCAAATATACATAGGTACCTAGTTAGTTATAATCCTTGCACTACCCAAGTGGCTTTCCATTCCCACCATCTCTTCAAACCATGCAAGATCCAGTGAGTAAGGGAGATGTCGCCTTACATCATGTAGCGCTGTCTCGCTTACTCACTGGATCTTGCATGGTTTTAAGAGATGGTGGGGTATTAATAGCGTTGTTTTTTTATTATATGGGTAATAAAGATAGTTTGTATTAAGTAGACCTTTAGGAACAGAATTTATTATTGTTATAGTACTAACTAACTAGTGGTTCTGTGAACAGTAGACCTCGCGAACCTCATCCGTTAACCCCCTTTTTGTTTTTTTTATTACTCTATATAGAGTAAATATAGGTATTTCTTATTCTGTTAATTTTTTCCCTCGTATATTCTCAAAAGGATTTTTTCTATATTTTTTTATTTTGCCATATTGTCCTATTCTGGTCAGACGGTCATATACAGTCATATAAAAACAAAAAAAAAAAAAAAATGACCGAAAACGAATTCAAAGCGCAAAGTTGTAAAAGAACAAATACCATGCGGCCAGTGGTATAAGCAATATAACAAATAGCAAACTACCCCCATTTTTGCCCCCATTTTCCTTCCAATCAAAAAACGCCCTCGACAAAAAATTGCAAATAAATCAAGGAACACGTGTGTCAAGTTTCATTAAGATCCGTTCTTAAACAACGTCACAGAAAACTTTCCCCCTTTTTACCCCCCTTTTCCCTCCAATCAAAAAAACATTAAGATCCGTTCAGAAATGCGACCTCTAGCCCGGAACAAACAGACAGACATCCGGACAAAAGCAAAATTTGCCAGTCTCGAAATGGAGACTCTCGCTCGCTTCGCTCGCTCGGTCAACTACTAACTTGGGGTCTAAAGCCATACTTTCGGACTATGGGTTTGGTGGTTGCAATTGCAACTAGGAAAATGTTAGAATGTTAATAATGATGACAAAGACTACACTTTGACACAACTTTAATTATCTAAATAATTAATAATTTATTATAAAACAACCATCAGTCTTCTTGACTACAATAATAAAATGTATAGATTATAAACAGAAAATAATTAGGATGTTTCAATAAAAAATGGAATGCCTCAAAAACAATACTTTTGAAGAATTTGATGCTGATTAATTTTAAACTAGTCATCTGTAAATAAAGATATTGGGAAGGCAGGCAGCAGTCACTTCCCAAATATCACTCGAATGATACTGTGTAGGCTGAACTGCGTGAGATGGGCGCTGTAAACAGGCGAGTCATTGCCTATTTACATCGCCCATTTCTGACAACTGAGAAAACTGTGGCGCTCTCTCATTTTGAAGTTTCCTGAGCCAGCGAAGTATCATAAATCAATAATTTATTGTAAAACACAGAATTATCATGGTAATTAATTAAGCAACTAATTTAATTTCTCAACTACCAGATGAACAATAGAACCCAACATCAACCACCAGGGGGGTAACTATCGTCAAGATACAGTGAGTAAGGAAGACAGCACAATACATGATGTAGAGTGATATCTCCCTTACTCAATGGTTCTTGAAAGGTTTTTAGAGATGATGGTAAGGCACCAGGGCGGTTACTAGGTAGTAAGCCACCAGTGGGTGCAGAGATTAAAGTGAAATTAATACCAGCTGTTCAGATTTTAATATACATGAGTAATTCTCATTGAGTACATTCATTATCTTTTTAAACTACATAATATTTTGTACATTGGTAAACATTTGTACATTTTCAAAAATATTTGTTAGCATTTAGAACATTTTCATAGCAATTTGATGGCTATTTCATGTAATCTTAAGCCATTTGGATTGCATTTTTCTATTAAAAATTAGTTTCTATATAAGTACTGAGAATCCAGACACCATAGTAAAACTATTGTCCATGCCATACCCAGGTACCACCTAGTCGTTAAGGCGTTAAAAAAGTGAAACTAACATTCAAATTATTTTTCTTTTTAAGCCATAATGGCTTTATTTTATGGACTCTATATTAACTTTGCCCAGTACTTGGCCACCTCTACTGCCTGGTCGTTTGCCTCATTCAAGTCCCCCATTGTGGAGGAAACAGGGCAGCCGGTTGACAGTCAAATTCAAATTATATTAGTTAATTAAAAGTTGGAGAAAAAAAAAACCATCAGCAATATAAAGGGCCAATGTAGGCTCCTTCATATTGCTGATTACACATTACATCGACAAATCCATTCGTTATTATTGATTTTGAATTCATTACTGCACATTACAAAAAACAACCACTTACAAAGGAAGTACAAAAGTGAGAAATATAAGGCAGGAAGTGAATATATAACAATTTCAGGTTTCACTCAACAAACATTTTCACATTTAGAAACAAAATGTCTGTGATTGGAATGGCTCTGTGACAATAATTTCTGGCTAGATTCATGTAACCACTCATCAGAACCGTCGCAGCAGTCACAAATACCGTCGTTGACTTTACTGGACGAGATCTTATTGATGAGCACAGGTTTAGCGCGAGGCTGAGTCTCACAATAAAAAGTTCCATTAACACAAGCCCTGGTGCTGGGCTCGTCTGTAGCGTCTTCACAGTCGCAATAATCGTCATTCACTTGCTCGTAAGGAATCTTCTTATCCGAATATAAACACTTGAATTCTCCTCCATCCGGCCTGTACAAAGGCATCGACTTGTAGTAAACACCATGAATAACACCATTTTCGTTTATAAATCTATCTGCCTCAGAACGAATATGTATCACATTTCTATTTACGTGGTCCACAATCGGTATGATTCGGTTAGTATTTCTTGTTTCTGTAGATAATGTCATGAAGAAATACAGCTGATAAACTATAAAACACGAAATCATACATATTGTTATGACTATAACATTTTTCTTCTTTTTCAAACTCATAATCACGGCATAAACCATTACGATTGATGTCTTTATTGTCGTCTATCAAGCATAGCATAGAATACTACAAAAAAACAAATTATTCTGTAAATAGATTGATAACGTTTTTCTTTAATGTTTACTCAGCTGATTAATTGTAATCACAAACTAATTTTTTTTTAAATATGTTTTACGGCCCTGGAAACAAGTCCTTTAAGGCCTTTCTTGAATTTAAACAGATTTACTTTAATAGAGATACTATTGATAATAAACTATTGTGAATCTACCGCTGAGTCCGCTGAAGAATTTATGCACAATTTATGTCAAAGTCAAACAAAACCAAGTTAAATCAAAACAAGACATCAAATCGATGGTCGAATCCGAAGTATCAAAACAAAAATGCAAAACACTGACGCTTTTCCACGTCATTGTCAAGGCAACTTTTTTTTTTTGAGAGCCTTGGATACAAGTCTTTTGCCTTTTCTAACCATAATCGCATATTGCGAATATGCGATCCAAAAACGAGCAATGCAATGCAAAATAATTTGTCTAATCCGTATAAAATAGTGATATGAATGACTTTATCTATCCATGATGTACGTAGTTACTTTACGTACAACATGCGGCTTACTACAAACTTAAAACCATGCAAGAACGATTGAGTGAAGGGGATGTCGCCTTACATCATGTATTGCGCTGTCTCGCTTACTCACTGGAACTTGCATGGTTTTAAAAGATGGTGGTAAGCGACCAGAAGAAGATTAATAAAGGCCATAAAGAACTAGTTTCCATGGCCGTAAAAAGTATTAAGAAAAACAGCAAGCTGTCAGTTTTGACGTCTCTGACGTCTGTCTGTTTTATTGTGAGTGAACATTTTCATGAGATAATTTTATTTTGTTTCTTAAAATCAAAATAATATAAGTTTTGTTGCTGTTATGATACTTATTTAGACCATCCTACTGTACTAGTCTTTAAGATGAGTTATCTTACTGTTGATCACCCGGGTACCTCCACTACCAAAACCGAGGAATCCAGTGAAGCCAATGATGATTTGGAGGTAAGTTTTTAAGCATACTTTTAAATACCGTGGCCGAATCACATTTGCTTAAAGAATACAGCTATTATATGATGTAAGCATGTCTCAACCAAAAAATTGTTAGATTAAGGTGTCTGCTACATCTGAGATAGAACCACACGGAACACTCTTTTCTGGCCCTGAACAAATCTTGTCTCACCCTTTCAGTAAAAATGTTATTATTTATCTAAATATCTGATCTGTCTGTATTATTTTTTTGTATTGTCGTAAAATTACAAGTTATCTTTGAAATAAGTCAGTTTGCACTTTCTTTCTTTCAAGTAGTTAACTAGTAAATAAATGTTAATGATCTTGCTTATTTAGACATACAGTACAGCTAAAATTCATGGCTTGCATCAAAATAATTTATTTATTTTCTAAGATCTTACAGAAAAATAAATTACAATAACACAAAACATTTGCGACTATGCTTTTATTAAATACTAGCTGTTCTCTGTGGTTTTACTCACTCTTGTGTGACTGTACTATAACCTCCAAGCAAGAATCATTTTACCTCAATGCTCTTATTCTTTTTACAAATTTTAAATACTCTTTTTTTATATTCAGCCAGCCTCATTACAACACATAATAATGATAAATAGATGGATGATTATATCAAAATAATAAATAATAGTAGTTAAAAGTTTACATTATGTTATCTATGTGTGCAATAAAGCACCAGTAAAATTGTAAGGATCCAATCAGGCCTGGTTACAGATTATCAATTTTTTTTACAGATAGATAATTCCAAGAGTGTGTTGCTCAAAATAGCCACCCTGTATGCGGAGCAGTTGATGAGCGATCTCACCCTACAGGTGGCAGGGGTGGGCTACCCCGCCCATAGACTGATACTGTGTGCCAGTAGTGAAGTGTTTCAGGTTGATATTTTTTTTTTTATATTTATGAAAAACTTACAGCTAATTTTACAATGATAGAACTTACAGCAGAAGTAAATATGGCCAAATACTAGTTTGTCTTCCCTATGGCCAATCTCTGCATGTGACTGATAAATAATCAGTCTGTTGCTTAGATTAAGTACCTATAGATGTAGAGATGATTTGTTATTTTGTGAAGAAAAGACATGGTGTATAGGAAAGTCTATGAAAACAATATGATGATAAAAAATGTATCTATGGTCGGTTGGTCAGATATATTTTTGTCTTTGTGGCCATTTTTCTTTACTTGGCCAAAACTGAGGCCAAACAAAGAGTAAATTCTTCTTTTTTGTAATAAATAAATAAATAAATATATAGGGACAAGTCACACAGATCAAGTTAGCCCCAAAGTAAGTTCAAGACTTGTGTTATGGGATACTAACTCAACGATAATATATTTAATAACAAATACATATATAGATAAACATCCAAGACCCAGGCCAATCAGAAAAAGATCAATAGTAATACATGTGTTTTAAAGACAAACTCAATTCAAATATTATGATTAGTGTTAGTGCACCGGTGGATTGTGATATTTAGCTGGCATAAGTGAACATCCACAAAGTTCGGTTTGATTTTCTGTCTCATGTGTGGCAATGCTATGGGAAAATCTAAAGGTACTAAATCTATGGTCTATTGTCTTCAGGTGATGTTGATGAACAGAGAATGGAGTGAGTGGCGTGAGAGTCGCATCGTGCTGCAGGAGGATCCTTCCGCAGCCGCTGTCTTCCCACATTTCTTAAAGTGAGTACTGAAATGGTTTCACTAATAGAAAAACTTGGATTTGGGTTGCTTATTGCTTTAATTTTACTTTAATCCTAACGCAGTCGCTAGCGTCTGCGTTAAGAAAAACTCATACTAGGGGCACATATTTAATAATTTGTCATTGACGCAAAAAGAACAAGAAGATTAAAGAGTGTTCCTTTTCAGATATTTTTACACGGGCCAAATAAAGATATCGTACCAGACTGTACTGCCGGTGCTCTCCCTAGCAGACAAGTATAATGTTAAGGTTGGTATTTGTTTATATCTGTGAGTCTAAAAACGCCACTTTGAGCAATTCATCGAATCGAATTCATATTACGAATTCCTTAGCAATTCCTATTTCTTTCAATTTTTTTGAAGAGGAATTGCAAAGTTTAGTTGGCCATTTTACAAAAAATAGAGGAATTGCTACAGAATTGCTAAGGAATTCGTAAAATGAATCGATTCGATGAATTGGCGATCATAAAAAAAAACAGCTTAAATTAAGTTCAGTTTGTAGCTAACCTAGTTTTAAAAAGTGCAATAAAGAGTTTTTCTATTCTATTTAGAATTGATTTGGTTAAATTAAATTTTAAATAAATAGATACTTAGATACGATACAAGTAACAACTAGTAAGATAAAAATATCTTTCTCTTACTAGGATTTAGTCACGTTGTGCCTCAGTTTTATGTCAACACACGTGGCTCAAGCTGCCAAGCGAGGTCAGCTTATAGCGTGGATGCAGTACACTCAGGCGTGCTCACATGATGACGTCGCTAGGGTAAGTTCGTCATATTGTTTGGTAAGTTCGTCTTAATGTTTGGTAAGTTCGTCATAATGTTTGGTAAGTTCGTCATAATGTTTGATAAGTTTGTAATAATGTTTGGTAACTTCATCATATTCTTTGGTAAGTTTGTCAGATTGTTTGGTAAGTTCGTCATATTGTTTGATAAGTTCGTCATAATGTTTGAGAAGTTCGTCATAATGTTTGATAAGTTCGTCATATTGTTTGATAAGTTCGTCATATTGTTTGATAAGTTCGTCATAATGTTTGGTAAATTCGTAAACAATTTCACATGCTTATTGATAAGAGCATAATAAATCCTAATCCTAACTTCCTAATCCTATCCTAACTAATATTATAAATGTGAAAGTGAGTTTGTTTGTTTGTTACGTCCTATCTACTGCACCAATCTTCCTGAAATTTCGCATTCACATAGATAGAAGTATTGAGAAGGACATAGGATACCTTTCATCCCGAGCAAAGCAATGTTCCCGAGGGAAATTCATGCGGGCGAAAACTAGTCGAATTATATTTAGGATGTATTTGTAAGTACTTCATTTTCAGTGATATACCCCTAAAAACCATATGATATTTGACAAAGACGAAATTTTGATTTAGCATTCTTATTAAATTGAAATATTCCTAAAACACTTAATTTCCCCCACCAGGCGTGTCAGAACTTCGTGAAATGGAACCTCGAGTGGGTTTGGTCTGACAGCGACTTGGAGCAACTCGAAGGTGAGACGCTGGTCCACTTGCTGCAGCAGAGTGATCTGGTGCTGCACAACGAGATGAGTTTGTATGGGTGAGTGGTTTGGCCGCGGTGACCGCTTGCCATTCAATTCAAATTCAAATGTTCATTGGTACGTCATCAGAAACGTAACCATATATGGTTACGTTTCTGTTGTTTAAAATAATAATAAAGTTCATGACATTAACCACATTATACAAAATATTAAGGAATTAAACAAAATTAATCTATCAGCAAGCTTATTTCAAAATAATACTAAAAAAATATTGTTAATGATCGCCGTTATAAAAAAATAATATTATATTTAAATCTATACAAACAATAATAAAAAATCCATACTAATATTATAAATGCGAAAGTCTGTCTGTCTGTCTGTCTTTCTGTCTGTCTGTCTGTCTGTCACCTCTTCACGGCTAAACTGCTGGACCGATTGTGATGAAATTTGGTAGGGATGTAGTTAACGACCTGAGGTCAAACATAGGCTACTTTTGGGCGCGATATAACCGAGTCCCACGCGGGGCGAAGCCGCGGGGAACAGCTAGTTAAAAATATGTCATCTGACCGCGAGTTTCTTATTTTTACCCGACTAGGGCGAAGCCAAAAGGAAGGGTAATGATTTTGGCAGTCTATGTATGTATGTATGTAAGTATGTATGTATGTATGTTCACCGTAGCGCCTAAACTACTGGACCGATTTAGATAATGTTTTGGGAAATCTTTATATTTTTTTATTGGGTTTAACGTGTTGCATAAAAAATAATCAAATATATTTATTTATCTATCTATTTACTTTTAAAATCGCAGGTGTTTATACATCACAGACTTTTGTAAGGCTTGCACGGGGATATTGATCTTACACAAAATATAGGCCATTTGGAGATGTTTTTTTGTTTATTAATAAAACATAATTATTATTTAGGTTTATTGTGCGGTGGCTCAATAAGCAGCGCGAGCGATTGAACGAGAGCGATTTGAGCGAAACAGAGCAGAAAGCGCACTGGGAGTCACTTATTGCCGCTGTCTTTTCACATGTCAGGTAATTATAAAATAAACTTATTTATTTATTTAATTTATGTACACTCAAATGCAAACATAGGACACTTTAAATTAGGAAATTTTGTACAAGGGTGCTACTTATTTCTATAGAAATGTCTTTCAGTAAACCCGCGATAGGAGACTAAAAACAAAAAGGCAGTTGTTCTAGTGAACTTTTTTTCCTATTTACCCTAAGTTTGCTTGAAAAAAGTTTTATTATTGACTAGCAGGCCATCCCGGCTTCGCCCTTTGTACACACATAGCCTATGTCACTCGGGGATAGTGTGGCTTTCCAATGGTGAATGCATTTTGCAAATCGGTCTAGTAGTTTCGAAGCCTATTCGATACAATCTGACTGTGTCATAATAAAAATAATTTAATACAAATACAAAAATACAAATGTTTTTATTTTGCCATAAATGTGGTACACAGGTAGATGTTATATGAAATAATATGATATTGATAAATAATGATGATATGTAAATGTATAAAGTTAGTATGTTTCTCACATTTCACCAGACACTGGCAACACTGGTTTTGTGCTTCGGAAGGCACGTTAAGCCGTTAGTCCCGGCTGCCATTTGGTAGTCGTTAATGGAACCACGTCAGAGCCTAGAGACGGTTCCGAAGAACTCTGACACTAGGGTGTGCATGGTCGATTGACCATGTCACCTATACACAATGATTATGAAATCTTACGATTTCAGATTCCCAATGATGTGTCCGAAACAGCTAGCCAAGTTGTTGTTATGTCCGCTGATACAGGAGCACAAGGAGTTCTTTATGGAGCGGATGGCCATAGCTATGAGCTATCAATCCGGTAAGTTGTTTATGGCAGACTCCCACAGCTAGTAATGGGCCAAAAATGGTTAAAAAAATCGTAATTTTTACCGTTTTTTTCTATAAACCACGAATATTTTCTATCGTGGTTTATAGTAAACTAACTTTCGCCCACAGCTTCGCCCGCATGAATTTCGTGCTTCTTTCCCGGGAAAAAAGGTACTATGTCCTTTTCAAAACTCCTAGCTTTGTGTATGCGAAATTTCAGGATGAATTGGTTTAGTAGATAGGGCGTGAAGAGTTAACAAACAAACAAATATACAAACTCACTTTCGCATTTATAATATTAGTTGGGATAAAGATATAATAGTAGATTCTTATACAAGGGTGGAAACTAATAATTCCTGTGCGAGTTATGTAGACTTATGACTTAGATTACGAATTATTACTTTTCATTCCAAATATATAGAAACTAAAATATATATATTTATTTTAAATTATTCATAACTAGCGACCCACCCCGGCTTCGCATGGGCATAAAAACCTTCCTCTTGAATCACTCCTATCTATTAAAAAACCGTATCAAAATCCGTTACGTAGTTTTAAAAATTTAAGCATACATTGGGACATAGGGACAGAGAAAGCGACTTAGTTTTATACTATGTAGTGAAGATAAAAACATGAGTGGTGCCTATATAAGTTAAATTTCTCCCCTTGCAGGTCAATACGAGCGCGTATCAGAAATCCAGCAGACTGAAGCTGGCCGGATGCTTTTCACTCCCAGACTTTACACTGAAGATATATGGGGCTCTGTGCTAGCCGTAGACAATTTCCATTCCCTACCGAGCTATCACACACGGACGTTCATGTTTTCCACTAGGAGATGTGTTGCTGATCACGACAGTCACGATAAATTGACAGAGTGGTCGTTGGATTTGTATCCGAAGGGGGTTTGGTTTAGGAAGAGCTTGTTGATCGTTTGGGCTGGGACTTATGACGTATGTATTCTTCGTTTTAATGCCTCATTTATGTTTCCCACAAGGAAATGCGTAGCTAGCTTTGAGCATTAAGCCACCGGAGTTGGCACTGACAGGCCCGCCTATGCCAAATGTATATGACCGCCGGTCATACTGCCTGTGCTTTGTTTTCTACAAGAACGTAGCTAACTTTGAGCATTAAGCCGGAGTTGGCACTGACAGGCCTATGCCAAATGTATATGACCGCCGGTCATACTGCCTGTGCTTGTGGGCGTGTATTCTTTGCTTGTGTTGGATAATATTGTTAAGTGTGTGCGTAGCGACGTAATCGAATATTTCATTAGTGTTAATACTTATTGCGCGTGTTTCCTCACCCCGCGCGCAGGAAGTGGCTGACTTTTTCACGTATAAATAAATACGCGTTCCGTCTCCGGTTGGTTTAATACTTTTCTTCCTCTTGCTCAGAAATTTCTGGCCTAAGACACTAATGTAATTTAAAAAAATACATTGCCGACCGCAATGTACACGTTTTCGTACATTAGGTATTTTAGTTTCACTCTCGCCAGCCTACCAGAAAAAACTTATTCTAGCGGATATAATGGAAATTGCTATACACCTTTGTTAGGTTGGTACTTACTATTAGTTCTTTTATCGTTTAAAAATATGTATGAACATTTCGAAAAGTTTGAAAAAAGAACACAGTAAATGCTAGCTTGTTGTTGACGCCATTTTAAAATTTAATACGATGTTGTTTCGTCTCAAGAGGATTTTAGAGGAAGTAAAGTACCATACAAGCCTCGACCGAAATTGGTTTTTACGTCCTGGTATTTTAAAAGGCCTCTGCTTCGCCTCGATCTTTTAAAAGCACTTGACAAGGCCTCAGCTGAGCTTAAATGGCTTCATTTCTGGCCTCGATAGTAATGTACTATTGTGTTAATTAATAGATGAAATAACTATTGTCTACAGGTACCTGAGGTGGTATTAAGAACAGTTCGTATCTCCATCACGTGTCAAAATGTCCCCGATTCAGTTCCCGACGAGTATGGCGGGGAATATGAGCCCGACGTGCGTGTTAAGGTGAGAAATTTATGAAATGTAAGCACCGTGTAAATGAAGATGAGAAATATGTGACGTGCGAATATAGTTAAGAAATGTGTGACGTGTGAACAAAAATGAGAAATAGTGGCGTATGAGTGAAGGTGAGAGATTGACTAGCCAGACAAAAAATATGTGACGTGCAAGTAAGTATAGGTAAGAAATGTGAGACGTGCTAGTTTAGGCAAGAAATATGTGATGTGCAAGCAAGTATAGATGAGAAATGTGCATGTAAGTATGGGTGAGAAAAGTGAGAAGTGCTAGGTTAGGCGAGAAATATGTGACGTGCAAGTAAGTATAGGTGATAAATGTGAGACGTGCTAGTTTAGGCGAGAAATATGTGATGTGCAAGCAAGTATAGATGAGAAATGTGCATGTAAGTATAGGTGAGAAAAGTGAGAAGTGCTAGGTTAGGCGAGAAATATGTGACGTGCAAGTAAGTATAGGTGATAAATGTGAGACGTGCTAGTTTAGGCGAGAAATATGTGATGTGCAAGCAATTATAGATGAGAAATGTGCATGTAAGTATAGGTGAGAAAAGTGAGAAGTGCTAGGTTAGGCGAGAAATATGTGACGTGCAAGTAAGTATAGGTGATAAATGTGAGACGTGCTAGTTTAGGCGGGAAATATGTGACGCGCAAGTATTAGTGAGAAATGTGAGACGTGCTAATTTAGGTGAGAAATATGTGACGTGCAAGGAAGTATAGGTAAGAAATAACGCTTTATAGGTAACTAGCTGTTCCCCGCGGCTTCGCCCCGCGTGGGACTCGGTTATATCGCGCCCAAAAGTAGCCTATGTTTGACCTCAGGTCGTTAACTACAACCCTACCAAATTTCATTTACACAATCGGTCCTGCAGTTTAGCCTTGAAGAGGTGACAGACAGACAGACAGACAGACTTTCGCATTTCTAATATTAGTATTGATTAGTATTGATGTGCATTCGCGCTAATGTTTACATTTTAAATATGTTGTTTTTGCAATAAATGTACATCTATATTGCACATAGTATTTTATTAGGTGGACACAAATCAACTGCAAATATTTTAAGGGCCAATTTAGAACAACTTTTCCAAATAAACTTGTATCAATCATTTTTTTTTTTAATTTTAGATATGTTTATTTGAAAAAGTTGTTTAGTATAGTAGTCTGAATCTGCCCTTAAAATATATGCAAATGATATTCGTTATCGAATTTTATAATTTCAGATCGGCATACTGGTGTGGGGAGTTCAGAAAGGGGTGGAACATGTCTCAAACGTTGTTGAACGGGTTCATCGGTTTTCATCGCAAAATAGGTATTTGTTTTTTTCTTCTTCGATTGAGCGCGTTTCCCGTTATAACCTATTTTTTTAAAAATAAGCCAATAAGTTTCAATTAGAAGACTGCCCCTGTCAATATGGCGTTTGCCTTATTATCTATCCCCCAATTCACAACATAAAATTTTTTTATAGGTACCTCAAATTGTTAACTATTTTGAAGTTTGCGCATTTATACAGTACTAGCTGTTCCCCGCGGCTTCGCCCCGCGTGGGACTCGGTTATATCGCGCCCAAAAGTTGCCTATGTTTGACCTCAGGTCGTTAACTACATCCCTACCAAATTTCATCACAATCGGTCCAGCAGTTTAGCCGTGAAAAGGTGACAGACAGACAGACAGACTTTCGCATTTATAATATTAGTATGGATATGGATAATTAAAAAATTGAGGTGTCAAATGTCATTGTCAAATCACAAAGAGATAGGCTGTGGTTTGAGCATTCCTATCATCCTCCTATCACCTTAGATCATGTACCCTTGGCTGGTAGTGTCCGGCAAGCCACAAGAAGATGAATGTAATCGCGACATTGCGTTGTGTCAGGGTGTTGAACATCGACGGCGCGCTGGACTTCGACGAGCTGAACAGCCCGCTGTACTCGCCCAACCCCGCGCCAACACCTGCGCCCGCGCACAAGCACACCGGGTGAGTCGTGCCATACAGTAGTGGTGCTGTGACCCTCCTCCGTTAAACAGTTTCCCTTTCCCTTTTCATAACTATATAGGTACTAGCTTTTACTAGGCTTCGCCCGCGTGAATTTCCCCTCGGGAACAGTTTTTCCGGAATGAGAAGTATATGTCCTTCTCGATACTCCTAGCTATGTGTATGCAAAATTTCAAAAAGATTGGTTCAGTAGATAGGCGGTGAAGAGATAAAAATCAAACAAACAAACTCACTTTCGCATTTATAATATTAGTTAAGAAGGATTTACCATTCTGTAAATTTTTTCCCTCGTATATTCTTAAAAGATATTTTTTACATAGTTACTTTACTACCTATTCTGGTCAGACGGTCCATATAAAACAAAAACATGGCAGGATGGCTTTTTTGCAAAATAAAACACGTTAATAAAGTATAAAAATAAGTAAACCTAATTATAAAAAATGAAATTAAAATTAAAATATACCTAAATAATATAAATTAAAATATTTCTGGTTTAGGTAGGTTTTTGCTGGTCTACACTGGGTGTGGTCTACATCTCGATGTCAAACACTGGGTGTGGTCTACATCTCGGAGTCAGACACTGGGTGTGGTCTACATCTCGATGTCAAACACTGGGTGTGGTCTACATCTCAAAGTCTGACACTGAGTGTGGTCTACATATCGATGTCAGACACTGGGTGTGGTCTACATCTCGGAGTCAGACACTGGGTGTGGTCTACATCTCGATGTCAAACACTGGGTGTGGTCTACATCTCGAAGTCTGACACTGAGTTTGGTCAACATCTCGGAGTCAGACACTGGGTGTGGTCTACATCTCGATGTCAGACACTGGGTGTGGTCTACATCACGATGTCAGACATTGGGTGTGGTCTACATCTCGGAGTTAGACACTGGGTGTGGTCTACATCTCGATGTCAGACATTGGGTGTGGTCTACATCTCGGAGTTAGACACTGGGTGTAGTCTACATCTCGGAGTCAAACACTGGGTGTGGTCTACATCTCGATGTCAGACACTGGGTGTGGTCTACATCTCGATGTCAGACACTGGGTGTGGTCTACATCTCGAAGTCAGACACTGGGTGTGGTCTACATCTCGGAGTCAGACACTGGGTGTGGTCTACATCTCGGAGTTAGACACTGGGTGTGGTCTACATCTCGGAGTCAAATACTGGGTGTGGTCTACATATCGATGTCAGACACTGGGTGTGGTCTACATATCGATGTCAGACACTGGGTGTGGTCTACATCTCGGAGTCAAACACTGGGTGTGGTCTACATCTCGATGTCAGACACTGGGTGTGGTCTACATATCGATGTCAGACACTGGGTGTGGTCTACATCTCGATGTCAGACACTGGGTGTGGTCTACATCTCGATGTCAGACACTGGGTGTGGTCTACATATCGATGTCAGACACTGGGTGTGGTCTACATCTCGATGTCAGACACTGGGTGTGGTCTACATCTCGATGTCAGACACTGGGTGTGGTCTACATCTCGATGTCAGACACTGGGTGTGGTCAACATATCAATGTCAGACACTGGGTGTGGTCTACATCTCGGAGTCAGACACTGGGTGTGGTCTACATCTCGATGTCAAACACTGGGTGTGGTCTACATCTCGAAGTCAGACACTGGGTGTGGTCTACATCTCGATGTCAGACACTGGGTGTGGTCTACATATCGATGTCAGACACTGGGTGTGGTCTACATCTCGATGTCAGACACTGGGTGTGGTCTACATCTCGGAGTCAGACACTGGGTGTGGTCTACATCTCGATGTCAAACACTGGGTGTGGTCTACATCTCGAAGTCAGACACTGGGTGTGGTCTACATCTCGATGTCAGACACTGGGTGTGGTCTACATATCGATGTCAGACACTGGGTGTGGTCTACATCTCGATGTCAGACACTGGGTGTGGTCTACATCTCGATGTCAGACACTGGGTGTGGTCTACATCTCGATGTCAGACACTGGGTGTGGTCAACATATCAATGTCAGACACTGGGTGTGGTCTACATCTCGATGTCAGACATTGGGTGTGGTCTACATCTCGGAGTTAGACACTGGGTGTAGTCTACATCTCGGAGTCAAACACTGGGTGTGGTCTACATCTCGATGTCAGACACTGGGTGTGGTCTACATATCGATGTCAGACACTGGGTGTGGTCTACATCTCGATGTCAGACACTGGGTGTGGTCTACATCTCGGAGTCAGACACTGGGTGTGGTCTACATCTCGATGTCAAACACTGGGTGTGGTCTACATCTCGAAGTCTGACACTGAGTTTGGTCAACATCTCGGAGTCAGACATTGGGTGTAGTCTACATCTCGGAGTCAAACACTGGGTGTGGTCTACATCTCGATGTCAGACACTGGGTGTGGTCTACATATCGATGTTAAACACTGGGTGTGGTCTACATCTCGATGTCAGACACTGGGTGTGGTCTACATCTCGTTGTCAGACACTGGGTGTGGTCTACATCTCGATGTCAGACACTGGGTGTGGTCTACATCTCGATGTCAGACACTGGGTGTGGTCAACATATCAATGTCAGACACTGGGTGTGGTCTACATCTCGGAGTCAGACACTGGGTGTTGTCTACATCTCGATGTCAAACACTGGGTGTGGTCTACATCTCGAAGTCTGACACTGAGTTTGGTCAACATCTCGGAGTCAGACACTGGGTGTAGTCTACATCTCGGAGTCAAACACTGGGTGTGGTCTACATCTCGATGTCAGACACTGGGTGTGGTCTACATCTCGATGTCAGACACTGGGTGTGGTCTACATCTCGAAGTCAGACACTGGGTGTGGTCTACATCTCGGAGTCAGACACTGGGTGTGGTCTACATCTCGGAGTTAGACACTGGGTGTGGTCTACATCTCGGAGTCAAATACTGGGTGTGGTCTACATCTCGATGTCAGACACTGGGTGTGGTTTACATATCGATGTCAGACACTGGGTGTGGTCTACATCTCGGAGTCAAACACTGGGTGTGGTCTACATCTCGATGTCAGACACTGGGTGTGGTCTACATATCGATGTCAGACACTGGGTGTGGTCTACATCTCGATGTCAGACACTGGGTGTGGTCTACATCTCGATGTCAGACACTGGGTGTGGTCTACATATCGATGTCAGACACTGGGTGTGGTCTACATCTCGATGTCAGACACTGGGTGTGGTCTACATCTCGATGTCAGACACTGGGTGTGGTCTACATCTCGATGTCAGACACTGGGTGTGGTCAACATATCAATGTCAGACACTGGGTGTGGTCTACATCTCGGAGTCAAACACTGGGTGTGGTCTACATCTCGATGTCAGACACTGGGTGTGGTTTACATATCGATGTCAGACACTGGGTGTGGTCTACATCTCGATGTCAAACACTGGGTGTGGTCTACATCTCGATGTCAGACACTGGGTGTGGTCTACATCACGATGTCAGACATTGGGTGTGGTCTACATCTTGGAGTTAGACACTGGGTGTGGTCTACATCTCGGAGTCAAACACTGGGTGTGGTCTACATCTCGATGTCAGACACTGGGTGTGGTCTACATATCGATGTCAGACACTGGGTGTGGTCTACATCTCGATGTCAGACACTGGGTGTGGTCTACATCTCGATGACAGACACTGGGTGTGGTCTACATCTCGATGACAGACACTGGGTGTGGTCTACATCTCGATGTCAGACACTGGGTGTGGTCTACATCTCGATGTCAGACACTGGGTGTGGTCTACATCTTGATGTCAGACACTGGGTGTGGTCTACATCTCGATGTCAGACACTGGGTGTGGTCTACATCTCGATGTCAAACACTGGACTACAAGATGTAGACAATTTTTTTATACTATGTCATTGTCTTGTGATGAATGCCGTCACATCACTCATTTTCGCCTTCAGCTAAAAAGCACTTAGCAAGCACTTCCAATTATTACTCAGCCCTAAATTGATTTCAGTTTACAATAAAAATTACGCTATTGAATTTCAGACGCTGTCAAAAATGTACGGAGCCGTGCGAGATACCTGAGCCGCGACATTTGCTGGGGCCCAACAAAGATCAATTGAGGGTTTGTTTTTTATTTTTATTAAAAGCTGAAAGTGATGTGTATGTACTTTACTTACCCCTTTATTAATAAATAATTACAAACGTCTGTTAAGCCCATTTTAACTAAAATATGTTTTGGTCCTTTTTCTCTTATCAAAATTTACCGTGAAAGAAAGAGCCAAAACACATTTTAGTTAAAACGGGCTTAACAAATGTTCGTATTTTTTTATGAATAAGGGGGCTACACTTTAGCGGGCCCTGGACTCCGATGGAGTCAGTTGAGGAAGCAACCAGGAAAGCGCTAAAATGAGAGAGATAGAAAGTGATAATATATCAATATCTAATAGTTGATGGTAATACCCCAGCAGTTTCAGTTAACTTAAAATGTAAGCTTAAACCGCGGCTTGTAAATACATAATCTGATTTTAACTTTTGTTCTAAACATTTATTCCAACTAATATTACAAATGCGAAAGTGAGTTTGTATAATAATGATTTGTTTGTTACCTCTTCACGCCTTGTCTACTGCACCAATCTCCTGAAATTTTGCATACACATAGCTAGGCTAGGAGTATTGAGATGGTCATAGGGTACCTTTGATCCCGGGGAAAAAAATGTTCCCGAGGGAAATTTACGCGGGCGAAAGCTAGTTTAATAAAACGTAGTGAGTAGCTACAAAGTAGTTTAATGCTTTGAGAAGCTGTAAATAAATATAAACAAACGCTCATTTTATTTTTTTCTTTGTGGGGGGGGGGGGTACTATGATCTGTTTTAACAGGCCCTAAACAAGTTAAGAAAGCGAGAGAGATATGGCACAATTCAGGATGTAAAGCGAGATGACGCTTACTCACTCGTTTCGGGCCTGCTAAAAAAAATCGTGGTACCCTCCATGAACAATGTACCATTCTTTTCAGATACAAGTAGTGATAGTCCCGCTAACGGAATATTGCCACGTGGGTGCTCCAGATTCACAGCCCGTATGACGCAAATACTCTGCTCGCTAGCGAGACACTAGACACGAGAAAACGCTCAAATAAGAACTGATTAAAATGGTAAATGTCGGAAATAAATAAATAAAATTAAATGATTAACGTACGGTGCCGCCATTACGGCAGTTCTTAAGACTCGAGTTCACCAAAATAATAATGTTTAAATTTAAAACAACCGGGTTTTAGAGCATTAGATCAACGGGAGACGGCACGCCCACTTATTATATTAACACTAACGCATTATTCTAACACGTCGCTACGCACACACTTGACAAAATTATCTTAATCATGCTAAATTTACACGCACACAAGCAGTATGACCGGCGGTCTTATACTTTTGGCAGAGGGGGTCGCCTGTCGGTGGCCACTCCGGTTCGTTTAATGCTCTAAGGTTTTACAGTATGTAGTGAGCCACACAGAAAGTTATACTACCTAAGGAGTAAAGTAAATTGGTATAACTTCTTCTGTGGCCAACAGTATTTTTAAAATTACTTTGCGTGCTTCCGCCGCTAGTTTAGTCTGTGCTACATACTGTCACAAATTAATATTGGATTCGATTTTATTTTTAAATAGATAGAGTGATTCAAGAGGAAGGTTTTTATGCCCATGCAGGGGCGGGTCGCTAGTTGAGAATAAAATAATAAAAAGTAATACCAAAAATACTAGAAGTTAGAGTAAAAAAAGAAATTAAATGATTGGTGGCGCTAGTGGGCTGATGTAAGGACCTTAACCTAGGTATGGTATCTTTACCCGTTTATTTTCCTTTGATCGTTATTATAACGATTCCGCTCAATCGGTCTTATCCCAAAAACGACAGTATTTCCTAAAATCGACCGATATTTTTATTTACCATTTATCCTTGTACAAATTATTAACTTTTTGTAATTCGCTAGTTTTTCTTTGTCTATAATAAGTCATAAATCTTAAATAAGTAAATTATATATATATATATATATATATATATATATATATATATATATATATATCTGCGTGCAATTTTTATATGTTAAGAAGGTCCTTAGTATATTGTTTAATTTAATTAATTGTTTTATCGGTAGATTGTATGAAAGAATATCGGTTGAATATATGAATCGGTTTTTATTCTATTCCAACTAATATTATAAATGCGAAAGTGAGTTTGTTTATTTGCTACGTTTTTACGTCCTATCTACTGAACCAATCAACCCGGGAAAAAGCACGGTTCCCGGGGGAAATTCATGCGAAGCCGCGGGCGAAAGCTATTTCTTCATATTTCTGATTGGTAATGACAATACACTTGCCTACAAGCGACAGAGATGGAACTATTCGGATCATTGACCACGAAACGACATTTTAGTTCGTGGGGTCAACAATGTCGAAAATCGATAAAAAAAAGCGATAAATATAGACCTTATGAATTGCTTAAAATAAAAAGCAGTCAAAACGCTGGACCTTCAAGTTAAGACCAGGGTGGCTACTACCATCTCTTAAAACCATGCAAGATCCAATGAGTAAGGGAGATGTCGCGATACATTTGTATTGCGCTGTCCCGCTTACTCACTAGATCTTGCGTGGTTTTGAGAGATGGTAGCAAGCCACCAGTTTAAAGCTATTGTGCAATATTTAATGTTATGTGTGCATTGTTGTTTGCGATTGTGCTCGAAATATGTGTTCTATGACATTCTAATAAAGTTGAAATTATTGTCACCGTTATTATTTAATTTTATTTTGAAAGCCTTTTCCCTTCTTTAATTCACAAGGCACATAAACAACGCCTTTACTGTTTTATTTATTATTAGATTGTTTTTGTTGCTCTCGTAGTCAGAGTTGACATAGAGGGAGGCCTTTGCCCAGCAGTGGACACACAATTAATGGGCTAAAAAGTAATTAGATCGGACAGTTAAAAAGAGAACCCAACCCTGAAGAGATCTTCTACAAAATCTGCTGTTTTTTGAAGACGAACAAATCTTTTATATTGAGGTTTCTATTTGAATATTATTGTGTACTCAGAATAGTGCTTACTTCAATTTGTAGCTGAAGTATTTCTTAAATCTGCAAAGCACTAGTGACACTTCTGTCGTTGCAAGCGTCCATTGGCTACGGTGACCACTTTCCGTCAGGTGGTCCCAATCGTATACTTATTAAATGGTATAAAAATTAAATTAATTTGATTGGTTACAGTTTCTTTTAATCAGATCGACTAATTTGGCGTTTGGCTTTCGCTGTCCAAAAATAGTGTAGAACACCTATATATTTAAGGCACAAAGCCTAAAAATTTGGTTTGGAGAGGTGAGTTCTTGAGTTATAAAATTACAACGAAAGTGGCATTGATTTTTAAATATATTTATTTTATTTATTTTTATTAGACATTGTACAAATAGTATAACAATATATATTTTATTTGATTTAAACTTAATCATTGTCAAGTTTATAACACTTACTACCTCATTTACTTGAATGAAGCAAAAATCTTAATCTAATTTTGGCAGTCCTAGTACACTGGCCACATAGAACAGTATACCATCTTAGGTGTAAATTTAAGTCTAAGGTTGTATACATTTTTATGTGACTCACTGTACTTAAGTGAACAAATATACAAATAAAATTCGTATAAGATTTGTGTGATGATGAACTAGCTGCTGGTACTGTAAAAACCACACAAATATCAGAGTTTTTCACCCTAATATGATTTCAAAAGTTTTGTAAGATCACGCTTCGTAAGTTTCTCACCATAATGTTTTTTCGAATGCCTCACAACTTTACACTTTTCATTGAACCTCCGTTGGCAAATATCACATTTGTAAGGTTTTTCGCCAGTGTGGATTCTCGCATGTCGTCTCAAATCATTTATTTGTTTGAAGCCGCGGTCACAAACGTCGCATTTGAACGGTTTCTCGCCAGTGTGAGTTCGTAAATGATTTGTTAAAACGCTTTGGTCGTTAAACCGACTCGGACAGAAGTCACACGCGTAAGGTTTCTCGCCTGTGTGGGTTCGCATATGTCTTCTAAGACTATGTCTATAGCTCAATAGACGATGGCAAATTTTACATTCAAATGTGATTTTTTTAACACGGTGTGGAGTATGTTGAAACATGTGACTTGATAAGTGACACTTGCGGTTGAATCGACGCTGGCATTCGTTGCACTCAAAATATTTCTGCGCTATTTTTAGTTTCTCAGGTGAGGATTTTTGAATTGCCACGCCGCTGCCTGCAGGATAATCTGGAAAATTCATATTTAAAAATATACGACGCTGAAGAATTTATATATTGTAAAAATAATGATTTTTTAGTTACTAGCGATCAGCCCCGGCTTTGCAAGGGTTACTTTAAATGTTAGCGAAAACGACATCCACATTTGGTGTGTGTTAAAAAAGTTTTTAAATCAAACAAATGAAGCCTTTGTGTTCTTATTCTATCGAAAGGCTTTACGTGTTTCCATGTTTTATGAATGCAATGTATTCAAGACAAAGGAACACATCGTAAAACAAATCTAAAAGAAATATGTAGTAAATGTCACACTACACACTAAGTTTCTCACCTGTAATGTCCAAATGTTTCTCATCACGATATTTCCTTTTCGTATGTCTTGCAGACGAGTTTTGTTTCTTAACAATTAACAATGAATCCTGATTTTCTCTTTGTTTCTTAGTTTCTGATTTTAGACCACGTGTTTGTAAAAAAAGATAAAAATATTTATGCAATTATAGTAACAGCTACATACGCAAAAAAACACGATTGATTTTCAAAATTGTAAACTATCCTTAGTCTAATTTCCAATCCATACTAATATTATAAATGCGAAAGTCTGTCTGTCTGTCTGTCTGTCTGTCACCTCTTCACGGCTAAACTTCTGGACCGATTGTGATGAAATTTGGTAGGGATGTAATTAACGACCTGAGGTCAAACATAGGCTACTTTTGGGCGCGATATAACCAAGTACCACGCGGGGCGAAGCCGCGGGGAACAGCTAGTATAGAATAAAACAAAGTCGCTTTCTTTGTCCCTATATCCCTGTATATGCTTAAATCTTTAAATTTACGCAATGGATTTTGATGTGGTTTTTTTAATAGATAGAGTGATTCAAGAGGAAGGTTTTTATGCCCATGCGAAGCTGGGGCGGGTCGCTAGTATACTATAAAAAAAGATAAGGCTAAGTCTTATCTTATAGGTATTATATAGGCTTGTTTAGCAGTGATAAGTCACCATATCACATGACTCCATGCCTTGAAAATGAATGCCTATTGGTTTTAGCTATTATTCCTAGGTAGCAGTTATTATATAGCAGAAAGCCAAAAAAACTTGTTGGTTACTTAACACACCAGTGCCCCTAGTATGAGTTTTTCTTAACGTAGACGCTAGCGACTGCGTTAAGATTTTGTATGGAATTTCTTAGTTGTCTTACTATCCGCCAGAGGCGCTGTGCAGGTTCGCCATACTAAATCGCTAAGCGAAGAAAAACTCATACTAGGGGCACAGGTCCTATTTATCTGGTTTCCCTGTAAAAAGAGCTGTGGATGTCAGACAGCAGTCGCTTCACTATAATAAGAACCACATGTAGGACCATGATAATAGTTAAGTAAATATAACCGGTAAAGTTAAATGCTGATATTGGGATATGATAAGATATGAAGGGATTTGGAAGAAATATATGGTGTAACTTTGATTGAACTTTTCTGGACCACTTATTTTTTGTCTACAATCACTTTATATTTAGGTTATCTGGAAGAGATTGCATTAGCGATAGAGGCCTATTGTATTATCTATGTTTGTGATTTCCTAATTTTTTATTTTTACTGGGGCAATAGAGAATTTTTGTCTTTATTTTTTTGAGGCTGTAGCCACTTTTTGTCTTGTCTTGTATAATCACTAGTATAAAAATAAATAAACTTGTACCTTGCCAATTTTCCTCCACTGTTTCCACCTTCATTTTGTAGCCATAGCATTGCCGTTCCATGTGAATGCTTCTTAACACACCGTCATCATTCAAATCCAATTCTTTGTCATTGAACTCCTCGGGAGTTAGGTGCGGTACTTGTGAAGAGCCTGGGTATATTTTAATTTGTTTTATTAAATTTACCTTCGAAATTTGGTAGACTGGCATAGCAATATATATTGTGGCTGGCATTGTGTATAGTGTAGCATTCTTTAAAATTTGATAAAACCTATCTTTATTTAAATATAATTGCATGAAGTGCAAACATAACTTGCAGTGATATACATGCATCAGCTATAAGCTGCTAGTGTATTAATTAACTAAGAATAATGGCATGCAATACATGAAGAGAGGCATAATGATTGATGACTTAAATTTATATGTAGGTATTGGCATTTTTATTGAAATCTTAAAAATCATTTATGACATAGGTTCTTATAATAACAATTGAATTGAATGTACTCTATTCAATTCACTTGTTATTATAACAAAGTAGATGTAAATTGTATAAAAAATAAATATAATTCAGACAATAAGATAAAAGAGCCCAGTCTACTATCAAAAAAAAAAGATATTTAATTATCACATTTACATACCATCCTCACATTTTCTATTATCTATCTCTTCTTTGACAGTAAGCATTTGGGGTTCATTGCTAATAAGGCTTTCATTATTTAGCTCGTTCTGTATCGAACTTGTTGTAATTAATGAAAAGTTGCCCATAACTTCCTCGTATATCTCTGTGGCCTCTAACTCTTGGGGTTCAGTCTTGACAATGTTTTCAATATCAGGCTCATTCTTGATCTTAATGGGTGTATTGAACGAAAAGGTGTCAATATGATCTACTGGGGTTACGCACAGTGAACCACTGAGTCCATTAGTTTTGCGTTTAACTAGAGTTAGTAGCTTCTTGGAACTTTTGGTAGCCTGGAAATTAATATAAGCCTTTATTCAGATACAAGAAATTTAAACTTAATGTCTAATGTATTATTTTCCATTTCCTCATTTTATTGGAAATTTGTTAACGCTATAGCCGTAAGATATTATTGGTTATCTTAAGCAAGCTATAAATATAATAATAAAGTTAGATGAAAAAAATAAGATCCAACTGGCAAGAGGAGGTGCTGAGCAGGGAACAGTAGAGAGCTCTGGTGTCGGAGGCCAAGATTTTTTTGGGCGACTGAGCTATCGCAGTAAGTAAGATGGATGGATAAGTGGACCCTGACTTAACAATGCACCACTGTAGTATTGAAAACAGGATGGTATAATTTAGACAACAGGAAAAAAACTTTATATCCTTGAAATTCATGTGACCATGAGGAACTTTTAATAGATTTTGTAATCGGTCGTGGCAAGTACATACATTCGGATGTCTGTCCAGTATTCGTGTCAGTATTTTTTCCGCTACTACAGAAGTCAGCATTAATTTGTAGCACTTCTTAAGCTGAGCGCAGCAGATGTAGCAAGCGATAATGGGCTTCAAATCAGCCGTGTTTAGCTAGAATTAAAAAAATAATAACTTAGTAGCAGTTAATATTAGTTTAAATAGAGTCGATTGAGTGTACTTACTGGAAAGTTTGTGATTTTCTCATAAATGGCCTGTAGTGGAGTATTAGCTAAGGTGAACATAGGCACGTCGGTAGCTAGACATACTCTACATAAAATTGTATTTTGAGGCATTCTTATTCCTAAGACTTATAAAACAAAAATAAACAAAATCTGCTGCTTGAGAAACTTTATATATGTAAACATACTTATTGTTTTTTTTTTTGTTTGACAGGAGCAAAAAAAGTGACATTGGGATACTTTGACATAATTTTTTATGGTTTTAATATTTTACCCCGTGCCGTTGTAGTTCTCTCTCTATACCTACGAAGTCTACGAATGCTCTTTGTATTTGGCTAGATACTTACTCAGACTTCTCAGATGGCTTACCACTATCTCTTAAAACCGTGAAAGATCCAGTGAGTAAGAGAGATGTCGCCTTACATCCTGTATCGCGCTGTCCCGCTTACTCACTGGATCTTGCATATTTTTAAGAGACGGTAGTAACCCCCCTGATGAATGGTAATATAGTAGTTGCTGATCCCAGCTGCCATCTATAGCAGGTAGACGCTTATTTCGAGTACTTACTCGATTATTATTGTTGTTTTAACATTGATCAATTCTTCCACCAAAAATACCAAGCACTCGCTTACCTCTTGCGGACCTCAAGGAATAAAAAGTCATGGATTTACCAGTATAAAAAGATGGTATGGTATGCCTAGTATGTTAGGCTCCAGCAATAGCGGCAGACGAGGGTCCTTAAGGACGGCTTGCTGTTCTGTGACTTGGTCATGAACGTAATCTTATACAAGGTATCTTTGAGATAAAATGACAAACAATATGGATTTGTTTATTGAAACACAATTACATAATGTTTTCATATTACACATCACATAAAAGACATACATAAAATACTATATTTCAATGAATTGACTATGTTATTGGATTGGAAGCTACATTGAAAGCGATTGTTACATGGAACAGTTTATAAAATAAAATTTTAGTTATACTTATAGAAATTGACAAATTGTAAAATGCACATTGAGCAGCGTTATCATAAAACAACAAAATAAAAAAGTAAGTACATCTAAAAATTGTATCTACTCGTTGATGTCTTAACAATTACATATTATGGAAATTACACCTTAGAGTGTATGTGTCGCAGTAAGATAGATAAAGCCGTGATATAGTCATATTCCTAGTGATATAATTATATACCGTAACATAGATATATGAAAGAGATTTATAACTATCTTACTAGGAATATAATTATTATACGGTTGCAATCTAGTAATATGATTAACTGACTAAACTAATCTAGTCAGATGGTTATAAATCTGCCAGAGAATCAAAGAAAACAATACTAATTATATTGGTTTTTATTTTTATTACAAAATTAAGGTTGCAATTGGTCACAATACTGTTTCTGCTGGACAAAGACCCCCCTAAGGATTTCCAAAATCACCGGTTGGACGCGGCTTGGATCCAGCGCCTGCCTGCGACCTTCCTTAGGTCATCTGACCATCTGGTCGGTGGGTGTCCGATGCTGCACTTACCGGTGTGTGGTCGCCATTCGAGAACCTTTCTGCCCCATCGGCCATCGGTTCGTTGCGCTATGTGCCCCGCCCACTGCCACTTCAAAAAGCTAATCCGCTAGGCTATGTCGGCAACCCTTGTTCTCCTACGGATCTCCTCATTTCTGATTCGGTCTCCTAGGGAACACCGAGCATAGCCCTCTCCATGGCTCTTTGGGCGACCTTGAGCTTAACTTATGAGGCCTATAGTAAGGGACCACAAACTCATGTCATCACTGGTAACAAACACTGGTGGAAGACTTAGTTTTAAGGCACTAAACGTTAAGTTACTAAACATAATCCAGTAATATAACCATATCACTAAACTAGAACCGTATTATAATTATGTTCCTAGTAAGATAGTCATGAATTGCTTTCGTATAACTATGTTACGGCATATAATCATATACCTAGGGTTATAACTATATTACGGCTTTATCTATCATACTGCGACATATGCATTTAAACATAAAATCGATTACATTGTGTTAAATTGTAAAGTTAAGTACTAAAGATTAGATCACGACTTAGTGGGGTAACTAAAATTACAGCATTTTTCGTCCCAGCACTCACTTTCAGTGTAAATCAAATTCGTGCACGATAAAGCAAAGTCGATGAGATCTACCCCTAGAATGAGTTTTTCTAAACGCAGACGCTAGCGACTGCGTTAGCGATTTTGTATAACAAACCTGTACAGCGCCCCTGGCGGATAGTAAGGCAACTAAGTAAGTCCATACAAAATCCTAACGCATTCGCTAGCGTCTGCCTTTAGAAAAACTAAAACTAGGGGTACTGATGTCTTCCATGAGATATTACAAACACAGACGCTAGCCACTGCGTAGCAATTTTGTATGCCAAATCCGTAAAGCTCCCCTGGCGGATAATAACAACAACAAACTTTATTGCACCAAGTAATAAAATACATAGTCAGATATTTTGAAATCCGTACTGTGCAATGGCGGCTTTATCGCAACCAATTTCTTACAGGCATCCAAACATATACAGGAATAAGGTACTTATCTAAGAAGTTCCATTCAACGGAAAATAAAGTGACTGCGTTTATGAAATCTCATAGTAAGGGCTTGACTGTCAGCCTTTTAAACAATACGGTGTGTTCAGCCTAAATCTAAATTGAAGCAGTAATTGATAAAATATTTCAGTTTAATTAAACTTTTGGTGTGATTTTAGTGGGCACTGCACAGGTGTCAAGCATCTAACTTAGCTTATCGACTGCCATCTAGCGATAACAACCGAAACTAACAGCTTTATGTGCCTTTTACGGAGCTCATAACATGCCGTGGCAATGCCCTGGGTTGCTTGTCTTGGAGCTACAACTGTTCGAGCAATTTTGCTGTTATCGCCTCAGGAGAATCGTGCACGATTTTTACTAACTGTAACTTCTCATAACCTTAATTATCCTATCCTAAATATACGAAACTAGGTTCCGAAGGTATACCTTTCTTTTGGAAGCAAATGTATCACTTAACTAATTCGAGCAACACGTCTTCCGCACCGGAAAGGAGTAGCTTTAGCGATGTTTTACTATTGGGGGGGGGGGGGGGGGGGGGAGGAGAATATACACACAAGTATAGTTCAGCATAACTACATACAAAACTTAGACTGTCACGACTGTAATGATGACACTGACACATAAAAAATAAAACACACATTAATACGTTGCATATGCCGATTGGGTTTATACTTTGACTGACGGGAACGCAGCGTATGGCTTCTCCCTTCGGTACAGACAGTTCGGCGTGTTGCTCAATGTTATATAACATTATATTGAAAACTATTACGCACCATTATATAAGCATTTATATAAATCAATATATTTTAGTCTCGTCAATTCACGTAGTAGGATGGAATTAGTTAAATTTGGATGAATATTTGTCGTTTAATTTAGTAAAAAGCAAATGTATAATTGCTTTCTGGTATTAACATGCCCGAATACTCAAACGCTACTCAATTTTGAGCGCTGTCCAAGTATCATGCTGTCACTGTCATGCCGTTGACGTTTAGCGCGACAGCATGATACTTGAGCAGCTCTCAAAGTTAAGTAGCGTTTGAGTATTCGGGCGACAGTCTTCATTTTCTTACAAATATAAAATCGTTTTCTAAAACGTGTTTTTATTGTCCAATTACAATTTTTACAAAAATACTTGGTCGAAACGTCTTCGGGGCCTACAAAATCTTAATTGTTCGTTTATCACAGTATAATTTAATACGAATGTTGTTAGCATTAGCGGTTGTTTTCGCTCGAGTGATTTTTTTCGAATTTAACATTATTAGATTATGTTATAAAAAAACTGAGACGTAATATTCATTACTTTGACCATTTTTTCTACTTGTAAAAATAAAATTATCTCAGTAAAAATGGAACGAACTTAATAAAATGGTTGACAATCTTAAATAATCTGTGAAATCAACGATATTTTGAAAGAAATTCAATAAATCGTTATATATAAGTCTGAAATCGATCATTTCTTAATTTTACACCATGTTGATAGGTTTTTTAATCGATTCTTTTTTCAAATCTAATCTTACATGTTCTTTCTCTTCTTAACACACTATTGCACCATAGGAAATACATACATAGAATTACTGTCTGTGACAAGATGTATTCTATAATTTATATAAGGTGGACACAAATCAAATATTTTTAGGGCAGATTCAGACCGGTATTCAGAACAACTTTTCTAAATAAACTTATATCGAAATACGAAAAAAATTGAGAATTATGATATATTTCACTATGGAGAGTGAAAAAATAATTTTCGTATTTTGATATAACAATATTTAGAAAAGTTGTTAAGATTAGTGGTATGAATCTCTGCCTTTAACTGCAGTTGATTTGTGTTATAACGGTTATCTTTACACTTAGACGTATATTAACGTAAGTGGTAACCCGAGCTCCAGAGCCATACGTCTTAGGATGCAACCGGGATAACGCTTAGATCAATTCAATTATGTGAAAATGTATCAAAACGAGAATAGAAATAGTCGAAGCGCTAAAATAATTCGTTGCAACTAATTTAATAATAAAACTAAAGCATACAATTTAAAATCCTATAGACCGTATTAGCACATGTAAAACGTCAAAGCTATGACAATAAGACCTTAAAAGAATTATCACTATGGAATAAGAATATTGTTCCGAAAATACACATGTCTGATTTTTATTTTAATGGTTCTAACAAACTATTTCTTCAGATTTATACATTAAAATCTTCGAGCACCACGGAAGGGTAGTAAAGTAGCTTAGCGATATTTTACTATCTGGCGTTTTTTTGCGGAAGGAAATATACACACTAGCACAGTTTTGCATACCTACATACAAAACTTATACTGTCATTTTACTGTAATAAAGACATTAAAAATTGAAACAAAATAGCAAATAATTTGTGTACAGATTACACACACTAATACATTGCATATGCCGATTGGGCTTATACTTTGACAGAGGGGAACGCTGCGTATGGCTACTCCCTTCCGTATTGCTCGAAGATTGAATAAACTATTATGAAAATGTATACATTTATTACACCACTAGCGCCGCCCCGGCTTCGCATGGGCATAAAAACCTTCCTCTTGAATCACTCTATCTATTAAAAAACCGCAACAAAATCCGTTGCGTAGTTTTAAAGATTTAAGCATATATAGGGACAGAGAAAGCGATTTTGTTTTATACTATGTATGCCAAAAATGGTATGAAATTACTAGCTGACTCTTGGTCTGAAATCCATCAAACAAAGGGGAGATTTAAATATTTAAAAAAAATATATATTTAACCAATATTTCTCAGGAATACTCAAATATGTTACACCCAACGTAGAATTAAGTTTTAGAAAAAAAAATATATTTAACAGATAAAATAGTTGAAGATTAAGGTTTGGTCTTTGAACTATGAACCGAGGTGAAAAATGAATAGTTATTACGACCGATGATAAGCGGTCACCATTGCCTTATTTCTAACACTTTGATTATATTGCAAGGGGAAGCGAATCACAAAAAGTTGGGATAGCAGACATTTTTTAAGATTGATGAACAAAAATAATGCGTAATTCCGGAATGGCAGCGGTATTTACGTACTCGGTCATAGCAGAAGCTCCTTAGGGAAGAGGTTCATCGACGCGTAGTCTTCTAATACCTGAAATTAATGAAAATACTCGTAGTTATTCATCTTGTTTCCAGTTTAATAAGGCATTGCAGGCTTGAACCATCAGATTGTCTTATATGAAAAAATATTATGTTCTTCAGAACCTATTTTTTAATGACGTACACATTAGCTTATTTCCTACCTCATCAATATTAAGATAGATATTGTAAAGGTTATCCAAAATAGATTTGAATAACCTAGGTAAAACAAAATTAAGGAAAATTGAGGAATGAAGAAGGAAAAAAGAAGGGAGGATATAAAATGTATTGGATATTTACAATGAAGTAGAAATACAATAATAGCGGACAAGCTTTAGGAGAACCGGCTACGATGGTACGGCCACGTTTTACGGAAACCGGCTAGTTACGTTGGGAACAAGTGTCTAGCCGTGCCGCCTCCACCAGGGCGCAACGTCGCAGTAAACGATATGCTTGCTAATGTTCTCACAACTAAGGATGCCGAAGACCGGCCGAAGTGGAGGAGAAAAATCAGGAAAGCGGACCCTGGGCTCCAAAGCAATCCACTGAGGAAGTAACCGGGAAAGCGCTAAGATGAGAGAGAAAGAGAAAATAATAAAACTATGCAAAATAAAGTCTATAGAGTGCACGGAATGGAATAGAAGACGTGGATGAAGGTTGATTGGAGATAGCGGCGTTGTTGCCAGTTCTAGTCTTCTAGCCCTTTCGTCTTGCTTGCCCTTTTGTCTATCTCGTTCATGAAAAAGAGTGAGACTCATTATTAAATCTGTAATCGTTAGGGCTTACCTGCAGTAAGTTCTCAGCAGTGGGAGCCGGTACATCCATGGCCATGATGGCCTTCAGCTTGCTGCCGTCCAACGACAGCTGTTTTTTGGACAACATACAGCCCCAGAAATGGGCTCCAGTTGTTTTTTGATCAAGGGGATAAATCTGCAATCGTAGGGTCTCACCTGCAGTAAGTTCTCAGCAGTGGGAGCCGGTACATCCATGGCCATGATGGCCTTCAGCTTGCTGCTGTCCAACGACAGCTGCTTGTTGGACAACAGCTCAGCCCCAGCGCTGGGCTCGAGCGGCGAGTGCTGCAGCGAGTACTGTCGACAGATGTCCGCCCACGCTGTCAGGTGTTTGTCGTTCGCTTCTTCTGCTACTGCTGTTATGTCCGTCTGTTGGGCAAAATTTGATGATGTACTAAACAAATTTATTAATTTTTGTAAATATTTGTTTTCATTATTACTTTTGTTGTTAACTAGCGACCCGCCCCGGCTTCGCATGAGCATAAAAACCTTCCTTTGAATCACTCTATCTATAGAAAAAAACCGCAACAAAATCCGTTTTAAAGATTTAAGCATATATAAGGTGGACACAAATCAACTGCAAATATTTTAAGGACAGACACAGACCACTATACTGAACAACTTTTCCAAATAAACTTATATCGAAATACGAAATTTTATTTTTCACTCTCCATACTAAACTAGATCAGCTGATTCTCAATTTATGTTGGAGGTCAAAAAATTTTTTTCGTATTTCGACAAATTTATTTGGGAAAGTTGTTCAGTTTAGGGGTCTGAATCTGCCCTTAAAATATTTGCAGTTGATTTAAATTTACCTTATATAGAGAGGGACAAAGAAAGCGACTTTGTTTTACACTATGTAGTAATTATTTTCAATTTTTAACCGAAAAAAAGGAGGTTCTCAATTCGTCGGAATGTTTTCATTTTTTTATTTTTGTATTAAATAACTTTATTCTAAATACAACACCCACCAACCAGGTGGCCGGATGACCTGAGGAAGGTCGCAGGTAAGCGCTGGATGCAGGCGCTTTCTACTGGTAATTTCGGAAATCCTTGGGGGAGGCCTATATCTAGAAGTGGACAGACTGCGGCTGAAATGATGATGAGGCATTTATAAGTATAAATTAATTAATTTTAGTGATTTAATTTTTTTTTCTATTGTTTCTAATGAATCTAAAATTAAGCATAACATTTTATTTACCTTAGCCAAAGTTGAAATGGCTGTTCCATAATAATCATGATTGATCTTGAATATCTGGCTCACTAGTTCGGCCAGACTGCCCTGAAAAAAAGCGTAATAATTTAGATGTTTATGTTTTCTAAACATCTTAATTGATTTTGTCAAGACATACACTGTCAAATAGCTAACATTCAAGGAAGATACTTAGAAATACTACCTTTATTTTTTTTTATATTTATTTAAAAAATAACAAAGGTTTTACGCATAAAATCCATGATATATACATTATACATATCTCCTCCTCCAATGCCTTACTACAAGCTACAACCCTACCTGCGTGCTATTGGCGTCGTCCACCACGTCGTATGTCTGCCGGTTGGCGTCCCCTCGGCGGGACAGTTTCCACACAGACACACGCTACAAGCTACAACCCTACCTGCGTGCTATTGGCGTCGTCCACCACGTTGTATGTCTGCCGGTTGGCGTCCCCTCGGCGGGACAGTGTCCACACAGACACACGCTACAAGCTACAACCCTACCTGCGTGCTATTGGCGTCGTCCACCACGTTGTATGTCTGCCGGTTGGCGTCCCCTCGGCGGGACAGTGTCCACACAGACACACGCTACAAGCTACAACCCTACCTGCGTGCTATTGGCGTCGTCCACCACGTTGTATGTCTGCCGGTTGGCGTCCCCTCGGCGGGACAGTGTCCACACAGACACACGCTACAAGCTACAACCCTACCTGCGTGCTATTGGCGTCGTCCACCACGTTGTATGTCTGCCGGTTGGCGTCCCCTCGGCGGGACAGTGTCCACACAGACACACGCTACAAGCTACAACCCTACCTGCGTGCTATTGGCGTCGTCCACCACGTTGTATGTCTGCCGGTTGGCGTCCCCTCGGCGGGACAGTGTCCACACAGACACACGCTACAAGCTACAACCCTACCTGCGTGCTATTGGCGTCGTCCACCACGTTGTATGTCTGCCGGTTGGCGTCCCCTCGGCGGGACAGTGTCCACACAGACACACGCTACAAGCTACAACCCTACCTGCGTGCTATTGGCGTCGTCCACCACGTTGTATGTCTGCCGGTTGGCGTCCCCTCGGCGGGACAGTGTCCACACAGACACACGCTACAAGCTACAACCCTACCTGCGTGCTATTGGCGTCGTCCACCACGTTGTATGTCTGCCGGTTGGCGTCCCCTCGGCGGGACAGTGTCCACACAGACACACGCTACAAGCTACAACCCTACCTGCGTGCTATTGGCGTCGTCCACCACGTTGTATGTCTGCCGGTTGGCGTCCCCTCGGCGGGACAGTGTCCACACGGCGCGACACACGTCCCGCACGTGCACCGTGTTCATCTTGAGGTCGCCCGTCCAAAGAAGTTTCATCGTTTCGCCGAGGTGTTTGTATATACCGCCGTAGAGGAGGCGAGGCGCTGCGAATTCATCAGATAGATGATGATTCACCGTGAGATAGGCCTTATCTTATGTGTGGATTCTTAAGGAAGTACGTAAAACTTTAGGTTTACCGTTTGATTTTTTTTTGACGATGTCAAATCAAATTGAGTCAATATAGGATATTCTATCATTTATTGACGTCGATCATCACTATCACTACAAAGTATAAAACAAAGTCGCTTTCTCTGTCCGTATGTCCCTTTGTATGCTTAAATCTTTCTACTTATATTAAGTTTATCATCACTTGCAAAGCGCAAGTGGTGAAGAAAAAAAATTTTTGGAGGCCTAAACCTCATAATCATTGACTCAACACAATAATCATCACCAAAACAATGAGATAGTTGGGTGGTTTTTGAGACAAATATTATTACGTAACCAAAATGTATTGTTGCATTTTTGTATTTTCTATTGTTAGTATTCATATAGATCTATTTGTGTTTTATCAAAATACTGACACATATCGGCCAAGGATAGATAAGGCTGCAATACGAGTATATCCAAAATTGTGCATATTTAACACGTTGATAACGCTTCCTATGTAAGATAATGTTTGTTGTATAGCGACTGTCAGTATTATCACTTCCAGCGCTATAATACCTAGCAGGGCATGCGTGTTCGTAGCGATCGTACGTGGCAAGCGACGGCGAGCGCGGCCTGAATTGGAATGGTAACAGCTTTTGTCATTAGATGTCAGATGTTTTGAAAAAGAAAAACATGTATCAGCTGCTTCTCTTCCCGCCCAGGGCGTAAAAGTCGACCGAGGGAATCATGACATAGGCGATGCGGCTAGCAACCCATCACTATTGATTTCCTGTCTTATGGCCCTAGGCTCTGTCTATCCCGTACGCGATAAAGACGTGATTACATGTATGTATCTCACACAATGACTGCCATCTAGTGATATAGATACATGTAGACAAAAAAAATTTTGTTTGACAGTTTTAAAACACTTGTGGCATGATCGTATTTTTCTGGTTTCCCTGCTTACAAGAGGGTTACTTTACCAACAACTCAGGTCCATACTGTAACAGTCTGGTAAATATAAACAGCTCACTCACTGAGACTCCTTCAGTTCTGGAGAAAAATGTTTAGAAGATTTTTATCCTGCATACTCTGAGATTCTGGAATGAACTCCCTGCCATGGTTTTTCCAAGTGAGTTACAAAATGGGGGTCTTCAAGAAGGACGTAAAAAGATTCCTCCAGGGCCGGCAACGCGCTCGCAATGCTCCTGGTATTGCAGGCGTCTCATAGGCTGCGGTTACCGCTTCGCATCAGGTGGGCCGTACGCCTGTTTGCCTACTTAATAATATTAAAAAAAAGAAGAGTCGACCCCAATTAGAACGGGAAAAAGGCCGGTAGAAGAAGAAGAACTCACTGAGACTCCTGCGGTCACCCACACCGTACACTATCGCTGGCCTCAATATGGTGTAGTTCAGTTCGGGCTCCAATTTCTTGAGCTCTTGCTCCACTTTCGCTTTCATGGTGCCTTCTATCGTCCACGGATTCACTGAATCACTCTCTTTGTGTGGCTGAAACAAGTAAATGCAGCTTAATCTACTTTTCATCTCGCTCTATGAGAAATTTATTTCATCGTTTATTCTTACCAGCCAGTGTTTTATTTTTCATAATATGTGCACTCGGCATGACCGTATTGTTTTGTTCCAAATTTGAAACACATTATTGCCCGCTGAAAAACCCTATCGGAAAATACTTACTTTGGTCCCTGTTTTGGGGCAGCAAAGTTGAACATTTTGAATAGAAGGGATGAAAAATATGTTTTGCTAGGTCAATAAAAGACAGCGGTTGCTCACAGGTCTTTAGGTACACAATAACCGAGATACCCTACCTTTATAATAGCCATTAGCTGTGCGATAATCAAATCAAGAGCTGAGCAAGAGCTCAAGATAGAGGGAGCTATAGCTCTTCCGTACTTCGAAAGGCACATTGGTCTCGGTTGCTGTTATTAGATAGCCAAGTCAGATGCCTTGTAAAATCTGACACAAGTTAAAAAGTAAACTGAAGTAAAAATTAAAATTTGTAAGACCTCTTGTTTGTTTTGCGTTGGCAGTTTAAAGCTAGACTCACCTTATCCTTGCTGTTCATATATCCACTGGAGATTTCAACCAACCGCGGCACCTTCATCTTAGCGCACTGCTTCGCCACATTGCAGCTGAGCGTGTATATGCCCTCGGAGTACACCGCCTCCGTCTGCCCGACCCTGGTTTCCCCGGCGCAGTTCACCACCAGACCCCATGGGTCTCCTGTTCCTGGATCGAGCGCGGAGGCGCATGATGCTGCAATAAAATGTTTTCATTTACTACTAGCTTTTGCCCGGGGCTTTGCTCCAGTGGGAATTACGGAATAAAATATAGCTTATGTGTTGTTATAGGGTCTAAGAAATTTTGAATGGAATATTCAGCCAAATCAGTTCAGCCGTTTTTCTGTAAAAGAGTAACAAACAACCATGCAAACTTTTGCGTTTATATATTAGTAAGGATTGAAATAGTTAAGGGCAAGGGGTCAAACATACTAGGCTAGTTTTGGGCGCGAAAAGATTCCCACGGGAACAAAGCCGCGGGTAATAGCTAGTATACAAATAATTATGAATCCTTCAATACCTCACCTTCACATATACCAAACAATGCCAATTATTAACGAGTTGTTATTAGCATGCGGCGCGCGCGCAATAGAACAATGACCGATGATTATACCTACTCATGTGGCGCATGGCATAGACAATGAGAATAGACAGGGACAGGCAATATAGGCATGTCCTCAAATTCAACTCTTTTTTTTAACTTACTTTGGAAGAGATTTTTCCCTTTCGAATTTTGAAATTTACGAGAATTCATTTTTTGCTAATACTTATTAGTACCCAAAGAGTATATAATCACTGTTTATTATTACCTGTTTATTTTGACGACCTCAGTGGCGTAATGGTTAGCATGCCTGACCGCTACTCAGAAGGTCCCGGGTTCGATCCCCGATCAGGTCAAGATGAAAAATGATCTTTTTCCGATTGACCTGGATCTTGGATGTTTATCTATATATGTATTTGTTATAAAAATATAGTATCGTTGAGTTAGTATCCCATAACACAAGTCTCGAACTTACTTTGGGGCTAACTCAATCTGTGTAATTTGTCCCTATATATTTATTTATTTATTAATAAAAAAAAAAACCTGGGCGACCGAGCTTTGCTTGTTTTATGCAGAAAATCTTTTTGTGTGAAAATATGAGTAAAATGATTTTTCCTAGACATAGAACCTAGCTAGATTAGGACCATGATTAAAAGCATACTCTGGGCTCTGAAGCGTAAGCTGAAGATCCAGCCAGGAAAACGCACTTAGACGAAGAAAAAGAGTAGAAAAATTAAAGCACAAAATGCAGTCTTATTGCTAAAATTAATTTCTTTCAGCAACCTTTTTAAAAAACTACAGTCATTAGCATTGTAATGTATACAACTGTATTGAATATTAGACCTTATTACATTTAATTAAGAACCAATGGCCTTTCTATTAATGGTCACAACTGTACATAATAAAATGTGACACAATTTGTTTTATGTTTTCAAAAGCTAAGAATATATGCAAATGACTCATCTGAATGATAAGTTATCATTACAGGAGTCATTGACAGGATACACAGAATTATGTCATTTACAACCTGCTCTTTAAATAAATGCTTTAATATGAAGGAAATACAGTTCATATTATGTCATTTAAAGAATTAATTCAATGTGCATTACTTTGTAAACAACTTATTATGTTTCATATAGGTAATTAATCTGCATTCAGATTCAGAGATTTTTTTCATCATAGACCGAGAGGTGATTTAGGAGGATTCTGACACCAGGGTGTGCATGGTCAATAGACCCTGTAACCCAAATATTTTATTTTATTTACTTTATTCAGAAGATTTACAGCAATGAATACATGATATGATATGACAGATTTTTTTCCAATTAGCTTTGATTTACTATACCTCAGATATTGGGTAATATTTTTAAGATAATTTTTAGCTGGGGTACCCACTTAAGGGATATTTATTTAAAATTTACAATTTAAAAGAACAATAGATAGACACCTTATCGTCCTAAAATAAATGCTTGCCTTAGTTATTCCTATAACCAACTTATTTTCAAAACTTTTTGCCCTCATGAGGGGAAAAAGCATTGAATCTATCGGCTTATGTATATAATAGAGATAATATAGACAATGAAATGTTAGCAAAATATTGTTCAACATATTTTTAAATCCAACAAGAATTTAACAATATAATTACTTAAGCAAGTTATGTAAGGCAGTATAACTTCACTGCCACTATGTAATTCAGGTTCGCTTTTGAAACAGGTAAATGTGGGACATGAGGAAGTTTAAGAATTAAGTATAATGACATTGGACTGTGGTAAAACTGTATGGCTTCAAGTTATCAGTAATTAAATTACAATTACTGGCCCTCACTCACATAAACATCCATACTAATCCATACTAATATTATAAATGCGAAAGTCTGTCTGTCTGTCTATCTGTCTGTCTGTCTGTCTGTCTGTCTGTCACCTCTTCACGGCTAAACGGCTGGACAGATTGTGATGAAATTTGGTAGGGATGTAGTTAACGACCTGAGGTCAAACATAGGCTACTTTTGGGCGCGATATAACCGAGACCCACGCGGGGCGAAGCCGCGGGGAACAGCTAGTGTTCAATATTTTAAGATCTTATGACTATGACTGATTTGTACTTACTTGGGTTTATGAGATTAGCGCTCTTATATTCCACGCGGGGGTCTTCAAAAACTTTTGCATGGGTCGGATTGAGGAATGCCAATTGAGGTGGGGTTTTATCGACGACGCGGATTCCACTAACCAGATCATTGCTTATGAGATACTCCACGAGATTTCGCCCGATAAAGCCGCACCCTGGAAATATCTCGGCGTAAAAAGACTTCGAAAAAACACTTAGGTCATACGATGACTAAGATCAAAACCGTTACAACATATTGAAATCTTGCACACTTAAACAACTATGACTTAACAAACATATAGGATAGAATATTGAGTGGAATCAATAACATTTTATTAGAGAATTACCTCCTAAAACCGCAACTCGTGGTTTTGAATTATCACCGGCAGAATCAGACATTTCGCTAGCGGTTTCACAAAAGTGAATGACATTAATATTGACAGTTTGAATAGTTTGACAAATTTAAATCATTGTTGCCAACGGAGAAATTACCATGTGTTGTCAACAATAAAAAGTGTTAATCGATTGTATGTTTAGTCGATAAATCACATCTCTAATAACTTTCTCTTTTTAACCGACTTCTAAAAACAAGAGGTTTTCAATTCGTCGGTATGTTTTATTTATATTTTTATCTCGTTCTGAGCTGATATAACTAAAAGTAAGGTCAATTAACCTAAGATAATAATGCATGTAGCCAATCAAGACGAACCGTATCGAACCTTGCTTGGCCGCCGTCTAGCCTCTCGTGAATGATGAGGTAAGAAGTGGAAGTCAAAACCAACAAACGCTTGATTTTGGTATTATGGATTAGTTGGATTACCAAGGTACCTTCCTGCCTCCTATGTATACGCTAACTTTCTCTATTCTAAGCCCCCACTATCCAGTTATTGCCGGCAACTTTTCTAATATTATCCGATTATAACATGTTACTTAAGAAGCTTAGTGGTAGCAAGAAGTAGTATTTTATACCAAAGTATAGCTGATAAGCGTATACAGTACTAAAACTGTTACTACTGCTACTTTATTAAAAACACAAGGAGAAAGGATAAAAAGAACAGTGTATTGGTGTAAAAAAAAAACAATTTTCACTTGGAATAAAAATAATGTTTAATATAACAATGAAGCAATTAAAAATTATACTTGGATATGCTATCCTTATGCTATCTTATGCTAGAATTTTGTGTCCGCACTGGTACAACAGGCGTTTGTAGTTCCGCAGATTTTTGCTCTTGAATTTTGTCAGGCGGCAAGAAAATCGCCACCATCATCCCCGCTGGAAACAAAAAGATATCATAATCACCTGTACGCTGCACAATATCACTTTGATCATATAATTTAAAAAAATAAATATACACTTATATATAATAGAAAGTATTTATAGGGTATAGCAGGGAGGCAAGCAAATATAAGTTTGTAACGCCTTACTATGTAGGTATCTTAGTCTGAGTGGAAAAAAAGTTAACCGCGGAAAAAACAGAAATACACATTTTGGGTAACTGTAAGTATTAAGTAGCTTTGAATAAATAAAAAGCACTAGCTGTTGCTCGCGGCTCCGCTCACGTGGGACTCAGTTACATCGCACCCAAAAGTTTATGACCTCTGGTTCTTAACCATATACATAGGTATTCAAATTTCATCAAAATCGATCAAGCGGTTTAGCCGTGCGTAACAGGCAGATAGACAGACTTGTGCATTTATTAAGTTCGAGGCATGGAAGTACGGATATTGTATATATCATCATCATCATCAGCTGTCTACAACCCACTGCTGGGCATAAGCCTAACTGTCTACGCCATGCATCCCTACTCTGAGCCACCACAATCTAGTTGTATATATCACTAAAAAATAATTAGGTAGTGTATGTACCACGATTCGTGGTATGTACTAACACATAACTAGTGCCACATAGCCTCCAATCATTGTAGAGCAGTGGTCAGCCAGAAGGCCTGCAATCAGCTGCACGCTGACGAAGCCAAACCCTCGAGCCACCACCACCGACAGACAAGTTGCCATGCCCCTGAAATAAAAAAAGAAACAAAATCTAATATTAGATAGGTACTTAGTTGACTAAGTAAGTACGTAGTGATTTTATTCTCTTTGCTAAGTAGTAATATACATATACCTATATTTACCAATTGGTAGATGGATGTCCTTGTTATTAACTACCTAGAATCAACAATGCTTATATTCGTTGGTTGAGAAGCCTAAACTAAAATACCTACAGGAAAACAAAAATTGACTGACCCACCTCAAATGTGTAGGGTTCAACTCCACTAAAAACGTGTTAACGTTGCCCAAGATCAAAGCCACATGAAGGAACAAATAGAACAGGCCTATGCTCAGGATCGGCAGAGTTATGAAGAGCAGCATCACTCCAGCCGCAGCCGATACGGCAAACACTAGAAGAGTGGTGCATCTCTTTCCGAGAGGAACAACGAGGAAGGATAGAGCGATGGTGAGGAAACCAGTGGCTCCGGAGTAGTACATGACGGCGTAGAGAGTGAAGGGTTTGATGACGTCATCGCAGTCGGTGTAAGTCTGAAAGATGAGAGAGCTGTGTTAGTGTTAAGCAAGTTGAGGAGGTCTTAATAAGGAGTTGTTTTAATGTTATTGCTATATTTCCTTGACCAAGGGCTGATTTTATTGAGGAGGACACTGGTTGGGTTAAAGGATTCTTGAAATGGAATGAAATATGGAATCACGTTCTTTAAGATCTTCAAGCTAGAATTCAAGTTAGAATTTCTGCTAGATGAATCTAGCAGAAATTCTGCTGTGAGTCAGGAAGCATATGGACCTGTTCTGAATGTATAATGTGATAGTGGCGAAGTACAGTAAACATATCTATGTCGTAGCCAACAAAAAATCTGTAAATATTAGTCGAAGTTTTAGGTTAATTTTTATACTTTTTTACCGTAAATAAATGTATAGCCTACTTGAAATGAAGAAGTTAAGTAAGTGCACAAAAATCTTACCGAGTTTGGGGAAGTAGCAGCCCGACATGCGACTTGGCAAAACGTCTGCCCGGAGCTGTCTCCTCCGCCATCGAAATATGCGTTAGTCATTGTCGGCACCCACATGGTGAATCCGGTAGATCTGGACAACGCAAGAGAATAATTAAGGCCTGGTAAAATAATATATGTGACATTATTTGTTATGTCCGAGTGCGAATTCGGATGGAAGGAGAGATGGGATGTTGGTACCTCCAAATGAATGACGGGTATCTTTTGAAAATAATTAGATATCTTTTGTAACTATTGTTCTCCCTGCCTTCATTCCAATCTATGTACGTAAAACTAACGTAAGGGGGCCCCGTATAATTGATGGCTATTTATATATTATTACTAAGCTACGTGTAAGTCAAGTGTAGCGAAACTCAGACCTTTAGTACCTACCATTTAAAATTAACTTACGTCATGTACGCACAGAGAAGAAGATAATACAGTTTAAGGGAGTTCTTCAGCAGCGGAGGTTTAAAGAGTGGAGCGGTTTGATTCCACATCCTCCGCAGGAAAGAGTGCTGGTTGTCATCTAATCGTGGCTCGTCTTCTAAGTAGACTGTTGTCAGCTGAAAATGATCGATCTTGAGGAAATCTGGGGGTAAAGATTCATGATTGAACTTTGGAATAATATGGAACTCCCAACACCGATCCGCTATATGGTAAGAGACCCGCAGATAAGCACCGCAATCGCACCACATACGTTGCGTAGTGACGTGAGGAGCTTATAGCACTAGTATGGGCATAACCCTCTCTTGTTTTGAACTGGATGTGTAGCTATGTTCATAATGTTGTGATGCTTGGTATACACTAGTTCTGGATTATCCCTGATCCCCTTGCTTACCTACCTACCTAGGATTGGTTGTGATGTGAGTAGTGATAGTAAAGAAGGGTTGTTGGTATCTTGGTTGGTGTGGTTTGCCATAGCCGTAACTTGGGAAGCTGTCCCTTTATCAAGACTAAGATGCCATCGCATGACCTTGCTCTCTCTCATCGCAAGACTCTGTAAACTACCTTTTGTGAAGTGTCGTTCTTCTGGTTGCCTGCAATTGCCATCCTTGCCATTTTATGATGCTTGTTATACTATTCACTCAACCCAGACATCTCTTTATCTCTTTCTGTGTCCACAAGTACCTAAGTACTGACCTTAAACTTACCGGAAACGAATCCATTTTCACTCCTTTATTCAGACTGTACATAGTGGCTAAGACTTCAACAGCTTCTTCATCTCGACCCTTGCTGAGGAGGAATTTAGGACTTTCGAGAAGGCAGGCCATCCCCAACACCCCTAGGACACCGGGCAGGCTAATGATCTGCATCAGCAGTCGCCAAGGCCGGTAATCTAGGGACAGCCAGGGTAAGTGCACGCGGAAGGTCAGTTGGAACACTGGTAGAGCAAAAGCTGAGGAAGAGATGAGAGAGTAAAGGTTATGTGTAAATGGAGAAAGAAAAATCAGGAAAGAGGACCCCTGAAACGTCTATTAAAAGTACTCCTGGTTGACGATCTATTTTTAGGGCATCGCCCTGTACAGATAGAAGCCAGATACAATTGCCTATGGACAATGTTCGCCTTCTATACTAGTGCAGAATTTGTATACAGTGGATCACATAGAAAAGTATAAAGTGTAGTGTAATGGTAAAGTGGAATATGTGGCCCAAAATACATTTGAGGGTGTCCCATCCATTAGGTATCGCTCACAAGGATTGATATATGATCGCGAAGCGATACGCCCCTGTTTTTTTGCTCTTGATTTTTACCCTTGATCTGCGCGGTGAGGTGAGGTATGGGTTTCAGGTGGGCGGGTGTGAGTGTCCGTTCTGTACGTTAGTTAGTACTATTATAAATTCTGTGGTATAATGAGAGACACCTACCGCAAATGATGAGTTGGACAAACATAGTGGCACTTGCCATCAGAAACATGAACCTGCTGCGGTGTCTGCGCGGGGCGCTCTCGCCGACCAGCACGAAGGCTGCTGCGTTTGCTGATGATGTGCTGCAAGACGTATTGCTCTGTACAGTTATTGGCAATAACCTTTGGAAAGAAATAACTTCTCTTTGTACTATATCTAAACCTTTGTAATAAACGTCTAGTAGACTTTTATACTTTCTGGTTGGAAGGATGTGAGAGTCAACAAGAAAGTGTGCCAAGACCACTATTTATAATTTATGAAATTGGTGAGTTGGAGACGTTGTATGCAGGTCACTTAACTTTCTGTGCCATTTAAGACACTACTTACCTACTCGTAGACTATCTATTAATAATAGGTAAATATGCATTGTTATAAAAATTCCGGTAGCGGAAGGTCAAGAAGTTCTGTGAGATAGTCATCTAGTAGTGGACCTGGGCTGGGGGTCTAAAATCGCCACTTTGAGCAATTCATCGAATCGATTCATATTACGAATTCCTTAGCAATTCTGTAGCAATTCCTATTCTTATTTTTTGTAAAATAGCCAACTAAACTTTGCAATTCCTCTTCAAAAAAATTAAAGAAATAGGAATTGTTAAAGGATTGCTAAGGAATTCGTAATATGAATTGAATAAAGCTAAAGTGGCGTTTTTAGACCCACTGTTTATGATGTTACAATAATAAATGTTCTTTGTTTGTTTAAGACACCTTAGCAGTTTCACAATTATGATAGGTACTTACTTATATCCAAAGAAATACATGCGTAAAGAATAATAATTTGAAGGAGCATTAGATACTTACAAACTAGCAGAACAGAACTTGAGTACTGCTAATGTGGAGTACCCAGGAGCAATGGTAGCAGCGAAGTTGAAAAAGACGCCAACTGGCATCGCCATCAGAAGGGTCTTCCGACGACCCAGGGTGTCCGCAGCCAAGCCCCACGCATACGAAGACAGCATTACACCTGAATTATATTTTGACATACTTTCAATGTTATCAAATTCGGTGCAATGGTTTGGTTTTAAAATAAAAAGAAACTGGAATAAAAAAATCAGCTAAGGAAAATAAAATGAGTATTTTTAATTTTTCGTATGTTTACAAGTTGCTTGCTTGATAATAAAGTAATTTGCAAGGTCAATCAAAGCTGGTATGCCTTGGTATCTTTATTTCATAAACGAAGCACTGCCAGCGTTATCGTTTATTAGTCTAACTTAGTACTAGGTCAGTTGACTTGCATACTTGAATGAGGTTTTCTAATCTGTGAAAGTTTAACTTGGCCTCGGTAAACAAATTGAAGTCGGCTTTTGGTTTTGGGAAAAAAGATAATGTAGAGGTAGCATTTTATAATTTGTGTAGTATTATTTAATCTGTGGTAGAACAGTTTATAAGTTATAGACCATAGACAGACCTAAAGTCACAACAAGAATAAAAACCACTTCAGTTATGCTATAAGATAGCTCTGATTTAATATTTCTAGTTGGCTATTTTATTATCTCACCAATAAGAGGCATAGCAGAAAGCATCCCTTGCTGGTAGGTAGACAGCTCCATGTCGCAAGCCACCGCGGGCAGCACCACTGAGAACCCGAAGATGTCCAGATACATAGCCAGGATAAGCAGGCAGCTAGATGACAGCATCAGCACGTTGTACTTGCCGAAACCTGAAAACACCAGTCCATGATCACCAGGGATATCGAACCGTTAAGACGAGACCTCGGTGAACACTAGCACTACCATCAGTTAAAAATCATTATTCACTGAAAACACAAGTTATTAAAAATCCGTCGTCTTCTGTAATTATGGTTCTGGATAATTTTAAACATATTAAATTATAGTTCCATATAGTTACAAATTGGGATATTGCTTAAAATTACCACTTTTAACAGTTTTGCAATTTGTAACTAAGTAGGTATATGGAACTATCAATACATATAATAAGACACTAAAATGCGAGTGTCTGTACATTTAATATTTTTCAAAAAAACTGATTGAGTGCGATTAAAAAGGAGTAACAGAAACCAAAAAAACAGTTTTTGGAATTTTTGTCTGTCTGTATGTATGTATGTATGTCTGTCTGGTACGTTATAACTTCGAAAATACTCAACGGATTTAAACGCGGTTTTCACAGTTGGATTACATATGATTAGGAGCGTTGTCAAAACTTTGTTTCGTCAAAATCGGTTAAGGGAAAAAGAAGTTATGGTCGATTGAAAATTTACTTCAAACACTGCTTCTAAACTTTTAATGCGTTTACTTACGTTTAATTTAATTTAGATAAGGCTAGGATTTCTACTTTTTATTATCCATATCAATAAAGACGAAAACACGCACTGCACCTATTAATTTTAATAAAATAACACATTGAATTTGATCGTAAATTTAGTAACATAAAATCTCAATAGATGGCGCGAATTTGCGTACCTATAGACAAATCCCATTTGAAATTTCGCCAATCTCTAGCAACGTATGATGGCCTATCGGTAGAGGTCGTAGATCATATTTTTAAGTCGAGGGTTCGAATCCTGCTATAGATGACTTTTTATTTACTTACTTTCTTTTACTTGCTTTTTTTACTTACTTTTTTTTATTTACTTTTTTTTTCGTTTTGTATTAATTTTTAAGAATTTTTTAATACTTTAGTAAAGAAATGTTTCAAGAAAGTACCTGGATCGAATCCTGTCACAAACAATAATTTTATGATTTCGTGTTTTATTTGTTTTCTAGAATTATTTTCTTACTTTTTTTTATAATTTTGAAAAGAAACAAATAAATTCATTTGCAAATTTATTTCAGGATAAACGATATCGCAACCCCTTACAAATCATATCTAATAGTTTGTCATTGACGACATTGAAAAAGAAGATTAATCAAATGGTTGACTGGTAGAGAACGCTCTTAGCGTTAAGTCCGTTAATATATAAGTACTAGCTGTTCCCCGCGGCTCCGCCCCGCGTGGGAATCGGTTATATCGCGCCCAAAAGTTTATGTTTGACCTCAGGTCGTTAACTACATCCCTACCAAATTTCATCACAATCGGTCCAGCAGTTTAGCCGTGAAGAGGTTACAGACAGACAGACTTTCGCATTTATAGTATTAGTATGGATATGGATTTTGTACTTATCTATCTATCTTTACATATAATCGGACAGTAAAAATTGAATGTCTGTACATTAAATATTTTTCTAAAAAACTGATACGGGGCGATTAAAGAAAGACGTGTAACAGAAACCAAAAAAAACAATTTTTGGAATTTTTGTCTGTCTGTCTTTCTGTATGTCTGGTACGTTATAACTTCAAAACTACTCAACAGATTCGAACGCGGTTTTCACAGGTGGATTACATATACGTTCAACAGTTTTGTCAAAACTTTGTTTCGTCAATATCGGTTAAGGGAAAAAGAAGTTATGGTCAATTGAAGTTTACTTCTAGCACTGTTTCAAAACTTTTACAGAGTTGAATCCGGTTTACATAAACGTATTTAATATAGATAAAGCTACAATTTCTACTTTGTTTTATCGATATCAATGAAGACAAAAACACACTGCAATCTCTATTAAATTTTAAAAAATTAACACATTGAATGTGTGTGGGCGTATAATTTAGTTACATAAAATATCAATAGATGGCGCTGAAGTTAATTTAATTATTTTTTTCTCATATGGTATTATAGCAGATTGAAATTTTTCCAGCAATTAATTCTAATTATTTCAAATAAAATTTTGGTTGTTTATTTAGTTCTATTGGTTGGTTTGTTTATCGGTCGTTTGTTGTATTGTATTGTAAGCTATTTGAATTGATTAGTTGGTTGGTTTGGCTTTGGTTTAAAAAATAATCAAACCAGCAAGTCAGTTCAGTTGTTGTTCGACGGAACATACGGTCGTGTCGTAAGGTCTAATTTAACTAACATAACACTATTTATTGAGTTAGGTTCTAATGACCCTGTAATAGGCTGCGTCTACTCTTTTAGAGAAAAAGATGTGATAGTATGAATGTTAATATTTTTAGTTTGATATCGTATCAATGGCTAATGGTTTTATAAAATTGGCACGGGAATAGGATACTACTTATAGATTTAACTATAGGTCTGGATAGTTGTAGTTTCCACAGGTTAAGCGAAAAGCCAACTACACGCGGGCGGAGCCGCGGGCAACAGCTAGTAATTTAATATGATTATAATCAACTTCAGATCCAGAACCTTAATTACATAACACGGATTTTCAGTGAATAATGATTTTTAGTTGATGGTGGCGCTAGTGTTCACCAAGGTCTCGTCTTAAGTTTCAAAAGTGATTTTGCTTCGTTGTGCATGTACTACCGCTTGTAGAATGGGTTTTGCTCGGAGGAACTGTTCGATATGATGCCAACAGCCACTTTTTATCATCGCACTTCTCGCCATCGACATCCGAGTTCTCGTCCGCACACATTAGACTCAAAATCATCACGTACTTTAAGAGGAATTTCCTCCATCTTACGCTGGTATTGTGGAGTCATCTTTCTGCCACGGTTTTCCCAAAGGACTACAACATGGGGTTTTTCAAAGAGGGCGTGATAAAATTTCTTAATGGACGACAAAGCGCACGTGACACCCCTGGTGTTTCAGGCGTTCATAGGCTACGGTAACTGCTTCCCATCAGGTGGGCCGTATGCCTGTTTACCTACTAAAAGGTATTAAAAAAAATTTGAACAAATGTGGTCTGTGTGTTGTTAATTTAGAGTTAAGTGTATTTTATTACGGTCAAATCAAAACACTTTTATTTACAGTAAATAGGGTTTACAATGTTCTTAAAATATTTGTGGGTTAGTGCTTATGTCCTATTTAGCCAAAATTATTTTGCATGCAAAAATTTTTAAATGTCTATGCATCCATTATTTAATTAATGATATATTATTAATTGAATTTTCAAAACTCAGATAATCCGAAACTGAATAGATACCTAACCACTTTTTTAATGCAGTTTTAAATTATTAAAGTATTGAAATTGCTTTACTCGATGGAAAATGAACTTACCAGTGATATCCAGTGCATCATCAAACCCACACTTTTCCAACTTCCCGCTTCTCGCTCTGTCTGCAACGAAACCCATATTTTTGTATGTTCTAAATCCTTCCTTAATCCTATTTTTCACTTTTCAGCTTCTGAGTGTAGGACTATCTTTGATTAGTGTCAGAATTTGTGTGGGCAGTCGTGGTTTCTTCAAAGAGAAGATAAATAAATTATTAGTTTCTCAGAGCAAGTATAACGACAATATACAGCGCGCCATCAGCGTCTTCTGTGCATCAATACTAAATATTTGTTTTCTTATTTTCCGCCAGAAGCATTAAACGAATTTTCATACTTCTGCAGAAGCTACCAACACTGTTGGAGCACTAATCAATAAGCCTCAATTGTAACAATACAGTGAAAACAAACTATATAAATCTACTTGAACACCACTTGATTATACCTAAATCCGATTTGCTATTGTTAAATATTTACCCACTTTTGTTTATTCCGTGGCAGTGTATACGACATACATAGTTTTTACATAATATTGTTTAGATATTAAGTAAGTGACTGTATTTGTATTATTGAGAAATAAAGATCTTTAAATCTGAACACTGAAAATAACTATGTAGAGTTTATGAAGTCAAGGCGTGTAAAGAAAAGCTTAGACTCTACATGAAATCTAATAAATAAATAAAAATCATTTTCGCAGGTAACCCTAATAACTTTTTGATAGTGCGGAACAATATGGGCTCGTCTTGACAAAATTTTACACATATTTGTTTATGGTTACATTTAAATTACTAAATGCCATTTTTAATGTAGTCAGATGCATATCTTCAAGCCGTAAATGCGCGCACTCTATGATAAAAGATATAAGTATTAAGTATTCATATCTATTCTTAGTTCTAAGCACGAGGAATGGAGGTACTATAAGATACCGATATACTATATATACACAATATCAGTATGTTGAGCTGTCTGTCTGTATTGTGTTCTTATAAATGGCTGCTCGTGATGAAGCGTTTTCCTTACAACTAAGTAGGTACATCATACTATTATGCGTAACTGCTTTGTTCTCACATGTAAATAAGTAATTTCCCATGGTCTGAGGAAAATATGTGTTTTTTGAAATGTTATCAGTAGGATTGGTCGCCATACATCATTATAAGGCCCACTGTACACGACGATATTAACGGTTAATTAATAATCTATGGCATGGGAATATTATGACATCTCTGGAACGGCTGGATTTTGACGGGATTTCAATAGAAGATGGCTGATGTAATAAGGAGTAACGCTACTTAATTTTACAAATTTTCTTAGTTAACTGCGAACTGAACAATACTTTTTGTCAATTCCACGCGGACGAAGTCGCGGGCACAGCTAATTACAAATAAAATTATAAAATTTGTCTTAGGGCAGCTATTTCGAATTCTATGATATGAATTTATGATAATACATACAAATAAAGTAAAAATTCTATGAAATATTAAAGAGTAGAAAACAACACGTAACTATCTCGCTCCCTCTTTGGAAAAATCGATGACCTCCCGCGCGGTTATGCCACCCTGGTAATTCTTACTAAAATGGCGGATCCGTCAAGAATCTCTGGGGCCAAGTAGTATTTGTGCTACTTTTGGCATAAAAATGTCTAATTAATTTGTATCTTGTGAAGAGACCATGTTGTACTTTAATGGTGTATCTATGCGTATGTATGGTAATTATTAATTTAGCATGATCAAATAATTTATAATAGTAAATAATCTTACAGAATTCTGATCTGATGATGTTCGTGGTTCTTTGAAAAGTCGACTTATTATGAATAATAATCCTCAATTCCAACTCAATACGGTTACCTCCATAATATTATTGGATCATAATATTTTCTAAATAAATAAATGATGATACCTTTCCTTTTAATAATCGTACAAAATTTCTAAAACCAATTCTAAGAAAAATAATTTCTTAGATGACTTGACTACAAAATGGCAAACAATAAAAATTGGTCATTTTTTGCACGGAAAATTGCTTGAGATCTTTTTAGACACGTTTTCACGACATCTGCAATACCAGGAGAGTATAAGATAGAAAAGATCGTTAGGAGCTAGGATTTATATTTCAAGATCTAATATAAACATTCCAAATGGATGCGCTAAAACAAAACCGAAATATATTTAATAACGTGTGATATATGTATACATGATATGTATTTGAAAATGTAATTTATTTTGAAGTCGGTTTATTGAAAGTCATTAAAAGTTAATAAGTAGGATAAAATAGAAGAAATTTTAATATATCCTAATTAGACAAGTCATTTAAAAAAATCACAAACTGTTTTCAGTGATAATACGAGTTACGTATTCAGTTCTTTTATTTATAAAGAATTATTAATATTATCATTTGAACCACCTCCATTATTTCTTATCTCCCTTCATTTCAAACAGGGTGCGGGTAGGGCTCGGTGAAAAGTACTACGCGGGAATTCCAAAATCAATAAATTCGCGCATGCGTTCCGCGTACCGCCCGGTGTCAGCTGGATCGATCTCCTACGGTTTCTATGATCCTGGTACCGCCGCCCACAAATCTGAAATTTTCCTGCCCTCCTCCAGGTTTCCGCGGAAGTGGAAACCTTCGACTTCCGCTCGTCTAGGGCGGCCGGAAACCGGTGCCGTGAAAGCCTGAATTTCTCGGAAAATCCACGTATGACAAAAATGTCTTTTTGATTCCTGTGAGTTGTGCGCATCTTGATTGCGCAGAACGAATTCGTTGAAATCTTTTCTTCTATGCTAAATTCTTTACTTCAACAAATCTGTGTGACTATTATTATTATCTCAATTAGATTAATTTTTTGCAATGTTTTGATTTGATTGATTAGGTACTTACCTATCATTTTGTAGCCAGAGCACTCACAATCTTAGATGTGCGTTTTCCTAGCTGCTTTTACCAGCATATTAATGTTTTGCCAGTTGCATCTTGTTTGGTTGTTAATTTATTTATTGTACATAAAAATAACAACTACAGAGATTAAACTTTAAAAATACTATTCAAAAGAGCACTTATCAACAAGTGTTTAGATATTTGCATAGAATTTAGTTTGTCTTGCTCGCCTTACTCTATGGATTACTAACTTCGGGTCTCTGATGAAGTAAGGTAACTAAAATAAAATAAATAACAGCATTTTTAAAAAGTTTAATATATAAGGATGAAAGAGGTAGCAACAAAAACGATCAGTATAAATAAACTAAGATATTTATTTCTTAAAATAATTCTTACTTAATTAAGTACTCATACATAATCGGTACCTACATAATTTATATAAATAGTTAAATATGGCACTTAAAACCGTCTGGAATACATTCTTCTGGAATCTTCCCGCTTCGAAGCGCAGTCTGGAAAAATCTTTTTTCTCCCTCGTTTTCTAAATTAACAGCGGTTTATATCCGAATTAATGGGTTTGTATGGGACTGTTCATACTGGTTCGTGGGTCTCGTTTTGGGCGGGTTCCGTGGGAATCTGCTTGGCGGGGCTGTTGTCCTTCTTTTTGTTTGGTAGAGTTATGCAGAAGGCGGCGTTAACTGGAAGGAATTAAGTGAGTACTGAGTAATTAAATAAATAAATAACTAAATAATACTATTAGAGTCATTCGCTTATGGATCAAGACTTTACTAGACTAACTCCCGCTCGTGGTTCTGCCTGCATGGATGTCGGTTAATTATCGTGAATTAAAAGAAGCATAAGTCCATCTGCATGGTTCAAAGTAGAAATAAGGGTTGAATAAATGAATGGTTTATATCTGGTCCGGGACTAGAAACTGTTGAATGATAAACCAGTTTGCTCGTAAACGTTTTTTTTTTTTTGACAACGGCTTAACGTGCCTTCCGAAGCACGGAATCATATTTATTATAAGACAGTCAGATGATTCAAGTCTGCAATGTCCTTACCAAACTGGAAACGACTAAACAAAGTATGCTTCCCGTGAAAATGGAACCCGGGAAGAATGCTAAAAATGAAACAAGGAAACTCGGATGCTGTTATAAGTCAGCTAGCGACCCGCCCCAGCTTTGTATGGGTATAAAAACCTTCCTCTTGAAACATTATCTATTAAAAAAAACCGCATCAAAATCCGTTGCGTAGTGTTAAAGATTTAAGCATAAGCAATATTAAAGGGTTCACTCCATACTAACATAGCATTCACTAAGTTGCAACAAAAATCTACGCGTCGTCGGGCAAGTTTCTTGGTACTATCGAACCAATTATGGGAAAAAATCTATTACCTACGGAGGAGCACAGCTTTATAACAAACTAACATCAGATTTAAAAAATGTAAACTCATTTAATGGATCTTGGAAAATATTACGCATTATATTGTTAAACCATAGATTTTAAAAAAAATTGCGTCACTTGATTCGAACTTCTTTGTGTTAAACAGTATTAGTTGTTTAGAAATGTGTTCATTTTCCAATAATCGCAGTGTGAATGTGACAAGTGTTGCATGCTATACTATCGTATATACTTACCTAGTACACGAACGACACATTATACTTACAGTATGTCAATATGTTCTCATATAAGTGACTGTTTTTTATGAGAATAAAGATTTCTTTAAACCTAAGCATACAAAGGGACATAGAGATTACCTAGTATACGAACGACACATTATACTTACAGTAAATAAAATAAATAATAAATATAAATATATATAGGGACAAATCACACAGATTGAGTTAGCCCCAAAGTAAGTTCGAGACTTGTGTTATGGGATACTAACTCAACGATACTATATTTTATAACAAATACATATAAAAAAAAAAAAAATACATATATAGATAAACATCCAAGACCCAGGCCAATCGGAAAAAGATCATTTTTCATCTTGACCTGACCGGGGATCGAACCCAGGACCTTCTGAGTAGCGGTCAAGCATGTTAACCATTACGCCACTGAGGTCGTATGTAATAATACAGTATGTCAATATGTTCTCATATAAGCGACTGTTTTTTATGAGAATAAAGATTTCTTTTAACCTAAGCATACAAAGGGACATAGAGATTACCTAGTATACGAACAACACATTATACTTACAGTATGTCAATATGTTCTCATATAAGTGACTGTTTTTTATGAGAATGAAAATTTCTTTAAACCTAAGCATACAAAGGGACATAGAGATTACCTAGTATACGAACAACACATTATACTTACAGTATGTCAATATGTTCTCATATAAGTGACTGTTTTTTATGAGAATGAAAATTTCTTTAAACCTAAGCATACAAAGGGACATAGAGATTACCTAGTATACGAACGACACATTATACTTACAGTATGTCAATATGTTCTCATATAAGTGACTGTTTTTTATGAGAATAAAAAAATTTCTTTAAACCTAAGCATATGTACAAAGGGACATAGAGAAATCGACTTTATTTTATACTATGTAGTGATAGTGATGCCACATACCGATGAGTATTCCCCCGAAGATGTAGAAGCTGAGCCCGCAGTTGGTCTGCAGGAAGACGCCGATGAGGTTGGAGCCGGCCATGGAGCCCACGCGGCCCATCATCATGCACAGGCAGACGGCCATCGCTCTGTTAATTTATTCATTATTCGCTCTGTTAATTTATTCATTATTCGCTCTGTGGGTGGGTTTATTCTTCATTTATTCATTTAACAACAGGAAATATGTAAATAAACTACAAAAATAAAACTAGACTAAACTATACTATAAAATAAAACTAGACTAAATAGAAAATTTGTTATTATTATTATTGTTATTCGCTCTGTTAATTTATTTATCATCATCATTTCGAGTACGCTTCACGGTCAATCGACCATGCACACCCTGGTGTCAGAGTTCTTCAGAATCGCCTCTCGGCCTCTGACGTGGTTCCTTTAACGACTACCAGTAGGTCGACCGCCTATCTCGATTCTTACATGTCGTAATGGCTACTTGTATCGCTATCGCCACATTTCGCTCCGCCTTACAAACGAAACGCTTTAAAAAATGTTTTTTTTGTTACGTTGTCGAATGCGTTGTCACTACCAAAAAAAATAAATAAAGCGTTTTGTTTGTTAGGCGGAGAGAAATGTGGCGATAGCGATAAAAGTAGCCATTACGAGAGGAGAGAATCGAGATAGGCGGTCGAGCTACGGATGGCAGCCGGGACCAACGGCTTAACGTGCCTTCCGAAGCACGGAATCATCTTTATTATCAGACAATCAGGTGATTCAAGCCTGCAATGTCCTAACCAAACTGGAAAAAACTAAAAAATGCTTCCCGTGGGAATCGAACCCACGACTCCCGGGTCTACAGGCAAACGCCTTAACCACTGCACCACAGAGGCAGTAAAGAAGCAATAAGTATGATTCAGACATTCACCTGTACTTAGTAGGGAACAGCTCCACAGCAACAGCATTCATCAGTCCAATACAAGCTCCAGACATCTGGAAGATCGCGAACAGTATCACCGCGATCTGAGTGTTCGCAGCGAAGTGGGCCGCGACCCCGCACACCCCGGTGGAGCTCAGTACTGCGATCAGAATCATCTTCTTCCCCACGAAGTCTACTAGGAATCCCACGATTATATACATGGAGCTGAATACGAGGCCGATGTAGATTGATTGTTCGAAGGTCGCCGTGTTCATTGTGTCGTCGCAACCGATCTAATTACAATGAAAATAATTTCTTTATTTTTTTAATTTTGTTTTTTTTAATTTTTTTTTTTTTTTTTTTTTTTTTTCTCTTCACAAATAAGTTTTATGTAAAACTTAAAGCTATATATATATATATATATATATATATATATATATATATATATAATAAAAAGCATATTATTTTAATATACTAAAAAATACCTTTGCATATTTAAATAGCTATTTATTTATGTAATAATAGCTGTTGCCCGCGGCTCCGCCCGCGTGCGCCTCGGTTATATCGCGCCCGAAAGTAGGCTATGTTTGACTCCTAGTGCATAACTATATCCATACCAAATTTCATCACGTCCAGCAATTTAACCGTAAAGAGGTGACAGACAGACAGACAGACTTTCGCATTTATAATATTAGTATGGAAGTATGGATATTATTCTTAGTCGTAATAGATGTGAAAATGATTTTAAATAAATGAAAAATTAAGTTTAAAGTATTTTTAACTAGCAACCCGCCCGGTTTCTCATGGGCATATATAACTTCCTCTTGAAAATTAAAAAAAACCGCATCAAAATCCGTTGCGTAGTTTTAAAGATTTAAGCATACAAAAGGACATAACAGTGATCATAAAAAACGTAGGCACGTGATTTTTCTAATGCGATAAAAAAAAAACTCTAATGGTCGCGAGAAAAAGAGAAAAGAGAACCCTGGACTTTAGCGCAACCAGCTGAGGTCTCAACCAGGGAAGTACTAAGAGAATATAATATCACAATATCATCATCATCAGCTGCGTACAGCCCACTGCTGGGCATAAGCCTCCCTCTGTCTACATCCATCACTACTCTGAGCCACCGCAATCCAGTTGTTGCCAGCAACCTTCCAAACAAATCATCGCAAAATCCATATCCATACTAATATTATAAATGCGAAAGTCTGTCTGTCTGTCTGTCACCTCTTCACGGCTAAACTGCTGGACCGATTGTGATGAAATTTGGTAGGGATGTAGTTAACGACCTGAGGTCAAACATAGGCTACTTTTGGGCGCGATATAACCGAGTCCCACGCGGGGCGAAGCCGCGGGGAACAGCTAGTTCTTGATATAAATAAATAATAATAATAATTGATTTGTTTGGAAATCAGTCGATTCAATTCACCTTTCGAGGACCATCCCTTTGTTTGATGGAAAACCATCATGCGCGCATGAGCATGTAATGTGTGCCTTATATAGTACTAGCTGTTCCCCGCGGCTTCGCCCCGCGTGGGACTCGGTTATATCGCGCCCAAAAGTAGCCTATGTTTGACCTCAGGTCGTTAACTACATCCCTACCAAATTTCATCACAATCGGTCCAGCAGTTTAGCCGTGAAGAGGTGACAGACAGACAGACAGACAGACTTTCGCATTTATAATATTAGTATGGATTACCGTGACAATATCATACCTCAGTGTTGTTCCCATTATTCCTGTAGGCGAGCACGTCACATATCCTCATCGGCCCGCCGTCGTGGTTCACCACGGAGTTCAGGATCGTTGGGAACCACACGTAGAAACCGTTGGTGCTGGAATTGTACAAGTTTTTTTTAGCCATATAGTGCATAGTTGACATAATCATTTATGCACATATATCTAAGGATTGTAGTCTAGTTCGAAACAAAATTAACCTTTTATTTACTGTATTGTTTGTGACTGCAGTTTGTAATATTTGCTAATAGATAAATAAATAAATAAATAATCACCAAAACGAATACCTAATGTGTGAATGATCCATTAAATTATATTACATTTTTATTTATTCCAGACTGAACAGTGCCCCTAGTATGAGTTTTTCTTAACGCAGACGCTAGCGACTGCGTTAGCGATTTAGTATGGCAGACCTGTACAGCGCCTCTGGCGGATAGTAAGGCAACTAAGAAATTCCATACAAAATCCTAAAAAAACTAATACTAGGGGCACAGTAAATAGTAATGTGCCATTAATTCAAAATACCGCATCTCATATTTATTTCATTTTATTACTTATTAATTGTATTATTTATGTATAAAAACTAAACATGTTTGTTATTTAATAATTTAGTCTTAAGGTGATACCTCGGTGAACACTAGCGCCACCGTCATTTAAAAATCATTACTCACTGAAAACACAAGTTATCAAAAATCCCTCTGCTGTAATTAAGGTTCTGAATCTGAAGTTAATTTTAAACATATTAATTTATTAAATTATAATTCCCTATAGTTACAAATTGCATTATTGCTAAAAACGGCCACTTTTAGCAGTTACAGTAGAGGGATTTTTGATAACTTGTGTTTTCAGTGAGTAATGATTTTTAAATGACGGTGGCGCTAGTGTTCACCGACGTATCACCTTAATACGAGACCTTGGTGAACTCTAGCGCCACCGTTAATTAAAAAATCATTATTCACTGAAAACACAAGTTATCAAAAATCCGTGTTATGTCATAAAGGGTCTGGATCTTAAATTAATTTGAATCATAAATATTATTAAATTATAGTTCCATATATAGTTACTAATTAAAAACTGCTGAAAGTGGCCGTTTTAAGCAATATTGCAATTTGTAACACTAGGAAACTATCACCTTAAGGTGATACCTCAGTGAACACTAGCGCCACCATCATTTAAAAATTATTATTAACTGAAAACACAAGTTATCAAAAATCCGTGTAATATAACTAAGTTTCTGGATCTGAAGTTAATTTTAAACAATTAAACCATAGTTTCCTAGTGTTACAAATTGCATTATTGCTTAAAACGGCCACTTTTAGCAGTTTTGCAATTTGTAATTATATGGAATTATAATTTAATAATTGAATATGATTAAAATTAACTTCAGATCCAGAACCATAATTACAGCAGAGGGATTTTAGATAATTTGTGTTTTCAGTGAGTAATGATTTTTAAATGATGGTGGCGCTAGTGTTCACTGAGGTATCACCTTAATACGCAATGTTTCTTCCTTACAAGGTTGGCCACAAACGGGACGAGGGGGGGGGGGGGGGCAAGGTCATTTCAGTTTATTGCCAACTTATAATCAAATCATTATTTACCACTATTTCTAAAGGTTGCCTGCCCATAAGGCCGCCTTTTGCGTTTATATTTAAGTTCTTGTTAACCAATTTTCTGTATTCTATATTCAATAAAGAGTTTTGTATTGTATTGCAATGTTTAACGCGTCATTCCAAAATTAAAAAATAAAATTTTGCCCGAGCGATTTCCAAATGCCATCAGATGTTAATTTGCTCTTGTATGTTCAAAGGTACGATTTACAACTTTTTCTATACCACTTTACACCCAATCTTCTGAAATCTACACTGAAAAATATATTTACTGATACACAACCAAACTTTTGTAAATCTATATATAGCACAAAAAGTGACCACATAACTCTGTGCAATATGTATGTAACACAAAGAATTTCGAATCGCGCGAAGTCAAAAAATTTTTTTTAAGCTATTTTTTTTTAAAATACATTTTACGGCCATGGAATCTAGTCCTTAATTATGGCCTTTATTGAATTTATTAATCTTCTTCAGTCCTACTATTTAAATCTATTATGTAACCAAACCGTTTGTCTTTCTTTTGTAAATAATATTTGTTAAATCAAGTAAACTTCATATGTGTCTTGCCAAACTTTAGTTACTTCTCAAATAGCCAAAGCAGTTAGGTAAAACATTTTTTTTCAGTGTATGATACTCACGTGGCGAAGATTCCGAACTGCACAAAGCATGTGAGGAGTGTCCAGGGCAGCAGCGGCGAGCGGAACAGCGGCAGGGTTTGTTCCCTCATGGAGGTCACGATGGCGCGGACCACGCCTACCCTGGTGTCTGCCGCTGCTTGCTTGTCTACTATTATCGATTCCACCTGAAAATACACCGGGAAATTAATTTATCACTATCACTACATCACTATCACTACATTACTATCAATACATCACTATCACTACATCACTATCACTACATCACTATCAGTACATCACTATCACTACATCACTATCACTACATCACTATCACTACATCACTATCACTACATCACTATCACTACATTACTATCACTACATCACTATCACTACATTACTATCACTACATCACTATCACTACATCACTATCACTACATAGTATAAAAAAGTCGCTTTTTCTGTCACTATGTTCCTTTGTATGCTTAAATCTTTAAAACTATGCAACGGGTTTTGATGCGGTTTTTTTAATAGATAGAACGATTCAAGAGAAAGGTTCTTATGCTCATGCGAAGCCGGGGCGGGTCGCTAGTCCATACTAATATTATAAATGCGAAAGTCTGTCTGTCTGTCTGTCACCTCTTCACGGCTAAACTGCTGGACCGATTGTAATGAAATTTGGTAGGGATGTAGTTAACGACCTGAGGTCAAACATAGGCTACTTTTGGGCGCGATATATCCGAGTCCCACGCGGGGCGAAGCCGCGGGGAACAGCTAGTAATAAATATATGAGGTAGACACAAATCAACTGCAAATATTTTAAGGGCAGATCAAGATTATTATATTGAACAACTTTTCCAAATAAACTTATAGAAATATGTACGAAATTTTTTATAATATAATCATATACAAATTGCGAATCATTTAATCTAGCTAAGTATGGAGAGTGAAAAAAAATTCTTTCGATATAAGTTTATTTAGAAAAGTTGTTCTAATTATTGTGAAGATGTGAATTTTGTGGGAGAAAGAAATAAATTTGAATGACACAACAAACTATACTTACTCCAAAAGTGTCCTTAGGCATCCGATAATTGACAGAGTAAATAGTCTTCATGACAGCCAGAACTTCGTCCTGCTTCCCAACAGCACTCAAGAATTTGGGGCTTTCTGGCGCGAAGCACATGATCACTGAGGAAATGGCGTAAGGGATGCCACACGCCACCACCAGGAGGCGCCACGGTCGGTAGTAGATGTCGAGGAAGCTGATGTAGTACGAGAAATCTAGAGGAAGGATCAACCAGGATATTGCTGAAAACAGAAAATATGTTTTAATTTTAACAGAGTGAATGAAATAAATAAAAGTAACTCCGAATTTTGTGCTCGCCCCTTTAAAGCAAATTTAAAAGATGACAGCCCTACCATTATCAAAGGTTAGGGTTGTCATCTCTTAAATTTAGCAAAAACAACACAAGACGCGTGTAAACCTCGGATTTAAAAGCTGGATCCCAAACTTATGGCTTATAGAGCGAGGTGGTTCGTCAGTTGATCGAACAAACACGGAAGGCCTCTGAACTAGGATACATACCTATATATATACATATAATCACGTCTTTATCCCTTACAGGGTAGACAGAGCCTAGAGCCATAAGAACTTAGGACACGTTTAGCATAATGGTAGTTGAAACAGGAAATCAATAGTAATGGGTTGCTAGCCGCATCGCCTATGTCATGAACTAGGATAAGTTCGGGGAAACCTGGAAGTATGTCAGCCCTAGGGTGCGAGAACACTTGAGGTTACTACAGTTATCACTAAGGTCTTGGAGTAGTGTGGTAGATGAAGTCTCATACCTGGTAAGACGACAGTCCCAATGCCAACGAAAGATGACCCGAATGCCACCATCTTGTCTCGGTGGCGAAGGTTGTTGAATTCACCCAGGTACGTGTACGCCACTGCTGACGAGCCAGACATACTGGAAGCCAATAGAAAATCAAGAATTTGGGGCTTATATTATTACTGAATTTTTATTTTAAGTTTTGTAATATTTTGTTGTTTTTATTTAAATATAATTATTTTATTTTATTAATGTAATAATAAAGAATTACTTAGATTGTGAAAAAATCAGCAATGTGTAATACCCGGCTCATAAGTTGGCCACGAACGGGATGTGGGGGGGCTGCGAACGTTAAAATTTGTATGAAAATCGGCTACTGCGCATTCAAGGAATTCAAAAACTAAAATGAAGGTTTTTGCCAACTTATATGCCGCGAACTATAGATGTCTATTTATCTACCTAAAATTTAAGAGCTCTGCTCCTGTCAGTGGTCTCTTCCAGGTGCTTCTATCTTCCGCTTGCCTTTTCACAGCCTGATACGATACGACCCCCACTTTTTCATATATTTGTTCTACGTACCTATATTCGTCGTATGTATACGTCGTACCTATATTGTATTGTGTGATTATTTTTTATTGAAATTGACTGGTGGTACGCTTACTCGCATTAACTAGAGGCCTTTGATTATTTATTCAAACAATCAAAGCTAGAGACCTGGTCCTGAATTCGATAGACCTCAACTCTATGTTAATTGCGAATACGTATTCAAATCTTTTCAACGAATTCTCCAGTTTTATGAGTCGAAAAGATCAAAATTTCTCCCTACATGCTTACAACTTTGTATTAAAAGTATTGTTAGTGATACTTTGGTGTCTAAGCTATGCGGATAACTCCGTGAGGTATTGTATGGTACAAAAGTGCCGGCCGCGCGTGTTAGCTCACCAATCATGGCAGTATTCAATCCGAATCAAAGCAAAGTATACTTACAACACAGCAGACAAGAACTGCAGCACAGAAAAGCTGATCATGTTTGGCGTGAAGCTGACCAGCACCGTCAGCAAGAATGACGTCATCATAGAGTACAGCAGCACGGGCCGCCGCCCGCGCGTGTCCGCCAGCCAGCCCCAGAAGTAACCCGTCAAGATCATTGCTGAAGGAGGAAATACCTTTTTTTTTTACTAACTTTTCTATTGTAATTAACATTTACCCGCAGCTTCAAACGCTTGAACAGTTTTTTATCCGGAATGACAGGTACCCTATGTCCTTCTCAAAACTTCTAGCTATATGTGTGCGAAATTTCAGGAAGATTGGTTCAGTACATAGGGCGTGAAGAGGTAACAAATAAACAAATGTACAAAATCACTTTATTATTTATAATATTAGTTGGGATGGGACCAGTCTAGAAAACAACAGGAGAAGTACTAAGATGAACAGACCGAAGCAAATAATCGAGAATACAACCAGAATATCACCAAGGTGGGAGAGAGAGAGCCTCTCTCTCACACTGAGCTGCTGAAAGGACAAAGCCAAGCTCTGTATAGTGACACCTATCAGTAGGTCGACCGCCTATCTCGATTCTCTCCTCTCGTAATGGCTACTTGTATCGCTTTCGCCACATTTCGCTCCGTCTTACGCTAAAACGCTTAAAAAAATTTTTTTTTTTGTTGACTTTGGCAAAAAAAAATTTTTTTTAAAGCCTTTTGTGCGTAAAACGGTGCGAAATGATACAAGTAGCCATTACGAGAGGAGAGAATCGAGATAGGCGGTCGACCTACAGAACGAGTCCACAAAGAATCATTATTGAGGTAATGATGAGAGAGAAAGAGAAATATACTAACCCATGAAAGGGATAGCTGCTATCCACCCTCGCTGTTGCAGACTGAGGTCCAGGTCGCACTGAGCTGCTGGAAGGACGTAGCCAAGCGCCAGGCTCTGCATGATGACGCCCATCAGGATGAGTCCACATAGCAGCATATGTAAGATGTTGTATACTCCCAGACCTGGACACATTGGTGATTTTTGTTACAACGTGGTTACGGTACTTTGTTTTATGGCGGTAAGGTTTTGTTTGAAGACTTATAACTTGCCATCATCTCTTAAAACCACGCAAGAACGATTGAGTTGTCTCACTTATTTACTCGTTCCTGCAGGTCGGATTTGAAAAATATGAAAGTCTGATTCTTGGGGAAGGTACATACACACTAAGGACGGGTGGAACCGCAGGGACAGCTAGTAAAGATTTCGACTTTCTTTGTTTATTCACAGAATAAGAATGAATAGGAATAAATTTTCAGTCAGGCATTTTTCGTTTGATATTATTCATTATGAAATTAATTTTATTATGCGGAATGGGTTTTCCAAAATTAAATATACAATTGTATATAATAATGCTAATACAAATACTACTTGGGTATTTCATGTTATCGTATACAGTTATGTATCGACGTAATCTTCAAACAATAACATGAAGATATAATAAATTAAAATTATTTGTACAGTGATACGAGTATGAACGAATAACTGTAAAAGCGGCTGTTTATTTCAACTTGCGGTAAGATAAATACTTGCTGAGAGCAAAAAAAAATGTAGTTCCATGAACAGTAGACCTTGCTAATAAACCCTTTAAAATATAATCGTAACAGGATCGTAATAGGACAGATTCAATATGGTCATTATAGAACAAAATATTATGTCTTTTTTTCAACAACTTGCTGGAATTTCGACAACAGTTTCCTCCAAACGAAATGCGTTCATTCTTGCTATTTTATGAGGTATCATTAAATTAACAATTAAGATAAAACTAGCTACAAACTAAAAAAAAAATAATAACTTATATATAAAATATTCTAATATCCATACTAATATTATAAATGTGAAAGTCTGTCTGTCTGTCACCTCTTCACGGCTAAACTGCTGGACCGATTGTGATGAAATTTGGTAGGGATGTAGTTAACGACCTGAGGTCAAACATAGGCTACTTTTGGGCGCGATATAACCGAGTCCCACGCGGGCGGAGCCGCGGGGAACAGCTAGTCTATATATATAAAAGAAAGTCGTGTTAGTTACTCCACTTATAACTCAAGAACGGCTGAACCGATTTAGCTGAAAATTGTCAGGGAGGTAGTTTAGAGCCAGGAGAAGGACATAGGGTACCTTTCATCCCGGGAAAAAGGTGTTCCCGAGGGAAGTACACGCGGGCGAAGCCGCGGGCAAAAGCTAGTATATAATATATAAAATAAATAATAAAAATACTCTAAACTAATTTCAATAAAAAATAGAACCCAAATCGCTACCATCACCGGGTAAGGTACCCAAGAGCTTGCGGCATTACCACGCTGTATGGCTAAACTTAGCCTTTGACCGAAATGCTCACCAGCCCTTGGATCTCCCGAGACATCGATAAGGTGCGCGTAGATTTTTTAGATCTTTTGAGATATCATTAAAATTCATGTTTAGGTTATCTTATTTTATTCAATTAAACATAGAATTAGGAAATCGCGCGCGGTTTTGACTCGAGGCAAATTTTTACCCGACTACGGCGAAGCCAATAGGAAGGGTAATGGTTTTGTTCTATAATACAAAAAAGAATATTCAGTAACAGTATAGTGACGTGTAATCTAATAACGTCACTGTAATGTCAAGTTTATATTATACTGCATCACCCAAAAGATTACAGTTATCGCCACGAGAGGTCAGCACTGGACCCCTGCAGACTCGTTATCACAAACGTGCAGGTGAAGTGACTGACAAGTGGTGTATTTAGTACCTAGTTTTTAAGTCTTTTTTATGTATAAATTTATTTATTTAGGAAAAAACTGTTCTATAGCACAATAGGCGAACTTAATGCTAAAGCATTATCTAACAGTCAACTTTTGGGTCAAGTAGAGATCGTAACGTGGATTTATTTATAGTAATAATAATAAACTTACATGGACTACATACATTAAACACTTACATATATAATACTTTGACGTTATAATAAATAAATAAGTTAAATATATATGGGTGATTACGGAGAATCATTTACGAGATAAAAACGACGACGCAAAATGTACCTGTGATTAAATAAATAGCCAGCGGTCATACAAAGTTTCTGAAAGAAACTGTATAAATTATAGTGATAACTACATCAAAAACCGTACTACTTAATGATGGTAAAAAATTGTGAAAATTTGGAGTCTCTACATAAGTAGAGGCTAAAAATTCACAGATTATGAATTTTTGTTTCATTATAAACATAATTCTTCCATGCTGGTCTGGGAGAAAAAGAAAAACATAGAATGTACCAGCTGCTTCTCTTCCCGCGCATGCCGTAAAAGTCGTCTGAGGGAATCGCCGATTGGGGAAATCATGACATAGGCGATGCGGCTAGCAACCCATCACTATTGATTTCCTATTTCAACTACCATTATGCTAAACGTGGCCTAAGATCTTATGACCCTAGGCTCTGTCTACCCCGCATGGGATAAAGACGTGATTATATGTATGTATGTATGTATAAACATAATTGAAAGTTTCATTTGTTATATACCAGCACAAATGTGATAAATGAAGAACCGCTCGACTTCACATAAACCATCTACTATAGTCCGAACAAAGCCTAAACATTTGGTTTGGATAGGTGAGCCCGTTCTTGAGTTATAAAATTTCAACGAAAAGTGGCATTGATTTTTATATATATACAAGCGGCTTCGCATGGGCATAAAAACCTTCCTCTTGAATCACTATCTATTAAAAAAAACCGCATCAAAATCCGTTGCGTGGTTTTAAAGATTTAAGCATACAAAGGGATATAGGGACAGAGAAAGCGACTTTGTTTTATACTATGTAGTGATTTAGATATATTCCCAAAAGTTAAAAATTATAAATAATTTGCAATTATTTGCCTTATGCTTACAAAAAAAAACATAATAATTTAAGTGTGAATAAGTTTAATTTCTAAGAAAACAACATTATTTTTATTTAGCTCATAGCAAGATAAACTGGTATAGGTACCTACTTAATGCGTAAATTGGATTCTATCTTGACCGATTATATTTTATCGGTTAACAAACATTACAATTTAATATCCATGTTCCTCTAAACATCTCTGATGATTTCAGTATTTGCGATTGCATTAGATGGAATATTTACATGGCCTATTAATTAATTATCATTTATATTATCTCAGATCAAGGGTTAGGTATATTCTTTAGATCCGCACATCAAATCCATACGTGAATCAATCTATGTATTCATACTAGCTGACCCGGCGAACTCCGTACCGCCTGAACGCACTTTTCTCACCGTTTAATTTATACTAGCTTTGGTTCGTGGTTTCGCCTGCGTGAACATCCCTCGGGAACAGTGTTAACTTTTTTCCTAAAGCTCCTTTCACAATACTTCTAACTATGCGTATGCAATTTCAAACATTGATAGTAGATAATATTATTAGATCTACTAACAAGATGTCACAACCTACTAACTGACTGAATGGACTTTGTTGTCTGAAAATAAACATTTTTATTTATTTATTATATTTATTGGTTCAGTAGATCTTGATTTGTAAGTGTTGTGACTAACTGACTTCTTATAGATTAGGCTAAAACCCCTAAAATATAAATAATTCAAACAATTGGGTCTGATGACTAATTATTACGCTAATTACTAACATCTGTAGCGACAGTAAGCATGACCTACTCTAATTTATTAATTGCTGATAAGATAGCAAAATAGGGCTCCATCGCTCCTTCAACGGCGCAAATCTATTTTATCTTAACAGCTGGTTTACCTAGGCCTACACGAAATATATGATATGACTTAAGATATGTTTAAAAAATAAGCATCCGAGTAGTGATTTATGACAGAAATTAACGTAAGTAAGTATTTAAAAAATTAACATAAATGAAAATAAAAAAAATGGTTTAGAAATATAAAGTTCTTACTAAAAAAAAGGACGAAAATCTTACCTGCCATTAACATAGCCTCGTCCAGCGTAGCCGCCGGTAACTTCTCATTTTTCCCGCTCTTTTTGATTGACCCGTTGGCCACCATTTTAAATATCTGAAAATAGAACAAATTGAAAATTTTACTTGATATATTGCTTCATAGAGGATCACGATTTTTTTTTAAATTATTTATTAACAAAATCATATCTCTTAATCACATCACGACTTAAGAATAACTTTACTGATTTCATTATTATTTTCCTAAAACCTCGAGAAACTTAGGCGTGTCTTTAGCGCGCGCGCCATCTTGTTGCCAACTTTATCCAGTAATTTCACTGCCCTCTCTCTCACACTTTAAACCAGAACACAATTTGTTTGTTGGCAAAAATAAAAAAAGTGAGGTGACTGACTGACCTGACTCATGTAGACTTCATTTTAGGTATACAGGTACTTAAATAAAAATTAAATTTTTTTTTTGCAAATTTATTAAAAAAAGACGATGACAATATTAGAGCTCTCTATATTAATTAATTCCTACATCTAAGTCATTTCCGTATCTCATTATCCATTAACATATTATATCAATCAAATAACAATGTTAAAGTGAATACTTTCATAAGGTGTTTATAATATAGTTGCATATAGTTATAAATTGCAAAACTGCTAAAAGTGGCCGTTTTAAGCAATATCGCAATTTGTAATTATAGGAACCATAATTTAATATGATTAAAATTAACTTCAGATCCAGAACCTTAATTACATAACACGGATTTTTGATAATTTGTGTTTTCAGTGAATAATGATTTTTAGCTGATGGTAGTGCTAGTTTTCACCGAGGTCTCGTCTTAAGAGCTATCTTTACGAGTATCATCATCTTTGATAGTGAAACTCGTCAGCATTAAAACACTGAAATATTTACGTTATGAATATGAGCATACAGTGCCCCTAGTATGAGTTTTTCTTTACGCAGACGCTAGCGACTGCGTTAGGATTTTGTATGGAATTTCTTAGTTTCCTTACTATCCGCCAGAGGCGCTGTACAGGCTTGCCATACTAAATCGCTAACGCAGTCGCTAGCGTCTGCGTAAAGAAAAACTCATACTAGGGGCACAGTGCAAAATTAAACACATGTACAAGTGAAATCTCTAGTCTCTAGGTATATTTTTTTGTTTTAATCTATGCATTTTGCAAAATATAATATGACGTTACCTATCTGTTGCTACCTAATTAATACTAACTTAAATGGAATTTGATACCAATAAAATTGGATTACATTTTTTATCAAAATAACGAAACTAAATAAAGTGGGTACTAAATAAATATGTACGTTACCTAATCTATCTTAATAGCATGTCATTTCTGATAAGTATTTTAGATGTTTATAAGCTTGTGTTCACAAATATTTACCAAGTTAAAGAAGTTTGGTAATTTTTTTTTTTATTTTTTTTTGTGGACTAACTTATATTGAAACACTCAAAGTAACTAAGTTGGTAAGTAAATACTCACTTCCACTAACTAGGTAACTCTTGAACTCTTTAAGAAATTCATTATAACGATAATAAGATTTATTTTGCTGGTTAAATTGGAACAATTATTTTGATTATTTAACTTTAACTTATTATTTTTATAATATAACCAGGAGCCAGCCTGACGTCAACTCTCCTTGGGAATGCTTATGTTGATGTAATCCTCCACCTGCTGGATAAAGGTAGAAATAAATTGACATCTTTGTTAATTATTTCCTTAGACACCTCTTATAACACCCAAGGCAAGAGGAAGTGGTCTATTTTTAAGCCACATACGACGTCATTCCAGAGGTTAGAATGCTAATAAAGTTTAAAGATACCTAGTTCTTTGCACAAATTGATATGTTTCTCCCAATGGTTGACTGGTAGAGAATGCTTTTAGCATTAAGTCCGCCATTTGTATAAGTATTTTGTACTTATGGAACAATAAAGTTTTAATAAATAAATAAATAAATATGCACATAAAACTATTATTACATGCCATAATTCTGGTCATAAAATCATGAACATCATCATTGCTTGAGGAAAGTCTTGGACACGGAGAATATAATGACTATGACGTGGCAATGACGTCAAACAGTGCGTGCCTACTGTATTATAACTGAATTCCCTAATAGAGTGAATAAAAAAATGGCAAAGTGCGAGTCGGACTCACGCCCTGAGGGTTCCGTAGCCCTGAGGGTACTACACAATACTAAAAGGCTTTTAACTACCTGGGTATTTTTTGTAGGTTATACTTTAAAGGCTTTTCTTTAATTTGTATGTAAAATAAATTTCTTTATATTTATTTTTGTAATTATGGTTCTGGATCTGAAGTGAATTTTAAACATATTACAATATTAAATTATAATTCCTTATAAATACAAATTTCATTATTGCTTAAAATGGCCACTTTTAGCACTTTTGCAATTTGTAACTATATGGAACTATAATTTAATAATTGAATATGATTAAAATTAACTTCAGATCCAGAACCATAATTACAGCAGAGGGATTTTTGATAACTTGTGTTTTCAGTGAGTAATGATTTTTAAATGACGGTGGCGCTAGTGTTCACCGAGGTAGCCTTTTGAGGTACGGAACCCAAAAAGCAGAAATAATCGATAATACAAAGCTAATGTTTGCTAAGAAGGGCTCTTTAATAATTAAAATAGATAGGTACACTTAGTAATAGTATCCCACATGGCGGACTTTGTATCGTGTGCAAAAAATCAATGTCAGTGATTTTGAAATCACATCTTATCGACCCTAGACGTTTGCCTGTAGACCCGGGGGTCGTGAGTTCGATTCCCACAGAAGCATTTATTGTTTATTGTTATTTTAGTCAGTTTGTAGTCGTTAAATTCCTTTAGAGAGGTCTGTAAGGATCGTAGCCAATGGAAATCTCCAGTCTCTGCCTACCCCTACGGGAGACAGGCGTGATGATATGTATGTATGTATGAATTCCTTTAACGACGTGGTTCCCCACGTCAGAGGCCGAATGGCGGTTCCGAAGAACTCTGACGCCAGGGTGTGCGTGGTCTATTGACCGTGTCACCTAAACGATATGATTATGATGATCGACCCTAAACGTGGTTTTTTTAATTAATCCATGAATGATGTGGTATAAATTTATTTCTCGCTTACATGTATTCCGTATTCCATACAAAATATAGAAGTGCATCTAAGCTTTAAAGCAATTTAATTTTAATTAAACTCTATAGATAAAAAAAAATTGCCTCTCCGCGCGCCTTATTCTTTGTTAAAAACCCGGTAAGTTCTATCTTTGCATCACATAGGTACTATTTTACCTCGACCTCTGAAAATGCCTTTGTGTTTGAATGTCTGTATTATACTGTACTTTGGACCCGTCCTACCAGTCATATTATTCAATACACTTCTTATCGATAAATTATCATGAAAATTACATTCCACATGCATCCCATAATGTAATTGCAGCAACGATTGTGAATTTGTGACCAACATTTGTAGATAACTTGAAACAGTAACAATCTATAGTAATATAATAAAGCTGAAGAGTTTGTTTGTTTGTTTGAACGCTTATAACTTGAAAACTATTGGTCGGATTTGCAAAATTATTTTTTTATATGAAAGCCTGTTTCTTGCGGAAGGCTTATAGTACATACACACTTATGGCGAGTAAAACCACGGGGAACAGCTAGTTTGACATATATTTATAAAATTCGTATTCATATTAAGGAAATGTAATAGTAAAATATTTAAATGAACAGGGGGCTTAGCCAAAATCACAATCGCAAAACGTAAACGAGGTACGACAAGAACAGCCCAAAATTCGCATGCGCAAAACGTCTCTCTCGCAAAATGTCCCCTGTTCGTAAAAAGTCTCTTTCGCCGAATGTCTCTTTCGTAAAATGTCTTTTTCGCATAATTTATCTTTTGCAAAATGTCTCTTTTGCCTAATGTCTATTTTGCAGAATGTCTCTTTAGCAAAATGTCGCACCAGTGACTCAAGAATGAAATTTCGATTTTCCATAAAGTCGAGCCCGGGCACTCAACGTTTCACTTCGCCATTATGACTAGTTTGTTTAAGATTACGTAAGTTTATGGATTGTTGTATTTTCTAGTGGACACTTTAGTGCTAAAGATTTAGGGCTCGCGTCATCGTTGTGGATGGATTAGGAAAGTTCCATTTTATTTAAGATTATAATTTACTAGCTTTCACCCGCGGCTTCGCCCGCATGAATTTCCATCGAGAACAGTGCCTTATGTCCTTCTCTTTGAACATATTCTTAATTGTAAGGCCTTAATAATAATAATTGACTGTTATTGCTTTCTTTGTAAACTTATTTGTGAGGGTAAATAAAAATATATTTTACTTTAACTTTACTTTACTTTCTCAATACTCCTAGCCGCAGAAAGAAAGCAGAAATTTCAGGAAAATTTGGTTCAGTAGATAGGGCGTAACAAACAAAGAAGCAAACAAATATACAAACTCACTTTCGCATTTATAATATTAGTAGGGATTTATGTTGGTATTAGCTACGACTTGAGATTTAAAAAAGTAATTCTATTATTATTCTATTTTACTAAGACAGCTACGTTAATTGATACTAAGTAAGTCAATTCGCACTTATTTGCAGAACAGACTAATAAGTGCGAATCAGTGCGAATTAACTTGGTTTTATTAATTATTTTTATATCTGTGTTAATATTTTTTAAGTATATACTTATAAAGTACTTTTTCAATAGATTAATATCTACTTTTCATCCCGAAAGTCAACCAGGTCAAAGATACTTAATTAATATATACCATGTCATACAATAGGTCCTAATATATAAGTTCCATAAGGTTTTTATCAGATTTAGCTAGTAAGTACCTGATAGTCTTTACAGAGGTTAACAATTAAATACTTGAAGAACAAGGTTTTCTAGGCCTGATATTTTTTTCTTTTGTAACGTGTCTTACGGCCTTGGATGCAAGTCCTAAGACCTCTACATTAATACTAGTTCTTCCCTCGGTTTCACTCTCCCATCTTGTGTATGTTCTTTATAGATTATAAAACCTTCCATGCAGAAAGATTTTTTATTTCCAACCAGTAGTTCTAAAGTTATTAACGATCAAACCAACAAACACTTTAGCTTTATTATGTACTAGCCACCCGCCCCGGCTTCGCATGGGTATAAAAACCTTCCTCTTGAATCACTCTATGTATTAAAAAAACCGAATCAAAATACGTTGAATAGTTTTAAATATTTAAGCATACATAGGGATATAGGGACAGAGAAAGCGACTTTGTTTTATACTATGTAGTGAAGTATAGATAGGTACCTACTCTAAAGTAATGCTATTGCTAATGCTGTATGGACATTAATGTCTATAAATTGTGTTAATTCGGACAATGTAAACTTTACTATCAGTTAAATTCAAATAAATACAAATTCTTTATTCAGATAACTAAGATTCAATTCAAATTCAAAATCCCAATTGTAAGTTACTTAGGGTCTCCTTAAATAAAAAAAAGGCTGTGGGTTATTATTTGAAGCTTGCTCAATCTGTACGATTTGTCCTTGTTTATTTAATCTTGTTCATGGTCTCTTATTATGTTATATTTCATCAAAGTTTCACAATAATTGTTCATTAAATAATCTGAAGTTTGATAACCTATGTTTACAAGTCTTATACAACCCTTATCTTTTTTATATTGCTTGTTTTTTGGTTGTATACCTATAAGATTAGCTACTTATTTTATATTTTCTTTAAAAATATTATTAAAAAAATTGTGTAAAATTGAGGAAAAAATTGAAACAGAAACAGTTTTGCCTTAAATATAGGTATATTTTTTATTTAATATTTAATAACTACTAAAAAGAGAAAAGATTTGAACGTTTGTTTGTTTGCATCAAATTGGCTTCAAACTCTGGATCGGTTTTAAAAATTATTTTACCACTGGAAAGCTACACTATCACCAAGTGACATAGGCTATGTGTTTACCACAAGCGAAGCCAGGATGGACTGCTAGTATTTAATATTTTTTACTTTGATGACCGATCTGTACGTGGGCTATATGCTTGTCTGCCAAAGTCAAAGTTAAAGAAGAAAAAAAAACCATTTCAATGATGGGGGTGATGGGGTAATATTGGTACTATTGGTAGGCTTCTTGCGCTTATAGTACTATTAAACTTTTGCGCCTGACTGGTGAAAAATGCTTTAAACAAGCCGTTAATAATTAAGAGAATTGATTAATTTTGAAGAAGAAAAAAAATTGTTTAAATTGATGTATAACATATTCAAAGTTAATATCTACTCGTTATATGCTGATTAGTGACTATGGACGGAATCGTTAAGTAGTTGAAATTATTTTTTTGAATATATATACATATATAGGGTAGCTGTGCCCGCGACTCCATCCGCGGGGATTTAACAAAAAAGTTATTGATCAGTTCGTAGTTAAAAAAAATCTAACATCAAATTATCCTAAGTTACTTTTTATAACATCAGCTATCTTCCATTGCTTTCAATGGAAGGAACTTTCTTGGCAAAATCAGTCCAGCCATTCTAGAGTTTAGCCAGAACAAACACACAGCAAACAGACAAAAATTGGTAAAAATGTTATTTTTGTATAATGACCGTATGTACATAGCATTTGATTATAAATATTCAAAGTACATGGTGTATGCATTTAGTTTCTTATTACTTTAACTTTGAATATAACAGACAGACACATCAATTTTATTTATTTGTATAGAAGATTGGCTACTCAATAGACTACACTTATTACTTTGATTAATTTCAAAGTGTAAGTATGAAAAAGTATATTTAATGCAAGTATAATTTTTAAAATTATATTTACAATAATCAACTTTTCTGAAAATTCTGTAAAAAAACGTCAGAAATCCATAAAAAACACTCACGTAAACACTTTTTTGACTGTACTTACATTATTTATTTATTTCTGAAAGTAATTTTTCCCTCGCATACACTTTTTTCTTAATTTTTATTTTTTTTCGCCAGCTAGTGATGTGCCACGGATAGGCGGGCGCTGTCGTGCGTTCAATCGTAAACTACTGATGGCTTCGCGCCCGAATCGCCTGATATATCATCTGTTACATAGCTTCTTTATCTTTATTGTCCGAATTATATTCACTGGCTGAACTCTGAAGCGTATTCTTTTTGTTTTCATTTCAGGAATGGTGCAATAAAAAAAAAACAATTTACATAGTAAAATGCTCTCTTTCTGGCCAGTGAGTATAAGAAGACGTTTATAGTAATAACGTAAGTAGAGTGAAGTGAAATTTTTAGAAAAAATCTCGGAAGTGATTGTAACTATTTGAAACTAGCTTTGACCCGCAGATACGCTCACGTAAATGCGAGAGTACAATAATTTTTCCGGGATGTAAAGTACCTACCTAAATTCTTTCTTAGTACTCCTAACTGTATGTAAACTTTTAAGTAGATTTGTGTAGTAAATAGTGAAGAGGTAACAAATAAGAAAGGAGGAGGCCCTGTAAGGGATCCCTTTCTGGGATAAGTCCGTCATTGTATTTTTGTTTTTTTTTTTCTATGATTTTGTATTCACATTTGTTTTTTTACAATAAAGTTATGACAAACAAACAAATTCTTTGTCTAATGCAACAAAGTAACTCGTACTAACTATTCTGTGGTGTTACCCCTGACCCTTTAGATAAAAACGTGTTTTGTAAGGACCAAGGCAGGCAAGCTAAATACATAATTGTCCGTATATGGCGCCGATTAAAAAAAAAAGAGAGCGTGCTTGGCTAACTACGAGCAAAAATTGATTTATAGGTTTGAGAGATATTTATTGCGATCCTAGATATCCTTCGCGATATGAAGTAATTGGGCAGAAACGTAGCGTTCCTTGGCGGGGCCCTGTATAAAAATTTGTTTGGGGGCCTTAGCCTTAGGAAGAATAAATACATAGTATTTAAAAAATGCATAAAATCAAAAGAAATATTTTTCATCATAATTATCTATCCCTTTTTTGATTACTCCTGCGGGAAACAGGTAAGTATATATCACAGACTAGGGAGAAGATAATGTTACTAGTATGTATGTGTGACTGTATATATATACTTTTTTACCACTCTTAAATATATGTTTTTGTTGTTCTAGCGACAGTAGAAAATGGTTCATAAAACTGAAATAGAAATAATTATGTAAAGTTGAAATCCCCAACTACTACGGTTTATGAGATAGAGCCATATGACAAACTTACGTTGCTGCGAACAGGATTAAAAAACAATAGTAAGCCTTACGAATATGTTAAGCTTAATAACTGAATAAATCTCCAGTTTTCCTGTTGTCTCTAGAAAAAAAACGATAAATAATTACGGAATTTATGAATGAAGAGCTCACATTCTTTGGATAAGGACGCCGATAAGATATCATATTATAATTATAATAATAGTTAAGAGCTTGATAGTCCCCTAGTAGGCAAGCCGTTGGTAGGACGATATCTAAAAATAAATATACTTAATGTATGTGCCCCTCCCGCCCTTGGTGTCTCTCTTACACATCTTAGCGTTTTCCCGGTTGTGTTCTCAGCTGTTTGCTTCATCCCAGAGGAGGGATATTGGTATTCCTAAGACCTAAAAATAGAGGTCTTTAATTTTGTAAGTGAAAATGGTAATTTTTTTATTTTTGGGCAAAAAGTCTGATAGATATACAAGAGCGTAATATATTTATTAGTGATAGTGGATCTAAGTATTGGTCGGCCATCCCAGACATCGCTGGATTGTCGAGGTGAAGAGGGACATGCGCGAGCTGCTCACTGACAAGTGGCAGAAGATGGCGCTTGATAGATCGAAATGGATATCCTAATAATCGGAGGCCAAGATTCACTTTGGGTCACTGCGCTATCTTAGTAGTCGAATCCGAAGCGGAGCGTAGCGATAAAACTATTATTTCCACCAGATTTCTGATCCCTGATGAAGAAGCCATGGATATCCTCATCATCATCCCCCCTCCATGGCTTCTTCGTCAAAGCGTGTTGTCCTAGCATTCCGTCTTCAGCTTCCACTTCACAGCCCAGTATACGCTTTCAATCATGGTCCTGATTTGGCGGTACTGGTTAACATCCATGGATTGATTACTAACTAGTATTGAACTTAAATGAATGATTTAAAATAAGCTAATGACACCATAGATATTTTTATCACTTAAAAAGTGATCATCGTTGATACGATTTTTCAGTTTTAACTTCTAAGTATTAAATAAAAAGGAAAAAAAATTATTCAAAAACAAAGCGAACTACTTACAACATAAAATTTATTTTTTCAATAGAGATCATTTTTCCTTAGATTTCCAGTAAACTTAAACATATTCAGAAAAAAATCTGATTCAAAATCAAAGCTAACTTCAACGCTATTTATTTTATTAATCAAAAAGAGATCATTATTCATCAGATTGCCAGTTCGTCCGCTACCGGCTGCTGTCAGTGTCCAGGTACCCTTGGACTGAACTGCCGGCAGGTCTTGGCAGGCAGAATGTGAGGGCTGCACAGCCTGTGGACAATATACAATTAGCTCGTATAAAGCAGACACAATCATTTTTTTTTTAATCCGCACTGTGGTCATACACCGCCGTATTAAGAAAAGGCTCTTTCTCTCTTACCTGACACTTCATGTGTAAGAACGAGACGAAACACATTTTAACTTCTTAATACGGGGGGCAGAAATGAATAAATGTGGTGACACAGTGATCGTCTACGGTGGAAAAGTGAAGTATATCATCATCAATCATCATTTCGAGTAGGTAGGCGTCACGGTCAATCGACCATGCACACCCTGGTGTCAGAGTTCTTCGTAACCGCCTCTCGACCTCTGAAGTGGTTCTACCAGATGGCACTCGGTACTAACGGCTTAACGTGCCTTCCGAAGCACGGAATCATCTTTATTATCAGACAATCAGGTGATTCAAGCCTGCAATGTCCTAACCAAACTGAAAACAACCACGGAGGCAGTTATATCATCATCAATGCAGTTGTATAATGAAGTCACAGCTTATAAAAACATTATTAGTAAGTAAATATATGTGTTCGGCTCTGTGCTTTCCGATTTAAATACAGACCATCCTCTTTCTTTCCGCTGGTGTCATTCTCATTACCATGGGCGCGGTACCATAATAATTATTAACGGAACGTGTTTAAGGTATGTATGTATTACAACATTTAAAACTCCTGCAGATATGCAGAAATACAGTGGGCCACTAAAAACACTATACAATCTAATGTGCAAGTGTTAAGAGATAGTGGTAGACCATTCTATGCGTGCCAATGTACAAATGTACACGATATACAAAGCACGTTGCGATATATGATAGATAACAGTAACAGATTTGTTTTTATAACACGTTGTAAAGTATCGTTATTTAAATTAGAATTAAAATAAAAACAATAAGATAAAGTCGGGAAACCCATGCCTATTATATCTTGTCGTCATCCTAGCGTTTCCCTGGTTACATCCCAAGCGGATTGGCTTTAGAGCCTTGCTTTTTCATACCATCGTATTTTATGTATACTTTAAAAAAATATATAATAAACTAGCGACCCGCCCCTGCTTTGCATGGGCATAAAACCTTCCTCTCTCGAATCACTCTATCTATTAAAAAACCGCATCAAAATCCGTTTCGTAGTTTTAAAGATTTAAGCATACAAAGGGACATAGGGACAGAGAAAGCGACTTTGTTTTGTACTATGTAGTGATTATGGTAAAATTCTTATAGATACTCTTACTCATTGGTTGACTCGACTTCCCTTGGAAATGGTTTTCAAAGGTGCTAATTATAGGCAGGCGGACTTTCATCAATACAATATTCTTTAATGCAATCATCAATTTTAATAATGATTTCTTATGTTTTCGCGATTGTTACACATTAAATTAAACTATTTTATACGGTTTTCTATCGCGTTTATTGCTTACTTATTTATACCTAACGTTTCAAGCACTTTACAGAGCTCATCGTCGTCATCAATTTTAATTATAGGTTTGACGGTATTGGTGGATTAATTACCATGGATAGAGCGACACGTTTTACAGAGAAACATGATCCGGGCTAGTGGCCTACCCTGTCAGATTTGTCAGGCTGTTTAAAAGCATCTGACATAGCCTAGCGACTGCCATCTATCGATAACAGCCGGGACCAACGGATCAAGATTGAAATGCCACTAATGGCGATCAATCCAAGCATGGCCGCGCACTCGCCATGGCTTGACGCTCGCTATCGTTTACGAAAATACACGCCCCGCTAGACTATCAAGCACAGAACAGAGAAAGTATCCGAATAGAAATGTTTTGACGCGGATTTAGTTCCAGGATCAGTGTGGCAGCGTATTCTCTCTTTTTATCCTCAATTAATACATGTAAACCCATGTAAACCACACCACAACTTATTAGAAATGTGCTATGTAGTCTACAACAAAGCCACCTAATATTATCGACCAATAACAGTGGCAACAAATGACGCAATCAAATTCCCCGTCCATTTTTTCTGTATGAAACGTTGGCTTGCAAGCCAAACTAGTGACACGTTTTTCGTGCGCTATGCCACTTCTTATTAATATTTCTAAATTATGTGCTATCAAGCTTCTCTCATTTGGTGGAGCTGGTTATTATTATGGACCGACTGCCGTCTAAACTTTGTAACGTTTTTACCGAGATAATATATATTACGAAATAGATATATACAGAGAAAGGCCAATAGGAACATGATATCCAGGTGTGTTATCTAAAACCAAACACTGTCAAATTTAACAAATTGCAGGCATGAAATGACACTTGTAACAATAAACTAGAGTGGTTCTGCTGGAGAGCATGCTCTTTGGCCCATAAAATTAATAGTTTTTTAAACTACTGGTTTAATTACGATATTTGGCTACTAATAAACATTATATGCATTCTATATCATATATCGTATATATTGGTTCTGTCGCGAAGTATAACATGGCATCTGACACAGCCTAACGACTGTCATTTAGCGATAACTGTCGCTACAAAAATGTTTACAAAAATATATTTTTATGTTATAGAAACATTGACCGGACAACTGACTGATGCAAGAATTATCTTTTTTTAGCAAAACGTGGCCACTGTGGTCATTTATTCGCTTTTTTGATATACTGTTAATAAATAAAGGCAAAATACTTGTTGATTTATGATACACAATAAATATCTGAACCGGAATTTGTTTTGATAAAAACATGTAAATGATTAAAAAAAAACCGCGCGCTTTTTTTCAATTTTTATGTTTGAATAGAAAATTGAAAAAAAAAAAACATGAAGCATAAATACAACAAAGATACTATTGCAGCTGTTTCGCTCGCACATTTAATCTTTTTAAAGTAGCGAATGATTGTTATTGTTTTTGGCAAATGTAGTCAGTACATTTTTAATAAATGAGGTATCTCTGAAAAACTGTAACTGAAAAGCTCTGTTGAAACAGGATTTTCGCAGCATTTCATTGCACGTGACAAAGATAAAACTAATTATCAAACAGGAAGGTAGCATGCGATGGATAATAAACATTTATTACGATCAAAATAATGATTTAGTGACGTAATCGGTTTTAATAAATATTTGTGAGATGTTATTCACAAGGTTATCTTATGTTTATATTGATTGTTATAAAAACAACAAAATTAGCGAAAGTAGTTGGCATCTTTTGGTGTTTGGTGTTACTAAGCACAACTTCATTCATATCGTGTGCTTTACAAGGTAAATTGGTGAAATCCCTGGACTCAGAGTTTTTAAACCGCCATTCAGCCTCTGACGTGGCCTCATAAACGATCAACAAATGACAACCGGGAACGACGCATAGATAAAAAAAAAACCTGGCTAGAGACCGCGCGCGATTTTCAAATTCTATAGCTTAACGTGCCTTTCGAAGCACGGATTTATCAATATTACAATATATGTCTCTCTAGACCGATTTTCGCCACAGCGATTTAGCATCTCGCTACTGAAAGCAATGTTCACGAGCTCTCAGGTGACCGACATAGCCAATTATTGCAGAGAAAGTGCGTCCACATTCACTGCAAGTTAGTAGTAGTGTTTTCTGACATAAATATATTGGATGAGTGCGAGTGGTTGGGCCTTTTGTTACTTGTATTAAACCTCTATTTTTATGTTACCGCCCTATTTAGCTAAATAGATAAATCTATTCGATACAACCAAATGGAGTCTTGTTTGGCGCTTTCCCAGTTGCATCTTTAGCTGGTTGCTTAAGGGGTTCTCGTTTAGCATCGACCTCTTCTCTACAATGCCTTTCAAATTCAAGCACCTTGGTGCTTACGTATGTCACCACCGCTGTCGATGTAATATGATGTGTATAAGAGTTATGATGATGCTGTAAACTCTTACCAAAAAGCAGAACGGCAAAACCGTAGAAAGTAGACGTGCAGGCCACAGCTAGAAGGTAGCCCGCTGCGTTGGCGCCGACTACGGAACCCAGCCGCCCGAACATCAACACTGCGCCTACTGCTGTACCTCTGAGATACAATTAAAACTATTAAACATTTAGAGAAATGTAAATAAACAGAGCCAAGTGAAAATACAAGTAAGTAGGTACTAACCAAATTTATTTTGCGTGATTCCACCACAAGTTAGTTCATGCAATACTGTGAACTCTCTGTTTTTATCAAGCATTTCAAAATCACCAACCTTAGTCTCGTCGGAAACAGGTGTATAGTGTATGCAGTGAGCGGGCCAATCCCCATGGCCGACAACTGCAGACCTGACATCGCCACGCCGGCTATCATCCTGAAAAATTCAAGTCAAATTATTAGTTATTAGTTAAGCAAATGGCAATAATAGGGAAGTAATTCTTGGTCTTAAGACGAGACCTTGGTGAACACTAGCGCCACCATCAACTTAAATCATTATTCACTGAAAACACAAGTTATCATAAATCCGTGTTATATAATTAAGGTTCTAGATCTGAAGTTAATTTTAATCATATTAAATTACTATAGTTCCATTAAGTTGCAAAACTGTTTATAATTTACTTCAGATCCAGAACCTTAATTACATAACGTGGATTTTTGATAATTTGTGTTTTAAGTGAATAATGATTTTTAAATGATGGTGGCGCTAGTTTTCATCGAGGTATCACCTTACCTACCTTTTATCAACGATAAATATGCTTAGTGACCGGTCATTCTGACGTTCACAACAGTTTATGTTTCACTGCCCATAGGGTACGCTTTTAATAAATAAAATCACTAAGAGATGTGATTACCTGTTCCTCTCTACTCCAGAGACGAGGCAAGTGATGCCAACTAACACGAACATGCCAGTGAGCTGGTTCCTCTTGTCTATGGGACACATACTGGTAGCCAGCACCACCAGGCCATAGACAATGGTCGTCACCACCATTATCATAAATGTCTCGTGTGATATCGTATCTACGCATGAAATTGTCTGAAAAAAAAAAATCTTTTATATTTTTTTTTTAATGTAGGTACAGAGTGGGCCACATACAAATTTATACCATCTTTCTGTTTCATCTAAAGTAGTATATAAGGTGGACACAAATCAACTGCAAATATTTTAAGGGCAGATACAGGCCACTATACTGAACAACTTTTCCAAATTAACTTGTATTGAAATATGAAATTTTATTTTTCACTTTCCATACTAAACTAGATCAGCTGATTCTCAATTTGTATGGGAGGTCAGAAAATTTTTTTCGTATTTCGACATAAGTTTATTTGGGGAAGTTGTTCAGTTTAGGGGTCTGAATCTGCCCTTAAAATATTTGCAGTTGATTTAAATTCACCTTATATACTTTTCTATCTGGCTCATTTTAAAATAGAAGATCTAAACTTATCAAAATACCCTAAGCTATTTGCTTCCAGGCCTGGGCACGTTTCAATTCATACTTTTAGCATATTCGTTCCGTTCTCTATGTACCTAGTTCTACACTGGCTATAACATGAGTGATTGCCATCTGACCTCCATAACCCAAGTGGGGGTGAAACAAGACCATTAGAATTGATCCGGGTGTTAGTAGCTTACACTGTCAGATATTTTAGCCTAACGACTTCCATCTAGATAAGAGATTGAAATGCTAATTATAAACGACTCTACCTTATTATTTGTTTCGTTCATGATGAGGCAAATAGTGCCTTCTCCCGTAGAGTCCATCATTATCCTGTTTATAGTGTCAGCTGCGAACAGGAACAGTCCATTCAATCTGAAAAACAACAAACACCAAAAACCATTTATATGTATGTATGTATATGTTATAAAATATAGTATAGTTGAGTCATTATCTCGTAACACAAGTCTCGAACTTACTTGGGGCTTTGATTATTTATTATAATAAAAAGCTCTGGGGCTAATTCAATCAGTGTGATTTGTCCTTTTATTTATAAGTATATCTATCTATGCCATACTATTCTGTTTGTGTAGGTACATTATGGAGGATATGTAGGGAGTATTAGGTGTAGCGGTTGTTAAAACTTGTAACACTTAATTACTAGATTTGTGTCCTGGGAACATTGCTTTGTTATTGATTTACTTCTTGGTTGGGTCGCTATTAAAAACGCGCCTCGTTTGATTTCACACGCAAAATACAGATTGACCACAATAAGCTCACATCGCACCGTCATAGTAGCTAGGGTGAAGGATGCTATCGATTTGTTCACAAAATTTGTCCCTTAGTCCCTATTCTCCCTATATCCCTACTAGCGTCTTGATAATTCCATTAGTAGCCTCTTAAGACACCCAAGAAAAGAGGGCGTTTTTTGTCCTTAAGCCAGAGATCATAAAGCTACTTGGTTGTCACCTATTTGTATAAAAAAAAGCATAAATATAAAAGGTATACTGACAGCGAAAAAGCTCCAAACATGAGAAACCCGCACACAGCCAACCACTTGATGTGTGGGGCCGTCAACAGCTCCATGTAGCTGTGTCCGCGAGATTCCTGAGACCCGTCATCTATCAGCGTTAGGCAATTGTTTTCGGTCCTTAGGGATGTCACCTGGATAAAATTATTCGGCAATAAAAAATATATTTTATTAAATCTAAAATGTTTTTTTATTAAGTTGAAAACAGAAGAGGAGTTATGTGCAACGACCGTTAATTTACTGGCAATAATAATTGTTATTTAGCAGGCGTAGTAATAAAATGGCCATATAGCTTAGTTAGCACGGTGGGCATCTCTAAAGCTTGGCGAAGATGACAGTTGTGGTGCGTATGGAGCCTCATCCTAGCCTAAAAATAATGCCCAGACCATTGCTTAGGCAACCTTTGATTATTTAAGGCCTAGACCTAGAATTTTGTGATTCATTCGCTTTATTTTTTAATTTTTGCCTCGTTACATATGTTAGGACGTTTAAGACAGGATGATGAAGGAGAGTTAAGAAAAAAAAAATGAAAAAAACGTCGTGCCGTAACGATCTTATTGTTGAAAAGAAGAACAAAAAGCGTACCAAATATGTCAAAAATCCTAGACCATACCGCAAAGAAGTTCGAATCGCGCTGTCGCAAATTTTTTTTTTTTAATCTATGCCATACCGTGACGTTGGTTATGGGGAAATGACGCAATAAGCGTCAATCTTCAATTGACTCCAATTAACGCAACTAGAGGTACAATAATGTAATGACAGGCACAATGGAATCGTTTATCGTTAATAATCTCAAAATCACAGATTAGTTTGTAATTAATATTGCGGCAAACCTTCAGCTTGAATGGATTAGATTCAGTCAATAATTAACAGCAAACCATAGTTATCAATGTAAGAATCAGTTTAAGAAACCGGTAATTAAAAAATTGCAGAAGGCGCCGAGACGGTTATTTCGTCCGAGCGTGTTTCCTAGTTCAATCTTCATAGTTTACCCTTCAAAACCAGGGTACGCTTTTATTCATGTCCCTACTTTGGCGGTACTGGTTATATCAATAGAGCGACTGCCGTCTCATCTCCGTAACTGTTTTCAGCGAAACCAAACCAACAATAAATGTATTATTATTTATATTCGTAGACTAATCATTTAAGGGCATCTGAAATTACGCACACTAATATAAATTTTGACATGAAGTAAACATATACCACTAGGGTACTGTATCAATTTTGAAGCACAAAAGCTACCCAAACTCCCATGCTGGACTGGGAGAAAAGAAAAAACGTAGAATGTGCCAGCTGCTTCTCTTCCCGTGCAGATCGTAAAAGCCGATCGAGGGATTGGGCAGTTTTAGGAATCATATCAATAGGCGATGCAGCTAGATCACTATTTTGGTTCCGTTTTCCACCTACACGCCCTCCAACATGCTAAACGTGGTCTTTTGTTTTTGGGCTCTGTCTACCCCGCAAGGGAAAAAGACGTGACTCTATCTAATGTATGTATATAAAAACTACTCACACAATAATTCTTCCAAGACAATCCGGTGTTAACAGAATAAATCTTCCTCAGGACTTCCAAAGCCTGTCTCCTCTTGCCTTTGGCCATCAAGAACTTGGGGCTCTCATGAGCCGAGATAGTTCCTAAAGCCGTGAGGATGAGGGGCAAGGCGTAGGCGATGGTGAGGAGCCGCCAAGGCCTCAATGGTAATGATCCTAGGTCGAACCGCCAGTCGTACGATAGAACTGCCCAAGCGATGACTGAAATTAATTAAAGTTCATTTTTAAATTGAGATTAAGGATTTATTTGGCTAGAAGTTGGTCTCGGCTGCCACTTTGTGGTCATTGAAGAAACCATAGAAAATGCGTGGAACGATAAAAAAAATCCGTTACATTTTGACTAGCTTAATAACAAATCATCATCATCATCATCATCATCATCATCATCATCATCATCATCATCATCATCATCATTTCAGTCGCAGGCTGTCCACTGCCACTGTCGAATGGCGAGACCACGCACCGGCAAGCGCAGCATCGGACACCCACCTACCAGTTGGTCAGATGTTCTGAAGAAGGTCGCAGGCAGACGCTGGATGCAGGCCGCTTCCAACCGGTCATTTGGAAATCCTTGGGGGAGGCCTATTTTCAATCTATACTAATATAATAAAGCTGAAGTGTTTGTTTGTTTGTTTGAACGCTTATAACTTGAAAACTACTGGTCGGATTTGCAAAATTCTTTTTGTATATGAAAGCCTGATTCTTAAGAAAGATTATAGGCTATATTACATAGACCCTTATGGCGAGTGAAACCGCGGGGAACAGCTAGTAACAAATAAGTCTGCTTTTGCAAACGTTTCCTGTAATTCGTGTGAAATGGAGAAAATCCAAATTTTTTGTTCAAAAAAATGCAGGGAACGATTCTAAAACCGATTTTTTTTTAATGATGAGATAATTATTTAGATACTGTGTAAACATCTTGGGCGACGAGTCGGCAGCGCTATTGTGACAACTTCAAGTTCTTTCGTGGGCTGTATACTTGACTGCCATCGTAATCACTTCACTACATAGTATAAAACAAAGTCGCTTTCTGTCCCTATGTCCCTTTGTATGCTTAAATCTTTAAAACTACGCAACGGATTTTGATGCGGTTTTTTTAAATAGATAGTGATTCAAGAGGAAGGTTTTTACGCCCATGCGAAGCCGGGGCGGGTCGCTAGTACTTAATAAATAATAAATGTATGTAATTATTGCTAAATTATTAAAATAAATAAATAATACTTACTAGGACTGAGAGTAGATGACATCATGAGTATGCCATTACATATCAGCACCACAGTGTCCCGCCGTACTCGCGGGATCAACTCGCCAGCGTAGGCCCAGCCCAGGGACGAGGGACAGGCTAAACTGAAACCATAGGTACTAAATGAAAATCAAGCGTCGACTCCAAACTGACCATAGATTAAGGCGTGCTATGCGCAAATTACGCACTGGTTTTTGCCTCAGCTCTAAACGTGAGTACTAAGTACATCTTTATTTATACCATTTATGACTGAAATATACAAGGTAGACTGGATGTGTAGTGTTGAATTTAATTTGGAAAGTACTCTACAATAAGGTTGGCTGGAAGAAATTGAATTAGCTATAAGATCGTTTTTGTACTAATTTTATTTTCGATCCTGTACAATCTAATGATGTATAGGTATGTAATTGGTGCAATAAAGTGTTTATTCTTTTAATTTCTCTGAGCAAGCAAGCAACTTGAAGACTATTTACAATAATGCCACAGATTACAGAATACCAGGTAGCAAATACACAGACACAATAGTGTGTATTTGCTTATGCAGAATACTATGCCAGTAATAATAATTATCTATAACTTTGTTGTCTTGGACAACATAAGACATTAGTTTTGATTTTACAAGCAAACTACTGTGTTATCTATTAAAAAAAAATTGGGAATTAAATTAAAAGTACTACAAAAATGGATTTTAAAATTCGGCTAAGACGACTAACAAACATTTAAAAAAGACGAATCGATAACTTCTTCCTTTTCGGACGGCAGAAAATAACATATTAGCTTTAGTAATATTTTATCAATGATTAGTAAAGATTTCTAATGTTTTCGCGATTGTTACACATTAAATTAAACTATTTTATACGGTTTTCTATCGGGTTTATTGCTTACTTATTTATACCTACCTATTATAGAAAACCGTATAAAATAGTTTAATTTAATGATATTACTATATATATATAATTAGTAAAATTAAGTTTAAATAAATAAATATTTCAATAATACATATTAGAATAAGTTCTTTCTATTATTTTAAGATTTTTAGTTTTTGACACGACACAGAAAGTATCTGATTATACCGCAGTAAGTACTTACAATAACGAACCCAGGAACTTGCAGATAGCAAAGCTGGTCAGGTTGGGCATGAACGCTGCCAGAAGACAGATGGTGCCAGCCATGGCTGATGATAGCTGGAGCACCGGCTTCCTCCCTATGGTATCCGCAGCGCGGCCCCACATTGGCGCTGTCAGAATCACGCCTGAAGACATCGAAACATATTTTTTACACCGTGTTTTTGCATAGACTCACGGTGATTGCTCCCAGGTATACCTACTGTGAAATACTTATTTATCTTTTAAAACTTGGATTTCCACAAACTTTCTACAGACAAGTTCAGTGGAGGCAGTATTGTTTAGTGCTATCTATAATTTGTACCTATCAAATTTTACAAGAGTGTGATACATCCATAAGAATTTAATAAAAAGCGTTTATTTAAATATTACAAACAGACGCTCCAATTTTATTTATTTGTATAGATAAATATTAACACGTTGTTGACGGTTTTTAAAACACAATAGAATTTTAATTGTTAAAACGTCTATAGACGTCGTGCGTCCGTTAACGTGTTAAAATTATATTTGCCATGGCAAGTTACTTACCTATATTAGGAACAGAAGTCAATATCCCCTTAATAGTGTCAGGCAGGCCAAGGTCGCAGGCAGCAGCCGGCAGAATGAAGGCTGTGCCTACTATCTCCAGCATTGCAGAGCATAGGGAGAAAACCATCAGCGCGCAGTGGAACACTTGGTACTTGCCGGAGCCTGTGGAAATTTGTATAGCAAACACACCGAACAGAGTATTAAAAGTTTGATTTTTAGGCGTTTCCAAATTTTTTATGCTTCATACGCATCGTGTCGGACAAAACCTAATGGATTAAGAATTAAACAAAGGGGCGAACAATCAACCTTAAAACAAGTACAACACCAAAGGTGTACTTATATAATCCCACTTCTAACTAATATTATAAGAGCGAAAGTTTGTAGGTTTGTTACTTCTTCACGCTGAAATTACTGGACCAATTTTTATGAAATTGGGTATGGAGGTAGCTGATACCTCGGATTAACAACATCATCATTTTGTAATTAAATGTATATAATTATTTAAATAAATACTCGTAAAAAAAATAAACACAAAAAATCATTACAACGCAATCGTCTTATTCGTTCAGGCGCTACTATACCACAGATCGACTCGTGTCGTACTCTTTTTTCATTGGTAGTTAAGAAAGTTAGACCAAGATCATCTCACCAGCAATATCCAAGGCTTCCTCCAGATCCGTCTCCAAATATTCCAAATCGACAGTCATTATGTTAATCGTCATTTCACTTGACACATCAAAACGCACTAATCTTGTATGTTAATATCGTCGGTGTACATTAATATATATTAGAGAATAAGTCTAAATAACACTATATTAAAAACATATTCCATTGGGCAACTGGGAAGTACACACTTAGCCACCGTTAATGGAATACTACTGAATATAAAGCACGCTTTAAATGGAAGAGTGACAGACACTTATCGAGTTCGAACAAAATTAGAAGGAATATTTCCGAAAATAAATGGACCTTTGGATAAGCAAATATGTCATTAGATCATTAGTTCATACATGCATAGATAACAGAAATAAACAGGAGAAAGGTCTCAAAGAAAGATTTCTTCGAGTCATTATATCTATCATTACGGTATCACACCAATACGACAGAAGAGCACAACAATATTTCAATCTGAATCGTAGCACAAAAAACTAATAGTATTTTTGTGAATTCGCTCAAAGATCAAATAAAATTATCTGTTTAGTTGGTTATTTTGTTGGTTTACACACTCAAAATGCTCCTATTATCCCTGCGCTTTTCCGGTTCCATCTACCAGCTAATATCTGAACAAATGAACACCATAAAATAATACATTTATTTTCAAATCAAATCATTTATTGCTTTTAATGCAAAAAAGGTATCCATACTTATATTATAAATGCGAAAGTATGTCTGTCTATCGGTCTGTTACTGGACCGATATTGATGAAATTTCGTATGGATATTGTTTAAGACTAGGGGTCAAACTTAAGCTACTTTTTGGCTTGATATATCCGAGTACCACGCAGGAGAAGCCACGGGCAACAGCTAGTACTACTTAACCAAAAAGTCACGTGAAATAGGAAATTGTGAAGGTCTTCTTTGGCACGCATTTGCCCGTTTTGCAAATAAATTGCAGCAATTATACAAAAAAGGGGCGGTCACGCCGCAGTGAGCGCTAATATAACTGGTCTTTCTATAAATTATTGTTATATCTATGTGTTCACATCATGAACCTAGACTTATCGAGTGTTATCAGTTTCTTACTAATCAGATGTAAATTAAATTTATTAGTGACTGACTGCATTCGATTTATCCTTTGCTTTCACGTATTCTGTGTTTTAAACTAAAATAATAAACTAAAATTAATCTTAAAAGCCTGGAGATCTGTCTCCTTTATTCTTAATTTAACATAGAATTACGAAATTGCGGACACGCTACTGCCATTTTCTAAATATACCCACGTGTATGTTACGAAGAAAATAAAAACGTTGCCTAATTTTATAGGTAAACTAAAAATTGCTACGAAGGTCTACGACGTGTATACATCGTAGCACCGTAGACCGTAGCAACGTAGCGATCGGAACGGCAGTAATTTTTGATCGCCTTTATTTTTGTAATTAAATTTAATTTAATTTTTAATTAAATTTAATTAATAATTTTGTTGTATGCGCTTAGTGTATTAAAATCAGAGTTTACCAAGCTTTATTCGAAGGCTACGAACCACTTTTATCAGGCCATCAGCTTCCTTACTTAGTAGTATAATAAGAAATGAGTTTCAAATATGTTTAAGTTTCAGATGTAGTTTAACACAATGTTGAACCTTAAACCAATTGACGTGGCTTTAAACCAAAATCGAAATGATACATCCATTCAGCAGGACATTGAATCATATTAACCAACTATTGGGCTTTCCTATTAGTTTAATTGATTCATTTGTCAATACGAAATCTCTTTAAATACTTGTCTCTACATCTGTACATAAAATAATTTATATCAATAAATATTTTTTGTTTATCGAATATAGCTTTGTTCCGTTCGGCGTCGAGACAATTGGTCCGTGGGGCCCTGGAGCAATGGGCCTCTACAAAGATATTTCGAAAGGCTTATTGATGTAACGGGGGATCTAAGAGCTGGCACTTTCCTCGGCTAACGAGTAGTTTTTACTAGAAATTACTGCAAATAAATCAAATTCAAACAGCATGTTATCAGTACCCCCTGACGAGAATACTATATTTAGTTTGCAAATAACGATATCCTTCAACAAACTAACAAATAGTCGTATCTTGTTTTATTTAATATACTTACTTATTATCAGATGGGGCAGGATATGGAAATTTTAGGATATGTTTTTGTCTCGAGATTGTTCGGTGCGTTTCTATGGTAACTAGGGCACTAGTTTAACAAGAATGACCGCATCCTCTTAGCGTGTCGACGGTTACCTTATTTGTTCTTGAATGGCCAAAACTGGGCCACCTTTACAGCGTCCTCTGTAGCCTTATTGAGCCCTTGAGGAGAGATTTTGCGTCCTTATGTGTGTTCTACCTTTTGTACAATGGTTGTGTTCAGAGGAGTTGTTCTACATGATGCCAACAGCCACTTTTTACCATCGTACCTTCCGCCACCGTCAGGGAGTTCACCCTCACATTCTGGACCCAAAGGTGTCACGAACAGTACGCTTTAGGAGTAATTTTATTCCGCGTACTCTGATATTATGAAATGAACTGCTTGCCATGGTTTTCCCAAGTGACTACAGCATGAGGGTCTTCAAGATGGGCGTGAAAAGATTCCTTCAGGGTCGGCAACGCGTTCGCAATGCTCCTGATGTTGCAGGCATCTCATAGGCACTACGGTTACCACTTCCCATTAGGTGGGTCGTATGCCTGTTTGCCTACTTAATAGTATAAAAAAGCCTTCTACAAGTCCTCCAGGGTACACTTCCCTCCACCTCCCATGGCTCTACCAACCTCTCGGTTATACGAGCCGAATCTCGGGATAGTGCGCTGTACTAGCATTTCGCATCTCTTTCCAGTCGCACCTGCTTGATCTCCCTACAAGTTCTCTATAGTGTCGCCTATCTATGCAATAATTGCATTTTAATAACTCTCCCCCATCTTTAGGGGGCTTACGTTCACACGTATAGCTCCTCCTATACCTGTACCTCCAGGGTACAGGTATATATTTATGTTTAGCACCCGACCAGACCCTATCATCATTATCATTTCAGCCACAGGCTATCCATTGCCGATGGCTGATGGGCCAGAAAGGTACTCGAATGGCGACCACGCACCGGCAAGTGCAGCGTCGGCAAGTGCAGCCCCACCGACCAGATGGTCGGATGACCTGAAGGAGACCTATCCCCCGTGGTTAACGAATAATCACTTCGCTGTTTTCCCGGTGGCATGGCGGAAATTCACCAATTTACACCTGCCGCCGCAAAATTGGTGAAGAACTTAGAAATGGAGATTTAATCCAAGCAGTATGAATGACATACGCAATGATGATGAATAGTTAACCGTCTAAGTGGTTGAGTGTTTTAGGGTTTTGCATTAGGATGATGGGATCCACACACCCACCGATCAGATGGCTAGATGACCTAATGGCCGCTGGATACAGGCCGCTTGTAATCCTGGGGGAGGTCTATGTCTAGCAGTGGACAGCCTGCGGTTGAAATGATGATGATGTTGCGTCGGAGTTAAGGGTCTTGTCTTTTACTTTTTCGTTTTCACAACTCACTTGGTACTCACTAGCCCATTAGCACGCATATCCTGCGTACAGCAGGGTCAAGCCATGTTTAGGCTATATTTTATGCCCCTTTACTTTTGCAAGTTTATGGGCCATTGAGAAAGAAAAATAGTTGATTCGTTTCAATTGGTCGGCTTAGTTGGTCAGAGTGGCAGGACAAATATAATTGTCTATGTTTTCGAGTTTTAGAAATAACCTTCGTCTCGCCTTTCTTATCTTTCAGGCTTTCTTTTACAACGATAGCTCTGCGAACCAATTAGTCAATCTAGGCCTCTAACACCAGAGTTCACCACGGTGCCTATTCAACGCCGTCTCTTACCAGTCGGCTTTTTGGAGGGCTTCCGGGTCACTACTTCATCTCTACTTTCTTTAGGACACGGAATGCCGGAACTTTCTTTTTGTATTGTATGTGTGTTAATTTTAATCAGTTAGATATTTTAAAATAGAATAATTAACAAACAAACCGTCGTAATCAAACAACGTGTCGTTTGGACAGACGATATGAGTAACGACGATGTAATAGTGACGGTGGAACTCTTGAGATTCGTGACGACATTTTACTCATATATAAGGCAAATTTCCCTAAGACTGTAGTGATAAAAATTCAGGGAGCTCGTGAAGACACGTCTCTATTTGTTATTAGTAAAATAATTGATTGGTTACTTATATATATTTAAAGAAAAACAAGGTAAAGTCTTTATATAATATACATTCATTCATATAATCACTTCTTTATCCTATACGGAGTAGACAAAGCCTAGGGCTATAAGACCTGAGACCACGTTTAGCATGATGGTTTTTGGAACAGGAAATCAATAGTGATGGGTTGCTAGCCGCATCGCCTATGCCAATTCGCCGATTCTCTCTATCGACTTTTACGGTTTGCGCGGGAAGAGAAGCTGGTACATTCCATGTTTTTCTTTTTCTCTCAGACCAGCATGGAAGGTATATATTATACGATTACTATAAATATTTCTCAAGGGTCGGTATGTGTACGTGTTTTGGTGATGCAGGCGTCCATTAGGTTACGGTGACTACTAACCATCAGGTGCGCTTCCGCCTGTTTGCCCGCGTAAGATCGATGAACGTGTGCTGGTGGTAGCATAGACCATTAGACCTTGATGAACTAGGGAATTCTATATAAATAAATAAAAATAAATAAATATATAGGGACAAATCACACAGATTGAGTTAGCCCCAAAGTAAGTTCGAGACTTGTGTTATGGGATACTAACTCAACGATACTATATTTTTATAACAAATACATATATAGATAAACATCCAAGACCCAGGTCAATCAGAAAAAGATCATTTTTCATCTTGACCTGACCGGGGATCGAACCCGGGACCTCCTGAGTAGCGGTCAGGTATGTAAACCATTATGCCACGGAGGTCGTCGAATATAAGTAATATAGTAGAATATAGTACCATTTCTGTTGTCAAGGCCTTCAATGCTTTTAAGCTATAGCCAAATTTGTTTGAATCATTATTAATTTCAAATATATTAAATTACATTTAAGTACTTATACATTTTTAAAGAATCAGAATTTTCAGTCAATAATGTCATACCTATCAATACGGTTATTGTAGCGCCTCGTGTCCTAGTAGTTTTCTGTATTGGCTTCGAATTGAAAAAAAGCATGTATTCCTTAGTTGAATTCATAAGTCCTATTTTGATGGCAACGTTTGTATTGTACACTAGCTTTCGCCTGCAGCTTCGCCCGTGTGATCTCGCGTGAACTTCCCTCGGGAACAGTACTTTTTCCCAGGATGAAAGGAATGTATGTCGAATGTACGTATGTGTAGAGGTATGCGAAATTTCAGAGAGATTGGTTCAGTAGATCTTAAGTACTAACGCCCGAATACTCAAACGCTACTCAATTATGAGGGCTGTTCAAGTATCATGCTGTCACTGTCATTCACGAACTAATTGACGTTTTGTTTCAGCCATGAAGCAAAAGTTGGAAATTCTGTCAGAGGAAGAGAGGCGTGTGCATCACGGAACGGCCAGGGTTGAAGATGCTTTGACGATTGCAGGTAAACATCATCCAGATAACAAACTTAGTGTTCGATCTTCGTTACCAGAATTCAGCTCTCCACCGTTACCTGTTCAGCGCCATGTTTTTCGTTCCTCCAGGTCCTTGCCAAATATATTTCTCAAGTATCAAGATTCTTTATTTATAAACATATTATAGTCACCATACGAAGGAAGATGCATACATTAGAGTTAGGGGAGCCCTACTGGTCGCTTTCCACTTGGTCGACTTGTGTAGATTTCTTGATTACCCGATTCTCTCCTATCCTCTCCATGTGGCTGAGCCATCAAACCTCAACATCGAAGACTCGCCGCCTATTGTATCGCAACTGACAGTGATCTTTTTCCAGGATTTGGAAAATACAACGTCTGCCTGCTTCTTCTATGCAGTTGGACATTACAAGCCATGGGGATGGACCTGTTTGGGTCCACGTTCGTGATCGCGGCTGCTGTCTGCGACCTTCAGATCGACTTGCAACAACGAGCATTGCTTAGTGCTATGCCCTTAGTAGGTAAGTACTTTATCTTGTCTTTTTCATTAATACCGGGTAGGCACCAGCTTATAAGTATACTAGCGACCCGCCCCAGCTTCGCATGGGCATAAAAACCTTCCTCTTGAATCACTCTATCTATTAAAAAAACCGCATCAAAATCCGTGGCGTAGTTTTGAAGATTCAAGCATACAAAGGGACATAGGGACAGAGAAAGCTACTTTTTTATACTATGTAGTGATTGCAGATTTTTTATGTTTTAAGTTACCTATAAGAATCTGATTGACAGAGACATGAATGAATTAATGAATAAACATTATTGCACCAAATTACATACAGTGAACCTTTGGGTAAAGATTGAATGTGGGTGTAAAATAGAAAGTGGTGTTAAAGGCTATTAGTGTACACGTTTAAGTGTTTCACAGAAATAAAACTTATTTCATTTATCTATGGTTTGTTATGACCTGAAATATTTATGGGTAGAAAAAGCAGTAAAGAACCTAGAACATTTTTTCTAAAATTGTGTAGGAGTGGTGATTGGTGCCCAGCTGTGGGGATACATCTCGGACACGAAAGGTCGGAAGCTGACGCTGATGCTGTCGATGTCACTGGGCTTCGTGTTCGGAGCTGCCAGTAGCTTTGCACCAGACTGGAGAGTCATGGCTGTGCTCAAATTGACCTCTTCTACATTGTAAGATATTTTTATTTATTCTTTAAATCTTTATTATGTAAATACAAATGTAATTTTATTATCCAGGTCAGGTCAATACGGATTATGAGTAGGACGAGTATATTGATCTACTGACAGTATTATCCTAATATTATAAATGCGAAAGTGAGTTTGTTTGTTTGTTACGCTTTCACGCTCTATCTTCTGGAGCAATCTTCCTAAAATTTCGCATACACATACGAGTAGTTAGAAGTATTGAGAAGGACATAGGGAACCTTTCATCCCGGAAAAAGCAGGAAATTCTAGTAATTTAATATTGTAGGTTATTAGGAGCTGTATGTAATGATCGGCGAGCGTCTAGACTTGGATTGGTCGCCAATGGTGGAAAGCCCAGATGTTATTGTTAGATGGAAGTCATTAGACTGTCTGAAATACTTTTGGGTAGCCTGAAAAATCTGACAGTGCTGTGTGCCGCTTACTCACTTGGATCCTGACTATTGGTCTGTTTTCCGTATGTAAAAAAGTTATTTTTTTCGTCAGACGATAGTCAGTTATATAAAGTTCATGAAAGCGTGAGCTCTGAAGCGTAAGTTAAGAAATTTAATAGGAAATATGCTTAGAGAAAGTCGAAGAAACTTGTCGTAGATCACTTGTCTAAACTTAGTAACGTAGTCAGTTACACATTTAACACTTTCGCGGACAGTAAACGAGATAACAATAACAGTTAATTGTTATCTACGCCGAGAGGCGTTACTGTCAGCGAAAGTGTTAATAAGGGATGTTGAGATGGTTTGGACATGTAGAGAAGATGGATGAAAGGAGACTGACGAAAAGTATATAAAAAGCAGAGATGGCTGATAGCGGCGATCAGGGTCGGCCTCGAAAATCATACTGCGACCAAATCGCAGACCTTTTGAAAAAGGGAGACATTAAGAGTACCCGAAATCGGCGAGCGTGTATGACGAGAGTGATGAGTGTGGAGGAAACGAGAGAGGTATGTAAGTCTCTAGTCTCTGCCTACCCCTACGGGAGAAAGGCGTGATGATATTAATGTATGTATGTAAGTGTTAATTAACTTATCAGTTAAACGATATTTAAATAAACTGTTTGTCAACTGTTCTTGTCACATTAACGGAATACCCGAGAAGTGACATTGTTGTCTTAGGCATTCTCGTTTATTGTACTAACATGTTTATTGATAGTAGCTATCGCAGGACTATTATATGTTTTTAATTTTAGCCAGTTATTATTATTTGTATTTTTAGGCTTCTTTAATTATAGAAAATTTGGATAATTTCTTTGTTCTGTGAATATCATCCAAGCCAAAGTGGAAAAAGTGTGTTTGTCCTATATTCGTCAAAACCATAGACTAAAAAAAAATTGCGTCGCTTACCGCGCGATATTCGAACTTCTTTGGTCAAAACTGGCGCGATTTTTGTAACACATTAGCTGCCGAGAAACTAGGTTAACAATAGACATTGCTCCGACTTTTTAGAGTACTGCACTCGTAGGCTGAAAATAGAAATAAATAAATAAATATATAGGGACAAATCACACAGATTGAGTTAGCCCCACAGTAAGTTCGAGACTTGTGTTATGGGATATTAATGTAACGATATAATATTTTAAATTTTTTTTTATAAATACAACCGCTTGCCATATAAGTTAATTAACTGTAAAGGTATAATGGTGACAAATAAATAAATATGGTTTTCAGCACTTCAGCCAGCAACTCTGCAGCGTATGCCCTTCTCGGCGAGAGCTGTCCACCGCGCATGCGCGGACGGGCTATGCTGCTGTGCACAGTTGCGCTTATGTGCGCTCAGGGTACAGTTGCAGGTAATTTACTTAACTAGAGGCCGTGCCCAAAATGCTGGCAGCATTCCCTCGCTGGATCGCAATGCAAATTTTTTGTCCAAGATATAAGCCAGCATTCTGGTCACGAGTTGTCGTTTTAACCTTCCTCGGTAGTCTTGTTTCTAGGGATAGTAATTTTATGGCATTTAAGGTTGCGAGATTTATTGTTGTTGAATGAATTGTTGTTATTCGATGAATTTTTCCAGGATTCGTACCCAAGTATATATTTTTTTATTAACACTGTCCATGATTGCCCCACGACGGTCAATATAATTATTGTTCATTGATAAAACTGCATATCAATACAGTTGCTAATGACTGATAAGACTTTTTGTCAAGTTTCCTCAACTGGTCAGTCACTGGTGCCCATCCTTTATCAGTTAAATGTAAATATTGATATTCCTAAACTATATAATGATCTTCCTTTTCGACTATCTGATTATTTACTATGGAAATAAAAATTTATGGATAAATACATGTTGTTGTATTTGTATTCCCGTAACTAGTAACCGAACCAATAACTATGAGTGCTAAAAATGTTAGATGCCTCTGCTGCAAAAATGCCTAACACGTCAATAGACTAAGAAGCAGATTGCCTAACCAGACTGTAATTGCCTAAATGTTAGTTCATGTAAAAATTAGAATGCCTAAACTGTAAAATGTATCTTCAATGTATACTTGTGGACTTACATTAGTTTTGGCGACTTAGACAAAACATAAAGAAGTAACAAGATTAATAATAAAAAGACAATATTAATAGTTGTGTATTTTATTAGTTTTATCTTAGCTTTATTTTAGTTTTAATTTTAGTTTTATTCTAATATTTATGCAATTGGTACAATAAAGTTATAATCCTTTTTTTTTATTTAAAAAAAAGACAATATAATAAAAAGATAATTGTTATTGAATAGCCCAAACCCTCTGTACTCAAACCCCTAACAAATATTGTCCACAGCAATGGCGTACCCAATTCTTCCAATGGAATTCTCTTACTGGATCGGCTTCCTCGGCATCACGTACAGGCCCTGGCGACTCCTGGGGCTCGTCATCGCGTTGCCTTGTGCTGCCACGGCCTGCCTTCTGAAGATGGTCTACGAGAGTCCCAAGTTCTTGGCTACTCAGGGAAGACACGAAGAAGCCCTGATCGTGTTGAAGAATATCTATATGATCAATACGTCCAAGGGGAATGGTGATGATTTTCCTGTGAGTAATTCTGCTAAAGCGTTAATTTATGAAGTGATAGGTATAATTATTGAGTGTTTCTGTTATTATTTTTGTCTTTTAGACATTTTAATATCAAAATCTTACAATCCTGAACAGATTATCGGTATATCCATTAGAAATAATGATAAAACCATTCTTCCTTGTACCTTACCGGCAGAATCTGTCGAATCTCATCTTTCGAGGATGTATGTAAAACTTTTGGATCTGTCTGTACTAACTCAATCCATGCCTACTCATCAGACCAATATGATCATGAATGATCAAACTAGCTTTCGCCTGCGTCCTGCGCCACGCGCGAATTTCTCCCGGGAACAGTGCTTTTTCCCGGGATGAAAGGTACCCATGTCTTTTTCGATACTTCTATATATGTAATGTATGCGGAATTTCAGGATGATTGGTTCTATTAGATGTGAAAGCGTAACAAACGAAGTCAATTTCGCATTTATATTATTAGTTGGAATATTTGCAGGTAAAGAAACTACAGGAAGACAAGGAGAACCAAGTTATTAATAGGGACGATTCGCTTCTCACATCCATGTGGCACCAGACCGCGCCGCTGTTCCGGCGACCACTGCTCAACAGGACCCTCCATCTCTTCTCTCTTGTCATTGTTATCTATGTGACGTAAGTTAATGTGTTCATGGTTATCATATTTCAGAGACACGATATTTTTAATGATAATGCAATTAGTACCGTCCGTGGAGGCATATTAGTAGCAAACGGCACGACAATTTTAATAGCTTTTTGGAAGAGTGACCAGTGGCTATCTAATAGAGATGAGTGGAGAAAGAGGCGGATTATTGCCCATTAGTGGGACACAATATTATTAGCTTTAATAATGTTGTATTGCTTTTTCCAAACGCAACAAAAATTCGCTAACGATAGATAATAATAGAAGGAACTATAAAGAGCCTAGCTCTTAGATGATGATGTACTTCGTCCATAGAGAAACACAGATATTCAATTTGTAGTCCTGGTTTGGCCCAATGCTCAATGCTCTATATCTCTCTATATAACTTTCTCTACATTTGATCCTTTTGTTTGCAGTGGCAGTGGCTTCATCCTCTGGCTGCCGTACATCATGAACAGTCTCTTCAACGTCCTCGAGGCTGGCGTTGACTCCGGCATGAATATGTGTGATGTCATCGCGTACTCCGCTAGCCACCAGGGCAATGTTAATGGAACTGTGAGTACTACTCCACTATGGCAGATAGAAATGTGGTTTCCAGCTACTAGCTTAAGAATATATCACCCTTTCCAGTTTGTGTCATAAAAGGTCAACAGTAACAGTTTATTTGAATCTCTGTCGTGGTGGCGGGTTCCATCCATTCATCAACAAAAGCATTCTCAGGATGAATTAAATTAGGTTAGATGTAGGAATGTTGAATAGAAATAATAATTACTTTCTGCAATGGCTTAACGACTCAAAGTGGATTTCGAACTCCAATAATACAAGAGTTCTTCAATAATACATTTCTGAAATATTAATACTTCATGAAGAAAAATTATTTAGACATCGCGATTTATCGGACCCTCGGCTACAAAGCAACACGGCTTCGGATGCAACCGGAATAACAATTAGATAAATGATAAGGCGAAATAAGTACACTACACTCTCACGCATTGTCTCCTACTTTCGCCTTTATTAAGCAGGTCTTTTAAAACCATTTTCAATTTCTTGTTTCAGGCGATAGAAATCTGCGACGACACAATCCAGCCCATGACCCTGATCTCAGCCATGTGCTACGGAGCCCTGGCGAGCACCAGTTCTTTAATCTTGTCCTTAACCTGTGGCTCCAGAAAACGAATCGGCATCATGACTTTATTGACAATTTCTGCGATCGCTGCAGTCCTTATGAACGTGGTCCACGTGCCTTTGGCTGGCGGCATTTTCTTTTTCTTCTTCTTGGTGTCTGCTGTCAGTATGGGTATCCTGAGCGTGTACTTTGTGGAGCTGTATCCAACGTCTTTGACGTAAGTCACTAATTGGTGTGTTTGTCTTAGCTTGTATATTTATAGCTGTTTTTTGAAAGCAATTCGAAAGTAACTCCTCTATCCGTTTGCAAGTCAGTTAACAACTTTACACATCTTAACTACTTAGTTATAAAGAAATTTAGAATTTGGAGTCTTCTGGGCACATGAGTCGGTAAATCTTATTTGGTGGTCCAATATATAAGGTGTTTGCTGAAGATGTGATTCCCACGGGAAGCATAGTTTAGTTTTGTTTTCAGTTAAGTAATCACCTGATTGTCTGATAATGATTCCGGGCTTCGAAAGCCATTGGTTCCTAACAACTGTTGGTCGTTGAAGGCACCATATTGACCGCGTAACCTACTCGATATTATGCTGAGCTGATCGATATAATGTGTATTTTTTTCTTGCAGAGGTATGGTGTCTTGTCTATCAGTAATGGTGGGTCGTTTGGGTGCTTTCTTCGGAGCCAATGCTATCGGAGCCCTCATCCCTTACAATTGCGAAGGCACTTTCTATGGATGGGCTGTTCTTTTGTTGTGTAAGTATATATTGACTCTCCAGCGGGTGTCTCAGGAAAGTAAGAAAGTTGTAGGTAAAAAATACAATTGGGCTTAGAAAAAATCATCCCAGATTTAAAGCCTAATGCGGGCTCATAAAATAACAAAACTACTAAAATTTGACTGAAATATTATATTCCTAACTAATATTATAAATGCGAAAGTGAGTTTGTTTGTTTGTTACTGCTTTTTAACTGCACCAATCTTCCTAAAATTTTGCATACACATAGATAGAAGTGTTGAGAAAGACAGAGGATAACTTTCGGCCCGGGAAAAAACACTGTTCCCGTTGGAAATTCAAGCTGGCAAAGCCGCGGGCGAAAGTTAGTAAGAATATATAGGAAATGACCGATAAATTAATTTATTATATTTATTAAAAGAATTTGACTTAGTTTCCCTTTCTTTGTTTCGGGCATGATTTAAAGAGCAAGTGACCTTAGTTTGGTGTTTTTTTTTCAGGCGCTGTGGTGATAGCATGGTTTTTGCCTAAAGATGATGAAGAGAAATGAAGACGTTTAGTATTCTTGACCTTCTAAATCTGAGACTGAAGATGAGATAAATAAACGAGTGGGTCGAAGGGTCATTAGACCCTGCACGTCTTGGTCAGAGTTCCTAAATTGTACGGCATCTGACATGCTCTTTAAAGCATTTGCGATAATGCCGCCTATTGTAAAGTTACAACTTGTCACAAACAATATTTGATGTTGTATTGTCTATGAACTATGCAATAAAGAGTTTTTACTTACTGACATACTTAATTAAAGCATAGAATCTACATAAAACATATCAAATCGAATTTAATAGTAATAATTAGTTGTTTCCAAGTCTGCGATGTTCTAACTATACCCCCAGTATGAGATTTTATAAACGCTGACGCTAGCAACTGCGTTAGGATTTTGTATGGTTATTTTTGTTGCCATTCTATCCACAAAGGCGCTGGTACATGGTTGTTTGCGTTTATAAAATCTCATACTAGGGGTACTGGAAACAATATAAAGATTCCCAAAAGATTCAAACCCACTACCTTCGGGATATTATGCGGGTCTCTTCTCTACTACACACTAGAGGCAGTTCAAGTAAACCATTAAGTGTTCCTAAAATAGTTAATAACTTAGTTATATGAAATTGTACTGATTTGATACTTTATTTAGATGTAAGTATTTAAGATGTCTTACTGTTTGATAAGCATGAAAGAAATGGATGAATTATAAGTTTGTACCTGATGAATTCTACTTAATATTATTACTATTTTATGTTAAATGTGTACAATATTGTTATGCTTCATTTAATAAATATATATTGAAAATTAATTAGGTATTATTATTTAATTATCAAAAATGCATTATTTATTATCCCATGCGGGTCGGATTAAAAGATTGATTATCAGTTAAATAAAATAGGAAAATTAATTTTAACTGTTTAAGTACTTTACAAATTACTTTGCGTGCTTCCGCCATCAGTTAGTTCTTGCAAACCACTGCCGTCTATAATGGTATAATGGTATAGCGGGCATGCTGGTACTAACAGTAGTGGGTGTGCGCCGGACGGCAGTGGTTTTTGCAAACTAATGAGTTTGCACACACATTCCTTGCGACACATGTTTCGCTTCTACACTAGGCTTCGTTAGTCGCTTGTCGACAAACATTAATATAAGATTGTATAATAAAAGTAAATAAGTCTGCATGAACTAACTGGTGGTGGAAGTACGCAAAGTAATTTGCTAAGTACATGTTATTGACTATTTATGTATTCATTACTCACTATCGCATTTATAATATTAGATAGGAAGTTAGGATTGCACTATATTAATATCACCATTGTTTAATAGGTACAATCTTATGCTAGGCTTGCCTATAAGTTGCAGTTGGCAATATTAAAAAAATATAATAAAATCAAAAATGTGTCGATAATTTTTATGGACAAACTTTATGGAATTGTTACATAACTAAATATACTCGTAGTATACCCAGCTATATAAGGTTAAACAATTGCGATTGTTTTTGACAATTGAATTATATATAGAATATATATATATATATACGAGAAATATTTGTATATATATACAAATATTGTTTAATAGTATAGGATTGTATACAAAAAAGTGTTAGAAGAATTAATGTAAATGTACTTGTATTATGTAATCATGGCGTGTAGTAATTAATAGATATCACAAAAACTATATCAACCTATGCCTCTATCATATGGTTTTATCGTAAACGCAATAGCTGGCAGACTGGTTTATAGTAAAAGGTAAACTAAGAATATCCATATATTAATATGTTTGGTAACCTGCGATATTTTATATATACTTACATATAAAAGAAAAGTAGGTAAGACCCAAAACAATTGTTTTCCACTGCACTACGGTCCCCATTACTGTTTTTGACAAATTTGAAGATTTATTGTAATAGCTGCGCTTGATGAGATACTTTTTACTAACTCTATATGGACTTTTGTAGGTTCATTCCTTACAGACATTTTTTTACTTTTTTCATTATGTAATTAATGTTTTTCAGATTGTGTTTGTACAATAACGTATTGAAAGAAAAGAAAAAAACCCTTGGCAAAATCATACAGTCTGTGCTCAGTAAAGGTACTGATTATTTTTACCGCCTTTCTCATCTTTCAAACAAGTAAAAACAACATAAAAAAAATACAATAATTTAATAAATAACCTACTTAACTTATAAAATAATAAAACTATTTTCATTTTACTTCGTCCTCGTCTTGTGGACTCTCTATTTGTTTCGTTTGCAATTGTTTTTGTAGGAGTCTGTCGTCTGGGAGGAATGACGCCACGATCGCTGATGCTGGAAGAAAGTGGCTTAAATTACCAATTGTGCGGTATATTGATGCTTATCTAGGAGTTCGATAGCCTAGCGCGGCGCGCGTGTTCGTAACGATAGTGCGCGTCAAGCGACGGCGACGGCAAGTGCGCTGCCATGTTTGGATTGGTCGCCATTAGTGGCATTTCTATCTTGAGCTCCTCCGGGCTTCGGAAGGCACGTCAAGCCGTTAGTCCCGGCTGTTATCGGTAGATGGCAGTCGTTAGGCTATGTCAGATGCCTTTAGGCAGACTGAAAAATCTGTCAGTGTTGGCCACTAACACACCCGGGTCATGTTCCTGTGGGTCTAGTTTCCCTATAAATGGGTTACGGAGGTCAGACGGCAGTCGATCCATTGTAATAACCAGTTCCGCCAAATCAGAACCATGATTAATAGCGTAACCTGGACTCTGAAGCGTAAGCTGAAGATGTAACCGGGAAACACGCTGGGACAAAGATTGATGCTTATCTATAGTACACACGAAGGCAACATATAGAGGTAATTCTGGGTGCAGGACACCCAGCAGTTTCTATGGGTTGGAGCTATATATACAAGCTCCGTCAAGACATAATCGAAGATGCGGTTCCCCAGACATGACAACCGGCCTGGCGGGAAGATCTTCCCTTTATGGCGGCATATTCAATCTGGTGCTTCCTCAATCACGTCGGAGAAAGTTCGTCAGTACGTCAGTACTGTCCCAAATTCATGCAATAAAAATATTTTTATGTTTTATTTTCGCGACATATCTCAATTTCAGCGTAGCATGTTCATCTCCGTGACACAAATCCTGTTTGTGTCGCTCAACTGGATCCATAACTTCTAAATAAAATAAATCTTCAGACACATCCAACACTTACATGCTAAGATTGAAGCGTAGACGTAGAAGCCGACTTCGCAATTGGTGAGAAGCAAGTAGTTGAGGATTTGAATGGAAGCGAAGCTGAATACGCGACCGCCAGTCATCGTTAGGGAGACAGCCAGAGCCCTGTCAAAGACAAGGATACATTTTTACACCAACATTGTATTTTAAAAAAATCTACGGAATTGCATCTCTCAAGCTTCCATCATAATAATATGAGAAACACGAAATTCAGCTATGCATCGTCATATGTATGTATACACACATCATCTCGTGTACACAGAAATATTGTACAAAAGTAAGTTCTTGCCATCAACTATTTAGCAAATACCCGTTATTAACAGACTTTTAAAAATAGAGGAGGTTCTCAATTCCTCGGAATGTTTAATTTTGATATCTGTTTATTTAGCGACTGAGAGTGAAACATACTATATTCGTAATGTTAATATTTAGTGGCTCTACTTTTCAAACAGCGTATAACTATCTCTATAATTTATCATCAAAGCTTTCATCATCATCCACATCATTTCGAGTAGGCGTTGCGGTCAATCGACCATGCACACCCTGCATGGTGTCAAAGTTCTACGAGACCGCCTCTCGGGCTCTGACGTGGTTCCTTTAACGACTACCAGATGACAGCCGGGACCAACGGCTTAACGTGCCTTCCGAAGCACGGAATCATCTTTATTATCAGACAACCAGGTGATTCAAGCCTGCAATGTCCTAACCTAACCAAACTGGAAACAACTAAACAAAGTATACTTCCCGTGGGATTCGAACCCACGACCCCCGGGTCTACAGGCAAACGCCTTAACTACTGGACCACGGAGGCAGTATCAAAGCCCTGAAGGTTTGTTTGACATCAAATTCAATTAGTTATCCTATCGTTTGTTGACGATGGTCTCCAGTATATTTGGCATATATTATTATCCAAGCTCCTACCTCAAATTTGTTGGAAACAGGGCCACGCTGATGGCGGTGTACAGCCCTAGAACCATCATGGCCATGAGGTACAGTCCAAACAGCACCAAGCTCGCCACAGCATTCGGCACCAGGTTCACTAAGATGCCACAAGTTCCGCAGAAGGCTGTGAGCGCCATGGCCGTATTCCGCCGGCCTACGCGGTCTACCAACTGTAAAAAATATTTATTTTATGTTGAACTAGCTTTTGTTTGCAGCTTCGCCGGCGTACATTTCCTTTGGGAAAAGTGCTTTTTCCCATGTATCCTTAGGTCCTTCTCAATACTTCAAACTAAGTGTATGCAAAATTTCAAGAATATGCACTTTTTGGTTTTGCCCCTTCGTTTATCAGGTCCCGGGGAGGCGGCATGGCCAGACAATTGTTCCCAACGTAACGTGCCGGTTTCCGTAACTGTACCATCGTAGGCAATTCTCCTAAAACTTGTCCGCTGTCACGAACATGAGGGCAACCTTAACGCTGACCCGAACAATTTGTAGTCTAGTACCACCTAACTATAGAATTATTCAACTCAATTTACCAAAAGGCATCACTAGATAATATGGACAGAGTCGGACAGTAGGAGAGAGAGGGTGGGGTCTATTCTTAAGCCGGATACCACACAGGCCTCAATTAGTTCGCCAAAGATTGTAAAGTATTACTTACTGCACTGACAACCAAATTGAGGACAGACTGCAAGGCGCCAACCACCAGCACTATAAGTAAGGAGTTGATGTTCAGCGCACATGGAGTAGCATTGGGCTGGAAACGCGACAAAAGAAATTGAGATCAAAATTGTGCGTTGATACGATCAGATAGTGCCCGGTGGACCGAGTCAAACTCAATTCGTATTGTAACAACCCATTAGTATTGTATTGTGGCATATCGTAACTTTTGCGTTTAACCAGCGTTTTTGGAGCCCACTTAAACACTATTACATATGTTGGCAGACAAACCACTACAGCTGAAATAGATTTGTATGTTTGTTCAACATTTGTCATACATCATACAAAATTTGTTAAGTACAAACAATAATTTTGATAACAATTGGCATTACTTTATTGACTGTTGTTGGTGGATTGGATTACACAACATCACACAACTACAAGTACACAACTACAAGTCGGGCAGTGGTACAAAGTTAAATCTGATTCCATTGGCCACCTAACGATATCCATGGGAAGAGAAGGCGTATCCTCAAGGTGGAAACCTACTAAAAATGGCTAACTTACATCAGGAACAGTTTCCAGTTCAGTGTTAATGATGCCACATATCGTCAGGTCTGAACCTTGTCCCGTCTCTAACAAGCTGACGTATTGGTTGGCGATCGTCGGCAGCCACACTCCAAATGCTGTAATCCTGCAAAGAAATTGTTTTACTTATTGATTGCTAGCAAGGTAAATGTAAACGCGTCAGCCCCCTAAAAATAAGGGAGAGTTATTTTAATGCAAAGATAGGAGACACTATAGAGAACTTGTAGATCAAGCGCACTCTCCCAAGATTCGGCTCGTATAACCGAAAGGTTGGTAGAGTCATGGGTGGCGAGAGGAGTAATGAACTTGGAAAGGACCTGAAAGGCCGCCAAATAGCCGACTGGCAAGACGAGGAGCTGAGCGGTGGTGTTCAAGGTCACTGAACCATCGTAGTAGTACTTATTTTCAGCATCCATCGATTTAATAATAATAATAAAAAAATAATAAAAATATTTATTGATCAAGGTACAATACAACAACGTCGTTAAATAACTAATAGTAATACACTGTAAAATGTGCAATAACAAGTGAGAGAAGTAGAAAACGTAGATATTCGACGGACTCACGAACACCGAATCCAAACTAGGGCTAGCCTGTATTTTGGCGGTTTCGCTCATCCGACACCGTACCTCGCTTAATTTCCGAGGACCACATCCTCGAGGTGTATGCACCTTATAACTGAGAGGTTTTTATTTTAACAAAGAACACTTATATCCCAAACTAGTTATAAACTGTTATTTGGGAATAAGGAAAAAAATATAATAATAATAATAATGTTTTTACAAATGATATAAACTATGTTCAATTTGCATAACTATCAAGGGTAAGTAAATTGTTTGTAATGTAATTAGTTCATGGATGAATGTGCCATTATATGTTTGTTGGGTGATTGTATATGGTAAGTGCATGATAATATCATTTTTTGAAGCTAATAAGATGAATGGTAATGTTAAGCTCGCCATAAATAAATAAATAAATAATCTGTGGGGTTTCCTACAGTAGATTCAAGGTATGCTTTAATTTAATTGAATTTGATTGTCCCTAGCACTAACAATTTCTTTTAGAATACGAATTCTAATAGTTGCTCAGTGTCAAGATAATTCTTAGATAAAAGCCACAAGAAAAGTATGGCTTTACAAGAGTACTTATTACAAGGATAAATTGTTAGATTTACATAGCTTCTTCACGCATATTCTATACTTCGCACGGTATTTGGCTAGCTGGTAGTGAGACTTAATAATGCTAATGCCGTCCACTGAGAGCCACTATTAGCCGTCAGAGAAGCCCGGTAGAAGGCACAATCCGGGATTGTACATGACATAACAACAAATGTATTATGACCTAACTCTTAGCACGCGTTGGGAAACTGTATAACTTCGAGTTTCTTTTAATAAAGAAATAAAGTAATTGTTAATCCCGGATTGTGCCTTTTACCCGGGCCTCTACTTAGATAAACTTAATATCAACGTAGGCGATTCTCCTGTTGCTTGCCCAGTCTATAATGGAGGCATATTCTTTAAAAAATTTGGTCCAAGATTAAAATTCACTCACTGGTGGAACACGGACAACGTGGTCATGATCACGGTGTATTTGAGAAGAGGCATCTTGAACAGTGGAGCCACTTGGTCTTTGGTAGCCTTGTCCGATTTTGTTTCTGCGATAATACCTTTCACCTAAAATTAGGGTAAAAATTAAATCCGGATCAAGACAAAGTTATGTTGGTTAAATTTTTTTATTATTTTCATAACCCTTTAAAAAAATATTCGAAAAGTAACTTTTTTTGGGAACTTTTAAATCTAGTATGAAGAGGGGCGGATCTTAAATTAAAAAGAAGCAAAATGGTAGTAAATTCCATGCTTCAGTAATAAAATACGTAAAGCCATAGGCGACATCGACTAGACGGCAGTCGTTGAACAAAGTCGACTTTGAGGAATTTAGGAAAATCACGAGCCAATGAGACAATTTATAAAAAAATGTGGGTGTACATAGTTGACGACGATCGACTACCTCTGTGGCGTAATGGTTAACATGCCTGACCGCTACTCAGGAGGTCCCGGATTCGATCCCCGGTCAGGTCAAGATGTCAAAAATGATCTTTTTCTGATTGACCTGGGTCTTGGATGTTTATCTATATACGTATTTGTTATATCTATATACGTAATATAGTATCGTTGAATTAGTATCCCATATCACGAGTCTCGACTTACTTTGGGGCTAACTCAATCTGTGTGATTTGTCCCTATATAATTATATTTATAGTGGTATAAAAATGTAAGATAGCTTACCATACCTGCAATTCTTCAGTTGCTTTTCTATTGTTCATTCTGTGTATGACGTTCAAAATCCTGAGGGTCTCAGCCTCGTCGCCTTTGGCTAGCGTGTACTTTGGACTCTCCTGCAAACGTTGCAATAATTTAATTTTCTCTCTTTACTTGCTGTTTGGCATCATCATCTAAGACGTTATCGGCGAGAAACTAGTACTAGCTACTGCAAAAGTTACAGCACTGGCCCATTGATGGTTTTAGTAATCTTTTGCAGTAGCCCTGATGCGCTTTCTGCACAGTTTTACCGCGTAATTTCTCTTGAACATTTTTATAATTAGGTTAGTATTCTAGCATAAGTTTGGCCAATTGCCGTCGATTGACTTTGTCGCTTATTGTTGCCTATTTTCGCTCGTGGAACGCGGTGTCAAAAGAACGCTGCCAATTCGTGGCTTTGAATCTTTCGCCACAAATCGGAGCACAACAATCCAAGCACTGCTATTTGGCGGCAAACATAGAAAAAAGTTCTGGAATTTCGACTACCTGCCGGCAAATACAACGGGGGCAACCTCTTTATCAGATGTCAGACCTTAAAAATTCAATGCGAACTACCTTTAATTTGTTAGATTAGAAATGTAGGATGCCTTTGTCTTGCTACAAATGCATCATCTCATACTCACTTGCATGAAGAATAGCCAAGTAGCGCACAGTAAACTGGGCGCGCAGTAGACCAGCATCAGGGTTCGCCAGGAGTTCCAATATATTCCCAGCCACGAGATTTCATATGAGAACGTTAGTGGGATTATAGGCATTGCCAGCGCTGGAACAGATAGCAATACTTAAATGAGCAAGCCTGAGATATTTAGAACTCTAAGACCAAATTACTGTACATTAGGAGTATTGATTGACACCGGATTCCTAAGCTTCTAAAAATAATGTAAATTTACAGATACTGAAACAAATTTACAGCGCCAAGTTACAGATTATTCTCTTAAAAAGTTATAACTACTTTTAAGGACCTAGTCATAAAGTATGTAAATCTCTTATATCTATAGGACTACATAAGAGGACAACGTCCTAAGTGGGTGCTAATTTTGCCCTGAGTTTTTTTAGTTCACTATCCAAGTTATTCAGATTCTTGAGTAAAACTGAACAAAAAAGATAGTATGAATACCTGCCATGATCCCCTGGGCGAGCAAGAAGATGCTGGTGACTAGCAGCACGACCAGGTTCCGCTTGGCCATCGGCACGCTCTCGCTGAGGATCGTCATTGATATCGTGTACTGGCCTGATGATCTGAAAATTATTATAAGTATATATGATTAGATCGTCCATGCTGATTTGAGAAAAAAAATAAAAATATAGAATGCGTCTCTTCCCGCGTGGGTCGAATGGGGGGAATAGGGTGATACGTCCGACAAACCATTACTATTGATCTCCTGTTTCAACTACCAAACTAAACGTGACCTAAGGTCTTATGACCCTAGGTTCTGACTACCCCGAATAGGATAAACACGAAATCATTATATAGTATAAAACAAAGTCGCTTTCTCTGTCCCTATGTCCCTTTGTATGCTTACATCTTTAAAACTTCGCAACGGATTTAAATACGGTTTTTTTAAGATAGTGATTCAAGAGGAAGGTTTTTATGCCCATGCGAAGCCGGTGCGGGTCGCTAGTTAGACATATAAAAGGATATCCTATCCGACAAGCGCAGCGTCTTTCACCCACCAACCAGTTGATCAGGTGGCCTGGAGAAGGTCGCAGACAAGAGCTGGATGGCCGCCTCCAACTGGTCAATATAAAAATCCTTTGTCTATGTATGCGGCTGAAATAATGATCTTGATATTATCTTAAGACGGACTTTGTTCCTTTTTACGGATATTAAATGAAAAGTATTTTTAATATCAAATCAAAGTTTATACCCTACTTATCTATTTGCACATATTTATCGAAAGCGGAATAAACTTTGATATTACCACCAGCACGTGTGAAAAATATGCATAATTAAGATTAAGAGATAAGCATTGATTTATTTTTTAATTATCTCTTACGTCAAACAGCAAACCATTTTGTAATTAGCTTATTTAAGTACCTACGTAAAGAGATTGTTCATACATAAATAGGTAACTTGGTAAATTTATCAAAACAAAAATATCCTCGACACGCTCCGACCGGCGATTTGTCAGTACGTCTACCATGAGATTATACCTCTATGTCACAGAATTAGTAATAGTACTACGTATCTATGTATAAACGCAGACGCTGCTTGTGACTGCTTTGCATTTTTAAGGAATTTCTTAGTTACTAGCGACCCGCCCCAGCTTTGCATGGGCATAAAAACCTTCCTCTTGAATCACTCTATCTATTAAAAAAAAACCGCATCAAAATCCGTTGCGTAGTTTTAAAGATTTAAGCATACATAGGGACAGAGAAAGCTTTTATAGAAAGGTTTTATACTTTGTAGTGATTTTACTGTCCGCTAGGGAATACAACATAAAATCGACAACGCAATCAATATGTCTGCGTTTTTAAAATCTCATGATAGACGCTCAGGAGTATTGGGAGTTTTCTCATTCTGACTCTCATCTTAGCGCTTTCCCGGTTACTTCCTTAGCTGACGCCTTCTTAGCCAATGGTCCGCTTTCTTGCTTTTTCTCCTCTATTCGCTTGGTCTTCGGCATCCTTAGTTGATAACCTTTAGAACGCATATCGTTTGCTGCGACGCGACGTCGAACCAGCATTCCTCACACTATTACTTAATATATTTACTAACAGGATGGGCTCTGAAGCATAAGCTGAAGATGCAACCGGGAATCACGCTCGGACAAAGAAGATGACGTTCGAACAGATCTTCGTAAACTATAGTAAATAACAAAGTGGTTCTTTACTCAATCCAAACATTGAAGAAAGTTAACCAAATCCAAACATTCAAATATTGAAGAAATAATATCAAAATCTGCCCATTCGTTTAGTCTCTACGATGCCACAGAACATCCCATTAAAATTATTGGTCAGGGGTTAAAAAAAAAACTCACAATAAAGAAGCTATGAACTGCAGTATGAGTAGCATCACCCAGTTGACGGAGAGGCTCGCCAAAGCATTGACAGTGGCGCCCGTGAGGAGGGACACGAAGAGCATACTGCGGCGCCCCTTGGTGTCAGCCAGGTAGCCCCACATGATGGCCCCGATTATGGTTCCTGGAAATGATAACAAATTCAATGAAATCACGAACAAATCCCTGAGCTACTTTTATATTCTTAGCAAATGGACTTTAGCAATTTTTTATTTCATTAACTTAGCTGTTACCCAGGTTGGTGGTCGGTTATATCGCGCTAATTTAGCCTATAATCTAGCCCAGGAAACAGACTATCATAAGCAGACAAAATTTTACACATCTGACCAGTAATTCTGAAGTTATAAGCGTTCAAACAAACAAACTTTAGCTTAATTATATTAGTATACCTCTATTTTATTAACTAAGTATTACTAAATCTTGAAATGAAAGAAACTCAAGCGAATCCGCGGGCAACAGCTACCTAATAAGTGCGTCTAGCATGCCCTAGCTTCATCGGAATTTTGTCTTACTTCAAAATAGATTAAATACTACTTACGTAGATGCTTTATATGTAATTGGTTTTCATTTACATAACAGGTTTGCAGTACAGCTGTACTTTGGTACATAAACGTTTTCACAATCCGCCAATTACAAGTCGAAGGTTGGTCCAATGATTTTACCAACAAATCATTATTAAGGTCAGTGAAGTACTTACCCAGGCGCATACATTTAGTCTTGTAAATGCTTGTACGCGTCTTGATCATTAAATCATTCATCTTTTCATCATCATCATTTGGTGTAGATGTCGCGGTGAATCAAGCGCACACTGGTTTCAGAGTTATTCGGAACCGGCCTCTCGACCTCTGACGTTGTTCCTTTAACGACTACCAGATGGCAGCCGGGTACAACAACGGTTTAACGTGCTTTCCAAAGCACGGAATCTTTTTATTATCAGACAATCAGGTGATTCAAGGCCGAATTGTGTGACCAAACTGGAAACAACAAAGTATGCTTTCCGTGAAAACCGAACCTATGACTCTTGGTCTTTAGGCAAACGCCTAATCCCTTAGACCACAGAGGCAATTCCACTAGACCAAAGGGCATATTAAATAAAGATTATGTACCCTTACCTGATATGCGTGCTAATGGTCTCACAACAAAGGATGCCGAAGACCGGGCGAAGTAGAGCAAAAAGGCAGGTAAGATAACCCTGGGTTCCGAAGCAGTCAGCTGAGGAAGCAACCAGGAAAGCGCTAAGATTAGAGAGAGATGATGTATCTACCCTTACCGATAATGGGTGCAGAAGCCAGCAGCCCTTGCTGGGCACCAGTGGTTTCGAGCTCACAAGCGCTGGAAGGTACAATGATGGTGCTGCCGTACACAATACAGCCGAAGGAGATAATCACCAACCCAGCCAGGCTGGTCAGCAGAAGGTTGTATAGACCAAAACCTGGAAAATGTAACAGTACATCATCATCATCTTTTCATGTAGGCGTCACGGTCAATCGACTACACATGATGGTGTCAGAGTTCTTCGAAACGGCCTCTCTGGCTCTGACGTGGTTCCTTTAACGACTACCAGTTGGCAACCGGGATCAACGGCTTAACGTGCCTTCGGAATACCACGGAATCATCTTTATCAGACAATCAGGTGACCAGAACAGTTCATAGATTATTATATATATTTTTATCCCACACAGTGTAGACAGAGCCCATGTTCATAATAAGATCTTAGATCTCGTTTAGCATGATGGTAACTGGAACAGGAAATCAATTGTTATGGGTCGCATTGCTAGCCGCCTATGACATGATACCCTCGACTGTCTTTTACGACCTGCACGAGAAAAGAAGCAACTGGTACAATGTTTCTCTTTTATACCCAGACCAGCATGGAAGAGATTAGTGATGTAATTTATTATATGGCACACGCAAACCTTGTGGCATTTTCCACCTCTAAGCGACAAATGCTGCATTCTTCGTCGCTTATTTGCTGAACGAATTGCAGTTTGGTGTGGTGTCTCATGATGACTCATGTAAGTGCGTCGAGGTATTCTGATCTGATTTACCAAATGGATTCACTGGCAATTATTATTATCACTAGCCGTTCCCTGCGGTTTCACCCACCGCTGGTGGTATAAGTTGTATTTATGTAGTCTGTAACCTTCCCGAAGAATAAGGCTATCATATGCAGAAAGAAATTTTGAAATCCGGCCAGTAGTTCTCAAGTTATAAGCGTTCAAACACACTCTTCAGATTTATTATATTAGAAAAGAAATATATAAAGATTATTTTTCTCCGGTCGGATCTACTATTGTATAAGGTCAGTCTATTACCATCCGTTTTTTTGAAAGGGGATCAGTGGGATTCTCTAAGATTTCATTTGAAACTTCGAATCTGAATCCGCTGTGTTTCTTGATTATCTATACTAGATCTATACTAACGCTACCCTTGCGAGCGTGTCAGCGAGATGAACTAGATTGGCCGTGAGATTTTGTATGAGATGACGTAAGATGTACCGTGGCATTCAGTAAGGTAATTCCCCCGTCATTTCGAAGTTCACTTCTCACTTGTCAATTTGAACCTTATGCGAAGTGCGAATGAATAGAGACATGAGAAGCGAGTTGTTCTTTGAAATTTATAGAATCGACAGGCAGACATGAATAAAAATTAAAACGGATCCCATAGGATAAATATACCTACTAGGTAAGTATCAGATTTTGGGGATGGGACCGAAATAACTTTATCAAAATACCTATATTTAATTTACATCAGATCAGACCTTATGGTTGATTTATTTTATTACTCTTATTACAATTTATTCCAGAAGAAAGCAAGCACTATGCATAATTTAACTAATATTATTGATTAGCTAAAAGGTACTATCTCTTCTCTCCTAGCCCTTATCCCTATAAGAGGTCGGCCCCTCTAATACTTTTTCGGCATATTTAGCGATATAGCGTCATTTCTGGGCTTATGCCTAACGTCCTCAGGTCTTCGGAAACTTAACTAATACTATATCAAACTCAATATTACACTCCTCTTTAGCAAAGTGAGTCAAAATTAAAAGCAAACCGTTACATACCTGTTCTATCAATCGCTACCTCAAAAGGCACTTTCTCTCCATCAAGATCTTCGGAAGACATTTTAGGTTTTATTAACAACTCCACAGATCACTTAAAAATTTAAATTAAATTAATCTATTGCCCGGATTAAATATATCCTTTTTAAATTAATATTAAATAAAAATAAATAAATAACTAAGACTTATCAACATTAACAGATGTGCCTCACACGCCGGTTGTGAGGCATTTGATCAAATATGTAACTTTAATAGGATGATTATGAATTAATTAACTACTACTAGCAAATATACATGCAATCTGTCTGTATATTGTTTATTAATCCTTATCAGCTTCACGTGTGAACGCACTTATAGTTACTACTTTAGTTTATACTTGGATAAAAAGTAACTTTGGGATAACGTTGACCCTTGGCAAGGACGGCGCTATAGGCGATTGCAATAGCTGCGGAAGGTCGATAGGGCATGCACCCACACATGGCCATGTAACACAACTCCTAAAATGTAATTGGAGTCTGGTTTCTTTTTTTTTATATTCTTTATGTCTTAGTTGCCACTAATTGGCAACCGGAGGGTGGTTGGCGAAGGAGGGGAAGACAACGGATGCGCTGGAGTGACGACATGAGAAGGTTCGAGAACAGGTGGCTGGATTCGGCGGAACAGAAATAAAAATGATATTTTTTTTCTGTTCCGCCAAATATGTGCAGCGATTGACCACGATCCCACCTGATGCGGTCTAAGATGGAGCTCGCTGGCACATTAATAGCCTGTTCACTCTAGCCTTGAAATGACCCAAATTGTATGTGTCCGGGAATACGTCTACTGGCAGGGAGCTCCATTGGTTTAGCTGTACGAATTATAAATGAGGACCAAAACCAAAACTTTTAAAGGAGTTTTGGTTTTTGGCCCATACTTCCATACTAATATTATAAATGCGAAAGTCTGTCTATATGTTACGCTTTAAAGGCTAAACCGCTGTACCGGTTTTGATGAAATTTTCACTGGATCAGGAGTAGAGCCCCGGGCGGACGCTAGTTTAATATAAAATTTGAAAAATATACTAAAAACTTCGAGGATGATATCGAATGTTTTCCTTATATTGATACATATTTGCACTTTCGTGCTAATTAAGATTTTACGATAATCTAGGTAGTGATTTAATACATTCTACAATAAATATGTCTGATATTGATGATGCGTATTTGATTCGTATCAAGATAAATGTAGAATCACAAACTCCAAACGAAGCATCACATAGTACATCACGAGTGAAGCCTGCAAACTATGGCCGTTTCTTTTGTCATATAGATAGATATTAACTTTATTTGTATAACTGAGGCACAAAACATCCAACATTCAAAAAAAGAATCCAGCGCCTGCCTGCGACCTTCTTCAGGTCATCTGACCATCATTTGTACTTAAATGCAGCAGAAAGCAAATTGTACAATCGGAATTTCAAATTATTGACGTCATTTAAATATACACGGCAATAAAATATCATATACCTAATAATCTAAATCTAATAAGTAATTTGTGTATTTTAACACATTTACCTTATCTCTCTCTATGACTATCTTTGTCTTTGTTTAGAAATGCAGTAAAGATCTATAAACGGATAGATGGAGATTAAGTCATACATTTATTACCTACTTATATAAATATGCATACTGTGTTTTTAATAAATGTAGGATACATACTTTTTTACTACTTTAGAAGCGGATATTTTACAAAATATTGGAATAATGAAAAACTGTTTTAAGAACTTCAATATGATCTTCGAATAAAATGATTGTGATACGACTTTATAAGAGGATTCCGTTTTTGCCATTTGGCTACGGAACCCTAAAAATGGGGGTAAATGATGGAATTAAACAAAAAAAATGTGTAATTTTTTATTTAACAATAACATTACATAAAGCGGTACAAAAATATAAATAACAGTACATCGATATGCACTTATAATAAATATTTTTATTATGTACCTACTTAGTACATAATATTCAATAATAGCCATTAATCGTTTTTGCCAAGTTTGAATTAAAAGGCGCTAGATAAGGTTAGATAGTAACATATAACTGCTTTTCTTCAGAAGGCCTCTAAAGACGTTGGTCCCAGAGAGCTGCAAAGAATTGCAACATAGCAGTTTCTAAGCAAAGCAAAGCAGGCAGCTTGAAAATTTAACACCACTGTAAGCTATAAGGTAGATTTAAAAAGCTGAAGTTAGGAATAGTAGGTAGTCGTTAAAAAGAGACGAGATTGTAATGGACTAGATAAAAAAGTGTACAAAATCAACGAAAAATGTCTTAATGATAGACATTACGTAAGTACCTAGTCAAAACAATGAATTACGAGTAGGTGGTTATGAATCAACCAATACGAAACAGAATTCATACGACAACTTCCTTCTCTACCTAATTATAGAGTTTAGAACTGAAAACATTTAATATTCCAAAGAAAATATGAATGTGGACAAAAAGAATTCATGATACAATTTTCATGCCCATAGCGCCGTCATTATGATTTTGATTTTTCACCTATATATACAAATAAATTGATGTTCGTTAGTCTGGCTAAAATTCGTGAATGGCTCAGTCAATTTGGCTAATATTGGTCATGAAATATTTGTAAAAGTTCGGGTCCTCGAACATTTACAAATATTTTGAACGATGAGAAAAGTGCGTCAATGCGGTACAGAGTCAGCTAGTCGCCGGGTCAGCTAGTATTTCAATAAGCTTTCCCCAATATACTTGTTCTGAAGGGAACCACAACTGAAGACCGCCGTCGTGGGGCTTTCCTCTCGTCCGGTAGCACGGATGCTATCATTGCTGATACTGAAAATGAATAAATCGAAATTTTAAAGCATCATTCACACCTAACAAAATGCGGATCAAAATCGTTCTTAGAGTTACAGATTGGTTCAGCTACGCTGGTCAGGGATCTGTGGTGCCACAAGCCATTTTGTGACACCCTTCTTCTTCGATACTTTTGTAAGCGGATAACGTTTATTGTTGGAGTGAAAATTGACGTTATCTGAGATAATACAAGCCCAGTCTTTATGCGGCAAAATGCCGGTCCGACTGCAATACACGTTTGCTCTAAAGGAATCAAAAGCGTAAATAAGGTCATATGTTTTACTGTCAACGTAATTACTTATATATAAAATAAGACTACTTAGTATGCTGATGTACTTACTCGTAAAAAGAGAAGAGAAGACAAAGAAGCCCACTTCACAATAGTTCTGCAGCAAATAGTTGAGAATCTGGATGCTGACGAACATGCTGATGCGGTTACCGGTCACCGCGATGGTTACGCCCATTGCTCTAAAATTGTATGTTACTAACTTTGGAAGTCAATTGACCTTGTAATATACATGAAATGAATGAACCTTATCCCCTTTTATTTACACCTTTTTTGACCACTGCTAAGCATTTAGGTCTCTCTCGGTAAATACTAAGTTATATAAATAACATATATATGTAATTGTTTAAGCTTAAATATTTATTTAGCCATGATATATCAGGTTAAATAGACCACCCTCTTTCTTCCGGTGTGTGTCTCTAGAGGCGAGTAATGGAAAGAACTGCTTGTACCTCTATCCGACTGATGTGTCAGATTTACGGAGGTCAGATTCTACTTACGATAGCAGACGTTTTGAGCCACTCCAGGCTACAGGACTTAGGCAAGAACCGGGATATCGCTTGGATGATGACGACTTTATATTCTTTAACTTACATTGTTTTTTATACCATTTAAAAGGCAAATAGGCATACCGCCTACCTGATGGGAAGCGGTTACCGTGCCCTATTTCATAATTCATAAAAATCATCGAAGCAGAAAATCTTACCTCATTTGCGTGGGAAAGAGAGACACAGCTATGGCCGTGTAGTACCCCATACAGATCATACCAATTAGCTGGATGGTGAACAGAACAGCACTGGCGATGGTGTTGGGGATGATGTTCACGAAGATCCCACAGATACCGCACACCGAGGTGATCAATATCACCATGTTACGCCGGCCGACTCGGTCGATAAACTAAAATAAGGAGATTGTATGAAAATGCGCTGGATGCATAGCGGCTCTATATACCCTCCGCGCATAGCGGTCAGCTGACCTAAGGAAGGTCGCAGGCAGACGCTGGATGCAGGCCGCTTCCAACCGGTGGACAGCCTGCGGCTGATGATGATGTGATGATGATGATAGCGGTATCCAATTTTAAGTGTGTAAAAAGTGTCGTGTGAAAGTGTGTGGCAATCATAGAGTACCAATAATCAGGCGCAGGTTGGGTATATCCAATTTTGTGGGAGATATAAGATTGTAAAAAAGTGTATGCTAAGTATGTGCGTGAGCAGTTCAGCACGTAAGGAATTTTCTAATGCGGTACTTTGGTGTCTTTGTATGTGTGGCAGATAAGCTGCAGGAAAATATCCTCAGACGATGGGCAATCTATTGGCGAAAAAGAATCTGTACCTATACACATTATGTTATAAATAAGGTTATAAAGTGAATGACAGGAATAGAAACAGAAATATATGACTTCACTGAAACAAGAACAAGTTCACAGGATTCTAGAAAATTAAGCCTGTAAAGACGGCGAATTCAGCGAATAAGTACTTAATTAATTACTTACTGGGCTAAGTGATATGTTGGCCACGGATTGCACTGTGCACACGATCAACACTATCGATAATGCTGTCGGATTCAGGGTGCAAGTATACTGAAAAAAAAAATATAACTTGAAAATCGTGTTATAAATCAAAAATGATTGCACCGCACAAATTATTCCAATTCTTTTTTGGTTCATTGGGATTGCTTCTATTTTTTTAAAAATACAATGACATTTAATGTGTGAAACCTCTCTTTTACACACTTTTATTACTTAGCTGAAATTGGGAATTGTGAATGATTTTAGCGCCGCACAGATTTTCAGTTTCTCCCAATGGTTGACTGGTAGAGAATGCTCTCAGCATCCGTATAAGTATTTTGTACTTATGGAACAATAGCTATAATTACTAAACAAAATGCTGGTTTCTTACATATTTGAAAATTAAAAGGTACTCACATCTGCCGGATTTTTGAGACTGAGATCAATGATGCGGCATAGCGTGAGATCTGAATTACTTCCAGTCTCGACGATAGACATGAACTGATTCGCCATGGTTGGCAACCATACCTTGAAGGGCCACATGCTGTAGATTAATGTAAAATAAGTAAGTAAACTTAGCTTTGATAATAACTTTAGGTATAGCTAAGCTAGCTAAAGTACAGACAGAGCCAGTCTAGCTTTCCTGAAAAGAAGAATTAATTCACATTACATAATTATATGTACTTATAAGGATTGTATGCCATCTATCCTACCTATGTCCAGCAGTGGACATCCTGTGGCTGAAATGATGACGATGATGACATAATATAAGACTTACTTCAGGGGCCAGGCAGAAGGAGCAAACCCTAAAACTAGCTGGCTTGACATTTCGGCGCAGGATATGCGTGCTAATGACCTCACTATCAAGGATGCAAAAGTGCTGTAGAAATGTGGTTCCGAAACGCTAAGTTGAAAAAGATGAAGAAGACATTATTGTACAAAACTTACCCTTAATGCTAACTTAAATGGTTTAAAAATGTTCAACCCAGACAACAATAAATTAACAACAAACGACAGACAACAATCTTAGTACATCTGTCAACAAGACGCGATTATCAAATCATCCAGATAGCAGATATTTAGTACCTTAAATTAGGCGTCATCAAAGATACTGCTGGTGATTTTAATAGTGTTTATAAAAAGTAAGTAGGTTATCTAGGCATACTTTACAATTGGAACATGTACAGCAAGGTGATTATTATGATTTTCCTCCTGAGCGGCGGCTTGAAGAATGGCTTGAGTTTCGCGGAGATAGGCTCACGGACTACAGTTGCACTTGGTCTTTCGATAGTTTGGATTAGACCAGTCACCTTAAAAAACGGAAATTGTCAACGGAAACATCAAGACCGAGCTTCAAGAAAAGTAAAAAAATAATTTTTGATATCATTTTGAAAATAAATTTTTCTACAGTAATGAGTGATTCATCTCACAAGTTTAATGTACTACAGCCGCATCTAAAAGTTAAAAATAGTTCTGTCATGCACATTGAGTGTTTTCACAGAAATGGACGTAAGTCTACTGTTGAATTTTTGTTCATGACGTGTGGTATTACTGCAAAGCATTCTATTTTTACCTTGGGAAAATGCTACTCCCTCATGTACTACCAGTTGTGCAACTGACTCTGTTGGTCCAGTGGTTGCGAGGCCTTTGCCCGAAGCCCCAGAGAGCGTGTGTTCGATTCTCATTGGAAGCATACATTCTTTAATTAATTTCGAGTTTATCGTCTAACTAAATTATATATATCATAAAATCTTACTTGACTTATCTACCTCGAATGGTTTCCTTGATATAAGATGGTTGATAGTATGCATGCCCTTCAATATTTCGACTGCACGAGGTTCCTGGTCTTTTCCAAATATATATTTTGGGCTCTCGTACATTTTGTACAACCAACAGAAGCTGATGATGCTAGGTATGGAGTATATCAATGATATGGCACGCCAGGGGGTCCAATATATGCCCAGCCCAGGTATGTATTTCGAGAACTTCAAGGATGCTAAGGGCATAGCAATAACTGGAAACAAATTATAAGTGAATTAAAAAAAACTGACGCGGTTATACACTAGTGTACGAGCAGGTGAAGCGAGCGAGTCTCCATTTCAAGACTGGCACAATTTTGCTTGTTTGTTTGTGGCAACGGTATTTTAATGTTCTGGGCTTGACGTCTCATTTTTGAACAGGATCCGTTTACGACCAACACGCGTATTTGCATTATTTTGAAATTGATTTCAATCATATTTGGAGGAATTATTGTTTGTCGACAGCATTAAGATGTTAGTGGCCAAAAGGCGGTTCTGAAGAACTCTGACCACATTTGATGCACAGGGGTGCATCGGCGATTGACCGTGACACTATTAAGCTTCTGAGCACAGGATCCGCTAAGACACTATGTCTTATTTTTACCTCCATCATAATGTAAGTACATAAGACACACAAAGAGTCCACCTTAACAAAGAAAGATAGGTTTGCAAATAAATGCTTTAAATCGCCGACTTGAATCCGTGCAAAGATGTAAAAATATGTATAAAAATATTGTATGGTCTAAAGAAAATCTTACCAGCCATTAGGCCTTGGGAGAAGAGGAAAATGCTCGTGACCAGTATTAGTACCAGATTCCGTTTGTTTAGTGGCACACATTCACTCAGCAGCGTCATCGAGAGGGGATACTGACCCGCCACACTGCACACAAGTTTAAAAATATAAATTGTTCTGGAAAACCTTTTGGAGACATCTAATGAGGTAAAGTCTCTCCTACCGGCCGGCGCATTTTAGTGCCATAGTTACTCGTACGTTAACGCATGAAAACAATATTTTGACTTTCGCTCCTTAGTCGCGTGGTGACTAGACTACCTCGACGAGAGTAGGTATCTCAATCTACTGTACTTATTTATTTCTTTATCTGATAGGTGAAAACGCTACATTTGCCAGTGAAGGTGCACTGCAATTTTAGAATCTTTTTGCTCCAAAGACAATCTGTTATATGCTCTGTTTTAGTGTACTTACAACCATATGTATTTTTTTTTTACATTATATAGACGACTTAATATTCTGACACCAGTGATGACTAATAAAATTTGGAATCCATACTAATATTATAAATGCGAAAGTCTGTCTGTCTGTCTGTCTGTCTGTCTGTCTGTCTGTCTGTCTGTCTGTCTGTCACCTCTTCACGGCTAAACTACTGGACCGATTGTGATGAAATTTGGTAGGGATGTAGTTAACGACCTAAGGTCAAACATAGGCTACTTTTGGGCGCGATATAACCGAGTCCCACGCGGGGCGAAGCCGCGGGGAACAGCTAGTCTACTATAAAACGTATATACACTTACACTATAGAGGCTATGAACTGTATGAGAAGTAGGAACAACCAGTTGATGGACAGACTGGCGAAAGCATTCGCTATAGACCCCAGTATAAGGGACAACAGCAACATACCACGCCGACCGCGAGTGTCTCCCAGATACCCCCAAAATATGGCGCCTATGATGGAGCCTAGAAAAAGGATTACTTATTATATTATATATATATAAAGGATTACTACGTAATAATTCATCAAAATACAGTGATAAAATCTAATGGTAACTCTCACTTTATGATCACATTTGAGCCACACGAGGTAAACTTCTGGATAAACCTCCCTAATAGATTTCCAATCTGACCCATGCGAGGTGTATTAGCAATTCCTCTATTTTACAAAAAATAGAGGAATTGCTAAAGAATTGCTAAGGAATTCATAATATGAATTCGATTCGATGAATTGCTAAAGTGGCGTTTTTAGACCCACTGTAGTTGCCCTTATGGTCTTTTGTTTTGCGTTTTCCTGACGAACCCCAGATTTAGGTTCAAATTACTCGGGATACATATATTTATTGTTTCTGGTTTACTCAAAACATCGCACAGGCGAAACTTAGTTGTCTGTTATGAAAGGTTTTACCATGGTTTCATGTTAGATCATCAGTTCACGTCACGTTCGCGGACGTTTTTGAAAACACAAAAGTTTTGTTTTTATAACTGCTATAACAGTCGGGTGTCTGCTATCGGGTTAAAAGCACTCATATCTTTTATTTTTTTATATAGGTACTTATATTTACCGATGGAAGGCATGGCTGCTAGCAGACCCTGCTGAACGCTGTTGGTATTGAGCTCGCAGGCGCTGATAGGTATCAGGACTGTGTTGCTATACACCACACATGAGAATGATATTATGATTAATCCTGTCAGCACTACAAGCATGTAGCTGTACAGCCCGAAACCTAGAAAGTAAATTATTATCAACTTACTGTGTTATGTTACGCGTAAGCGCCCAGGGATTAGTTCTCCTTCCGTAACTCTTTTTACACAAAAACTAGACAATCTATTTCACTTCCGGACCTCCCATGGATCTAAAACTTTTTTGTTATACGACCCGAATCTCGAGAGTGCGCTAAACCTTCTTAGTTCTTTCCAGTTGCACCTTTTCGAACCTACAAATTATCTAATTATTTTACTAAGTTAGGTATCTGCTATCTAACGTTGATGACTCTTCCCTTATTAGCGAGTGCGGAAAAAGAGAGATAGAGAAACCAGACAATTTCTACACGTTCCTATGAACGTGATAGATATTTTAATGGTCAAAACAGTCAAGGTTGCCTAAACGCATCTGACACATTAATATGACTACCATCAAGCGATAACAGCCAGAACCAATAGCTTTAAGTTCTTTTTGATGAACGGAGGAGCTTAAAATAGAAATTACAAGAATGGTGACCATTCCAAGTCAGGTCACTTTCGCCGCCGCTTGACATGCCCGATCATTACGAATCCGAGCTTCTTGAGGCTCCAGATAATAAATAAAATTTATTACCAACTTGCTCCAAAGCAGTTTCAATTGTTACTCGTATAGGAGCCTCCATAAAGCCTTTCAAAATAATAACTCACTAATTCCAATCTATAAAGATCTTGTGGAACTAACTCAAGGACTTATTTCTTTCATTTCCAAACCTTTTATTTATTGAGTCCTCTGAATATAGAAAAATACAATCACATTGTGAAGGTTTTTGACATTTATTTGACAGTAAAGATCTATGCTTCTATATCACTTTTATCAATAAATCTTGACTTCCATGGTTATTCTACGTAGTGATTATATTCTCTTCGACTTCAACTTCGAAGCCGAAAGTCCAATGAGAAAACATTCGCATGTATATGTCAAAGAGTATATAATCACTACGTTTTAGTATATGTTAGTTATATCAATTGATTTATTTAATTCATGTTTACTTATCTTAGATTTGGGACTCATTACATATTCAACGCTTTATCGAGATCTTTATGTAAGCGATAAACAATAATTATGTAATATCTTTTTAATGTTTACACGTAATGGATCGATTAATTACTTATATTGTTTAGTGGAAACTCGGAAAATTATCTCTACGAGTACATCAGAGAAATAATAAATCGCGCGTGGTCTCTACAGTTGTTCCAGGGTCTAAGTAATCTCCATTCCAAATTTCAGACAAATCGGTTCAGCCGTTTTTCTGTGAAAGAGTAACAAACATCTTTACAAAGTTAGACGTTTATAATATTAGTAGGAGAGATTAAGTCTATTAGGGGTCTTATATGAGGAAAAAATCGTATCTAGGTAAAAATGTAAGTATCAAAAAATGCAAACACAGTATGTCTCACAGTCTCATCTCGAATTACCTTTAATTAAACATATCGGTTGGGAGTAGAGGAAAACCAAATAAGAAAAAATATATCGGTAGGGTATTTCGATTATTTATTTATTTAGTACGTTTATTTTTTAAGTTAACAACTTATAATCTATAAATATACAAAATAATACCTACATTGTATTTTTTCATAAAAGTACGAAACGTTTCGCTATTAAATTAAAAACCAAAAAGTGTTTATACTAATTAAATCGTTACAAATATAAACAAGTACTTAAGTACCAACCTATTTACCTAACCTAAATCTTTAAAACTACGCAACGGATTTTGATCCGGTTTTATTTATTAGAGTGAATTAAGAGGAAGGTTTTTATGCCCATGCAAAGCCGAGACGGGTCGCTAGTAGCTTATATGTAGAGAAGACGTCAGCTAACAATATATTTCCCAAAATCCCCTCAAGAACAAGAGCTGACCCCCGGGAACCTGCTAGTCGTACTATAATGTTGTAGTTTCTTCATCATTTTTCTTCTTAATGTCTGTAGGCTTTAGAATCCGATCATCAGGGAGTAGAAATGCAATGAACGCTGATGCTGAAATAAATGACAATGAGTCTAGGTATTTATATAATACTAGGTTTCGCTCGCGGCTTCTCGGGAACAGTGCTTTTTCCCAGGATGAAAGATACCCTATGTCCTTTTCGATACTCTTAGCTATGTGTATGCGAAATTTGAGGAAGATTGGTTTAGTAGATAGGGTGGGTAGGAGTAACAAACAAATATACAAACTCACTTTTGCATTTATAATATTAAGTTGGGATTGGTATTTCGTCTTAGAGTTTTCCCGGTTACGTTTGCTATGGCGAGACTACTGCTCAATCTGACCAAATATTTGATGAGAGTATCTTCAGTGGTGAGGACTGCTTTGTTTATTTTATAGAATAAGACACTGATATGTACACGAATATATATTTTCTTTTTGTGACACTCAAGACGTTACAGATATTTTCTTTTGATTTAAGTATATTGTCTATTACAAAGAGGTTCTATTCTACTTTAATACTTTCCCTAAATCAATAATTCCCATCGCTTGACAAAGGGAAGTGAAAGTTGTCCGAGGTAACGCCTTAGTGAAGATGTCAGCTACTTGGTGTGCTGTGCCAATTCGTTCTACAGCAATAGCACATTCAGCAACCAACTCTCGAACGTAGAAATGTCGAATTCGATGTGCTTAAGTAGTTCTCTTGTGAAATTCAGGATTGTGAGCAAGCCTAACTGCTGCTTCATTATCCACATGTAACGTTGGAGTCTTCACTAGAAATGTCAATTCTTTCATGACTCTTGTTAGCCAAACAAGTTCCCTGGCACCTTCGCTCGCGGCCACAAGTTCAGCTTCAGTAGTAGATATGGCTACTGACGTTTGACGTTGACTTGTCCAAGAGATTGCTCCACCTGAATAGCGACAGACCACTCCTGTCGTAGAGCGTCCAGTCTCACGATCTCCTCCATGGTCTGCGTCACTAAAACCATCAAGTAATCCGGGTAAATGTCGCGCTCGATATTTAATTGAATAGGAGCATGTGCCTTTTATGTAGCGCAGGATCCTCTTCACATTGAGCCAATCTTCTTTGGAAGGCGATTCCAGTTTTCGAGATGCAACGCTTACAGCAAATGCGATGTCCGGACGTGTTCCGACCATAAGATATGCTAAAGCGCCTACAGCCTCTCTATAAGGAAATCTGTCAAGCTTACTTATTCAATCTATGTTTCAAAACCGGTATATTTCCCTCAGATCTAAAGTGTTCCATTATACATCCCGTTCATAAGAGTGGGGATAGAGACAGTGTCAGTAATTTTAGACCGATCTCGCTGCTTCCTACTATTTCTAAATTATTAGAAAAGCTGATGAATTCTAGACTTATAAATTATCTTAACAAATTTAGCCTCCTTTCTTGTCAGCAATATGGATTTAGATCTGGTAAAAGCACTGCGGATGCTGTCACAGCTCTCACAAATTTTGTAGTAGCGGAAATTGATAGTGGTAAAAAATGTATATCTGTATTTCTTGATCTCAAAAACGCATTCGACACTGTCTCTATACCAGCACTTATTCAAAAATTAGAACAAATTGGCATACGTGGCACGGCTCTAAAATTATTCTCAGATTATCTTAGTAACCGTAGACAACGTGTCAAGATAGGTGAATTTGTAAGTGGGGATGAATATGTCACCTATGGGGTACCCCAGGGGAGTGTTCTTGGCCCTACCTTATTCTTAATATATATAAACAGTCTCTGTGAACTAAATATAAATGGTGGCCGGGTATTCTCTTATGCTGATGACACCGCTATTACTTTTTCTGGTAGCACTTGGAAGGAAGTATTTGATATTGCTGAGCAAGGCCTTATAATTGCACAGGAATGGTTGCGATCCAATTTGCTCACACTTAACATTGCTAAAACTAATTTCATAAGTTTTTCTATACGAAACTCAACTCAACCTTCCTCCGAACTTTCTCTTAAATTACACTCTTGTCAAAGCACTGGGCAGAATTGTAACTGTTCCTTTATTAATAAAGTGAAATCAACTAAGTATCTTGGCGTAATTATCGATCAAAATTTAAATTGGCATTCACACATACAGCTTATAATTTCACGAATAAGAAAGCTTACTTGGATTTATTAAAACCTGAGGCACATTGCTAACTTAAAATTACTGAACAATATATATATAGCACTAGTTCAATCAATTCTTATCTATTGTATCCCAGTATGGGGTTGTGCTGGGAAAACTAAGTTTCTGGAGTTGGAGCGTGCCCAACGTTCTTTACTAAAAATAATGTATTTCAAACCATATCGTTATCCAACCGAAATGCTTTATAAGGACACAAAATTACTTACAGTTAGGCAGTTATATATACAACACGCAGTATTAAGACAACATAAATCAATAGACTTTGATAGAAACATATTGAACAAAAGACGGGTTAACATTGTCTTTCATTCTCAACCTGCAAATACTACATTCGCTTCTAATCAAAATCTCCGATTGGCCTCTTACTTATATAAAGTTTTAAATGACGAGTTAGAAATTTACACTAAATCCTACCATGATTGCAAATTGTCACTAAAGAGTTACTTACAGAAACTGTCTTATGAACAAACTTAAGCACTTTTAACACCATTACAGTAGCACATTAAATTTAAACTAACCTTTGGCATGTGTAACATTAAGGATAAGTGTTTTTGAATTTTGGCAACAATAGTAAGATATAAGCTAAGACAAACTACACAAAATATTAATAGAAGGCAACTAAATGATATAAATTATAATATGTGAGAAATTTTCTACTACTACTACTAAACTAAACTTCAGTTCTACTTCAATATTATATAGTGCATAGACTTTAAATTATATTGTTTATTTATCATTGAAATCAATTATTATTGTTTTTCTTCTGCATGTAATGTATTTGTAAAAGAAGAGCGGGACTCACCAGGCACAAGTTTTCTTAACTTAAATGGTGAGACTCTGCTACCTACTTATTGTGAAATGAATGGAAGAATAAATGAATTTGAATTTGAATTACTCGTGTCTGCTTTCCCTGAATAAATATCCTTTTCTATGGGTGTGCTAACTGGATTACAATTGGCCATCCCAAAACGCTCTAATATTTTCTCCGCATAAGATTTTTGATTTATTATTACGGGACCATCTTCTTCTCTTGAAATTTGCAGACCTAAATAATATGACGCGGGCTTCGTAGTTATCCGCAGTCTACTGTTCAAATCTGTCAGAAAGGTGTTGGCTAAATTCTCGTCAGTAGCAGCTACTAGTCCATCATCGACATACAATGTAATAAGTATCTTCTTGCCATTATTCGTCTTGGTGTACAGGCAACAATCTGCTTCACACTGTTTGAAACCCATATCCAGTAAAATTTGTTCAAAGCACGAGTTCCAACATCTTGGAGCTTGCTTCAAACCATACAGGCTTCGGTTGAGTTTCCATACATTTGATGTCCCGTCTCTATAGCCTTCCGGTTGTTGTACATAAATTTCTTCCTTGAGTTTACCATTCAAGAACGCAGTACAAACATCAAATTGTACAAGATAAAGATTTTCTTGTGCACTGACACTTAGTAACGATCTGATAGTAGCTAGCCGTGCTACAGGACTGAATGTCTGATCGTAGTCCTGACCTTTCTTTTGTTTATACCCTTTTACAACAAGTCGAGCTTTATACTTGTCGATTGAGCCATCTGGATTCCGCTTAATGCGTAAAACCCATTTGCAAGGTAAGGCTTTTCTACCTTCTGGCAAAGTACATGGAGTCCATACGTTCAAGTCTTTCAGCGAGTTAATTTCTGAGTCCATCGCTTTAATCCAATTTTCGTTATCTAGCCTATTCATAGCTTCTGAAAAGTTTGTCGGGAACGTTTCAGTCAAACAAACATAGTCATTCAATTTTTCTGGGCGTCTGAGATTGCTGCGATCTCTAAAATTATAGCGTGGTGACTCAGCGTCATGAAACTCCTCTTCGAATTCAGATTCGTGTTCCATATTATCTGTATGTATATCCTCTGTAGGTAAATCAGAAACATGGACGTGATCTTTCTGGACTATTCTGTCAATTAGCGAAAAATCCATTTAATATTTTTCTACGGATGTTAATAGGTTTATACTTATGATATCTTTCTGATTGACTTGGGTCTTGGATTGTTATCTATGTATTTGATGTATATATGTAATTGTTGGGTATTTCGAGACTGTCAAACTTTGCTTTTGTCCGGATGTCTGTCTGTCTGTTTGTTCCGGGCTTAGAGGTCGCATTTCTGGACGGATCCTAATGAAACTTGGCACACGTATTCCTTGATTTATTTGCAATGTTTTGTCCAGAGCTTTTTTTGATTGGAGAGAAAATGGGGGAAAAAGGGGGATTTATTTCTGTGACGTTGTTTACGAACGTATCCTAATGAAATTTGGGGTTTTTTTTGAAATTGTATGTTTTGAGCTTTGTTTTGATTGAGGGGGGGGGCAAATATGGGGGAAGTTTGTTAATATAGTATCGTTGAGTTAGTATCCCATAACACAAGTCTCGAAGTTACTTTGGGGCTAACTCAATCTGTGTGATTTGTCCCTATACATATATTTATATTTATTTATTTATATTTTATAGGTATATTCATTCATTCAGATCGTGTGGGTCATAACTCGTGAGGTCAGTTTTTCGAAATCACGTCACGGCTTTTAAAGTAGTTTCTTTAACGATCGTTATGGCAGCCGTGTCGTCCGGCCTTTCTAAGTACGAATTCATATTTTCTTACCAGATAGGTGATTGAAACCTGCAATGTCCTTTTAGACTGAAAACAACTTGTGCGGGAGCATACTCTTGTGGTATTTGAACAAAACAGGGGTCTTAAAACAAACGCTAGACCATAAGAAGACCTTATTCCTGATTCAACACTAGCAGCATCGGGACCTAGGGTACTTATAAAAATCGGGTAGTGTAAAAACATGCTTATGTACAACCGGAAATAGATAAAATTGACCCCTCCCGTCTCTACCATAATAACCTAGGGGTAAATAAATAAATATATAGGGACAAATCACACAGATTGAGTTAGCCTCAAAGTAAGTTCGAGACTTGTATTATGGGATACTAACTCAACGATAATAAATTTTATATCAAATACTTAAATAGATAAACAAACATCTAAGACCCAGGTCAATCAGAAAAAGATCATTGTTCATCTTGACCTGACCGGGGATCCCGGGACCTCCTTATTAGTGGTCGCCACGGAGGTCGTCATGGTCAGTCGAGTTTTTATACCCCGACTGTAAGTACTTACAAGCGAAGACAGCTGAGTATACGTAGAAGCCCACTTCGCAGTAATTCACCAGCAGGAAGTTCAGGATCTGGATGTTGGCAAAAGTGCCAATGCGACTTCCGGTTGTCATGAGAGCCGCCGCCATTGCTCTAGAAAAAAATTGCTTTAGTCTTTATTTAGCACTAGGAAAGAATAGTATGAATGATGTGCAAAAGTAGCCTTTGGTAAAAGCATTACTTATAACCTTATATATATACTAGCGACCCGCCCCGGCTTCGCATGGGCATAAAATCCTTCCTCTTGAATTACTCTATCTATTTAAGCATATTTTACACTTATTTTTATTTAAGGGGATTCTGATGAACAGATGAGTTCGCAGGGATCTCCTGGGGGGTCGGATTAGAGGATCATATTGGACGAAACGAAAAAAACCTCATCATAATCCGTTGCGTAGTTTTAAAGATTTAAGCATACAAAGAGACATAGGGACAGAGAAAGCGACTTTGTTTTATACTATGTAGTGATAGTGATAATATAATCTATAACCTTCTTTGATCACATTAACTTTAGTATGTGATCGAAGGAATTAACGAAGTTGCCTAACTCTCACATCTGCCATTTCAAAAGTAAAATTACAGTAGTAATCTAATACCACAGATTAGAATGCTATACTAGCAGTACTTATTATAAATTATAAAAAAAACTGTAAACATTTTAAATGCTTGAACTTGCATTGGTCATACATTATATAAAATATAAATAAACAAATATATAGAGACAAATCACAAAGATTGAGTTAGCCCAAAAGTAAGTTCGAGACTTGTGTTATGGGATACTAACTCAACGATACTATATTTTATAACAAATACATATATAGAATAACTAGCTGTTCCCCGCGGCTCCGCCCCGCGTGGTTTCGGTTATATCGCGCCCAAAAGTAGCCTATGTTTGACCTGTCGTTAACTACATCCCTACCAAATTTCATCACAATCGGTCCAACAGTTTAGCCGTGAAGAGGTGACAGACAGACAGACAGACAGACTTTCGCATTTATAATATTAGTATGGATATACAATTATGAAAAGCCATCATGTATAAAAGTAGGCCCTTTAGAGAATGCACCCATTTTAAAAATTGGGTCATTTCCGAATTTGTAGTTATTTTGTGAATTAGGCCAAAGATCCTTCCATACCTCAGCTTCGTAGGGAAGAGCATGACAGTAATAGCAGTGTAAAGCCCGAGGGTGATCAGCCCAATCATCTGCAGCAGGAACAATACAGCGCTGGCGATGGCGCTGGGCACCAGGTTCACCAGGATCCCACAGAAGCCACAAAACAACGTTATCATCATTACTAAGTTACGGCGACCCACTCTGTTCACCACCTGGAAATTACATTACAAGAATGTTCCAACTCCGGATTTCCGGCATTCCCGCACAATGGCGACCACTATATTATCAGCGCGGGAAATAAGTCGGCTTTCTTGTCACCTGCGGCGTCGTCAAAATAGGAAGAAAAACAAAAGTTGGAATCATTCATTCAAATTTTTATTTTATTTTTTTCTTCTTTCAAGAAAGCCGACTTATTTCCCGCGCAGAGAATAGTGGTCGCCATTGCGCGGGAATGCCGGAAATCCGGAGTTGTTGGCATTTACAACAATTATCTAATCTATAGAATAGTTTTATTTTAGTTTAAATTATTTTTTCGGTAAACGAATTTTAAAAATAGTTATGTCGCAATTTGTTTTTGTTTTTTATGATATAATTTTTAGTTTTTTTAATTAATAAACGATTTGATTTCATTAAATTTCATATCAAATTTAATTAAAAATAAAATTGAAATCGGGAGCATAAGGTCAATAAAGTATATCTGTGGTTATATATATTTCATTTAATGAAAAATAAATAATATGAATATTATCTTCGATAGAAAGCTACGTTTATTATATAAAGCTTATCCACAGATACCTACTTAATTTTGCGAAAAAGTTAGTCATCTTATGATTGGGTCTGCAGCAGGGATGCAAGATCTTCTTACCTCCCTTGGTTGTACCAATCCTTTGGTATTTCGTGGAGCCATTCTCAAAGACATGCTATAACGGTCAGCAACACGCACGTGACACCCTGAATCTTTCAGGCGTCCATAGGCTACGGTAACCGCTTCCCATCAGGTGGGCCGTATACCTGTTTGCCTACTGAATAATATAACATGCCTTCCATACGGCAGGCTTGTGCGTAGATAACATTAAATTAAAAATTTTAAAAACTCACGACACATTTATTTTTAGTGGTGACGGTCGACTGATTTACCCCCCACATATTATTTGCAGACATTAGGCATTTTCCCCACTTACACCCCCAGAGCTTTGTAACAGCTCAACCGATTTTCATTAAACATATTATTTTGTAATGTGCACGTGATGCGCTTTCATTTGAGACCCCACTCAAGTATATTTGCAGACATTCGGTTGTTCTTCCCCACTTTCACCCCCACAACTTCTAAACGGCTCAACCGATTTTCATCAAACATGTCTAAGAACACTCGCCCGTAAGTCACTTTAATACGAAAAAAACTAAATTGAAATCGCTTCATCCGTTCGGGAGCTATGATGATGACAGAGACAGACGGACAGACAGACCGACAGACAGACAGACAGACAGACAGACACGTCAAACTTATAACACCCCTCTTTTAGCGTCGGGGGTTAAAAACGGCCGAAATTGTACAGACCTTCAAGCGAATGGTATTGCCCCTACGACAGGTGTGTGAGTAACTGCCTTTAGAAAGTAATCAAGTATCATGTACTGAACACACTGTAACAATGGCTGAAGTTCATACGGTATACACTATACATACAAGACAAACAAGAATGTTGGTGAACGACTGCAGCGCGCCCACGATCAGCACTACCAGTAGAGCAGTCACATTCAGCGCACACGGCACAGCATATGGCTGTAACAATATTATTATGATGGGTACTCTCAGTATTTGGTATTCTAAGTATTTTTAAAGTTGTTGGTATTTCGCGAAGTTGGTATTTCACGGATGTGGTAGTATGAGTATTTGGAATTTAACGTGGAGTTGGCATTTTCCGTTTGTGGTATTAAACGTTATTGTAAGCACCTACATATAATAAAGTCAGTCTGATTTACTCCCCGACCGTTTTACTCGTCTTTCCTCATATCTATAAATGGCGACGAGCATGGGATCAGCATCATCGCTCTATTTGCATCCCAAGCCAGGTAAGGTGGTTACGGAGTCCAGGGCCTGCTTTATTGGGATTACTCTGAAAATGATAATCGTAAAAGTCGACTAAGGAATCAAAAAAAAGATAGTAAATCTCAACTTCAGAAGAAATAAAGAAAAACCCTGTACAATGTAATGATGTATTAATGCATTTAAGTGATATGTAACTTAGCTCCCGTAGCTAAGCGACTCGAAGCGGATCTTGGCTTCCGAAATGAGAGAATGTCATGAGCCAGAGTGTCTATTCTGCGCGAGGGATTGCTAAGAATCGACTGCTGAAACTCCTTGTTTTGCTTCCATATTTCCATACATATTTGATTTAGTTTCAGCTGTTCCGAAAATAAAAAGCGCTATTGACACTTGATTTTCACGGTCCAGCCGGTCATTGAACCCCTATGGTGCCAAGTTCGCAGGCGCTGACTGGGCACACAATAGTAGTACCGTACATGATACATACTAAGGAAATGATTATCAGCTCTGTAAGCGCCTTTCTTTACCTATGACAGGCCCAGCCGCCATTAACCCCTTTTGAGCGCTGGTGGTGCCAAGTTCGCAGGCGCTGGCTGGGATCACAATGGTAGTGCTGTACACGACACATGCAAAGGAAATGATGATCAGCCCTGTTAGCGCCAACAACATGTAGCTGTAGCAGCCGAACCCTATGAAAAAAAAAATCTTACATGCTGTTCTGCCTGCGGCGGCGGTTAAGTATATCATGCCAAAAAGTAGCCTATGAAAAAAAATATAATATAAAAAATATAAATATAAATATAAAAAGTATATTAAAATAAATTTTATATTTATATATAAAATTTTATATATAAATATAAAAAGTACCTTATACCATATGAAATTCGATTAAAATCCATCCAGAGCAATTTACCCGTGAAAGCAATCAGATAGACAGATAGACAGACAGACTTTCGCATTTATATTAGTAGAAATAAATAAATATTTTTTAAATTAAATTAAATTCAATCCAACTTAATAAATGCGAAAGTGGGTTTGTTTATTTGTTTGTTACGCTTTTACGCCCTATCTACTGAACTAATTTTCTGAAATTTCGCATAGGTAGGTACACATACCTAGAAGTATTGAGAAGAACATAGGGTACCTATCATACCGTGAAAATTCACACGGACGAAGCCGCGTGTGAATAATTTACAATTTTAATGGATGTGTTTAAATTTTAAATTATAGTTATGTAGGTACTCGTAGTATACTGTATGATAGCGAATTTTTGGCGCCAAAAAGTTATTTTTTTTAAACATTTTTTTAAATGACAAAATCCAAATTTACCTACACAACTTACCTATATGATTGAAAGTGTTTTAAGCACAGACTAGGGAGGAGATACAATACTAGGTTTTGAGATGAGGAACACCTTTGTCCTATATCATTTGTGTACCTACTTTTTTGCATATTTTTTTTGGCTGTTTCAAATGGCACAACATTTTCATCGTTACTTTTTTGATTCATAGAATCATCAACACTCAAAGTATATGCCCAAACTGAGTTTTTCGAAAATTAACCTAGCAGGTGCATAAGCGTGTACTGAGGAGATTATCTATAGACTTTGGTTGGTAATCTCTCTAGCCGTAAAATGTTATCTATTGATTGGCTTAGCGAATTTTATAAAAATACCTAGCACTTATAAAAATTTATAACATTTCCATTGCTTTATCACAAATTCTTTAAATAGCGAACATTGCTTACATACCTACCTAGGCCTAGTCAAAGAAAATAGTCATACTAGTGTTGGTAGGTTGGTCCCACAGTAGTAATTCTAAATCTATGGTCCCAAGAGATTGCCTAATGAGCCTTATTTTTTGTGCCCAGTCTGGCCCAAATGCCCAAATCACTGTAGGTAGATGCCTATAAACTCGTATCTTACTAGTGGGAATGTACCTATATCAATATTATAGCAAATATACAATCGTCAAATATTATAGCAAATAATTGACGATTGTATAGTACTTATTAACTTATTAAATACATTACTATTATTTTGGTTGTCTTATCTCAAAAGTCTACTCTACGCGCCACGGCCACGGGTTGGTCTTAACCACGAAGCAAATACAAAGAGGAGCTGGCCTATTGCTCTTTCCCTTAGAAACACAGGGTCTCCTAGTTACGGGGGGTCGGGGTCGGGAATCTGCCATAATATCCCCAAATAACATTTGGAGAGCCATCTATTAGTGAATAGACGAACTAAAATAAACATAGGCTGCTATCATAAAGGTCGTTATCGATAAAAGTTCTGCCTCTCGTTACTAGATGTCAAGGCCAGGATCGTATTTAAGTATGTTATAAAAATAATTAAACGAATTTAAAACTTCTAAAAAAAGGTTATCAGTTGAACCTGTACGTGTGCAATATTGTAAAAATAACTCAATTTCGAACCAACTTCTAAGAAAGAGGTTTTTTATCAATGACAATAAAACAGTGTTAAAAGTGTTTCTACTCGCCGCTAGATAGCGCATTACGAAATTTTGGCAGTCACTCCATGCCACAGTAACATAAAATTATAAAATGCAAATTATTAATTACTTACAGATGAAAAAATAATCGTTTAGCTTCAGTCAGTTTAGGTTTACATGTATAGCTTTTACACCCGATAACACAACACTTCATTTTGTCAACCAATGTATTATTTATGATTTATTAAATAGTTGAGCAAAACACGTGTTAGAACGACGTCGAAAAGTTTTGTACTGATTTTGGCGACACTGGTGGCGAGAAGCTGAAACTTTTAACGTGACGTCAGAGGCCCCTTTGATACATACTCAACCTGGGGCCCGATTCTGCTAATTAACATTATACAAATATTGTGGCGATTGTATGGCAATCGTGTATTTTGTGACATTTGGTATTCTCGTAGTTGTATAAAGCAGTGCCACTCTATCGCCATTCTATTGAACCTAAATTGGTATTCTGCTCTACAATTGAGTGTCTATGGATTCTCAATTGTCACTTTATAAAGTAAAATTAATAAAGTAGAATTACATGTGATCGAGTAATATTACAATAAAAATAAGCGTTCAGTTTTAAAAAAATAACGAGAGCTCAATTTACATCCTGCCTATGAAATACAAAATTACGATGTATTGCAAAGAAGTTCGAATCGCGCGCGGTAGTGACGCATTTTTTTTTATCTATGATCTATTATAGTATACCTTGGCGTATTTAAAAAGATAATCACTCTATTTACAAATCATTAATTACATGATGTATATACAAATAATTCAGTGTTCTTTTACAGTCACGTTTCCGCCTATACATAAATAAAACGGTTCGGCTTCGCTCGTGTCGCCGAGGGATGTCCGAGACCGACGCGGCTCGGAGCGAATTCCGTTCGTTCTCTCGTTCCGAGAACGTTTAGTAATTTTATTTCATATCGTCGCGCGAACGGATGCGGAACGCGAACGGGCGCGGAACGCAGTAACGCAGCCGGTTTACCGATACGATATTAATTTTGGATATTAACTGTTCTTGACGGTTCTTCGGGAACGCGTTCTTTGAGAACGCGTTCTTCTTCTCATATGTTCGCGGTATCGGTTCAGGGGCTCGATTCTGCTAATTAACATTATACAAGTGACAAGGATTAAAGTCACATATACGACATTGTACCACTTCCCAACACTCACGCTTGTTCACGAACACTGAGCGAATAATAATCCACCTTTATTATGCACAAATACTCGAAAAAACACAAATATTAGAAAATAAATACAATGACGATAACTGAGCGGCTTTAGCTTGGCGCCAAAACTCCGCAGTGCCTCTCTATCGCCATTCTATTGAACCTAAATTGGTATTCTGCTCAACAATTGAGTGTCTATGGATTCTCGATTGTCACTTTATCGGTATTCTGTTCGTTGTTTGACGTTTATTTGACATTTGTGCCGATCGTTTCCTAATTGTGTTTTGAATATTTTGAAGATATTTTGCAACGACACCTTTTTTAGAATAGTTGTGATACAAATCATAAGTAATGAGGCGGACAGGGAGCATTCGTTGGCGCTTGTGAGCTTTGGCTAATGCTGCTGAGCGACGACGATCTCGATCTCTTTTAGATTTCATATTGAGTATGGTATTCCGGGAGTGCTTGGCTGTATAATAGACGGGACACATGTGGCAATTTTACGCCCCACAATGCATGAAGAGAGCTATTTTAACCGTAAGGGATACCATTCGCTGAATGTTATGGTTGTAAGTATATTTTATTTAGGTAAGGTAGGTATATAGAATAAATAAATAAATATATAGGGACAAATCACACAGATCGAGCTAGCCCCAAAGTAAGTTCGAGACTTGTGTTATGGGATACTAACTCAACAATACTATATTTTATAACAAATACATATATAGATAAACATCCAAGACCCAGGCCAATCAGGAAAGATCATTTTTTCATCTTGACCTGACCGGGGATCGAACCCGGGACCTCCTGAGTAGCGGTCAGGCATGTTAATATAAACTTTAATTTGATTTTCCTTACTAATTGATCCTTGACCTTAATATGGATGGATGCAAGCAGCCCCGGTGCCGGTGGTGTATTGCCATAATGTGTACTACTACAGACAGGGGTTGCTTTGATACCACGCACAATATGCTCTTGTGGCTGGAGAGCATACTGCATGTCAGTACAGAGAGACTGAAATAAAATATACTTTGCTCTAATCTGTAAGAGCAAAAAACATACAAGTACAGACAATTTAGGCTGCTATGGTATGTACAATGGCATGATTCAGTATGAGCAAAATACATGTGAGAGCAGACACTCGCTTTTATTGAAATGCATTATGCTTCATAGTATTAGTCTAATTTCCTATAAGATTACTGCAAGCAATCGCCACCGAGTACCTACTGAAGGTTATGTGCCTTGCTGTAATATGTTGTACGGCAAATTGGATATTGGAACCATATTCAACCATAGCCATATTCAGGGCATAATCTTGATCCAATAAAATAGGCGTTTAACCAACATCTGTTGCAGGGAGAATGGACAGAGAGATCACTAAAGGAAAAGGCAGTAGAAGAGATGTGACAAAAAAAAGAAAACATAATTTATCTAAAAATATATTGATGAATCAACCAAATGCAAAGACACATTAAATTTCATAAGTATTTGATTTTACTACCTATGTAGTAATTTGTTACCCATTTTATCCAAAACCTACCAAATATTACAATTATCTTCTGCTTGTATGTGCCTAAATAAATAAATAAATACAAGTTTAATTTTAAATAATGTTTTATTTATCTACTTCATTTAATTTTTTCAATAGTTAATATGCTTACCTACTTACGATGTAAATAAAAAGGCTCATAGCTATTTTGCTTTAGAAATATGGGAGCAAACTGTATATTTATACAACAACAACAAAATAAAAATCGACCTTTATTTTCAATAAATAAAAAAAAAACATACAAAGACCTTAATCAAAAATGTATTAAAACTTTAGGTTCATTTTAGGTAGGTTTATATTTTCGTACAATAAAGAAATTACAAACATATTTGTGCCTTTTGCTGTTGAGTCTATGGGGCCGTGGGGTGCGGATGCTAAGCGTTTATTCCATGAAATTTCCGCACGCCTAGTCAACAACGATTCTCACTAGTTCCATCTCCGGGGACCCAAGGGCTGGTTCTTATTTTGGCCAAAGGATAAGTTTAGCCGTACAAAGAGGAAATGCTGCTAGTCTTTTGGGTACTTTACCATGTGATGACAGTGACTTGGGCTCTATTTTTTACTTAAATTAAGAGTAGGTTTAATTTTAGTTTTATTTTTGTTATAGGTTTTATATAAATTCCTATATGTATTCTTTCATTTAGATGTTTATGTTACAATAAATATAGACTGACAATTTCACATCAATGTTGTCTTGTCAAACAAGACTTTGACATGTACATAGGTTTTATTTTTTTAAGGCAAACGCATCACGCATACGATAGCCATCACCAATAACATTTCTTTTTTTCTTTCAATAATATACTCGAAATATGCAAAAATGGAGATATTTTAATCCTAAAAATAAAGGACTTGACTGAATTGTAACATTTATTCATTATTAAGCGGATAAAGAGAGTGTAAATTATGTTTAAAAAAAATGGTAGCTTCTACTGGCAGCATTGGTTCGTAGTAGATTTTGATGTATGTATGACGTAGTAGACTCCATCGCCACTCCATAGACATTATACTGCCGCATTGATTATATTTTAGCAGAATACCCAATTTTTCACTATGAAAATATAATCCTTATGAAATATCTATTGCGATGCAATGGTTTGCCATTAAATGTTAATTAGCAGCAGATATATCAGTAACACCTCTACTAATTGTGTTTTGATTATTTTGAAGATATTTTGCAACACCTTTTTTGGAAAAGTTGTGATACAAATCATAAGTGATGAGGCGGACAGGAAGCATTCGTTGGCGCTTGTTAGCTTTGGCTAATGCTGCTGAGCGACCACGATCTCGATCTCTTTTAGATTTCATATTGAGTATGGTATTCCGGGAGTGCCTGGCTGTATAGAAGAGACACGGGCACATGTGGTAATTTTACGCCCCACAATGCATGAAGAGAGGTATTTTAACCGTAAGGGATACCATTCGCTGAATGATAAATAATTGTAAGTATATTTAATTTAGGTTAGGTAGGTATATAAAATAAATAAATAAATATATAGGGTCAAATCACACAGATTGAGTTAGCCCCAAAGTAAGTTCCGAGACTTGTGTTATGGGATACTAACTCAACGATACATATTTTATAACAAATACTCTTCTTAGTCGTACACTCTTGGAAGAGTGGTCGTGATTATAGATTGGGTTGCTCTATGACAGTGGTTCTTGCGATTGTTCTCCACATATCTCTGTCTGTGGCTTTCTTAAAGCAAATTGTTGCTGGGCACTGTGTTCCAGCTTTGACAAGATCTAGTCACCTCGTTGGAGACTGACCGCGTGAACACTTGCCTTCAATACGACCCTGGATCACCAAACACTCCATAGAGTCTTCTTTGAGGGTGATATGGCCGAAGAATTTTAGGATTCGTAGCTGCACAATAGACGAAAGCCTTTTCTTAATACACAAATTCTTTAATATAGAGATGTTAGTCCGGTGGGCTGTCCAACTTACTCTAAGAAGTCATCGCCAGCACCACATTTCTAAGGCATCGATTTTCCTTTGCTAACTTCGTTAACAAATACATATATAGATAAATATCCAAGACCCAGGTCAATCAGAATAGATCATTTTTTCATTTTGACCTGACTGGAGATCAAACCCGGGCCCTCCTGAGTAGCGGTTGGGCATGTAAATATAAACTTTATTTTGATTTTCTTAACTAATTGGTCCTTGACCTTGTTATAGATTTGTGATTCTGATTTAAATATCTTATGGATGGATGCAAGCAGCCCCGGTGCAGCACATGACTTCATTGTGTGGCAAGGACATCCCCTAAGCACACACTAAGGGAGTTTTCAAACAACAACAACAAAATAAAAATTTACCTTTATTTTCAATAAATAAATAAAAAATACATCAATACAAAGATCTTAATCATAAATATATTAACACTTTTGGTTCATTTTGTTTCATTTCACAGTGCGCGAGTTTGACTCTCACTTGGCCGGTTTGTTTTTTATATTTTCGTACAATAAAGAAATTACAAACATATTTGTGCCTTTTGCTGTTGTCTATGGGGCCGTGGGGTGCGGATGCTAAGCTTTTATTCCATGAGATATCCGCACGCTAAGTCAACGATCATTCTCACTAGTTCCATCTCCGGGGACCCAAGGGCTGCATATTTTGGCCAAAGGATAAGTTTAGCCGCACAAAGAGGAAATGCCGCTAGTCTTTTGGGTACTTTACCATGTGATGACAGTGACTTTGGCTCTATTTTTTACTTAAATTAAGAGTAGGTTTAATTTTAGTTTTATTTTTGTTATAGGTTTTTATATAAATTCCTATATTTATTTTTTCATTTGTATGTTTATGTTACAATAAATATAGACTGACAATTTCACTTCACATCAATATTGTCTTGTCAAATAAGACTTTGACATGTATATAGGTTTTATTTTTTTAAGGCAAACGCATCCCGCATACGGTAGCCATCACCAATAACATTTCTTTTTTCCAATAATATACTCGAAATATGCAAAATGGAGATATTTTAATCCTAAAAATAAAAATTAAGTTAAAAAACTATAAACCGACTACGTAGTGTCTAAAAAGGATGAAACAAGGGCATAATTGAGATAGAAATCCAAAAATGCATAGGTACTTAAATGGTCATGGTAAAGCCGTGGTCGCACCCACTGTATACTGTATACCAACAAAATGTTTGTTTAAAGGTGTTCCTATCATTCATTTACAATGGGTGCGACTACGGCTTTACCATGACTATTTAAGGTGATACCTCGGCGAACACTAGCGCCACCGTCATTTAAAAATCATACTCACTGAAAACACAAGTTATTAAAAATCCCTCTGCTGTAATTAAGGTTCTGGATCTGAAGTTAATTTTAAACATATTAAATTATAATTCCCTATAGTTACAAATTGCATTATTGCTTAAAACGGCCACTTTTAGCAGTTTTGCAATTTATAACTATATGGAACTATAATTTACTAATTGAATATGATTAAAATTTACTTCAGATCCAGAATCATAATTACACCAGAGGGATTTTTGATAACTTGTGTTTTCAGTGAGTAATGATTTTTAAATGACGGTGGCGCTAGTGTTCACCGAGGTATCACCTTAAGTACCTATGCATTCTTGAATTTCTATCTCAGTTATGCCCTTGTTTCATCCTTTTTAGACACTACGTAGTCGGGTTATAGTTTTTTTACTTAATTTTTATTTAATACTTTTCCGTTTCCCTAACGGAAATGACTGGACCGCGTGAAATGTACCACTTTACGAATGCATTTTAAACAATACTTTAACTTAAACAATATGAGTTATATACATATTTGTAATGTGCTCGCCAAGACCTTTCTTTTGGTACCAAAGACGTGATACCAATCACATTTTAATTTTTTTGAGGTTAGAATCTGAGGTTTAAATTCTGTCAGTTAAAAATTTGATACAATTTATATAGCCTATGTTACCCGCGCTTTTTTTACGAATCTTTTGACACCTCATTTATTAAAATCGGTCCAGTAGTTTAGGCGCTACGGTGGAACATACATACATACATACATACATATCTACATACATACATAGACTTCCAAAATCATTACCCTTCCTTTTGGCTTCGCCGTAGTCGGGTAATAAAGGATATGACAATTGTAACATTTATTAATAATTAAGCGGATAAAAAGAGTGTAAATTATGTTTAAAAAAATGGTAGCTTCTGCTGGCAGCATTGGTTCGTAGTAGATTTTGATGGGCAATACCGAGAAGGAAATCCACATACACTCCATCGCCACTCCATAGACATTACACTGCCGCAGTGATTATGTTTTAGCAGAATACCCAATTTTTCACTTTGAAAATATAATCCTTATATAATATCTATTGCGATGCAATGGTTTGCCACTAAATGTTAATTAGCAGAATCGGCCCCCTGATCGCTTAATTCATCTCCTCTTTGTATTTGCTTCGTGGTCTTAACACAGCCTCGCTCTCTACTTGCTCTCACCTAGAGATGATCTAATAATTGTTTTTGCCTAACAAACGAATAATGTTTGATATGAAGCATATTTAAACAACAATGTATTAATTATTTCATCCTTTTTAGTTCAGGAATTGAAGTCGGTTTCGTTTTTTAGGCAAAAACAATTATTTTATACTTTTTAGTTTTGAATACGCAATGCCTTACAACTAAAAAGTTGTAAACACTGCATTTTGGAAAGTCGGGTAAACGTCATCAGCATCGTGTCACCTTATTGACATGGAAAAAACTACCTAAATCGCAATAAAATTTGAAGAGTTCCCTCGATTTCTCCATGATCCCATCATCAGATCCTGACCTGCTGAATATGGGACCAATTGGAAAGTATACCCTCTCGAACTAAAAAAAAATTTTTCAATTCGGTCCAGCCGTCTTCGAGTAATCCGGATACATAAAAAAAAAAAAAACATTCCGACGAATTGATAACCTCCTCCTTTTTTTTGAAGTCGGTTAAAAACCATGCAAGATCCAGTGAGTAAGAGGAATGTCGCATTACATCTTGTATCGCGCTGTCTCGTTTACTCACTGGAATTGGCATGGTTTTAAGAGACGGTAGTAACCCCTCAGGGCTGCTATCCGTCCAGGTTTCCCCGGTTTTGTTCTATTTAAAAGGCGGTAAAACGCTACGTACATACGATCTTCTTATAATGGGGTCTTAAATTATACGAAGTACGTCGAGCCTTCATTCCTTATGTACTTTAAAAACTTGAAATGTATTTAGTACATACATTGGAAAAAATACACTGCGGTGCGTGCGAATCTGCGAACTGCGAATGCGAAGTGTGCGAACTTTATGACATTTTGACTTTCCCGCCAAAAACATCAGAAAGGTCACAAAACAAACGTATATGTCAATGTCGTTTCGATCGTTAGCAGTCAATGCCACTGTCACTGTCATGTCATGTCAGTGCGTTTACTACATCTACAACACCGGACTGTCTGTGCTCGAGTGGTGTTCGATTCTCGGCTGATACGAGATAACTAGGTATCTAAATGATTTAAAATCTCAGTTTTTAGCTTTAGTTTAGGTCAGAGCAGAGTGGTAATCTTCAGAGCAAAGTCCATGAACATTATCTCGTTCCAAAGGTAATACAAACAACTAACTTATATATCATCTGCAATTCTCAAGATGTCAGTGAAGTGTATCCCTCTCGCATTGATTTTTCGATGAAACCTGAGGCAAGTAAATATTGGTATACCAATTAAATGGTACTTATCCTTCATATCTGGAAAAGTTGTTATATGTACATTTAATGGTAAAATCTCTACTTGTCATTATCATATCCATTAAACTACTTACATCAACTGTTACTACTTAATTTGATATTGCCTTTTTTTGACAAAATCGCTATTTTTTTAATTAAATTCCCATACTTATATTGAAGACTTGTAGTATCTATTCAGTAAGAAATTAATTGCTACAATTGAATCTATAGTTGGCTCACAAGCAACAAGTGGATGTCATGGTCATATGTTAATTAAGTAAGTTTTTTAACCACTGCTGAGTCCGGTGCTCTCTATTCATTTATGTGAATATATAGAAGAATTAGCTTTAATACCTATCCTGGTCACTGAGAATTAGATGGCTAAGGCAAGTTCTTTCTATTTATCATCATCATTACAAGCTTACATCCCACTGTTTGATATATGCCTGTCTTAAGTCCTGCTTTACACTTAAGTCCTATTGGTCATGTGCCTCACCCATCCACACAAGCACTTTACTTACCTTACCTAAATGTCTGATGTTACTGTTTTACTGATTGTATGTTATTTGTTTTTTCTGAAAATAAACACATTTCTATTTCTAGGCACTTTATATGTTTTGGGACTAAAAATATGGGTAGAGGTTCTTACTGATGCACACAATCGAATGCATACTGCTGTCCAACTTATCTGCTTATAGTGCATATCATCGTTGATTGCAGATAAAAAAAAAGAGAATATTTCCAATTTAATCTTTATTTATTACTTACCACAGTCGGTTTTGATACTCTTGAAGCAAGCAGGGCTACTCCCAACACGTTGTGTTAATAAGTAGTAAATTAAAATGATTACAACCAGTACTGGCCCTAGACTTGATGACAGCAGAGCGAGATTGTCTTAAGCGCCCCTTTATTTGAAGCTTTTTTTATACCATTAAGTAGGCAAACAGGCATACATTCAGGCATTCATTTATTCTGGTAATAAATGAATGCCTGAATGAATTACTAAATTCTTTGGTAAATAAATAAAAATTTATACTTAAAATTTCAAAAATGAACTTCTATTGGAAATATCTGAACTAGTAACACTGCTCCCTCTACTACTCTGAAACTTCATCATCAAAATTTTTTATTGCACTGTAAATTATTTTTCGCATTTGGCTTTTTGCTGACCTTTTCCACCTGGCACAGAGATCATAACTCATTTCTCTCTACCCCAAGGCCAGCGCTGATTACTAACCACTAATAAGGTTCAATGAACCTTAATACCACAAAATTAGTGTATCCATATAAGTGGCAGTAGTGGCCGTGTCATATTACAGTAATGCTTGCCAGTTTCAGTAATCCTATTGTTTTGGTCACAAATCCTTGTATATGTTGTTTGTTTATAATTACTTTATTGTACTAAAACAACAGTGAATACATAAGGATATAATCAAAACAAAAGTACAATTGCGGACTTATCCTAGAAGGAAATATAACATAAAAATTGCCTTTATTTTGAGGTTACAATAATTATATTTCCATATTAATTATTTACACTAATCTATGGTTAAATGGCTTAACCATAGATTGTCCACCGACATAGGTTTAGTTCAAGTCGTTCCACTTTGATCTATCCTGTGCTATGTGCTTATCATCTTCTCATCTGTAAATTGGCCTTCCTCTTTTTCGTTATACTTCTGTGATGTACCAGTAAGTAAGTTTTTGCTACCATTTGTTGAGAGCTCTGACCATGTGACCTGTCCTCCCTCATCTCCATTTAATTTCCTTATTGTTCTACCTATACACACAAATCCTTGTGCATGTAGTATAAACAAAGAATCCTGGCGAAGCCCCATACATCGTTTGTACGAAAAAAAACAAAAAATGTAGATAACTTGAAACAAATCGCATTAGCAAGAACACTTAACTAATTACACGTTTACCACCACTAAATAATTATAAACCCCGGGGTTTTTTAATTATTCCGTTTTTTAAAAGTCGTCCTTTTGTTTCATTTTCCATCGCCATATTTAAAACAAAACCCACCCAACCACAACTGAACTGAAACATCATGTCACTCTGACAGTTGCTAGCATTGTCAAATCGACATTGACAGTTGATTTAATTGATTATAGTAGAGTACTAGGTTAGGATATTAGGAAAGTCAATATATTTATTGCTTTGCACTTTCTTTATGTAGACCGCAATCTACAGAGTTCAAGTCAGTTTGAATGACAGTGACATTGGTAGTTGTAAGTCGTGGCTCTATGCGAATGTTTCACTTTCTACATTGCCATATTTAAGTTCTGGTAACATAATTTATAATAAAAATCTAGTTTTTTTCCCGGGGGTTTAAAAATATTTTATTTACAGAAATGTATTTCTGGGACTCTTATGATGTTGTAAAAAAAAAATCAACTCATCCGTATTTTTTTTTTTATTCGTAAAAATTCCGCCATCATTCTTTGTACTAAATACTGGCGCAGTAGGAATGTTAGTTTGTTATCTCATCAGCCCTTATCTTCTAAACCAATCTTCCTGAAATTTCGCATACACATAGCTAGGAGTATTGAGAAGGACATTTGATCTTTAATCCCTGGAAAAAGCACTGTTCCCGACGGAATCTCACACGGGCGAAGCCGCAGGCGAAAGCTAGTATGTGATAAATTCATACTAATCCATACTATCCACTCTAATATTATAAATGCGAAAGTCTGTCTGTCTATCTGTCACCTCTTCACGGCTAAACTACTCGACCGATTGTGATGAAATTTGGTAGGGATGTAGTTAAAGACCTGAGGTCAAACATAGGCTACTTTTGGGCGCGATATAAAAGAGTCCCACGCGGGGCGAAGCCTCGGGGAACAGCTCTAGTGTCTTAATAAATGTCATCTATTCTTTTCAGTCTGAAGTGCCATCAACAATGGCGAGTGGTTCCTGGGAGGAGTTCTTCGCGATCCACCTGCCCCCCACTGACTTTGAGGACAACCGCTCTCTCCTCAGGGAGTTCTGTGAACGGCATGATCAGTACGGGAACAAGATTGTACTTGTCACTGTAGGTATTTCTAATATGTTTTTTTAAATCTGAGCTCCGAATTATCAAACTCCGAATGTAAGGTTCACGCTACATCGCTTGGTATTTGGTTAGTATAACAAATAAATTCTCAAATTCCTCGCCTTTTTATCCTTTTTCTATCTCATTCTAGTTTAGAAATAACCTATTCAGGCAGTTCACGACGCCCTCATTTTATATTTTTTGAAATAACAAAAAAAAAATAGAAAAGTTTCTCAGTTTTTTATATAGTTTTTTTTCGTTTCAGTCTGGCGGCACCACGGTCCCTTTAGAGCACAACACGGTCCGTTTCGTTGACAATTTCAGCGCAGGCACCCGAGGCTCGGCCTCCGCTGAGTACTTCCTAGAACAGGGCTATGCGGTCATCTTCATGCACCGACAGAAGTCTTTGGAGCCCTTCACCAGGCACTTCAGCGGGCAGAAGCTTATGGATATGCTCGATATACAAGAAAGGGGCCCAAATACTACTATCACAGGTATTTTATTAATATTTTCTTATTTCTTTATAGTCTGATTAACAATCTAAAAATTGACAAATTAATAATAAAAAATGATTTCGTGCTTCAAAATGCATGTTTAGCCGTTGGCCGCTATTGCCATCTGGTTTCAAAAAAACACTTACAATATGTCGTACAGGGTCCAATTGACCATGTTATCACTATAGGAATTCCAAGCTTTTTTTGTTGGATGCAACAGTGAAAACGCAACGAGGTGAATCGAGGAACTGACGAAGTCTTCTACTTCCAGTAAAACCAGACAGCGTGGACGTCCTAGCACCAATTCTACTCCGATACAAGGCGGCTCACGCGGCCGGCGCGATCCTTTACGTGGCGTTTACGACCGTCTCGGACTACCTGTGGCTGCTGCGGGCAGCCTGCGAGTGTCTGGCACATTGCGGGTCAAGGGCGATGCTGTATTTAGCTGCGGCCGTATCTGACTTTTACATACCTAAGGACAAAGTGGTAAGACGTGATTTCTTACCTCGCTAGGGTATATGTGCGATGCTGTATTTAGCTGCGGCCGTATCTGACTTTTACATACCTAAGGACAAAGTGGTAAGACGTGATTTCTTACCTCTCTAGGGTATGTGTGCGATGCTGTATTTAGCTGCGGCCGTATCGGACTTTCACACACAAAAGGTCAAAGTGGTAAGTCGTGATTTCTTACCTCGCTAGGGTATGTGTGCGATGCTGTATTTAGCTGCGGCCGTATCGGACTTTTACATGCCTAAAGACAAAGTGGTAAGACGTAATTTCTTACCTCTCTAGGGCATGTGTCACATTTAATGTCAATTTTCTTACCTTTAAATGCAGCCGTTTTTTATTTTAATATTTCAGTAGGATTAACACATTTGTAGTTCTTATCTATTTTGTATCTTTTAGCCAACGCATAAAATGCAGTCGGAAAGTGGACCACCGGTCATACATCTACATCTGGTGCCGAAGATGCTAGCGCCTTTGGTGAATTTATGGGTTCCTGCTGCTTACGTGGTGTCCTTTAAGCTGGAGACCGATGAGAATCTCCTCATACCGAAGGCCAGGGCTGCGCTTGACAAGTACAAACATAAGGTGAGTACAGACATGCGATTTTGAACCTATTTATCATACCACTAGGGCTTAAAATACTTTGTGTTGCATAGATGTTTTGTGCTATAAGAATTTTTAGGTTTTGTGTTACAAAACATGTACAACTATAAGTGAATTTGTTGGTCCCTGCGGCTTACGTGGTGTCAGTCAGACCTGTGCCCCTAGTATGAGTTTTTCTTAAAGCAGACGCTAGCGACTGCGATAGGATTTTGTATGGAATTTCTTAGTTGCCTTACTATCCGATAGAGGCGCTGTACAGGTTTGTCATACAACATATGAACATGCTGACGCAGTCGCTAGCGTCTGCGTTTAGAAAAGCTTATACTAGGGGCACTGCGCTTGACAAACATAAGGTTTTGTTTTACGAGAGTTTTGAGGTTTTGTGTTACGAATGTACAGTGAGCTGCAGACAAATATGACCCCATTTCAATAGTGATACTTGTGACATGGGGGTCAGATTTCTCTGCAGCCGAGTGTACAAGAAAATTTAGTAAATTTATTTTTACGTCTGTCATTTATAAAATTTGTAATTTGCCCCAGATGGTGGTCGCGAACATGCTGCAGAGCAGACATCACCGCGTGGTCCTGGTCACGCCCGAGGCCAGCCACGAGATCCTGCTCACCAGGGAGGAGGTGCACGCGGGTGAGCAACAATAATCAAATAAATTATTATTATTTACTAGCTTTTGCCCGCATTAATTTTCCTCGGGAACAATGCTTTTTCCCGGGATGAAAGGTACTCTATAGTCCTTCTCCTGGTTCTAAGCTACCTCACCAACAATTTTTAGCCAAATCAGTACAGCCGTTCTTAAGTTATAAATAGTGTAACTAACACGACTTTCTTTTATAAATATAGAAGATTAATTAAATTTGGAATTCTTTTGTACTAATAAAGAATAATCAAATACTTAAATAAAATTAGAAGGTAACGCCTGTAACTTTAAGGTAAGGCCCTTAAAGTTACAGGCGCAAGGGTGCTATTATAGTATTGATATATTGAGCTTAGTAGATTTTTTTTTAATAATAAAGCTATTTCCGAGCAAGAGGAAGTAAAATTAATTGCCGGCCGCTAATGGAGGTTTCTTAATGTACAAGTTTTCATACATTAGGTTTTTTAGTTTCAGCCGACCAAAAAAAAAAACAATTTGCTGGACACTTTTGTTAGGTTGGTACTAACCATTACATCCTTTATCGTTTAAAAATATCTATGAACATTTCAAAAACTGAAAATAGAACACAGCGAATGCTGTCTTGTTGCTCAAGAGGATTTCAGAAAAAGTAAAGTACTATACAAGCCTTGGCCGAAATTGCTATTTACGTCCTTGTATTTTTAAAGGCCTCTGCTTCGCCTCGTCCTTTTAAAAGCACTTGGCAAGGCCTCAGCTGCGCTTCGGCCTTGCAATATAACTCATTTCTGGCCTCGACAGTAATGTACTATTTTTTTAAATTACAATGTTGTCTTAGGCCAGCAATGAGTCTATTGACGTATTGTTTTTTTCTTTAAAATAATGAAGCTATATTCCGAGCAAGAGGAAGTAAAGTAATTTGAATTGATTTCATCTCTCGTTCCTTTAATTCAGGCGTGGACATAGAGTCGGCGATAGTGTGCGAGATATCACGTTTCCACGGCGAGCACATGTCCGCGGCGGGCGAGGCGGGCGAGGCGGTGTGGCCGCCGCGCTCGCCGCGCTGATCCACGCGCTCGCGCCGCCGCCTCTACCTCACCGCGGAGTAGGCGGCGCGGGCAGACGCGGCTGAACGCTGCGGTCCGAACGCCGCGGGCCGAACGCTCGGGCGAAAAAGGTACGGACTGTTTTTTTTTTTTTTACGTGTGTTCAAGTTCGTTTATTTTTGTATAGGTATATCTAACGTGGTTAAACATCAACTGTGTATAGTTAATCTTTTTAAAAGTGTTGTAGGTGTTTTAGTATGAAAGATTGTTACATAATAGTTTCGAGATTATGTGAAATCTGTAGGTTACTACAGATTTCATACCGTAATCTAGCATCAATGACAGCTGTGGGCGTACGCCGCGGTTCGAACTCTCGAGTGAAAATGGTACGGACTGTTTTTTTTACGTGTGTTCAAGTGGTTCATTTAATTATGTATAGATACTCGTATATCTAACGTGTCTTAATATCAACTGTATATTCTAAAGGTGTAATAAGGCGTTCGATATATAAGATAAGGTGAATTTAAATCAACTTTAAATATATTTTAAGGGCAGATTCAGACCACTAAACTGAATAACTTTCCCAAATAAACTTATGTCGAAATACGAAAAAAAATTTTTGACCTCCCATACAAATTGAGAATCAGCTGATTTAGTTTAGTATAGAGGGTGAAAAATAAAATTTCCTATTTTGATATAAGTTTATTTGGAAAAGTTGTTCAGTATAGTGGTCTGTATCTGCCCTTAAAATATTTGCTTGATTGAGATTGAGTTGAACTGTATATCCTAAATCATTTTTAAGTTTTGTAGTGTGTTTTAGTATGAAAAAGTGTTGGATATACATAATAGTTTTGAGATTATGTGAAATCTGTAGTAGTATACCGTCTAGCATCAATGACCGTTGCGCGCATACGCCACGGTTCAAACTCTCGAGTGAAAACACCGCTAGGTATGGACATTTTTATGTGTTTTGAATAAATGTTTATATATCTGTTGTATAATGTGTGTAAACATTAACTGTGTATCATATTAGCTCTTATAAAATATTAAAAAAAAAAAATTATGCAAACGCTATCGGTACACATATTAGTCCAAATATCGACTAAAATAATGAGAAATCTGTACTAATACACCGTATTCGAGTTTATATCAGTAGGGTAAATAAAACAGTTATCATATGTTTTTAATTAAAGTTAAAAAAAAATTTTTTTTAATATCTTTTGGAACCACTATATCTTTGTAGATGAGTATTATAACTATATATGGTGTTGTGTGTACGATTTGTGTATTTAAATTTATATAGTATACTGAATCCGTGATGCCCCGTTGAATTTCATCGTGTATCTAAATGATATGTCTTTTGTAATATATATTGTTGACAACATAATATTTTGTTATGAAAAGTATATAATATACTTGTATAAAATTAATACTTACAAGAAAGAGCGTCTCATATAAAATACCATTAAAATTCCTAAATTCCATTTGTCATGTTGTAACAAGACACATAAATATAAAGTTACTAGTTTGACTATATAGAAAAAATAACCTCAATGCGTTTAATGTCTGACAAATTGGTAAATACTAAAAGAAAAAAGTACATGCAGTGTTTTTTGTTTAAGTATACTCTTTCTTAATAAGTAAGATATTTAAGTCTAAATTAAACTTGTAAATAAAACCATCAAAATGTTCAATGTATTTTATCTTATTCTGTCGACTGTACTAATAATGCAGATTGTTTAGTGTGCTCGTGTATACCTATGCGTGTCTTAATATCGAATTTTATTTAGGACTATGGCTAGAAATTGATATTGTGTAGTCGATTTCGGTCACACTTTCCCAAAATATCTTTGAAATTGAACGAAATTAATTATGGGCAGACGTAACTAATTCCCGGGCAAATTGGCATAAATGCCTTAGAAAACTATTGATCGTGCCCAGCCCAAGACTTTTAGAGCATTGGGTGAGAATAACTGAGAGAACACGCTCGATTGAAGAAGAGAACCTATAAAAAGTAAGCCGTCAATGGACACCCGGCTAATGTGTAACATCTCATACAGTCGAGAGTGGCGGCATAGTAAGGGCATCACATATATCAAAAGTGACTATTATAACCATGGGGGCTATATAGGATTTAAGCAGGCCGAAAACGAGAAAGCGAGATGGCGCAATACATAATGTAAGGTGACATCTCACTCACTCTTGAATGATAGTATAGGTCATATAGTGATGTGTTAGGTCATTGGCGTTTGTGACATCTACTGTTGTTCTAGTTGCTCTTGGGGCTGAATGTAGTATACTCTGGCCAGAAATATAAAACATTTTCATTTCGCTGTAAATTATGTGTATTTAATTGCGAATACAATTAAGAGACCATATCCCGCCGTAGTAGGGCAGTAATTAAAAAAATAAATTAGTGGTGATGCCCATAGATTGAAAATGTTTCGTAGAGACAGTAGTTTTATTTTCCGGCTAGAGAATATCTACGTCAAATGTGTCGTTATAATGTGTTTAAAATGAAAAAAATGTATTATAAATACTATGTATCAAAATTTATTTAAAATCGTGTGGATTTATGCATTGATTAGTGTATTAAAACAAGTTACAAACAACGAAGATATTAAGGTCCTAATTTAAATACATTCATAAATTAAAAGCTTAACTATTCAAAATAGTTTTATGTGGAAAATATAATCATAAAATATTATAATATCTTCGTTGATTGTCACTCAATATATGTCGCGAAAGCGCGATATTTTAGACTGTGTAAAACAACTTGGTTTTTCGTATTTTGTTACTTATAAGTCAGAGATTTTACATATCAAGGGTATTATTTTGCCCATAATTTATTATGTTATATGAAATTAAAATCAATTTATTAATGAATGTTAAAATATTCGCCGACTGCAAAACGACTGAAACAAATTAAGGCCAAAATAGAATTTATTAACATTTATTGTAATTGATATGCAAATTTGAACAATCTATAACCTGCAGAGTTTAACTTGACAATTCCTTAAAAAACAGATGAAAAGCAACTGTTATTGAGATGACTAGGGGATTACTAAGAATAAAGAAGAAAAGATATATGAATCATTCTGATTCTTAAGAACTTGACTATTGCAAGTTTACTAAATATAGTTGGGCAAATCGAATAGATGCCAATCTGCCCAGAAATTCCTCGGGCAATAAGTAGTGCCCGATTGCCCATACCTAGAATTATATATGTGGTCCTCTTTCTAAATCTTGTTCTTATTTTATATCAATATTCCAAATTCCAATTCCAAATATTTAGAATCTAAACAAAGATAATAATTTGCCCATTTAGAAGTAAATGCTGAAATCAAGTTAAATTTTGCTAGTTATATTTATACGTTGTTTTTGACAAAAAAAAACTTGGATTTTATTTTTATGTTTTTTGAAATATTGTTGTGGTGGTGTATTTATTGTAATCACTTGTATAATCGGTGGGTAGATTGTAATATGAAAAGGGTATTGTGTGGTAAATGTATGAACATATTTTGGTAGACACCAGTGTCGCCAAAAAAGTTAAGCTCGTGCGAATCTTGAGCGTTGGGACATGTATTTTATTTAAGTAGTACTAGCGGTTGCCCGCGGCTCAGCTCGCGTGGGGTTCGGTTGTATTGCGCCCAAAAGTAGCCTATGTTTGACGCCTGGTCCCTTACTATATCCATATCAAATTTCAATCAAAATCGATCCCATTTATAATATTATATGGGTATAAAAATAAGAAATATACGCAAAAATGACTAATTTTGACTAATTTCAATTTCTTGCTACTTGGTCACCATACCGGCGGCGATAACGATTCCCACCCTAGAGATTTTTATTACGTTGTTTTAGTGCCTAGAGCTCTTAAATACCTCAGCGGGCATTGGTGACCGCGTAACTTTATGGGGTTTATTTTACATTGCGAAAGCTGAGATATTTAGATTTCTACATTAAGAAATTGAGTGAAATTGGCTCACAAAAACAGTCTCTTTATTGCACCAAGAAATAAAATTCAATGACACAGGATGTAATGAAAGCTGTGATGTACAATGGCAGCCTTATAGCTAAAGCAATTTCTTACAGGCGACCAACCACGTATAGATAATTTGCAAAGTTATCACCGGAATGGTCTAGCGCTCATGATTCGTGCCAGTAAGTGCATAAGACGGGGCCTGGGATGTGTATTAATTATTTAATAGGCTTTCAACTTCGTACGCGTTACATCGGTCATGATATGGAAAGTTCTCTGGTTTCTACTTACGGAGCAAAGCTGTATGCGCCAGTTTTCTTTGAGAGCTTGTAACGAACGAATGAACGTTAAATGAAAGATCGGTTTTTTTTCAACCGTTTATCTGGCATGAACTATTTGACTAGTTTACCGTCGAAGGATAAACCTTTTTACTCGCCTTTAAAAAAAAACATATTCTATATCTAGTTCCCGTTTATCAGTCGACGATTTGAATCTATATAGTTCACGAAGTTGAAGAAGTGATACCATATCACAAGTAGCGATGATGACTTCATAAAGAGAGAGCTCGTTTGGTAGCGCACTTGCAATGCAGTAGACGGCAGTAGTCCATAGACTAAGATGATCGCTTATAATTGTCTCAGGCTTTCTTTTTTGTTTGGAACTGGTTAAGGGTCAGAATTGGGTGTGACGTCGTTGCCTCTCTTTTTCCCGCTTCGTAGCTAATTGTATATGTCATATTTTTATTTTATTTTTATTAGAAAAGGCCGGTTGGTAACTATGTTATATGTACAATGAAGACAGAAGGGATCCATGAAAACCAAGTTCTGTTAAATCCGACAGTTTTTCCCGAGTAACTCTTCCGACAAAATGTGCGATAAGACGCTTATGTTCATTTATAAGACTGGCCACTAAAAAAAAGAGGAATCCTTTTTGTGGGGAAAGGATTCTGAATTAATAAAACTACAAGCCTACTGCATGTTACTTCACCGGCTGAGCCCTCTCCCCTTTGAAATAGCCAGCAGATACAACTAGCTAATTCCTAATTGTAGAACGTTCCAGAAACTATCCAGGTGACCATAGATGTATAGCGCACGAATCTGTACCCCTAGTATGAGATTTTATATACCCAGACGCTAGCGACTGCGTTAGCGATTTTGTATGACAAACCTGTATAGCGCCCTTGGCGGATAGTAAGGCAACTACGAAATCCCATACCAAATCCTACCGCAGTCGCTAGCGTCTGCGTTTATAAAACCTCATACTAGGGTTACGGAAGCCTCTATAGGAAATGTATAATGTGTAGCTGTTATAGTTTTAATAAATCAGATATTATATAAATATCGGTATTTATGTTCAAAGAACTGTGTTTCATATATTGTTAATTGTATAAGAAAGGTATTTACAATGTAAAATATATCATACATATAACATACTGCGGACCCATAAATATTAGATATTTGGTTTACGTATGTACTTGTAGTTGTTTTCTAAAAGCCGACAAGTAAATCAAAACCACACCAACGTCCAAATCACAAATTAAAAGTTTGTGTTTTGGCGCCAATTTTGACAGGTCTTATTTTATTTGTCGGTATTTAGTATCAAATATCAAGCGCAGTAATCGAACTTAATTTTCATATTTAACATAGTGTCGTAAGTATTTTACTATACATGAAATGTCTACATTCTTTAAAAAAAAAATCTCGAATCCAACTCTCCACTACATTCATAATTGTATATTCGGTGACTATAATATTAATGTTATTATAAAATATACCTTACGTCGAAGACAATAATGTCTATTGTTACACGTACTTAACAAATACAAGAGATTTATATTCAATCAAATTTTTATTATTTATTGAGAAATTATTGTTTGTGTTTTGTATATTGTGTTATTGCTTATAAGGTCGACATTGGAAGTTAAAGTTTAGTAGTAACACATGCATTTTTGGAAAGCCACACCATTGTTTATGCTTTGGTAAATAGATAACACATTTACACAAAAAAAGAAAATTATGAAAAATCTTTTATATAATTTTTTTTAAATAGCAATCCTAGGAAATTCCAAAAATTGGGTAATTTTTTTTAATTCTTACTAATTTTGACTTCTGGTGTCGATGACTTGAACAAATGTGACAGGAATCATAAAGTAATGGTTGACGAGGTATGTAGTCTTTGTTACTCTACTACTCTGAGAGGAATTTCTTGCTACCGATTATGTTTACAAGAGCTCCTTCGCTATCGGAAGACACTTTAAGAAAGTGGTCCCGACCGCTAGATGTCAGTCGTTAAGTATCTTTAGTAAACTGAATCTAATGCTGGCCACTTTGTACTGAGAATAAAAAGATAAATAATTATAGTGCGGGTATTCGCTCATTTAAATATTAAACAGGTCAAATTCTCAAAATGAATTTGACAACTCTGAACTTTCTAATCGTTAACCAATCACAGACCCCATATTCAAGTGCTGACATCTCGCGTGAATCATTCGAAACCCCTCATTGTAATAATATATTAATGTCCAATTTTATAATAATTTATTTTATAATTAATGTTATTTAAATATGTTATGTAGATAAAATAGTTTGGGACTTTTTGTCGTCTATTTAATTTCTATAGCCATTTCTCCATGTATCTGTGAACATATGCAACAAATATGGGTAACCATCGTTGTGATATTTGTAAACCTATTACTGAAGCCGTAGCCTAGGCTAGCGAGATCTTATTAGATGTGATTAAATAGTTTGTCATATTTTAATGTATGTCGATCTTTTATTTCTCACCTGTGTATAGATAGACCGCAGATAGAACCATTTCGACGTTTAATACCACAAACGGAAAATGCCAACTCTACGATAATTTCCAAATACTCATACTACCACATCCGTGATATACCAACTCCGCGGAACACCACCATTACTTTACGGAAAATACAAACTACTTTGAAAAAATACGTAGGATACCAAATACAGAAGGCTAACACCGCTTTACTGGGCCTAAAATTTTAGCAAAATAAAACGAAAATTAAAACAGTTAAGTACTTAAGTGGATCTTATCTCATTAATTACAGAAAAAAACCTAAGAAGTTCATTCGATGTACGGAATACTATCAACGCGATTTCAACTCGCGCTTGTCTGACTTTATTTGTCAGTCACGCTGTTTTCACATTGCACATTAGAAAAGTGCCTTAAAACAAATGTTTAAAGATTTGAAGTACTTTAAACTATTTTATTATTATCGAAACAAATGCCAACTATAGCTCCCCAGTGGTGACAAAGCCAATGGTTACAACCTTGAATAGACGCTGGGATTGCGCAGCGACCCAGTGACTTTGTCTCTGATAAAAATCCAAATACTAACTTTTAATAAATAGGGGGAGTCACGTTATTAGAATGGTTTTGTTTTAAAAATAAATAACATTACGAGTACAATAAGTTTTCCTGTAAAAATCATTATCATTATTTCAGCCGTAGGTCGTCCACTGCTGGACGTAGGCCTCCCCCAAGGATTTCCAGAACGACCGGTTGGAAGCGGCTTGCATCCAGCGTCTGCCTGCGACCTTCTTTAGGTCATCTGACCATCTGGTCGGTGGATGTCCGACGCTGCGCTTGCCGGTGCGTGGTCGCCATTCGAGAACCTTTCTGCCCCATCGGCCATAGGTTCGTCGCGCTATGTGCCCTGCCTACTGCCACTTCAAAGAGCTAATCCGCTGTAAAAATCCTGTAAAAATACCGAAAACTAAATAAATAAAATATCCAAGTCATTATTTAGTGATCATAAAAGTACCAACCTGCTCTTCAGTAGCCAGATAGTTTCATTACGTTGATATCATTTTCATAATAGTGTTACACAGGCGGTCGGCTCTCTCAGTAGTGTTTTATCAGGGTTTGGATGGTCTACCGTGACGGAGGATCTGATAATCAGGCCCCCAAGCCGTGACAGACATGACTTAATTACACACATGACACATGACTTAATTACATCGGACTCAATTCACAAATTTGAAGTAAGTTTTTTTTATTTTTCCTTACACACTTTCACGTCTTCTTTACCGATGGGATAGACAGAGCTGGTTAAATCTAGACTTAATTCTAACTGCGCTATGTGGGTTTACTGCGAGTTACAAAAACGTTATAACTGGTTTTATCGATTATCGTTCCCTGTATTCCCGTCCAGCACTGTCCCCTAGGGAGAAACTAGGAAAAAATCTCGGTTGTCTCAAAAAAATAGAGGGTAACAATTTTTTTAACTGTTTCCTTACCATTCGAACCAAAGGGACAAACAACAAAGAAAATTTTCAGATGTCACTGGGGACTACTGGGAATAATTGGGTTGCATTAGGCTTTTATTTTATTGTCTTTTTTAATGGTACGAGTAGTATTCGGCAAAAGACTGGAGAAAAAACTACTCAAAAATAGACGTACACTTCGCGTGGATGTCGTAAAAGCCCACTATGGGAACAGGGGTCGAAAATCTCGTAGTTTCTCTCAGAAGCAGATTCCAACTTCTTCATCCAGTATGGTCTAAATAAAAACTAAAATTTAGACCAAAAATAATTAAAAAAAAAATCTTAAGCTTGACAGTTTCCCATTTCAAAATTGTCATGGCCTGTCAGAATTGCACTGAAATATTTTAAATAAGTAAAAATACACGTAGCGGTGGTTATAGGATAAAGCTCAATACTTTAATTTATATTTTTCTTCAAAATTGTAGAATCATGGTAAGTTGTCGAGAAACCATTGTGCTTCTCGTTTTTTCTATATCATGGTATATAGGTACTTTGTATTTATATGTACGTAGAGATACCCTAGTCTAAATATATGAAATTCATGATTTTCAATAACTGAACACCCGATGAAAACAAGTTTTCCTCATATCCCTCCCTGAATTAAATTTCAATTGACAATGTGATACCTACCTATAATAATTAAATAACCTACTATATATAAAAAACATTATCAAATGTATAAAGCAAAAGATAACAGATTCTCATTGTTCAGCTTAGTGGTTTCCCGTCCAAAAACTACTGAACTATAAAGCTGAAATTGATCAGGTAGTTTATTATAAAAAGGAGATACGTTACTCATACTTAATACTACCGAAGAACTGTTTTTACAGGAAGACGAAATTGAAGATCTCGTAGGTGACGTTAAGTGCACAGACTCTCAGAAAAGCATGACCACCTCTAACGTGTATTCTCTGGACTTCACGGACAGTAGTTCAGACAAAACAGATAAACAAAACTCCTCGGGGAAGGACACCTACGTCATAGATTGCGACAGTGACGATAGCGAAAAGACCTTCCCGCTGCTGAATCACAAAGCTACAAGACACAGTACTATTATTTCACCAGTTTCATCAAGCCATGATATTTCAAAGACTTCTTTATATCGTACACCACAGATTAAACATGACGCCTTTGTCCAATATGAATCGTCCGTTAATATAAATAAATCTGCCACCACGAGTCTTCATAAATATTTTGCTCAGGAAACTTACACACAGACTAGCAAAACTATTATAGAGCTGGCCGCTCTCGACAAAAATGGCACAAACAAGAACCATCTAGAAACACAAACTTCTTTTCTATCTATTACAGAAAATAGAACGTTTGAATATAAAATACAATTAGCTGACACATGTGCTGATGTTAAAAAACCTCAAACAAATGATAATTTCATTACGACACAAGAATATTATAATCTCACAGGTAATCCGCTGTTAAATAACTCTCTTGATGATGGTTCTTCAAAATATCCAGTATCGGAACAAACAGAAAGCGCAAAAACTGGAGAAAAGAGTGACAGCAGTACAAATAGTGAAATTCTTAACATTATAAATGATGAATCAGTTGAAAGTTTTTTGAGTGGTGAACAAATTAGAAATAATGATTTTAAAGACTCGCCTGATTCAGATACTGAATCCGACATTGACGATGACTCATTGATGGTAAAGTCAGAGCGGAGACAAAATGATCATGATAGCATTAGTGATGTTACATCCCTGTGTAATGATGTCGACGATCTTTATAAAAAACTGTCTCAGACTATTGATCATTCACCAGAAAGAACATGTGATTCAAACTCACATGATCGAGTACGCCCGATTGGACTATTGACTCCTTTAACAGAGGAATCAACAAACACAAACAAAAATAACAATATAATATTAGATATTACGCCTAATGCCACTAATGTTGGGGAACATACAGATAAAACTAAAAAAGAATCTAATTTAAAACACATACAGCAGAAAACAGGAACAGATGTCTTTAAGTTACCGCCAATCAATTTAAATTCAGATTACCCGCATATAAAATATACTGTCTCTATAAATCCCTCGCTTTGTAATAAAGATGCGACATTGAAATGTCTCTATGAAGGACAAGATCGATGGGAAATCACATCTAAAAATTTGGCATCAGGTGAAAACATGCTGATAAGCGGTCGAAATGGTATGTTACAATTCTCAATCACATTTCAGCCAATTTGTTCTAACCATTTTATAAAACTACTTCGTGGTCTATTACGAATCTAACGCTAGTCGACATCCTTAAACTGTTAGTCATATAAGTTTAACCGGGGCAGTATAGTATGTACCTACCTTTAGACATTTATCATCTCTCCCACTCTGTCCAAGCGATTTCCCTCTACTGGTCGTTAAGGTCCTTTTTCCTGCTAGATATTTTCCATCAGCCTGAGCAAACAGCTCATAGTTATTGATGTCAGCTGATCTATTTTTATTCTTTTCTTCTACTTGTCGAGGCATTGTAATGAATTTGCCAAATACTTTTATCCTTTTAAATCATTTTACTTTTAGTCTTTATTCTGTGATTTACTATTTAGAAAAATTTCAAGAGCCAATCGAGGCAAGGGAAATGATGGATACTGTACAGCTTCCTCCAATAGAAGGACAGATGAAACACAACGTACACCACACGTCTGAGATGAGCGTAGTCACGTCAAGAAACGAGCATACGTTCTCAAATTCAACAGCATCAATTAGCATAAAGAAGAGAATAAAAGAATTGAAGATGAGCAGTCATGATGGATCTCCAAATAGGTAAATTGAGAATATGATGTTTAGATTTTTTTTGGAAATGTATACCGTAATGAGTAAAGTAATACTTAGTCTATTTTTTAATTTTCCTTCGATAGATTTACTACAGATTATATAGAGGGACGTGGTAAATTTTATTTTGTAATTAATACTTAGTAGTACCACGAACCCTGAGCTAGTGGGACAATGAGACCGGTGGTGGGACATTACTGGTGGGATCACTAGTGAAAAATCAGACTTTTTCGTAACAGAACCCAAGCAAATCTGTCAATCTCTATTTATCATAATGAAAACGTTTAATTTCACTCACGCTACACCATTATACCTTGTGCCTAACTAACTAACTGGTAGACAAACTTTGACAAATGGAGATTTGATCCACGTAGGATAAATGCCATAGGTACGCCATGACGATGACCCGCGCTCGCGTCAATCAATCTACAAGGATAAACTTTTTGAAAAACGGTACTTAAAAAACTTTTGAAATGTTGCCTGCAGGCTGAAAAGTAGAAGCGGTTCACCAAACAGTGTCTCCCCCAATGAGAGTAGACTGGGGGATCTTGCAGACAGAGGTTGTGAAGCGCTGTGTTCAGAACTGCTGAGAAGACTTAGATCTACATCCTGGTTTGTCTCTTTACACAAATATTTTAAAAGGAATCTTGGTTCTTTGTTTTTCCGCTCAAGACGCGCGCAGATGTGCCACATAACAATTGTTTTTATATTGGGTCTGAATTCCAGCGAGCCAACGGGTTAATCTTTCCAAAACAAATAGCAATTTTTCCTAGGAACTCTTTATTTTTCGAATCAACTACTTTTATTTTCCTACTTAATCCTGAATTTTACTAAACATAAGTGTATAGGTATAGTTAATTTGCATTTATTTTTTCAATCGCAGGATGGAAACTGCAGAAACTCTAGAAGAGATGCCAAAAGTTCTACAAAAGTATTGGGGTATAATTTCGGAAAATCGCATCGCGGATCTAATAAGACAAGTAATAATTAGTTTTTTCTTATTATATAATGGATTAAAATTTCTAAACTTTCTTGTCTAACGTTTGGTTTGTGTAATTCGATAAGTGAATGTACCTATACAATATTCAAAAGCTGTTTACTACCTACTTATATTTAACTTGTACAATGGCATCTAAGTTGGTTATTAGTCAGGCAACCTTTTCGACATCTGCCTCTAACTCCTAACGAAGACTCGCCAACAAGAGTCCTCGAGTCAGGTGGTCTTCTTTGTCGTTTCGATGTCTGAGTTTTTGTTTTATATTTAACTAGCTGTTGACCGGGGCTCCGCTTCCGTGAGAATTCTGGGATAAAATAAGCCTATATATTGTTTCAGGGTCTAAACATTCTCCATTCCAAATTTTAGCCAAATCGGTTCAGCCGTTTTCCTGTAAAAGAGTTACAAACATACACACTCACAAACTTTCGCTATATATTAGTGTGATTGCGACACCAATGAGGGTTTTAATAAATTGATCACTGTTTAACTAATACAAACAGTAGATACCTAGTATAATAAAACATTTTTAGCGCGATAAAATATTAGGGTATTCAAAATCTGTCTGTTTTCTTTTGTGTTATTTCTGTGTTCTGTTTTATTTCAGGTGAGCGCACAGGTGGAGTCGCCAAGGACGCAAGTATCTAGAACTGCTTGCAGCACGCTCGCTGCCCTCATTAAGAATACCAACTATACCAAAAAGCCGGTAAGAACGCGTTATTCAATTAAAAAAATAAAAAAATAATTTTAAAAACAAATTAATTATATTACATCAGGTGGGCCGTATGCCTGTTTGCCTACTTAATAGTATTAAAAAAAAAGGAAAGCAAAAATCTTAAAATAACCTGTTGTCTTAGCATTGTGTCCTCAAGCACAATGCAAAAATACTTGTGCTGTCTAAATCAAACGACTGGTTATTTTTTTATGAAATTTGATAAAATTACATGTATCTATTGAATCTTGGGGAAGGAGCTAATAATAATATAAGAACAAATAGAGCATCTTGAATCTTGAGCTACATTTTACCGCGATATTATAAAGTAGGTACTGTAAGGAAAGTCGCTATCAACGACCGAATTATCGATAAATTAATCAATCATTAGAGGCGTGTTTCGGCGTTTTTGACAAAGCCTTGATGATATATCATGGGATTCGGATCGACCCCTCCACCTAATCTTATTTCAAAATTTAATGTTTCAAGGGTATGATTATAGAATTGTGTATTGCTATCAATACTGTATACGAATCGCTGTCTCTACCATCAGTTTTTGGAAGATCCTCTGGTGGATAATTAAGTTAATAAAAATTTCATGGTAGAAATACTCTGGTGTGAATCGTTGGACTGCCTCTGTGGTCTAGTGGTTAAGACGTTCGCCTGAAGACCTGTCGAGTTCGGTTCCCGCGGAAAACAACTTTGTTTAGTTGTTTCCAGTTTGGTTAGGACATTGCAAACTTCGATCACCTGGAGTGCTATTTTTGAGATGTATGACTCACCCAAAACCGGTGAGAGAGAGAGAGATTATCGTTCGTTTTCGAATGATTTTCATGCGACATAACCGGTGACTCGAACGATAATCATTCGACTCACCGGTTTTGGGTGAGTCATACATCTCAAAAATAGCACTCCTGATTGTCTGAATATGGATGATTCCGTGCTTTGGAATATACGTTGGTCTCAGGCGCATTTAGGTGGTCATTCAAAAAACCACGTCAAGAGCTGAGAGCTGGTTTCTCGACGACACCATCGGATGTACATGGTCAAATGACCGTGTAACCAAACGATACGATGATGTATAGGACTTCTACGAAGCTGTGACGACGCTGCTGATCAAGACTGGCAGTTTCAGCCGGCCGGTGCGCACGGCAGCCAACCTTGCCCTTGACGAGATCGTCTGTGATGTGGACCTCACGCACTGCGTCACAGCACTCTGCTTGCACGGTGTTGGGTAAATATATCATTTCAATTTATTTATTGCAATTCATATTGTACGTTACAGTTCTAACTACAATTAAAGTCACTGTCTTAAGACGAGACCTTGGTGAACACTAGCGCCACCATCAACTAAAAATCATTATTCAATGAAAACACAAGTTACCAAAAATCCGTGTTGTGTAATTAAGGTTCTGAATCTGAAGTTAATTTTAATCATATTTAATTATTGTTCCTTATAGTTACAAATTGCAAAACCGTTAAAAGTGGCTGTTTTAAGCAATATCGCAAATTGTAACTATAGGGGAACTATAATTTAATATGATTAAAATTAACTCCAGATTCAGAAATTTAATTACAGAAGACGGATTTTTGATAACTTGTGTTTTCAGTGAATAATGATTTTTAACTGATGGTGGCGCTAGTGTTCACCGAGGTATCATCCTAAAATAGTTATTGTTCTACGACTATGCTTATACCGCATGTAATTTATTTGTTTAGTGCTACTTTTGAAATGTACGAGTTTCAAAATCGTTGATTGGAATAATTATCCTTTGATATCGAATGATTTACATTTGTCCGGTGAGTTGAATGGTTTTGAGTGACCCATACATTTTAAAATAGCAGCTCATAACCACACAACTATTCGATTTTGAAATTTTTCATTATTATTTTGAAAGTCTTCTGGATTGTTCACTTACTCATACAGCTTGCTGCAATACTAGAGCGTGGAAACCGGTATTTTTAACCTATTAGATAGAAGTTTTAATCGATTTTAAGGTATTACATGGTTGGTGACCCCGTTATTTTTGGGTGAATACCGTTCGAGAAGAGTCTTCATTATTACGACTCTCGTATACTCTACTACTCTATCTACTCGGTCGGTATAAAATGTAAGGGCAGAAAAATGAGTCTGAATATTTTTGCCTGATGCCAGCCAGCTATCAGATCCTATCCTACTTCCTACTAATATTATAAACGCGAAAGTTTGTATGGATGTTTGTTACTCTTTCACAGCAAAACGGTTGGAATTTGGAATGGAGATTGCTTAAACCCTGGAACAGTACATAGGCTATATTTTATCCCGGAATTCCCGCGGGAGCTGAGCCCCGGGCAACAGCTAGTAATATAATATGTCCAATAAACAGGCACAAGAGTGCATTAGTGCGAGGAGCAGCTGCCAGACTGCTGGTGGTATGCTGCGCGCTGGCCAGCGGCGGTCGAGAGCTGCTGCGCGCACGACCTCCCTCCGCGGCCAACGCGAGGAGACTGGCTCTCTCCTCTTTAGCAACTCTTTTAACTGACAAGAGCACTGAAGTCAGGTAAGAAATAAATAAATAATTATCTAGGTTTCTCTGAAAGCAGCCTGTGTGATTGCGGCGCGGTGCAGTCGATGGCTCACCTTCTGTCGTGCCCTAGCTGCCCTGTCTCCTGTACAATGGGAACTTGATTGAGGCAAACGATTGGGTGGAGGTGGCCAAGTACTGGGCAAAGTCAATATGGAGTCCATATAGCCATTATGACTCGAAAAGAAGAAGAAGAAGGTAATAAATAATTCGCTAATCAGACTGTGTGCTAGAGTTGGAAGGTGTAAGAAAAGGGTGAGGTTTTCGACTAACAACCTTTGTGATTATTGGTTTAGCCTGTGGACTATCGTCTAAAATGTCCCAACTGCCCAGACTTGTGTACAATCATCATCATCATCATTTCGTGTAGGTGACACGGTCCATCCGCCTCTTGTGTCAGAGTTCTTAGGAACCGCCTCACAGCTAGAGAGGCGAGTCTGCTTCAGGAAGCACCTTCCTGAAATTTACGGATTAGCGTTCAAAAAGCGGATAAATACTTCGTAATTTTTTTTTTAAATTTCTTCATTTTTGTGACATAGTTTTAGTGGAGAATTGTTATTTGCACTTCAATGGGATTTTAATAAAGTAATACTTGCTCATAATGCTTTATAAAACTATTTTAAACAGCCAACTTCACCGATATCTATTACAGGAAATATGCCGAACGGCTTTATTCCATGCTACGTCCCCTCAGCAACTTTGAAGCTTACTACCTGACCGATGTTGACGTCGACATAGCCACTCGACAGATGAAGAAATACGACCAGGTCCTTTGCGCAGCAGCTGCTTGCAAGCAATCTAGGTGATGGCAAACAGTCGCTCCTTAATGCCTAGGGATGTGATTTGTCAACCTTGATGTTGGTACAATTATAAAACTTTGCGTTGCAATTAGCTCTGTGATTTGTCGTCTACGCATCGTATTTTAGTATTCCATAAAGTGAGACTGCAAAGCCTCCCTTGAACCGCTGAAATGCGGAGCGTAAGGCGGTATTTTGTACCGATCGTAAAAATCTAAATGCAACGCTAAGCGCAACTTTTTTAACTATGTACAATTTTATTTATGTTTAATAGTCTATTTAAAACATTTTTTTCAATTATGAATTACTTACGTATTTTGAGTCTTTTAGTGCTTTTCTGACGAAATCAAAATAGGTAAAAAGTTGTTGAAAACGCTGATAACATTGGTGTTTAAAAATACATTATCATTCCTTTGTTTAAGATAGGTCTGAAGAATCGACTTCATTGTTATTATATTTTTTTATCTGCTAACCATTAATTTACACAATATCGTACAGTAACTAATAATATACATGTGTGTTGAATGGAAACTGGTTCTTGTGTAAACAATACTGTGTGTGGCATACGATGTACAATCGGTGGCAGAGGGGCCTTTATCTTGCACAAGAATGCCGCAAGTTGAGCTAAATTCATATGAAGTACCTTTTTAAACTTGTTTCGAGTCCAATAGACCCGCGACAATGATGAAACAGTGAGAAAAAACTTAAAAACTATTTATTCTGTGAAGTTAAATACCTCATTAACATAACTTTATACTCTTTTGATTTAAAGAGCAACATGATTTCCAATAGTTTTCAGAGGGGTTACTACCGTCTCTTAAAACCATGCAAGATCCAGTGAGTAAGGGTGAAGCGCGCGTAAGCGCTGTCTCGCTTACCTACTCACTGAATCTTGCGTGGTTTTTAGAGATGGTAGTAAGGACCTTCTCTGACTTAACTATCACAGTTAATAATTTGTGCAAAACTATGCGACCTATGCTTACCAAGACAAAGGTCCTGCCGCCATGCCAATCCTCGCAACTTAAAGTATTGACTTGATTGTAACGTTATGAATCGTGTAATTGTAAACGTTTGATGTTGATAATACAACCTGTAGATAAATAGTTGTTTTCTTTCTTAATCCACTTTTAATATCTACTACGAGTAAATAGGAAAATCATTTTTGCCCTATGCAGGATGACTTTTTAACACTACCTTAATTTTTGAAATTTCGCATTATGTATGCGAAATTTATATTTTCACAATATGATAAGTGTGTTAAAAATATCACCCGAATTTATATTCTTAATTCTATTTCGTTTTGACAATTTCAAAATGAAAGATGTGGGGATATTCTACATAAATTATAAAGATATGGATTGATGGTGAAGCTACTTTGAATTCCTTAGAGGAGAGGTCCAGCAGTTTAGTCGCAGAATGTCCAATTCGCAAAATGTCCAGCGGTCGCAATATATCCAGTTTGCAGAATATCCAATTCGCAAAATGTCAAATTCACAAAAATTCTTACACCATTCGAAAGCTACATTCACCCTGGGTGACATAGGCTATGTATGTATGTATGTACCACGGGCGTAGCCCGGACTGCTATTGACAAATATATATGTATGTATGTAAAAACTTTATTGTACAGAAAGAACATTGATGATACAACATAGAACACAACAAAAGTCGGACTTATCCCTAACAGGGATCTCTTGGAAGAGATCCCTATTATTATTATTAGTTATTATACAGGTTGACTGGAGTCAACTTGTATAATAAAGGAAAAAGAGTACATGGGCATTAAAGAGGGCACATCGCAAAGATGCATAGAAGGCATTCATAACGAGCGAGAGAGAGTAGACGCGGAAGCGCAGACGCTGGATACCAAGAAATTCCACTTTTCTTTAGTTCTTGGGTTTTTTATTACTGAACACCTTTTTTTAAAGGGTTTCTCCGAGATTTTAATGAATTCGTCGCTTTTGGTCAGTAACGCAACTGGTCAGATAAGCATCTCGTCATCTTTAAGGGTAGACTCGCAACTTGTCAGATACGCAAAATATATGCTGTGTATCAAGATTTTAAAAAAAATATGCGTCGTAGAGAGACCGATTCGAACTTCTTTGCTGTGTATACAATCCACCCTTTTTATTATTATGCTGACGTCACATAGCCTATGTCACTCGAAAGAATGCAAGGAATCTGGAAACTCACACATCTGTATCTGATAAGCCATTCACCTTACGAATATTGTGTTGTGAAATAAAGAAACTCACATTCAAACAAACATGAATCCTGAAAACAGCCATCTAGTCAGACATCACCAATGACCAAAAAGGTCAGTCAGGTAATGATGAAAAAGGAAGTAATCCTACCTTTTTCTTCATAATCATTTCAGCCGAAGGCTGTACACTGCTGCACATAGGCCTCTCCCAAGGATTTAAAAAATGACCGTTTGGAAGCGGCCTGCATAAAAAAAGCACTTTTCGTACCTACAGAACACCATTTTTAATGGGTTTCTCCGAGATATAAGCTGTTACATCGACTGACTATAGATAAACGATTAGTATAACAACATTAACACACTACATTAACTAATAAATGGTCGTAAATAATATGACATTGATCCGAACCTAGCTCACACGTTACGGGTGGTCTCTCGTAGAGATAATTCCAAAACAATTGCGTTCGATATGTGCGTATAAGCGTTTGATTCGTGGATCGTTTGTAACGCACGAGCAAGTTGTGAACTAGCTGTTTCTCGAGGTATTGCACGTTTGGGACTCCGTTATTTTATTCTTGGTAAGAATAACAAAGTCTACTAACACGAAGAGTTCATGTTAACATAAAGTCTAGTAGTCTCCCGCTCTCTAATCTTATCACTTTTCCAGTTGAATCCTTAACTAGTTGCTTTGGGGCCCAGGGCCCGCTTTTTAAGAAGTACGATACCGTTAGCAGGCAAGCATGGGACCCGCAGAAGAACTGTATAAACTACTAGCTGTTGCCCGCGACTTCGTGCACGCTGGCTTCGCTCCCGTTCCCGTCCGAAATTACTGCGAAAATTTCGAAAATCCCCGTTTTGATTTATACAAAGTTTGTTATGACAATAACCAACACGAAAAAAGAATTATCCAATTTGGTGCATTCGTTTGAAATTGCTATATATTTGCAGGCAAAATCATGGTAACTTTTTTTTAATGAACCGATTTTGTTGAGAAAAACTTATAAATGTTTTTTTTTAGTATGGGTAAAACAAAGCAATTGGTGAGAGTTTCAAGTAAATCCGTTCAGTAATTTCGGAGATAAGCGTGATCACACATACAGACAGACAAAATATTTAAAAAAATGGCTTTTTATTATTCAGAAAAGTCGAAAATAGTAAATGTACAGACAAAATATTTTTACTGCTTATTATATAGATAGTAACTAATATAAACGGATTCCCGTATTTTTTATCCCACTTTGCTCTTCTTCGGCATCCTTAGTAGTGATACCATTAGCACACATATCTTACATTATGGAGCGTAACAGGCGCTACTTATATTCTAGAAAAAAAAAAGGGTTCCTCGCATTAAAAACAAAACCCATGAAATTAAAAAATAAATGGCAAATCCCACACGGATGAAGTAGCGGGTAACATTTAGTCTACAATATAGATGATAGCTTAGATCATTTACGATAGGATGGTTACGAGTACAGATGCACTTGCTCGGTACATTTGTCCTCGTGACATAAGTGCACACTATCAATAATTAATACTTACATGAATTAAATTCGCTGTCCGTTTCTATTACTATAAACTATAATATAATCACAATACAATAATGTAAGTACTAAATGCATATTTTTCACACTTTTTTCACGTGGTTGAAACTTAAAATTGTGTAAACTTAAATATGTTTCGTTTTAGAATATTTCCTGCCGGACCATCTGGAGACTGTAGGTACCATTGGACAGTACCATTACCTAATGGTACAAATGGCACCAATTTATTCCACAATATAATACTTTTGTACACTTTATTTTTAATTTATCTATATAGGGAAACCAGATAGTTATTGTCCATTTAAGTAATAACTACAATTAGTCATCTAATATTTTATTTATTATAAAGGATACGACAATGAAAGTTTATCACATGGGTTCTCAAGATATTTATAAACACTAAGTAGGTTCATTTTAATCTTAAATTCTATACATTTTCGAAAAAAATATAAAAAATCAAAAAACATCAAAAAGTTATAGTGATTGTCCACTCAAGACAAAGATTGCCATGGCAGATACCAGTGATTGTCCACCTTAATTTAATCTTTATAAAACAGGTATTTAAACAACAAATCTTAATAACTATGAAAAAAAACTGTTGGTATAATTATAACTTAGATAAAATTGAAAAAATAATTAACAAAACAGTTTCTTTTTGGCACTGTTGAAATCTTCAAGTAATGCTAAAGCTATCAAGTCTGAGTCTCCTGAACCAGAATCATCAATTTTATAGCAAATATGACACATAAAATCTAAATCTTTTTCTTTGTTTTCTGATAAAATAGGCGCTGGACCAATAGACGTTTTATGCCCAGGATTTTTAACGTAGTAGCGTAAACTTGACCTTGGCACCCCATATTTGGAAGCGATTTGGCGTTCGGATATGTTATTTACATTATTTTGAAGTTCCTGTATCGCATTATCTAAATTTTCTTTAGAGTAGTCCTTTTTCGGTGCTTTAGGCATTCTGCAAAATACGAGAAAAACAATGCGATACAGTTATTGTCCGGACAATAATTATAGCTATTGCCATATGACAATCACTAAAATAAGAATGGACAATAACTGAAAAGTATTGATTTTTGCTTCAGTGATTGTCCACCTTTGTTTATAAAAAATACAAGCAGCAACCGGCAACAAATTATTACTTAAACCACTATTTATACTTTCATTTACGTATTAAATAATATTCTGTTGCATTACTTAAACAAACACACATAGTTTTGCGTTATACAGATTAGGAATCCCTTAAGAAAATTGCTAAAAATCTTACCTTTTCACGCAACGTGTACACCTCGTGTCAGAATGTCGGCCGTTACTATTTTTTTTTTTTCAGAGAGTATTGCCAGTTTTTTAATTTAATTCGTACTATAGGACTTACAGAGCCATCTGGTTTATTTTTAGTGTATTATCTCCCTATTTAGAGGCAAAATTAACTGCATTCTCTTAGCATGGGCAATAACTGTCGGTAGGCAATCATTATCTGGTTTCCTATAAAAATGAAACCCGTTTTCCGTTGTCTGGCAGATTTTTTTTTTGTAGTTTTCTAATACTCTGTACAAGGTTCTTACGGAAAAAATATTAAGAAAATCAAATTTACGCTAAGGTGGTACGAAGTTCGCCGGGTCAGCTAGTATACAATAAAGTTTAAATAGTTTAGATACTTTTGTGTACATTTTAATATTTTGATAATATTAGGCTAGAGCCGACAACCCGTTTAATTGTCTTCTTAACCATCCGTATATTTTTTATGTGTCTTATTATTATAATGTCACAAATTCATATTTATTTATTTCACATATTCTTGCACATAACATTACCTACACGAAACTTTATAATTACTTTTCTGAATTTCTTAATTACTCCTCTCCTTTGCACATGTCCTACACGTGTTCAAAAGCAGAGGAGTCTATGAGCCATATTTTGTGTTGCTGTGACTCACTGGCCAGCAAGCGAATGAACTTCTTTGAAACAACTTACCCTAACCAGGAGGACTATAAGGACTTCGCACCAGGTGATGTTCTGAAGCTTATACAGTCTTCTTTAGAAATCCCCGTGTGGGTGAATAAGGGTAAAGGTTAAGGGCTAGGTACTTCAAAGTACTTATAGTTCGAGAATAAAACTAAATTTAAAAGTTACTTATAGTCCGGTGGCCCTTATTCATTTTCTTTAATTCAAAAAATATTATCAGTCTCCTACCAAATGTGGTGAATAATAAGCCCCTCCCATCTGAGCCTATCAGTGAAATGTACCGCAGGTCAAAGCAACAGTCCTTATCAGAGAACTCTATCCCAACGGAATAAGATTAAATATTGTTTGACAAATAATTTATTAATTGTTTATTGTAATGGGATCATATCGTATGATTCTGTGAATGTAAATGTGTTATACTACTTTATAATATGACTATAAATATCGCAGTGACGCACCGCCACCGGCCGGCAATTTCTAGTGTTATCTATATGTTACAAGAGGCCAATACATCTATAGTTAAGTACTACACATGATAGGGTTGAAAGATTGAATGGACTGATTTTAGGGTTATAGTTGAGAGGGAAATAAAGGACCCGTACCCTTAGTATGAGATTTAATGAACGCAGACTCTAGCTACTGCGTTAGCGATTTTGTATGAGAAAACTGTACAGCGCCTCTGGCGGATAAGACAACTAAGAAATTCCATACAAAATCCTAACGCAGTCGCTAGCGAGTTTATAAAATTACATAATAGGTGTACTGATTAAGGTGGTGTAGCCAAGTACTGTTCAAAGTCAACATAGGGTCCATATAGCCGTTATGATTAAAATTCTTGGGGTGAAGTGGTAAGACAAAGTCCCTAACACAGAAATATTAAGAAAATTAAAAACAACTGGAATTGTGGCAATGCTAATGCAAGGCCAGTTGCGCTGGTGTGAACACCTTGTTCGTATGGATGATACCAGTGCCCCTAGTATGAGTTTTTCTTAACGCAGACGCTAGCGACTGCGTTAGCGATTTAGTATGGCAAACCTGTACAGCGCCTCTGGCGGATAGTAAGGCAACTAAGAAATTCCATACAAAATCCTAACGCAGTCGCTAGCGTCTGCGTTAAGAAAAACTCATACTAGGGGTACCGAATTCGTCCATTCCCGAATCTGTCCTATACCGAACAAATGTGACTACCCAAGAGTGTATTTTACTCGCATCTGCAGTGCGGAAAGCGCAAAGCGGGAGGTCAATTTCTACGCTACAAGGATGTACTGAAGCGTCACCTTGCCGCATGTGAATTTTCATGGGGCAAGTGGGAAGAGCTTGCAAGACACAGAAGTAGTTGACGCAACTCGGTCGGGGAGGCGGTTGCAAATTTTGAGAAGAACCGTGTGCAGGATCTCGATTCCAAACGCCTCCTTAGAAACACCAGGCCTAAGCTCTCATATAACTACGCATACAATTTAATGGGTCAGTTGTACTGCGTGCGCTGCAACTGTACCTTTAATTTTGGATTTGCTAGCCATATCCGTTCCCATTTAAGAAAATAAAGCGTGGTTCGTTGTTGACGAATACGTCAAGGAGGACATCATCATCATGACTCAAATAGAAGGAGAAAGTACTCTTTCTAAAGTACCCTTTCCTCTATTTTTGAAATCTGTGGCTAAATTTGTAAAGAAGAATCAAATGATTTTTATTTATTTCCGAATGGTTTTCATACGAGGAAACCCATAGATTAAAAAAAAAAAGCCAGGCAGGCTTGCGCGCGATCCAAAATTCTAAGAGGAAAACGTTAAGTCGAATGAAATGCATTTAAAAATAACTTTGTTCCCAAAATTCAAAAACCGAATTCCATTTGTTTACTGGGGCCAACTTGAACTTCTTTAAATTAGAATAACTCGACACCTAGGTGTGCCGGGTCAATTGACCTAGTACTCCAATAGACTACAAATAAACGATAACAGTGGCAGTGCCCCATATTTAAAATAATTATATCAAAGCATACAGGCTCGATTGACTACCTTGACACCACAGTGTGCAGGGTCAACTAAGCTTGTTATTAACAGTCATACGACTTAATACCAAGGGAAGTCGAACGTCAAGTATAAAACGAGATTTCGCAAACGCAGTTAGAACTTTGTTTAGATTTTTTAGTTAAGTACATTGCTTTCTGCCAGAGATACTTTACACATTTTATTTACCAAACTAGCGGCCTGGTACGTGCTTTGCTACGTATAAAGTGAAATAATAAAAAAATTAAGAACCACTCGTCCTATTTTGGGCAAACTTCACATAAACCATCTACTAAATAGTCCGATCAAAGCCTCAACATTTGGTTTGGATAGTTGAGCCCGTTCTTGAGTTATGAAATTGCAACGAAAAGTTGCGTTGATTTTTATATTGATTTTGTTGGTTTGTTTGCAATAATTTTGTTCCCTAATATTTTATATAAAATCTCGTAGTAAAGGCACTTAATACCAGTTTATCAAGCGGAGTGAGAAATTCCTTACTTATTTTATCTATTTTTTGTGTTTTAAGTAACATATCTCAACGTGACTGGGAACCCGATACTCATTATCTTAATACGATTAAAAATAATATTTTGAAGACGATTTAAAAAATATATAAACAAGTTTATTTTTAGAGAGACGGGCCTGTTATATGCACCCATACAGAAGAGATATTATTTATCTAAAAAATGTTTTGAAATTGATAATCTCTACACTTTTACACTATTTTAAGCGCGTTGATGTCTTTTACTTAGAAATTAGTACAACTTTCTTCTATTACTTGAATTGTTACAATACCCCTCTTTTTGTCCTCGGTTTTAAAACAGACTTCTACATTTTTATCAAAACCAACTGAACTATATTGTATTTCACCCCCTCGAATACCGAAAGGTTGAGGGATACAGCGCCTTAATGACAATGACAATTTTTGGTCTACACTAGAAACATGCATTCACTCATCGTTTCTTCCTATTTCTTGGTCCATTGCTTTATAGACTAAATAATAAACTAAGTTTCTATCCCTTCACTTATAGCATGGAGTTGCAAATAAATCGTTTAAAACAAAAATCCGTGGTTTAAATAAATCTAAAACGGTTTAAAACCGTGCCACGTCGATTATTACTTTATTAACAAATTATTATTTTTCAATGAGAAAATAAAAGGTATTAATTGAATACTTTATTTTTGTTGGTTTTTCTTACATATTCGCATCGTTTTAAACCTATATTAATCTCCAAAGTTGCTTAAAACATTTTAAACAAAAAAAACGGTTTAAAATTGTTTTGGCTCTGCAATTAAAAAAATAAAATTTAGATTTTCTTAGTCAAGCATGACTAAGAAAATCTAAATTCTCATACGACTTATAACTTTGTTGAGAACTGGAGCATTATGTAATTTTTACTGCATCTTGCCTGTACTTACTTGCTGACTGATTGTGCGCAGGTTATCACTGCAACTGATATCAGAATTAAAATATTGTTTTAACTATATTCAGCCTATTCTTATATTTTTTTAAATGTATTGCATGCATTAAATTAAACTATTTTATACGGTTTTCTATCGCGTTTATTGCTTACTTATTTATACCTAACGTTTCAAGCACTTTACAGAGCTAATTAAATTAATAGTATAGCTAGTTTAATTTAATGTGTAACAATCGCGAAAACATAAGAAATCATTATGTATTGCATGTACAATGGGCCACAGAGAAATGTATGTATGTAGGTAAAAACTTTATTGTACAGAAAGAACATTGATGATACAACATAGAACCTGTATAATAAAAGAAAAAGAGTACATTGGCATTAATGAGGGTACATCGCAAAGAATCAACAAATGAAATTATAAACTAATTACAACACAAAAGTTACTTATCCTATACTATAAATCAACTCAAGTCCGAACGCTCGAAGTATTCCTTAACCCTAAATTATACCATATATGTATATCATTTTCATTTACAGCTTTTTTTATTTATTACTAAAGGCTAGCGGTTCTGCCCGCGTGGAACTCCGTGTGCCGCACCCAATCAATCAATCATTTATTCGGATAAAATGTTTGTATTTGTTTAAGATGGTCGTTTTTTTTTTTAATAAATAGTGTTTACATTTAGTAGCCCTCATACATTTTATCTCTTGCGAAGGTGTACATTACATAACAATAAGCCAATAATTAAAATACAAGTAGTATAAATATAAATATAACAGAAAGTTCGTCGTGTTAGTTACACAATTTTATTTATAACTCAAGAATGGCTAAACAGATTTGGCTAAAATTTGGAATGAAAATTGCTTATACCCTGGAACAACATATAGGCTATATTTTATTCGGAATTCCCACGGAAGCGGAGCCTCGGGTAACAGCTAGTTTTGAATAAATTTTAAAATCGCAAGTTCTATTTTTTGAGATGACAAATCAATATCTATGTCAATTTAAAAATATTTCATTTAAAAAATCTAATACGGAATAATATTATTTCTCACTTCTCCTTAACTTCATTTAAAACATATGTGTATTTAAGAAAAAGTGGTCTATAGAAAGTAGTCATGTTCAACCTCCAATCATTAACTATATCACGGGATCGGAGCCCCGGACAACAGATAGAATACTATAAACCACTAGGGTGTTTTTACCTAAAGTGGTCCACTTTTATCTGTGGCCCGCTGTACAACACTATATGTATAGGCATGTTGTATTGTGAATATACCTACCTTTTATTCTTTTTATTTTATACTTGCTAATGCCCGCGGCTCCGCCCGCGTGGACTCCACCTCCCATGGCTCCACCAAACCCCTCGGTTATACGAGCCGAATCGCGGGAGGGTGCGCTATACTTGCATTTTGAATCTCTTTTCAGTCGCACCTGCTTGATCTCCTTACATGTTCTCTATAGTGTCACCTATCTATGCAATCTATATCCCGGCCTAATTTCATCGAAATCGGTTCAGCTGTTTAGCAGTGTGAAAGCACAGACTGACAGACTTTCGTATTTATAATATTAGTATGGATGGTTTTTTATTGCGCTTGTCCCTATCATTTTGAACAAGCCCATTGCGGTATAGGGTACCTAACCATACTATGCAAACAAATTTACTTATACTTAGTGTGATTTTATTAATTAAAAAGGTACTTAAATAATATTTTTTAATAAATTCAAGATGTTGAATGAATTTAATTGCAACTTAACTTGCAATATTACATTATGTAAATAAAGATACTCTGACCGAGAGACGGCTCTAAAAAACTCAGAAGACGCAGCCTTCTGAGTTTTTTTGCGGACCAATTGATATTCTAATTATATAAATATGAACGAATAAAAATTCTACATGATAGATATACACTACAATAGGATATTAAGTAAGATTTATGACCAAAATAAAAAAGACGGCGGATAATTAAATTACGAAATACATTTTAAATATTTTAATGCACACAGAAAGCGACAGTTAATTAACTTACAGTAAAATTAAATAAATAAATATTAATTTAATAAACAAATTTTTTGAGCAGTTACACATTATGTAACTCTTTAACTACACTGTTTTAACTTAACCAAAATTCAATATAGGAACACCACTCAAAAGTTTATAACTTAGGACCTTGCCAACTTTACACAAATTAATAAAAATAAAATACTAAAATTTCATCATTAAGTACAGATATTACTTCTGTTAGGCGGCGACCTAATATAGGTCAAATTCGACGAGTAAATACTCGAATAAAAAAAGTCATCTTCTTCAACTTCCAATTTCTGCATTTCTCGGGCCCCAATCATCGCAGATTTTGAACCTTATGTAGAGGCGGGAAGGTGCACAGTTTTAGCCGGCAGAGGTGGTAGTATGCACGTTTGTGGACGTGATTCTTGTGAGGACGGGCCTCGGCAAGGCAGCTCAGCAGCAGCACAGCAATCAGCGCCGACAGCACTAAATGAAACAGACGCATCTTGAGACTCTTTCTATCTCAAACTGTCAGTTTCTAAACACAGTCACTGTATTGTTAGTAAATACGAAAGGTAAACGAGATATTTTCGTATACGAGTCTTCGTAAGGCACAGTTTTCAAAACTCCGTAAAATGTATGTCGTGCGGCGCTTGGATTGGTACTGATGATTGTATCGACGATCTTGATTTATATAGATGGCGAGGTTATCTCGCGCGTGCATGATAACCCGACGAATTGTGATAGTGTCCAGGTTCGTTGACTGCTCAATGTCACTCGCTATAAGCAATAGTAAAATTATCGGCAGTAGGTAATGGGGTAGCACGTGTCTTCCAAAACCTTCTGATCCGTAAAGCATCATTCCAACCCTAATACTGGCAATCTGGAACATAAAACCTCTTTTTTTAAAGGTGGTTAAAAATGTAAATATTCATAAATAAAAAAAATATTCAGTAAAAAACTGGCAGTCTGTACACTTTTTTTTCCCCCGTAAACAAATCTATTCTATTTATTATTTTTAATTTACATGCCAGTATTTAATAACTTTTAAAAAAATATTTAGGCAAACTTTGGTTCTATTCCACTTAACTTGGTCGCATAATTCAGTGTTTAGCGGATGATGCAAAAAATTGCGAGATTGAACCAGCAATTTTGGAAATGGGCCTTTACAGTCCTACGCTTATCAGTGTCTGTAACTTCCTTATTGGTTTTACCAAATGATGGAAACATAATTTTTTTTTTTATTTTTTTATCAACCTACTTAAATGCCTAAAACACCATGCTTACTAGCGTTTCTTTTTAATTATGAAGTTTTATGTAACATGTTTGATGATGAAAATGTTTTATTTCTTAACAGATGAGAAGCTGTCCCGGAAGAAAACTTAAAAGCCGTGCGGTATTGTTATAATATTACCTATCTTAAAATAAAAAAATAAAATTTTTCATTATGTTTTCGGTATTGCCAATTATAGTTTTTAAATTGATCTTATTTACCTTCTGTATCATATTTTTTTAAAATTATTACAATTAAGTTTATCTTCTTAACTCGGTAACAACTTTTTAAATTTCCTTTTGTACTTTGCCAGAAGAAGTTTTTACATCATGGAAAATGGTAGTTACAGCCTGATTTCTAAATTCCTTATTATCTTGATATTAGTAAAATTATTTAGTAAACTTGCATTTAATTTTATTTATATATCTCGGAGAGGTGGGTTCACGTTTTGAATGCCTGGGTTTCCACTGATGAATACAGGAAGCGAGAAAGGTCTTAAACTACTAAGATGGTCAGACGAACTACAAGCTTTCGACAAAACAAGCGAACAAGCGCCATGGCTAGAGATACATGGAAGGTTAGTGGGGAGGCTTTTGCCCAGCAGTGGGACATAAATAGCTAAAAAAATTCAGATTCTAGAACAAAGTATACTATATATTATATGAAGTTAAAGTTGTCCTCTGGGCTGCCAAAAAGTGGCATCTTGTCAAAGTATTATTAAGACTAAAACATGTGTATTGTGAATCTATGTGCTTAGAAGTTCTGACGTCATCCAATGATAATGTTATCATAAGGTTACGAATGAAACTTAACTGAAGCTGAATGGAGTGGAAAACTATTAAACTACCTATACAAAGTCGCTTCCCGCTGTCTGTCCCTATGCGAAACTACGCAACGGATTTTGATGCGGTTTTATTTTAATAGATAGAGTGATTCAAGAGGAAGGTTTTTATAGCCGAGTGAAGCAGTCGCGTGTCGCTAGTTATAACTAAAGTAACTAACTACTTTTTACACAATTTTTTAACACATCATCGATACAAATCTGTATCGATTTTTTAAGTAAAGTTTTGGTCTTTTCAAAGCTTGAGTGAATAGGCTATTAGTGTGCCAGCGAGCTCCATCTTAGACCGCATCTGCATTTAACATCAGGTGGGATCGTGGTCAATGGCTGGACATTGGGAATATAAGTTGAAGCTTTTACCGGTAACTAGCCACCCGCCCGGCTTAGCACGGGTGCAACTTTATTAGTTATACATAAAAACTATCGTGTTGAATCTATCTGTTAAAAAATCCTATCTATTAAAAAATCCGAGACTGCTGGCTTGTTTCTTGGGAATAATATTTAGGTTATTTTAAAAGGCAATAGTTAATGCATGCATGCGGTTTAAAGTTAATTACATTGCCCTACTTAGCTGATTTAATTTTAGATAAAACATACCAAACACTTCAAAAAACAAATGATTAATTGTCAAACATTTTAATATATTTGAAGTTTTAATAGATAAGTAATTACTTTATTTTGCACAATTTACGTTACATACAAAAGAATCTTATCTACTTATTTACTATTTTCTAGCTGTTGCCCGGGGCTCCTTCCCTCCACCTCCCATGGCTCTACCAACCTCTCGGTCATACGAGCCGAATCTCGGGAGAGTGCGCTGTACTAGCATTTCGCATCTCTTTCCAGTCCCGGTGCCCGGGGCTTCGTGGGAATTCCGGCATAAAATATAACCTATGTGTTGTTTCAGGGTCTAAGCAATCTCCATCCCAAATATCAGCCAAATCGGTTCAGCCGTTTTCCTTTGAAAGAGTAACAAACATCACTCACACACTTTCGCCTTTATAATATTAAAGTGACTGAGAACATAAATAAATTTAGTCAAAAATTTCGCCCCTAATCGCACCCGGTTCAAAGGAACCCATTATCACAGAATTAGTAATAGTACTACGTCGATTATGCTCGCCGAGTTTCCTATTTGGACAAATTTGAACAAATTATTGTATTAATTAAACAAATTCTCTAATCCAATCAATCAATATGTATCAGTAGACAAAATAACAGCGACGTGATGCACACGGACTGACCCCTTCTATCTCCTATCTCACCTCACCTCATATATCCGTTTAATTGGGTCAATGGAAACATGAGAACCTTGGCTCTCGACAAGAACTCAGTTCAGACCCTGGTTTATCTAACTAGGTTGGCCGATGGTGGCCACTCGGCCTGATAAACTCTGTTGATCTAAAAATTCTGTTGCCAACAGGAAATTGCTGGAAAGAATCATCTTTTATTATAATATTACTAGCTGTAGCCCGCGACTTCGTGAGCGTGGGCTTCGCTCCTGTTCCCCTGGGAATTTCCCGGGAATCCCCGATGTCTTTTGTACAAAGTTTGTCATGACAATAGCCAACACAAAAAAATATTCAATTTGGTGCATTCGTTCGTGCAGACAAACATACCGTGAATTCCTTCAAATGACGATAACTTCATTTTTTGATTAACCGATTTTGAATTTTGAACAAACTTTTTTTTACTGTTTTATTATATGAATTACAACGTTCACCACTATTTCTCACGCGTGGCATACAGCACATTTCCTTTTTCTTTTATCGTGTCGGTGGAGTAATTTCCATGTCTCTCTGTCTTCAGCCATCAGTTTCACATCTCTATACGATATGATTGCCTTCTCTTTTATTTTATGTATTACTGGCTGTTCCCCGCGGCTCCGCCCCTCGTGGGACTCAGTTATATCGCGCCCAAAAGTAGCCCATGTTTGACCTCAGGTCGTTAACTACATCCCTACCAAATTTCATCACAATCGGTCCAGCAGTTTAGCCCTAAAGAGGTGACAGACAGACAGACTTTCGCATTTATAATATTAGTATGGATTAATATTTAAGTACCTCAATCTTATAAATAAAGTCACACTATAAGTAAATTTGAATGCATAGTAAGGTTAGGTACCTACTATATTGCAATGGGCTTGTTCAAAATGATAGGGACAAGCGGAATGAAAAACCATCCATACTAATATTATAAATACGAAAGTCTGTCAGTCTGTGCTTTCACGGCTAAACAGCTGAACCGATTTCGATGAAATTAGGCAGGGATATAGATTGCATAGATGGGCGACACTATAGAGAACTTGTAGGGAAATCAAGCTGGTGCGACTGGAAAGAGATGCGAAATGCAAGTACAGCGCACTCTCCCGAGATTCGGCTCGTATAACCGAAAGGTTGGTAGAGCCATGGGAGGTGGAGGAAGTCCACGGATAAAATAAAAAGAATAAAAGGTAGGTATATTCACAATACAACATGCTTATACATATAGTGTTGTACAGCGGGTCACAGATAAAAGTGGACCACTTTAGGTAAAAACACTCTAGTGGTTTATGGTATTCTAGCTGTTGTCCGGGGTTTCGATCCCATGATATAAGTAGTTAAAGATTGGAGGTAAAACATGACTACTTCTTTTCCTTAAACACACATATGTTTTAAATGAAGTTAAGGACATTTCTCAGTGAGAAATAATATTATTCCGTATTAGATTTTTTAAATGAAATATTCTTAAATTGACATAGATTAGTAAGGAAGTAAGGATATGGAAGTATGGATGGATGTAGGTATATCCTTGGTCTTCTTTTGCCTCTCCTTGTTTCTATTATTTCTTCTATTATTGTTTTTATTAGTTGGTCGTGTCGTAAGAGGTGACGAGGGGGGTTACTACCGTCTCTTAAAACCATGCAAGACCCAGTGAGTAAGCGGGACAGACAGCGCAATACATGATGTAAGGTAAGGCAACATCTCTCATCACTCAATCGTTCTTGCATGGTTTTAAGAGATGGTGGTAAGTCACCATATCTATATAATTTTTTGTATTAACGCGAAACACCCATAATTTCATGGATGGTATTTTTCGTATGTAGTATTAAACATCGAAATGGACCAAACATCTTTCCTTTTCAGAAATCAATTGTAATTAACAGTTTTTGTAAAACCGAACAATAATGATGCACTGCTATTCGGTGGCAGAACTAAATATGTGAGTGTCAATGTCAATTACCCAAGGTGTAACTCAGGTAACTTAAGGGTTACATCAGCCCACTGCCGCCACCAATCATTTTATTTCTGTTACCTACTCCAAAATCAGGTTAAATTGAACAAATCTAAGACAACACATCGCTAGTAGTTTTGGTATTTACTTTTCATTATTTTTCCTTTGGTTAATTCAGAATTTTTTCCCCTTTGTATCACTACAAAGTATAAAACAAAGTCGCTTTCTCTGTCCCTATTTCCCTATGTATACCTAATCTTTAAAACTACGCAACGGATTTTCATGCGGTTTTTTTTAATAGATAGAATGATTCAAGAGGAAAGTTTTTATGCCCATGCGAAACCGGGGCGGGTCGCTAGTTGAGAATAAAATAATGAAAAGTAATACCAAAAATACAATACCAGCGAAGTGCTGTCTTAGATTTTTCAATTTGACCTGATTTCAGAGTAAAAGAAATAAAATTATTGATGGCGCTAGTGGGCTGATGTAAGCCTTTATCTAACTTTGCAAAAGAAAGTCGGATATCCTATTTTACTCTAGTCTCGTCGACTTTGGACTCCAATTTATTGACATTGAACTTTGTAATGATCAGAGTTGAGCGTGCCAAAAGCAAGGTTATCTACTGTCTCGATCGTTTTCATTATAACTCGCACGTTTACATAATTTTTACATATCACTATCACTGCATCACTATCACTATCACTACATCACTATCACTATCACTACATAGTATAAAACAGTCGCTTTCTCTGTCCCTATATCACTATGTATGCTTAACCTTTTAAACTACGCAACGGATTTTGATGCGGTTTTTTTTAATCGTTAGAGTGATTCAAGAGGAAGGTTTTTATGCCCATGCGAAGCCGGGGCGTTTTTTTTTTTCGATGACTCAGAATTAGAAAAATCTTTTTTTTTCGCTACTAATTCATTCCACATTTATGCCGTCAAGCTGTTAACTTTCTGCTGACTGGATACTCTGCTTTTATGTCATCTAGCTGAATTGCCTTTCTGATCTCTAGGTTCCATCTAACTGATACTGACTTTCAGCGAAAATGTGATTCAAAGAGTTTGAAAGTGAGATTGGTTACGGACAAAGAGTTTGGGAATAGCGCGCGCCAGGCATTTTTTTAATCGTTGGTTACGGATTTTCTACTGTAGATGTGTTTATAAATAAAAACACTGTTTTACCTACATGACACTTAAAATAAATCACTATCTCAACGGCGCTCCATATCAGCGGTAGGCCTCCATGAGTCATAGTTGACAAATATTACATAGAGGTGTAACGGTCTTAGTAGGCGTGTTATTTAGAGTAAACGGCTATAGAGCGCCATTGCCAAAAATGAGGGTGTTGCATTTTTTTTTTTTTAAAGTAACGCATTCTTACTCGCACATTTGAAGATTTTAAAAGATAATGAATAATTGTTATTGTTTTTGGGTAATAAATTTTTTAATGAAATAACATTTAAAGTTTTGCCCGCTTCCAAAAAAAAAAGGTAATAATATAGACAATTATTATTAACTTTTTGAGACAGTTTCTCGTAAAAAATTATTTCATTCATTCATTCATTCATTCAAAAAACTAATAACCAATATCGATTCTACAAGATCTATTTAGAAATATTGATATTAGGGCGTACAATGTTAATTTATCTTGCAAATCTTCCAATCCACTTGATAAGCGAGAAAATCCTTGTCATATTACGCGCCCCCGTTTTTTAAACAAACCGGATATGCTACCTCTATGGTGGCTCACCTCTGCGCCTGCGCAGTCGGTATCACCTGGGAGCAACCAGTTTATCATCAAGTCTAAAATGATGCAACAAAATTGGATATTGAATCAACTGAAAGTTCAATAAAAAAAATGTATGATTACGTTTGTGGGCGCTTAAAGTGTCAATAGCACGGGGTAAAATAGCAGAGCACTGCTAATCCCAACTAATATTATAAATGCGAAAGTGAGATTGTATATTTGTATGTTTTTTTACCTCTTCACGCCCTATCTGCTGAACCAATATTTCTGAAATTTTGCATACTCATATCTAGGAGTGTTGAAAAGGACGGATCAACAGAACTATACTTAGTATAATCCTTTGATGTATATAATCATCATAATAATTAGGTAGGTATATCAAATTATTTAGATAATTAGCACCATATCGGTAAAAAGATTTAAATAAATACTTAATACATGATTTTAGTATAAACAAATTCAGCCGATGTTATAAATAAGCGATTTGGGTCTAGATAATTATAAATCGATATATTTTTAGCGATAATACAGATAGTATATTTAATCCCTAATTTCAATGATAAGTGTTAGTATAGTATTTGGCACCTGCGGTTAATCATGCGAGTGGATGTCATGTTTATCAGGCGTGTTGATAATTAGTCATTACTGAAAATAAACAAATACTTGAAAGTGAAAGTCAAAGTTCAACATTTAATATAAGGTACAATCAAACTTAGGTATATTTATACTCATATCTAAATATACTTTTAATTATACAATTCTTGTTTTATTTTTGTTGTGGCATTAATCCATTATATGGCAATAAAATTTAAAGCTTATTTTTGCCAGTATCAAGTTTTAATTGAATGTTCTTCATTTAGTCAAGTCACAGAGTCAAGTCACTAACTTGACTAGATATGACTACTCATATCTAGTCAAGTTAGTCAGCAATCTTGGGAGATTTTGGTGACAAGAATTAAAGTCACTTATACGACATTGTACTACTTCCCAACACTCACGCTTGTTCACGAACACTTATAATCCACCATTATTATGCACAAATACTTGAAAAACAAAAATTTCGGAAAATAAATACAACACCGACATGTTGTGACTTTTACCTTCCCGCCAAAACTCCCTAGACAAATTTCACTTATTAAACAGGTGGCTTACCAGCATCTCTTAAAACCATGACAGAACGATTGAGTAAGGGAGATGTCACTTTACATCATGTATTGCGCTATCTCGTTTACTCATTGGATCTTGCATGGCTTTAAAATATGGTAGTATATCTTCGAATAAGCCACCTGATGAAGTGTTTAACATAGCTTAAAGACGACGCAATAATTACCCAGAATTATTAGAGTGCGTTTTGAGGGAATCGTTTTTGCTTTTGTTGAAGTCTCCTATTTTATAGTTATTATCATAGTGTTGTCGAAGCACCCGTTTTATTCCATAAATATCACCACAATAATTTTTGAAAATGATTTATTAAAAATTCAAACCATTGAAGCCTGAAGTGTCTAGGGTGGAAATGATTCATTTATTTCTAGTTTTGCCCGTGGCTTCGCCCGCGTGAGTTCCTTCGGGAACAGTGCCTTTTCTTGAGATGAAAGGTACCCTATTTCCTTTACAATACTTCATGTGCAATATTATGGGTTATAAAAAGATTTCTCTTGAATCACTCTTTTTATAAAAAAAAACTGCTTCAAAGTCCGTTGCTTAGTTTCAAAGATTTAAGCATACATAAGGACAGACAGCGGAAAGTGACTTTGTTTTATAATCTACTAGCGACCCGCCCGGCTTTGCATGGTCATAAAAACCTTCCTCTTGATTCACTATCTATAAATAAAAACCGCATCAAAATCCGTTGCGTAGTTTTAAAGATTTAATAACCATACATAGGGACATAGGGACAGAGAAAGCGACTTTGTTTTATACTATGTAGTGATAATCTATTTAGGTGCATATTAGTGTATTCAATCAAATATTCAATGTTGAAACATAAATAATGTATAATAAAAATGTCCAAATCATTTCTTAAAATTTCGAGTAGTTTTTATCAGTGCATGTATGTATGTTATTGACCTTTTGACTTTAATCTTAAACTTGTATATTCAACCAGTTTGTACCAGATCCATCATCCGTTTAGAGAAGACCGCATTGTACCGCCACGGGACCATGTCGTGAAAAATGCTGATTGTGAAATAGGTATAAGATGATTCCAAAATAAACTTGGTTTGGCGGTCCAGTGGCTGTTTGCCTTTAGGGTCGTGTTTTTGATTCCTACTATACTTATGCTTTGTTTAGTTGTTTCCAGTTTGGTTGGGGCATTACAGGCCTGAATCAACTTATTGTCTGATAATAAAGAAGATTTCGTGCTTCGGAAGACACGTTAAGCCGTTGGTCCTGGCTGCCATCTGGTAGTAGTCAAAGGAACCACGGCAGAGGCCGAAACGCCGTTGCGAAAAACCCAGACAGAAGGGTATGCATGGTCGATTGACTATTACACCTATACGAAATTATTATGAAGAGCAGGACACAGTATGGAACAATAGCCCGTCAAGCGACGGCGATTGCGCCGCCCAACTTGGATTGGTTTTTCTATCTTGATTTCTATTTGATTGGATTTTCTATCTTGAGCTCCTTCGCTTAGAAAGGTACGTTGCTTTTGGTCTCGGCTGTTATCGCAAGGTGGCAGTAATTAGAGTATGTCAGATGCCTTTAGGCAGACTGAAAAATCTGACATGAACATCATTTAACATTTCTATTTAAAATTAATGTCTTTTCTGAAAAAGTATAGTTTCTGTAGGTGTAGGCTCGCGGCTCTAGAGGTGATGAGGTGGCAAGAGGAGCACCAACCCAGGGCGGTTGTGCTCAGGGGGCGCAAAAAATCGGTATAAGTCTTCCGTTGAGGTTTTAGAAGTACATTTATCTGGTACCTGACTATCACCTTTCACCAAGGTTCGGTCACCAATCTTATATATCTACCGCAGTTCAAATACAGCTCAAGCAACCTCAAGTGTGGTGTTGAGTTTCTCAACAATGATATTTCATTTCACTAAAACATTCCGACGATATGAGATCCTCCTCCTTTTTTAGAAGTCGGTTAAAAATCACTAAGTGGCATCCTGTTCACTTCTTTATCAGTCACAAAAAGCGTGCCATAAAAGCACAACCCTACAACGCTCGTGACACTTATAATTCGTTACTCACAAGGGAGATAAAAATAATGAAGGAGATAAATAATAATACATTGTCTGCGGAGAAAAATCGTTAATTTTAAGGTCGGTGTTGGCATTTTTTTTTAATAAGGTCAAGTAATGGCAATTAGTTTAAATAGTAATTAATGTTACTCACACCACTGTAAAAGTTTAATGTAAGTTGTCTGAATATTCAAATATCCTTTTTTTTAATCGGTGGATTAATTTTTAATTATTTTTTAGATTTTGTACATACCTAGATCCATAACTGTGTGGTATCTGGCAGAGAGACAAAAGGCGATTCATAATCAAAAAGATGTCTAAATAAAATTTTCACCAAAAGTGTTTAAATACTAAACCGTGCTCCGCAGTTTTAAGACTACTTTAATCTTGTTCTTGATTGGACGATAATGGAGCGACTGCTGTTAGAGGGAAATCAGTACCCCTAGTATGTGATTTTATAAACGCAGACGCTAGCGACTGTGTTAGCGATTTTGTACTACATACCCGTACATCGCCCACCTGGCGGATAGTAATAAGGCATATACTAGGTGTACAGACTATAGGCCATAACACTACAAATCTTCTCGTAATTTTAAATTCCAGGTTTAAGGCTTCCCCTTAAGTCTTCAGTCAAAGCACAGATTAAATATAATGTGATCTATGACGCAACTTCCACACTATTGCCACAAAAATTAGATAAATTCATTCATAATTAAAATGTAGATTAAAGTATCCGCAATCACGACCGTGATAAACGGTAAAATCATGATGTAATTTGAAATGCCTCTTACACAGTCAGTAGCATGTCATTTTCCTGTATATCCTAGTGGTCCCTCTTACTTCTTTTCGACAGGAGCTAGTTTCCGCCAGGAATAGCATTCTCAGGGTATATTTACTTACACCACACAGACTGCCTTTCAAATGTGACTTAGCAAGTCAAAGAGGGAAAAGGAAACCTTTTGGGACTTTGAGGTCTACAACTTATTGAAGAAAGAAATTAATTTGTGACTTCATTTGTCTTTTTGTGGATGCCGTCAAGGTTATAAATTATTTTTGTGTAATATAATAATAGGTAAGATAGTAAAATGTGTAAAAGACAGACAAGAAGTCGTATTAAAGAAAATACTGAATCTCATATATCTGACATACCTACTAAGGTAGGATTTAGCATTTCCTCTTTACTTAATATGTCTTAACTCGACATAGATAATAGAACAAAGCCCCTAGTATGAGGCTAGCGACTGCGTTAGCGATTTTGTACGACAAACCTGTACAGCGCCTCTGGCGGATAGTAAGGCAACTAAGAAAGTCCATACAAAATTCTGCGCCTGCGTTAGACGTTTAAAACTCATACTAGGGGTACTGCTTTTATTGTCTCGTTTACTGTCAGCGAACGTTAAGCACCTATTTTGTTAAGAGAAATAAATAAGACTTCGCTTTTAAGCCCACACTGGATGATGACGGATGTATTACGAGTAAATGATGGCATTAAACAATCGTCTTGCATCTTGCACCGGTAATGCCAGTTAGGAAACTCGGACCTGACCAAGTCGGCTCATACCACCTCTATCGGATATTGCAAACAACCCTACAACACAGAGTAGATATAAATCTATAGAGAACGAAATGATAATACAGGAAGGCGGCAGGGTATACGATACCCCATTATCATTCAAATAGTAAATGCCTACATAGTAAAAATATCTGATCAAATAGAAAAATAAAAATCTAATTACTTTAATAAAAGAAAATTGATGTTTTATTCCCAGAAAGATCGTTAAAATGTATTCACCCTACTATGAATCGACGAATGAGGAAATCATGACATAGGCGATGCGGGTAGCAACCCATCACTATTGATTTCTTGTTTCAACTACCATTATGCTAAACGTGGCCTAAGGTCTTATGGCTCTAGGCTCTGTCTACCCCTATGGGATAAAGACGTGATTATATGTATGTATGTATGTACCCTACTATACAACAAATACGCGCGGCTGCGCGTGGGGCAAGAAAGGTCTATGAACCTATGCGTATGGTACAGTGTTAAGTTAGGTGCTAAGTAAGTGAAATTTGCTATGGAATAGTACCTAACTTAACGATATTCCATGGGATATTAACTTTACGATACTGTATTTTACAATAAAAACATACTTTTATAGATAAACATAAGTATAATAATTTCAATTTCAAAATTTCATTCGGGCAACATGTAACCCAACACTTCCAATTAATGATCGCAGAATTTGCAAAAAATTTTGAAAAAAAAAACTATTTTAGTAAAAGTAGGCAAAGAAAGAGGAACCCAAAAATTGCTGGTGTCACGGTCTAAAGTCTCCCTCCCCCTCCACCTCCCATGTCTCTACCAATACCAACCTTTTGGTCTTACTAAAACGACTATCGATAGAGTGCTCTACGATAGAGTACTTGCTTAGCTCTTTCCAGTCGCACAGTCTTGATCTGAGGTCTTGATCTTCCTACAAGTTCCCTAATGTGTCATCTTCAGTCTATAGGTCTGTAAGTAACGCGTTCTCAGCCTTTCGAAGCCATGTATGGCTTTACGACGCGCGCGTGGCATCAAGACGAAATATGAAAGCTAATCATAGAGTGATAACATCTTGCACGCGCTCTAATATAAACAAAAGGTCTGCCATACTAACTCTATACCCTGTCCTACGGCCATACATCATCTCATCCACATGATCACGAGAACATTGACATTCAGTATCCGCATTGCGCATTGTATAATGCACGTTACGGACCTTGGCCTTTTATATAAGCTTTTATCCATCCTGAAGGGTATACGGTCAGGATTCCTATCTCGGCTTCAGGATGTTTTGTTGGAGGAGCACAATTAAATACGTCCATTGCATCAGCCATTTATTGCAAGAGGAAGTACACCACAGACAACATATTTTTATCCTGCCTACTTATGACATATGTCACACATCCATAGATTAAAAAACTAAATTGGCTGTTCGCGACTAATTCTTTGCTTTTATCACATTTTGTAAGTCATACCATACATCAGCCAATTGATTTAAAAGTCACAAAAGCGGGCATAAGCCCGCCCATATTGAAGTTCAATTAGGAAGGCCATTAGGCCTCCGTACCTAGACGAGGAAGAGCTAACACGATGGCGCTAAAGATCCCTAATCCTATCCTATCCTACTAATATTATAAATACACAAAAGTGAGTTTGTATATTTGTTTGTTTGTTACTTCTTCACGCCTTGCCACTCCTGAAATTTAGCATACACATAAATAGAAGTATTGAGAAGGACATAGGATACTTTTCATCCCAGGATAACACTGTTCCCGAGGGAAACTCAAGCGGGCGAAGTCGCGGGCGAATGCAAGTAATATTATAAATGCAAAATTGAGTTTGTATATTTGTTAGTTTGTTACCTCTTCTCTTCACGTCCTATCTACTACACCAATCTTTCTGAAATTTCGCATACACATTGCTAGGAGTTTTGAGAAGGACAAAAGGTACCATTCATCCCGGGAAAAGGCACTGTTCCCGAGGGATGCTCGTGCGGGCAAAGCCGAGGGCGAAAGCCAGTATATTTATAATCTGTGACAGAATATAGACATCCGCGAATACAATGCGAAAAAAATCAAAATTATCGAAGTCCAAATAAAGCGATACGCTTCAGATAACTAAATACCTACTTAACTAATTAAGTTTGTTTATTTATAGTATGTCGCGAAATATAATTAATTCAGTGGAGTATAGTACGTGCGTGACCGGCTTGAATGATATCAAAATTATAATTTTATAATAATTAATGGCGATATTAACCTACTCTATTGTTCATCAATAGTATAAAAAGTGATTTATGTGTACTGTGCCGCTAGTATGAGATTTAATAAACGCAGACGCTAGCGACTGCGTTGGGATTTTGTATGGAATTTCTTAATTGCCATACTATTCGCCAGAGATGCTGTACAGTTTTGTCATACACACAAAATACAAAATCGCTATTACACAGACACTAGCGACTGCGTTTATAATTACTTATTTGATATCTATACTCCTCTTTTTTCTCTCATCTCTTCCACACTTTTTTATAAATATTTTAATTATTTGGAAAATCCTGGGTAAAAATTTAGCAGCTTCTAAAAATTAAGCATTTACCACAAAATTAGTAAGAATCATGTGACGTCAAAATATACGACGTCATTAAAGTGCGCAGTTAATAAGCTTAAATGAACCTAAACTCAATGAAATTAAGAGTCACTTTACGGTCGATTAAGTCGTTTAAATATTTATTTGCGGAAGTTTCCTAAATAAAGTAACATAATACTTCCACTGGTGTGGTTCATGGGAAAGCCCACAAATAATAAAAAACGACAAAAACATATGAATGTCAAATCAACAAATTAATTTATTATCGACATGTTTAATTAAGGTACCTGAGGGTATTAAGGCCTAGCTAAGGGAAATTTGTTATAAAATGAAAAATATCCAACATAATCAATCAGTTTTATTATTAATCAGTCATGTATTTAAATTACTACAGAGTTTAAACAAAAAATAGCTTCTCTAGCTTACAATCAAAACAATAAATAGCTTTTTAAAAAACGCAGTCTGTAGTCCTTATTATAATAGGGTAGGGTAAAAAGGCCTATACTTTAAAATATCCAAAAATCAACTTAAACTATGTAAATTGGTATTCTTGAGATCAATAATCATTAACATGAAGCAATAGGAAGCAAAATAGTCTTAGAAAATTAATTAAATTGCCTTTATTCGCATTCATTAGGACATTGAAAGTCATCAGTATCTTCTACAGTCAAACCGACACACTCTTCGTGGTACCACTTGGAGCATCGCGAGCATTGCCTCATTGTATCGTCCATTCTATCTTCTTTGCAGGTGTAATAGTACCAACTTACTTGTTTCTGTGATTTACCTATGACTGTAGCAGACTTTTTTGCAGATACCATTTTAGCTTTCTTAGGGTTCAAAGTCTTTTTATTTCATTTTTTCTATTCTACCTGTCTTGACATCAGTAAAGTTTTCGTCTTGTTATTTTTTTTATACTTGTTTTCTCTTGATTATATTTATCGAATAGATCTCTTTGCAGCCTTATACGAAAGTCGTCAAAGTTCTTATTTTTACTGCTCTAACAACTGCGATCAGACCGTCTTCTGACCACAATGCCCGTTTGGGAGAAATCGTGACTGTAAGCACTAAAACAATAATAAATAAATTAAAATGTATAATTACTTACGTACATACTACCCACCAACAAATATTTCAAAAAAAACGCTCTTAGTTATATAGCAGTTTAAAAAATATGTGTATAATAAGGCCTATAGTAAAATTTTATAGGGTTTAATATCCACCAACCACGTGGATACAGAAAAAAAAAATTGCTTACAACTACAAGTCATTTAATACGGTAACTTAGGGACAAGCATACATTTATTAATAAACGGACAGTCAACAGGTTTGTATATTTGATAGTTTCAAAATAACTTACGTTTTACTGTAGCCGCGTAACCACACCGCTGAATGTTTTAGATGAAATTGGCGGGGGGAGAAGTGCAAGCGATCGTCCGCCACTTTGCAGCGACTTGTATACGCTCTGAGCATGTGTGAGTGTAAGCTTGATCGTCAATTCTTCTATTTCGTACGTTTTTTTATTACTTTGGCGTTATTGCCGCCAGGCCTTAATACCCGCGGGTACCTTAGTTGTAGGTAGTATAAGAGACAACTAGACCGATTGTTATAAATTAAATTTTAATCATTCAATTACGAACATGGCCATTTCGTTTGGCGTATAAAAAGTTTTTGAAAGTCGGCTAGCTGATTAAATCTTAGCCAACAGTTTTTAATTTAATTCAGTTTTTTTTTCTTCTAAGCAAACAGGCAAAATTAGTTTTTAATTTAAATTAGAATTCATTTATTTCAGGCTTGGTCAATATTAGCCGAAATATGGCTAACTCAAAATTTCGAGTGTGTGTTTGCATTGAACGGATTTTTTTCTTAAATAAAAGTAGTCAATAATTAAATCCCAAAAAATAAGGTAGGCCGGGCTTCAAGCAAAGATTTTCCACGGCTTTCCTAATATCATTAAGTTTTTCTGTGGAATAACTTGCTAATCTTAAGAAAGGCCAGTGGGTCTAAAAACGCCACTTTGAGCAATTCATCGAATCGAATTCATATAACGAATTCCTTAGCAATTCCTATTTCTTTCAATTTTTTGAAGAGGAATTGCAAAGTTAAGTTGGCCATTTTACAATAAATAGAGGAGTTGCTACAGAATTGCTAAGGAATTCGTAATATGAATCGATTCGATGAATTGCTCAAAGTGGCGTTTTTAGACCCCCAGTATCCTGTACCACGATACAGTCCACTGCTGACCTGCTGCAAGCCTAACCACTTTAGGAACGTCAGCATAAATAGATGGGGAAAAACCCCTTCTATTACTAACCTAACCACGATATTTCATAAACGCAGAAGCTAACAATTGCGTTAGAATTTGGTATGGAATACTTTTTGTTGCCTTACTATTCGCCTATACAGATTTGTTATACAAAATCGATAACACTGCGTTTATGAAATCTCGTGGTAGGGGTTCGAATTGTAGTACTTATCTATTCTGTGGTTAAGCGGGCGAAGCCGCAGGCGAAATCTAGTAATATTATAAGTAAGTAAACCCGGAAAGAGAAAAACCTTTTGGCTAAATAATTTAAGAGATTGGTTTCAGTTGAGGACCGTGGGTCTAAAAACGCCACTTTGAGCAATTCATCGAATAGAATTTCTTATTACGAATTCCTTAGCAATATCTATTTCTTTCAAATTTTTTGAAGAGGAATTGCAAAGTTTAGTTGGACATTTTACAAAAAAAAGAGGAATTGCTAAGGAATTCGTAATATGAATCGATTCGATGAATTGCTCAAAATGGCGTTTTTAGATCCCAGAACGCACTTTCGTACAGTAGCTTCAAAAATTTGGTTAGCCAATTTTCGTTAAGAAGCGGCTAAATAAGAAGAAAATTCTGTGGTTGTATTTTATGCGGTAGTCGAACGCTCGCTATTAATTTCCTACTCACTTTTCCGATAACACAAACATCATGTCATATGATTTAATTTTAACTATAGAGATAAAACTATCAACCTTTCGCATTATCAATGGCGATGCGATCGGCGTCGACAATTGTTATGGACCGTCAACAAACAACTTACTGGCACAGAGTAGGTTAATCATACAGATTTCATTATAACCGTAAAGGAACCACGTCGGAGGCCGAGGGGCGGTTTCGGAGAACTCTGTCACCAGGGTGTGCATGTTCGAATAACCGTGACACCTAAACTAAATGATGATTATATATATATTGAATTTACCACTTAATCGTCAATTTACAGTGTTCTTGTTTGTTTTCCTTTAATCTACAGGCAATGAACTATATTTTGTATTTTTTTTTAAATTTTAGGCTCAGTAGTTTCGGCGATCAGGGGGGGAATGGTCAATTTTTGTCTTCTTTCATGAAGAAAATCAAATCTATTTATGTTACAATAACAACAAAAATATATTTGAAATCTCATAACGAGCCCTTTCTTTTGATTATAATAACACGGTAAGGTTTGCTAAACTTTTTTTTTATTTCTTATTTGTCCCACGAAATATCATTATCCTCCTTCGTCTCTGTATATTTATCTACTCTATATCATTTATCACCGACCTCCTAGCTCGAAGTTATTATTTTATTACTGGCATGCAAGTCGACACGTGCAAACTCACAAACTGCAATCATTTCGAACCAGAATGTTCTGGATTTTTCGGGATTTAAGGACTTAGAGGAGACTGGGGATACAGGGTCATTATATAACAGTTATTCAATGGAGATAAGAACACTTTAGAAATTCTAGATACACTTCGATTTGTTTCTCACTTGTTATCAGCAATCAACGTGTTTACTTCAGTTATAAGTATACTTACTTGTTTTTGAATTAAATTATGCCTAACTAGCTGCACCCCGCGGTGTCAGCCGCGGTTTTTAGGAAATATATACATCCGTTATATATTTATCAAGGATGGGCAAAGTTTAAAAGATACACTAATCAGTTACAAAGTCTTTCGTAATATACCTAGTCCACTTTCTTTAGTAAACATCCGTCACGTGGAGGGGTGTGTCGACCCGTGCCAGTTTTTAAAATGGCCCTCATTTTGACGTAGCGCGATATTGCATCAATTTAATCTTAGTTTGTTTATGTAGTGTTATCTATGGATCATGCCTTGACTCTGGGATTGAGATAACATTTTCCTTTACTCGTTGGTTTAGTTCTAGTCTTCAAATGGAAGTACTACGTTCGAAAACTTTGTCATAAGTAATTCAATATATAAGATCATTAGATTAAGTAGTGATTATGTTGATATTTAAGATTGTTCGGCGAATAAAATAATTGAAGTTGATGTAATAGGTACATTATTTTGTTTAGGTTTGACCTAAGTGCTATTTTTGAAATCTCATTCAAAACTAGTGGACCGAATGATTTCCTGATTATTATTATTATTTGAATTCGAATAATCCTTCGACTCGCCGATTTCGAGTGATTCTCAGATGTCAAAAATAGAGCTCAGTTCGGACATACACAGAATAGTTATAGCACAGATTACAGAATACTTGAAATTAGTATAGTAAAATAGTGAAATTTGAACTTAATATAAGTAATGATAATATAAAAATGACATCAATAAGTAAAGCAATATCCTATATAAAAAAAATCATTTCACTATACTAGATAATAATAGGATCAGCTGACGTCTACGAAAGCGCAACGGCGGAGCTACGACGCTACGATCTACGATGTGCTACGCGCGAGTCGTAGCACCTGTGTAGCCTTGTAGCAGTCGTAGCTAAAGGGATGCCGATTATCCAATTATTTTAAATGCGTATGTATGTGTGTTTGTTACACGCCATCTACTGAGTCGATTTAGATGTGGTTTGGGGAAGGACAGGCTTTTTGGCGCGATTTCATGGATACACAGGGAAATTCGGGCAAAAGCTTATGTTTTTATACAACAAAAAGTATGTAGGAAAAATTGCAGCTAGATCAGTGAATCTATTAAATCACACTAGTGTAGATAGAATGCTCTCTTATTTATCCTATATATTCCATGCCGGAAGGGAGTCTTAGGGGGAGTATAGTAGCCTTAGCGGTATTTTAGTATTAAGTACAATCGTTTTTTGCGGGGGGAAAATACACAAAAGTACATTTCTGCATACCTACATACAAAACTTACTCACATCATCACACTACATACTCACCTAACTGTAATGATGACACTTACACATAAGTAAAACAAAACATAAAAATAAAACAAAACAGCAAATAATTTGTGTTTAAATCACACACACTAATACATTGCATAATGCCGAATGATGGAATTAGAAATACGCGCGCGGACTCAATTTTTTTTTAAATCTGCGATTGAGCTTATACTTTGATAGAGGGGAACGCAGCCGAAGGCTACATTCGGCTCGGAGGCCGTAGTTCTCGAAGACTTAAGGTCTTGTTTTTTTTACTTTATTGTGTGTTACATAGAACAATTTTTATTACTATCTATTTTAGGGACAAATCACACAGATTGAATTAGCCCCAAAGTAAGTTCAATTTTGTAGTAGTATTTCTTTGTTTGATTTCTAGTAGTTTCGATATAAAAAATATTGTGTAGGTCATGTCGGACATGTTTAAAGGTACACCTGATACCTACGTGCTCTCTTTATCAGTCAGATAAGCAGCTACTATAGATATCAACAAGATATCGGATGCACCTGATTGATTGGGTATATACTTAATCATAACATAGGATTATTTTAATCTTGCTTAGGTACCATAATACAAATATATCTATCTATCCATACTTCCATACTAATATTATAAATGCGAAAGTCTGTCTGTCTGTCTGTCACCTCTTCACGGCTAAACTGCTGGACTGATTGTGATGAAATTTGGTAGGGATGTAGTTAACGACCTGAGGTCAAAAATAGGCTACTTTTGGGCGCGATATAACCGAGTCCCACGCGGGGAACAGCTAGTATATATATATATAAATCAATTGCTCTTCGTTCTTCTGGCTACAATCCAGAATGGCTGGACTGATTTGGCAAATTTTGGTCTTAAAATATTTGTGGAAATTCGCAGGGAAGGTTTAAACGGTGAGAAAAGTGCTTTTAGCTAGTATACCTACATTAAAAAACAATTTATTTATTTAGCAGTTAGAGGTGGGCATAACGGCTTAGGTCTAAAAGTCATATAAGCATTATCACTTTTTCCAAAAATTCTGCTTTGTTTTTGCTTATTGCTTAATTTATTTCTACTACCAAGTTACATTAGAGCCAGCCTTTTAGGCTTGGCCCTTCTACTCGGCCATGTCCGGAGGTGGTGTGGTTAGACTTGGACCATAGATTTAAAAAATATTTGCCAGCCGCGCGCGATTCCTAGTTCTATGCTTTGTGTACTGCACCAATCTACAAGAATTTCGCATACACATAATAGTACTGAGAATGACATAAAGTACATAATTCCATCCAACAAAAAGTATTATTGTACCCTGGGATTTAACTGCTTGAACGAAGCTGCGGTAATGTTGTTGTATTGTTGTGTTTTTTACAGAGAAATAAATAAAGGTTTTGTAAGTCTGTGTTGTTCATCAACGATTTCCTTGAATACATATTCATAAATCAAATCATTTATTTCGCATATGAGCAATATGTACATTTAGCTGTTTTCAGTTTATGGTTTCACGTAAATTAACAACGGCCGAGCACTGCGGCGATATTTCTCAGATTTTTGCGATTCGGCTCGCTTTTTATAATAGTACGTGCGACATTCTGTATTTTTATTACATTTTTCCCATAGATTAAAAAAATACCTTCAGAGCCGCGCGCGATTCTTAATTCAAATGTCGAATATAGATTTTTTATACAATTAAGTTGGCAATAAAGAATACGGCGCACGTAAGATAGGACATGTAGTCATATGACTTAAAGATGGCACTCAATCGCTGACAACAGTCCAAGAATAAAATGTAAAGATTCATATACATACATATTTGATAATAATAAAATATTTTAAGTAAATCACACGCAATATATCAATATATTACATCACAGGCTGTCAAAAATGATTTGAAACGCAAAATCTACTGAAAAGGTTATCAAGAACCTGAACATGGCGCGTACCTACTTGGTTGTTCTTATTCAGAGGTCAATCACCCGATACGATTTACTTAAATGATAACAGTAACGACCATTGTTTAATTAAAACAAAAAAATCGTGAATGGGCGATAACGTAAAGAGGCGAAACGGGCGAAACGAATGATAAACACAAAGATAAATACACAAAGTTTGAATAATTGCAAATCTGTGAGAGATCCATGTTCGGGTAGGTATTATGCCCGTCGTACACCTACTTAGTTCACCTGGGTGAACCAGGTACTTAGGTACCTAGATATTTCTGCCCGTGGTAGCTATACCTTTTGTGTGAGATGAGAGGATGCCTTGCGGCCGAAATGATGATAACAACATATTGTACGGGTATTATTTATTACTATACTGATATTGATATTGATTAATGAATGGAATGTATCAGTCGCCACACTCTTGACAGCCGCTTGACGCGAACTGATTTGGGTTGGGCAAACAGAGCCCTTTTGTTTTTTTATGTGCTCGTACACATATTGGTATTTTTGTCACTATTCGCGTCTGCACTTGAAGTGAGCAACGGAATAATGATGCAGTTTTTATTTCACATCATTTCATTTTAAAAAAGGTAGGTATGTAGGATGTGTTACCACATTACGATTTGTCAACTTCAAGTATTTGAAATAACTTGAACTTGTATGGATCCAGCGTGTCATGGTCTCGACTGATAACGCCAAATAGCTAGACTATTCTAGATAAATCATCACTAATTGGCCTCTTACACTTATCAGACTTATAAGGAACCATTCATTCTATCCCATCATAGCGTTTTCCCGATCGCACTCTAAGCTGTATTACCTACTACAAAGTTGAAGGGTAAACACCACAGAACAGAGAAGTTAATATTTCTAAATTCTGTGGTAAACAGCGTTATTCTTGATACTGGAGGTTCAATATTATGAGTAGACTTCAGAATAAGTATAGCATTATATTTTTTGTTAATTAAAATAAAACCACTTCCACGAAAACTTACAGTCACCAAAACCGTATCAGTAATAACCAGTACGCATAGGTACATAGATCTTGCCGCACGCGCAGCCGCGCGTTTTTGAATAGGGTGAATGCATTTTAACAAGCTTTGTGGAAATAAAACATCTTAAATTTATTATTAAACTAATTTTCCTCTTAAAATTAAAAACAGTTTTCCTATTATTTCTGGATTCTGCGTGCCGACAGTAAGTACATATAACTACATAGCATAAAACAAAGTAGCTTTCTCTGTCCCTATGTCCCTTTGTATACCTAAATCTTTAAAAGTACGCAACGGATTTTGATGCGGTTTTTTAAATAGATAGAGTGATGCAAGAGGAAGGTTTTTATGCCCATGCGAAGCCGGGGCGGGTCGCTAGTGTAGTATAAAGTATACTATATAAAGTTCTGGAATTTTAGTTTTTTATTCTTTTGTTACCAAAAATTTGTAAATATTAGTCGAACAAAAAAAATATTCTCATCCGTAAGTATACTTAAAGTATAGGTAGTAGGTAAATTTACAAAAAAATAAATAAAAAAATAATGTAGTTTTAAGTAAAAATGCCTCAATTTACTTGTTCCTCTGCTCTGTCCCACTAGCACTAAATATAACTTAGTACTAAGGTGCCACTAGTGACCCGTCTCACCAACAACTACATTCAAGAAATGTTAAGGTTTACGTCAGGCTAGTGTCCGTTCATAAACAAGGTGTGCTCCCATCACAGGCAGATAAAACCGCAGGAGAAATCTAGTCCAATGTACATGTAGACGATAACTGTAAAAATAAGATGTTTTCTGAAACTTGTAGGTTAATGTTATTAAAGATAACTTTATCTTTTGCTTTCTATGTTGTTATCAGCTGCAGTGAGGTGGTCAGTTATTTTTATAGGCTCGTTCGATTACGCACCTGCCCTTGTAAATGGAAAATATCCCAAAATTTTAGCCATAATTAATAAATTGTAAATAGGTACTTCCCTTCTGCACAAACTTATCTATCTAACTAATCTTGGACATAAGTACTAGCTTCATAGAATATGAGGTAACTTTTTAGTGTATATGAAGCAGGTCCCCTTATCGTAACCATTAGCGACAATAAAAAAACTCCAAGTATTTACCAGTGGGTATATGTTTTAGGGAAAGATATAATTAGAAAGGAAGAAATATATGGAGTGTGGAACAGCATGTGCCCATACTAATCCTGTTGTACCTAAATAACGTGGTTTGGCATTATATACGCTAAGCATTATTTACGTTCAGCGTACCCTTGACTCTGAAGATGCAACCAGGAAAAACGCTCGGACGAAGACATTATTTACGCTAAGTACCTTACATATAAAATGTAATAAAACACAATTTTCTCGAGTGTTATTCATACGATTCTCGACTCTTATCCTATTTCTGTCGATGTTTTCCTAATAAACGGCAACAAAAATACAAACTTACATAATTGGATACGTAAAAATTACGCAAAAAGTCCAAACAAACAGTTAAAAATACAACGACTACGTTAGTGGAAAATAACTATCCATAACATACACAGTAGGTACATTAGATATTACAGTGCATTATTGTGTTAATGTTTATAGAAGACTCGATAATATCTGGAACGACCTTTTCATGATAAAGACGGATAATGATTGTCTATCCTTTCTGGATCATCGAGTTTATTGATTTGATAACTCATTCGTGGATGTGAACACAAAACAACGGCGAAGGAAGGCCTGAGTCACACCGAGAGCTAAATATTGGCTAGATATACCTAAGTAGCTATCGGTAATTTCTATTTTTGTCGTGTGGAAACTCCACGCTTACCAGCCATGAACAGAAAGCTGGTGGCTTACCACCATGTCTTAAAATCATGCAAGAAAGAGTAAGGGAGATGTCGCCTTAGATCATGTATTGCGCTGTCTCGCTTACTCACTGGAACTTGCATGGTTTTAAGAGACGGTAGTAGAGCTAGAACCCACTAAAAACCACCTATTACCAGGGCTGTGCTTCTTGATGCTCCATAGCGCCAGCGCGGCGGCCGCTACCACGGCGGCCTCAGCTAGGCCACTCTCCTCAAAATGGCCCCGTCATAGGTACAAATATAAGTAGTATACCTACATCTGCGCATGTCTTTCTGAAATTAGTTAAATGCAGAAAAGAAATTATGATAGTTTGAAAATATGAATAAGAGGGTATTATTGATATTCTGAGTAGAGGATTTAGATGTATAAAAGTCAATTTAATATTGCGCAGGGGATTAGCGTCTATAGGATAGACAGAAATGGTTAAATATGTCAATAAAAATTATGTCCCGTACAAAAAAAGTGTAAATTTTTACTACAATACTTCTCTGTGGAAACACTAGGAAAAGATACATGGACTTTGAAAGGACTCTACCAACAATGGAGTGGCTCTTTAACATTTAAGGCTTGCAGACTTAGTTGTTTAGCACATACAGAATGCGTGTCTGCGTTTTTCATTTAAAATTCCAATAACATTGATACTTTATAACATTGTACTGTACCCAGGGTATTATTATTATATACACAGGGTAAACTGATAGTGATGATGAAGATCATCATATTCATCACTGTATCTTGCCCTGTGTATAAATTAATACCCTGTGTATGTTTATATTAAGTACCCTTTCTTTAGAATAAATAATCAAAGTATGTACTTACCCTGTGTATATACTTTTGGATACACGTAATAAAGCTTAGACATTCAATAAATTTCATATTTTATATGGACTCTATTAATATAAGTTATAGCTTAACTATCAGTGTGGCATAGCCTTAATTTATTAATGCAAGGAAGTGCAAAACGACTACGCAGAATGCCAACGTGTAGTTTATTTGTTCGACAAGAAAGATTCCTCACAAAACAAATGTTCGCACATGGTAGATAATGCTTGCGTCAATTGAATGGGTGATTTACAATCAATCGGGTGCGTGCGTATGTAGGCGTAGATCCCTGTAAACCACTATGACGTGTAGAGATGTTACGAAACCTTTACCCATAGATTAAAGAATTTGCCTCGCGTCAAAGACCGCGCGCGATTCGAAATTCTTTGCCTTTACCATTTTGTCGTGTAATAGCTGTAAGTCATTTCCAAAATTTGACCTGAAGAAGGTCGCAGGCAAACGCTGGGTGCAGGCCGCTTCAAGCGGTCATTCTGGAAACCCTTGGGGAAGGCATATGTTCAGCAGTGGACAACCTGCGACTGAAATGATGAAGATGATAAACGACATTGCATCCAGATAAAAATTCGGAAAATTCTCACTAGTTTTACGGAACATCTAGTAAGATTTTTTTTATCAGTAGTATTAGTATCATGCAAAGGGTTGGTTTAACGTTAAAAATCTGGTATCGTTCCCTCCACAAACACAGGTAGGTATACTTATCGTTAACTCGGGTTTTTTAATTTTCACCGAAATTAACGTTAAAAATTTCGCTAATTGCTAACACAGTACCGTTACCTCTAGATTAATTTTGTTACCACGCCTTTACGATACCTACTTACCCACATTATCGATATTAAAGTTACGGAACATTACGGAACTTATAGTGTTAATTTGGTAACGGTAACAAGCCCTGGTTTCATGGAAAATATGTATTTTGCAACAATTTCTTTGTTTTGTTGGCTACACATTGAAGACCCAAAGGAATAAGTATAAGAAAAACACAGTATTAAAGTCCTTATAATAATTTATTGCAGACACGAACTATCCAGTTCAGTAACCCCGCTGAACTGGGGCCTTAGTCTAGTAGACAATCGCACAATGTGTAATATGGGCCAGAAGAGTAACTGTTTTACATTCAAATCAAATAACTTTGGCTTGATTTTAAACCAAACGTTATTTTTAAGAATACAATTTTTAAGTGCAAAATTAACTTTACAAAATATTAATTTGCTAATCAAATTTATAGACAGTAGAATATTTATACATATAGATTTCTATCAAGCATGTCTCACAACTATAAAGTTTACTTTGCTCAAATATCGGACGGGGTGAAAAACAAACCCAAAAATTTTTAGCAACTGGCCAATGATACAAACTGTGGCAATCGTATACAAGACTCAGATCCCTTTTGGTGTACGACCCACGTTACAAAATATGCCTATTATTTACAATTAAACTAAACTTAAAGTAGTAAATAAATAACCGAAATCCGTCTAGTAACCAAGTGCCGAGGAGTCTTGTTAACTAAACAACAATATTTCCGTTACCTGTTTAAAAAATATACGAGATCATTTATTTTCATATGCAAGAATTATATGAATACGTTATCGTTTGAACACAGCTGGTGTGATAAATGTTACTCATCACTAAACCGTCTATAAAGGCTCCCATTCACAAAGCGACAATTGATATGAGCATATAGGAATCTTACTATTTGGCATAAACTGATGCGCAGCAAAATCATCTTTATTGCAATGGCATAAGTCTGATATTATATTATTTACGCACAGCAGCGCTGCAAACCGTACAGTAGAATAATTAAAAAAAAGTGTCGTTGATACATATTTTGACTTAAGTTTAAGTAAATGTGTACGGTAATTACCGCTAATTCTCGATCCGCAACACAGAAAGCATAAAAATCATTATAATATTTACGTCAAAATAGAACCATCCAAAGACAATAATATTCTGTAGTTTATTAGTGTTTTTACTTAGTAAGGTATTAGGCACTTGCAGAGCTCAATATACATCCTAATGATATATATCAGGGTGTGTACCCAACCCAGCAGCCGGTTGTATCAACTATTAACCAAATTCCTGTTGCCGCTAACTTCAGCACGTTTATAAAATCGCAAGGTCGCTGTCGCTAAGTGAATGCGAGGCCTTAAGCAGACATTATTCATCAGCTCGTCATCAAAGAAATGCCAAGTCGGCGGTACAATACAAATAAGATCTTACAATCTTGGCCTAGGATTAAAAATTAATTAGAATTTCATCTTAAATATTTACAATTTCAATTAAATAAGGCTAAAAATATTGTTATTACATAAGGTAAGTCGGAATATTTTGCAGAAACCTATGCGTCAAGAACAAATCTTATTTCATATAATAGGCTTCATATAAAGTCACTGTTTCTTCGTACCTTATTGGTCATTTAATTCATACATTATCATTTCCGACTGACCCTAATATTTTTCGCCAGCTAGTAAAAAATAATATAAAGTTATATCCCAAAATAGAATAACTTTCAACAAAAAAAAAGTCAACAACAATAATGTCATTGCACGAATTTTAGAATTTCCAAAAAAAATAATAAGAACAATGAAATTATACGAATACGGCTTAACGCCGAATATCTATGAAAAGTTTGTTATTTACAGGTATTTTTATTGCTTTTTAATATTTTTTGTATAGATTTATATAGTTAGGTCGCTGATAACGAGTGATAAGAGTCACGCACGACTAGGCGGCAAAACTAAAAAGATACAGAACACTCCATTTACATAAAAAGATAATTTGATAATACTAAATATTTATACCCAAAATATAAGTCTTTTTATCTTTTACTTAGCTCTGTAATCATGTGACGAGTAATCAGGAAATACAATCAGCAAGCCTAAAAGTAAAATACTATTTAGATACAAAGATTAGAACAAAGTCGTTACGATCAAATTGAAAGTATTTATTGATCAATCCCAACATGGCGACCCTGCCAGTGCCTAAAGCGAGGCTCAAAAAAATTACAAATTTCTGGTTATTAAAATGGCATTGTGTCCAAATATAAGATGCACGGATTGCACGTCATACTGCACGGTTTTATTAATCAAGAATCATTTTGCAAAAAACAACGAACTGCAGTTTCCGTTGAGTGAGTGTCTTTTTTAATGCTAAATAGTTAGTTACATGGAATACATAACATCACCCAAGTATACTTTCAATTAATGAATAAATGAAAAATTAATTCAAGTGACCATGACTTATTCATTCATTCAACATCTGCGTACGTGCGATTAGGAGCTGTTCTGCATCTTGTTCTGCGTGTAGGAGGTAAAGACGACATATCTCCACACCTCAATACAACTAAAGTAATTTTCTACTTACACAAAACTTTAGAACGAAATTTAATATAATAACAATAAAATAGAAATAAATAAAATTAATCTAACATATAACTAATAGAAATGTGTTGCCCGTTAACAAAACTGTGTTGTGATAAAAAAAAAAATGATATTTTGCTAGAAAGATTGCGTTCAGTTCGTGCTTAGAATAAAACGAGAATTTTCGAGAATGTTCTCGGCAATTCTCTTAAATTCTCGTTTCGCTGGAAAAGTCCTCATTATATACCTTTTTAGAACCACTAATGTTAGTTTTAGATATTTTGTTGATGTAAATGTGTTTTGTACAAATTAATGTAATATTTTTACTCGCTAATTATATAGCCCATAAAGAAGTCGTTTCTGTACCCCTAGCATGAGTTTTTATAAACGCAGACGCTAGCGACTGCGTTAGAATTGTGTATGGAATATCTTAGTTGCTTTACTACCCGCCATCGGCGCTCTATATAGCTTTGTCAAACAAAATCGTCATCGCCAGCGTCTGCGTTTATAAAATCTCGATTTAAATCAATGCCTTTTTTTAAATAAAGTAACGTAAAAAGTTTTAGGTAATTAAAGAACGCCAATGTCCTGCTGTGGACGAATCGGTTGAAAAAAGAAGAAAAATTACTTCAAAAACAGGTATTAAAAACTCAAACATACAACAATGAAAAAGAGTAAAGACAATCACCAATCTTCAATCAAGTGGCTTTAATACCCAATAAACTAAGTTTTTAACTATTAGCATACTAAAAAGTAATCGAAAAATGGGTGATCACGTGATCAGCCGATTTCATGGCGCAATATCAACCACTATTGTTTCATTCGTCTGTCTGATAACGGATCTGACCTTGTTTAGTTTTATTTTAAGAACCGCTAGAGGTCGCGACCGGCGCACGTTCTTAATTAATTGGTAAAAAAAAAATATAGGTATCTCACAAAATTTACGTCTTTTGTAATGCTCTGATATTTTTATCATTAAAATTTTCCTTGTGTGTGATAAATGTTAAAATTATGTCTCATGTTCAGACATGTGGGTCTTGAAATTGACAAATATTTGTCTCGTACGACAATCACGTTAATTCACTTTCAATTATTGTTATTTTTTATGCAAATGACAAGATAGCGGTTGCAAGAAAAGGGTCAGAACAACAAATTGACCAGACTACAAAGTGTTTTCCAATTGGTTAATCAGACTTCTTGTGCAAATGTCGCAACGCAATCTTTCTACTTATACATATGAATAAAATGGCATTTTCAAATATTATTTGTTTTTAATTATACAACGATAAAGATATTTGCAACAAAAATTACATAACTGAAACACTCCCCTGTAATAACTAAAACCAAACCAAACTAAAAACTGTAACTTGTCCAAAGCCCCGAATGTAGGGCATGTGCAAAAGCAGATGAGTCCGTGAGACACGTTTTGTGTTTCTTTATTTCTTAATTTATTTCTTTAACTCTCGAAACTCGAATCACAGTTTCCCAAGGCGTGCTAAGAGTTGCTGTGACTCACTGGCCAGCAAGCGAATGGACCTCTTTGGAGCTGCGTACCCTGACTTGGAGGACTACAGGCACTTCGCACCAGGTGATGTTCTGAAGCTCATGCAGTCCTTCTTTAGAAGTGTGGGTGAGTAAGGGATGGAGTAAGTACAAAAGGACATTTGGGTCCCAGTACAATCATGGGTCAATAATGTCATGATTAAAAAGTGTACCCTGGGCTCTGAAGCGTTAACTAAAGATACAATTAGAACAAAATCTCGGATAAAGAACTTAAAACTGAAAAGTACAGTCAATTGCACGATTACAAAAAATGATAATTGTACAGTCGACCGTATATTATCAGGCTTAACCTCTGCTCCAATATTACAAATGACGAATTTCACAATTTGTGTGCCTTCGGCGTGATGCGTGCATGATTCTCTTAATGCACAAGAAATTACCAATTAATTGGACTGCCTTACGTGAACACGCGAAAGAAGGAAAATTATCACATGTTTTTTTATTATCTTATTCAATCTTTGTATTTAGCAATAAGTTAACTTTGTTTCCAATTTGGTTAGGTAAGACATTGCAAGCTTGAATCGCCCGATTGTCACAATATACGCTAGCCGTTAATCTCGGCCGTTAAAGAGTGAGATGCCAAGATGTGGTTTCGAAGAATTTGGGACACCAGGGTGTTCAAGGTCAATTGACCTTTTAACCCTCACGATAAGATTATGATGATGACCAATAAGTGATAGCCATTAGAATTAATAAAGTAATCAGTACAAATCACTAAATGCAACCGTTTTAATTTAAAAAAATCCCTTCAAAATACGTAAACATAAAAATGCAAAACCTCTTGCAAAAACGACTTTTTCTAATGAAACACGAATGGATTATTTCTAACACTTTTGAGTAGGTACTTGTTTTTTTTTACAGAGCAATCAGGCTAGTAAGTAGGAACTAGGCGAGTGTGGTAAACTTAGCATATGGACATCTGCGACAACAGGCATCATCACTACATAGTATAAAACAAGTCGCTTTCTCTGTCCTCTTTCTCTGTCCTCTTTCTCTGTCTGTGCTTAAATCTTTAAAACTACGCAACGGATTTAGATGCGGTTTTTTTTTATAGATAGAGTGATTCAAGAAGGTTTTTATGTCCATGCGAAGCCGGGGCGGGTCGCTTGTTTTGAATATTTGTTGCAAATATCCTTACTAGTTGCAAATATTAGTGGTCAAACGAAATCTAACCCGTAACATTATTAGTGTTACAATACGTATTAAATCTAATGTGTTAATTTTAAAATTAATATTTAATGCCATAAATTAAAGTTTTGTATAGCGGGGTACCTATACCGAAATGCCCTTTAATTTGAATACACGGTGCCGCCACACAGAGGAAACTTCTAGAATTATCTCAACTATTTTTTTATGTTTTCGATTGGTTCACACACAGAATTGTCACGTAACGATAATTTTTCTTTTGTGTTTGGATTATGCGAGACAACGGGTTAAAGTTACGCATCCACTTTGTACGGAACGTTGTGTTTTCAGGCTCTGATAGTATTCAGTGTGAGTTTATTATAGAATCCAACATCGTTCCGACGCAGTGGACGCGTAGCTTTATTTTTCTTTTATTTGCTAACAATACTATCCTATTTATTGTGTTTTCATGTTACAACCAAATTATTCTTTATTTCTTTTTCTAAAAAGATCTGTTATTGACGCATTTCATTTGAACAGTCAGAAAAATAATTAGGACATACAGCCACACTCGAGTCGTTTAATGATTACGCAACTCCTAAGTATAGAGCTTAGAGGTCTAAAACTGTACTATAGAATTGTATAAGTAATCTAATCATTTAAAAAAATGAGTGCAGCTGATGCTATGCTGACTTGAACCTTATGTAATGTATGTTTTTGTAATGTTCTTTGACTGTTTAAAAAAAGCTGCTGTGCCTGCTGTCAAAAAGTTTTTTTTAAAGCAAATTGAAGGCTACTCAGATACAGGCACTCAACAAATGTTAAACAACCTGTTTATTATTAACGAGGGTATTTTCAGTTCCAGTCACCATAGAATAGTCTAGAAGTATCAGCTCTGTGTAGCGGTCCCCACTCGATACTACAACTGTAAAATGCTTTTCCTATGCCTCTTTCAATGTACACACTTGGTCCAATATTTACACAATAAAATTTAAAATTCACCTATTATTTACACACAATTTGTGACCGCCACTGTATGACAACAAAACATCATTCACAAAGCGAATGCGATATACATCGCTAAATCCGAAAAATTTTTCGACAACATCATGTCAATTCGCCAATTTTAATTTTCACTAGTTTTTTTTTTTTTTTTGACGAAATTACCTATATGTTATTGCTCTATCATTTTTCAATTGTCTTTTATTCATAGCGGGATGGCAGTTATTGACTATAAACTTGACAATTGTGGCTCCAAACATAATTATTTGTATATGCTTGCATATTTGCCCAGTTTGGGACAAATAACTTCTTACTAACTTAAGTATATTTGGCAAATTTTTTGCCTTATTTGGCAAATAAAGCAAATAACAAACACATACCGAACTCCTGTCGGTTTTTCGTGGCACATCAAAGTAGACTAATAGGGCAAACACGCAAATATACTGACCACACTACCTAGTAGCAAATATTATATTGTTTAGTCAGTTTTTTGGTATTTAGCTCCATGTGTAGTAGTAAAGTTCATTTGTGCCTGTACGTCGAAAATATCAACAAATACGCAAAAATGTAATCACACAATATAACAAATAACCTTGTGTGGAGCCACCATTATATTTCAATAAAATGTACCTTACAATACGTTCTACGACGTATGTGCCTTAAAAAAACTAGCACATTGGTAGTATGTATGAAAACTTTACAAATTAGAAGTAAAATAAAAAAAATCCTTAAACAGATCGATTGTAAAATAGCGTTACTTCCGTAAAGTGATTTTCTCAATAATAAAACTTTTTACTTTATATAGTTATTATTTTTAATACTTTTAGCAAACGAATACGTTAATTAGACTACTCGTTTAATTAATTTTATAACAGATAAACACAACATAAATCACGCAATTCTATTCACTCAGTATAATACGTTTGTAAGCTTACAAAAATATTAAAAAGAGGCCAATAATTCAACAAAAAATTAAACCTTCTAATAAACATAACAAGAACGTCAATACTGCCATCTCCTAAATCAACAATTTAGGCCTCCGTAGCGACCGGCTCCCTAGCATGATGAATCTTAACGTGTTTATTATGATTGGACTTATTGCTCGAAGTCTTCCCGCAGATGTTACATGAGAACGGTCTTGCTCCGCTATGAACCTTCATATGCTCGGATAAATAATAACTCCTATGGAAAGACTTACCGCACTCCGGTACCTTGCAGACGTACTTCTTAGACATTTCGTGTTCACGCACGTGCCTTTGGCAGTTATATTTCCTTATGAATTGACATCCGCAGTAATTGCACGTGTAAGGTTTCACAGATTTGTGCGCGTTCATGTGAGAAATATATTCGGTCTGACGGATAAAGGCTCCTTTGCACAGTGAACATTTGTAAGGTTTCGAGGAACGACTCATGTGTGTCCAGCGGTGGAGTTTCAGGTTCCATTTGGTGGTGAACGCTTTGTTGCAGATGATGCAGAGGTATGGCCTTTTGCCGCTGTGGGTTTGGAGGTGAGCTCGGAGATTTGTCCGGAGATATACCTGGAGATGGACATAATATGTTCTGTATAATTTTGTCTCAATCACGGAGACTGTTACCATATTTGGCAATAATAATGAACACAGAGATTAACTGGCTATTTAATATTTCATATAGTGTATCCTATTTCACATGTGATGATGATCTTATCTTGAAGTGAATTATTGAAGTATTTGCATGATTCTTTTGAGAAATAAAGTTCTTAAACCTTCATGTGTGATTGGACAAAGAGTCATGGCGAAACTCCATACATCGTTTGTACGAATAAAAAATTGAAATACAGAGAACATTAAATAAATCGAATTAGTAAGAATACTTAACTAGTAACATGTATCCACCACAAAAAAAATTTAAACCCCGGGGTTTTTTTAAATATTGATTTTTTTATAAGTCAACCTTTAGCTTCGTTTTCATTCGCCATTATTGTCGCAACTGAAACATTATGTCATCCTGACAGTTGTTAGCATTGTCAAAACGGCATTGACAGTTCATTATGGTAGAACCTTAGGTTCATAGATTAAGTAGTTGTACCTGTGATTGAGCAATTAATTTTTACTTGGTGAAAAAGTGAGATGGCGAAATAGGGAAGTCGATGAGTAAGAAAAGGACCAACAATTTTTTCTTTGTTTGGCCAATTTGGCGCCAAACAAAATCTTACACTAAACTAACAGTAAAATTATTTATTTTTTGTATTAAGAAAAATATTCATTTTAAGTAGTAGAATTTGTACGAAGGATATATAAAAAATAATGGCATTTGTTACATAAATTGTGTAGCTCAGGAACACATTCCAGGGTGCCTACCACCATCTCTTAAAACCATGCAAGATCCAGTGAGTGAATGAGATGTCGCCTTAAATGATGTACTAAATCGATGAATTTAACCTACCATAATGAACTGTCAATATCGCTTTGACAATGCTAATAACTGTCAGGGTGACATAATGTTTCAGTTGCGTTAAAAATGGCGAATGAAAACGAAACTAAAGGTCGACTTTTATAAAATGGAAAATTTAAATAAACCCGGGTGTTGACGATCGGTCAACGATTTTGGACTGTATTTTAGGTTCTTGCTGAAGAGAAACTCCTTGTTCAGATCACTGGTATATATTTCTTGATTCACAAGTATAATTCGATGATACACACACACTGGATGACACACTGAGGGTGCGTCTCTTTATTTATATTTCGCTACGCGCAGGTAGCACATTTCTCGTGAAAATCCCGAGCCAATCACAGCGCGCCGATCATTACCCGCCCCCGCGCTCGGGGGTGAGGTTTTAAAGGGAACTCGTCGGTGATTGGGTAAAATGTAGGCTCTGTGATTGGTCGGGCTTTTCTCAAATTATTGCTTTCCGTGTTCGGTTGTCGGCTGTCGTCAACAGTCTCCCCCCGGCGAAGGAGTACCGCAGCCAACTCCGGAAGACAGCCTTGTTCTCGAAGTGCAGCGCGTCCCCTCCCTCTGGTCCGGGGAGGGTGCGGATGGAGAATGTAACACGACGATCCTTGTCACTGGCCGGCGGAAGCTACCGCCTGTTGTTGAGACCTCGACATTTCTTGTTATGCCGTCGGGTCCCGGGAATGTTTGCGTGATGATGCCCCTGGGCCATGTGTTCCGGGGTAGTGTGGGGTCGGCGATGACGACTATATCGCCAATCTTCATCGTGTTGTAACGTTGGTGATGATTCATGCGTGGTACGAGAGTGGGTAGGTACTCTCGCACCCATCGGCGCCAGAAGTTGTCAGCCAATGTTTGGGCTGCCCTCCATGCTCTTCGGTCGGCCTCGCTGCAAGGTCCGGTGAATGGCAGGCCCGTTGATGATCCGAGTAGGAAGTGGTTCGGTGTTAAGGCCTCGGGGTCGTTTGGGTCGACCGAGACGTGGGTCAAGGGTCGAGAATTCACCGAATGTTCGGCTTCGGCGAGCAGTGTTGCAAGCACCTCTTCTTTCGGTGCTCTCTCCTTGAGTGTTACGGAGAGCGCAGTTTTGACTGAGCGCACCATTCGCTCCCATGCTCCACCTTGATTTGGTGCTCCCGGCGCGATGTACTTCCATGATGTGCCGTAGGTAAGGCCGGCTCGTGCTAGCTTTGGCTGCCAGTCTTTGTAGGCTTTCTGCAGTTCTGCATCGGCACCCTTGAAGTTGGTTCCGTTATCGGAGTAGATGACAGCGGGCCATCCGCGTCGTGCCGCCATTCTTCTTAGTGCCATGATTGCGGAGTCTGTTGATAAAGACGCCACCAGTTCTAGATGCACAGCTCTTGTGCTGAGACAGGTAAAAAGTGCGACCCATCTCTTTTCGTGTCGACGTCCAATTGTCACATTGATAGGGCCGAAGTAGTCGATACCGCAGTTGCTAAACGGTCGTTGGTGCGCTTGAAGCCTTTCTTTAGGTAGGTCTCCGGTCGGCGGGCACGCTGGTTGGGATTTCCTTAGGCGACACAGCTGACAGGTTTTTGCTATCGCCTTTGCTGTTGGCCGTAGGCGTATGATGTAGAGTTGTTGCCTCAGATCGTTGACCACTCGTTCCAAATTAGCGTGTCCGGCTCTTCTATGGGCTCGATCAATAATAAGTCTTGTCAGAGGGTGACGGCCGCTTAGGATGATCGGATGTTTCACTTCGAGCGGTACGTCTGCTTTGTTGGCTCGACCGTTGATTTTCAGCAACCCGTCCTCCTCGATTATGTCATAGCGGTATAGCGGGCTGGACCTTGGTACGGTGGTTCCTTTTCTAACGTGGCGTATTTCATCTTGGAATGAATCTTCCTGTGCTTGTTGCAGCCATAGGTGTGTTGCTCGCTGAATGTGTTCTTGTGATAACACAGTCTTCTTGTTTCGGCAGCGGTCGGGGAAGAGGAGGGCTTGAGCAGTGGCGCCTATCAAGCGATCATAGGATGAGAATCGCCCGATTTCGGGTAGCGCTGGGTTCTTTTTGGTCTCGATGATCACGTGGACCTCCTCTTGTGCTGGTTCCTCTTGAGTGTTCTCCCATTGCGGCCATTCAGACTTCGGCCGTTTCAAAAAGTCAGGACCGTTGAACCACACGTCGTTGACCGTCGGGACGTGTCCGCTTCTTGTTGCGACGTCCGCAACGTTTAGTTGTGTCGGCACCCATCGCCAATCCGTAGGTCTCGAAGTCTCAGTTATCTCTCCGAGACGGTGCGCGACAAATGGGGTGTAGCGGCGGCTACCGTTGCGTAGCCAGTGGAGGACGGTTTGAGAGTCACTCCAGTAGCACGTGTCGTCTATTCGTATGCGATGATCTTCTTTGATGGTGTTTGCAAGTCTCGCTCCAATCAGCGCTGCTTGCAGCTCCAGGCGCGGTACCGTTAGTGTCTTCAACGGTGCCACCTTTGACCGTGCGGCCACTAGCGCGGTCTTGATTTCTCCGGACTCCATTTGCAGCCTCCAGTATGCAACCGTCGCGAAGGCTTCCTCGCTGGCGTCACAAAAGATATGTAATTCTCTGCGTCGCACTTTGCTCCCCCCGTCGTAGCATCGGGGAATTTGTAAGCTTCTTATGTTCGGTAGGCTGGCCATCCATGTGTCGAAGTCTTGTGCGATGCCCTCAGGAATCGGTTCGTCCCATGCGGTGTCGGTGCGCCATAGTTTCTGTAGCGCTATTTTGGCTGTGATAGTGTAACAGCCTAGCAATCCAAGAGGGTCGTAGATGCTCATCACTGTTGATAATGCTTCGCGTTTCGTCGGTGGCCTTTCCCGTGCCCGGACCGCTTCCGGAACTCTGTTGAGTGCAGTATTGAAGCTGAGACTGTCTGTGTTGGAGTCCCATAGTAGCCCCAGCATCTTTTCTGTTCCTCCAAGTTGAGTGGTGGCGGCTGCGGCGCGTCGCTCTTTTTTGATGGCTGACAGGAGTTCTTTGTTGTTGCTGTTCCATCCTCGCAGGTGGAAGTCTGCCATTTTGTGGACCTCGTCGACTTGTCGGACGACCTCTCTGCCTTGTTCGAGATCTTCGAAGCTTTCCACGAAGTCATCCATATAGTGTGATTCTGTGATTGGGCGTAGAGCAGCTGGATGAGTATCTTGATGTTCACGTGCATTCTTGTTGCGCACGCTGTGGGCCAAGAATGGAGAGCTGGAGGCGCCGAAGATCATTGATGTCATCTTGTATTGTTTCGGCTCGTCGTTCGGACTTTCGCGCCATAAAAACATCTGTGCTGGTTGATCCTCCCGGCGTATTTTCACTCTCAGGAACATTTCTTCAATATCTGCAGTTACCGCGTACTTGCCTTCTCGGAAGCGAAACATGATTGAGATGAGGGATCGCAACATGTCAGGTCCCTGCAGCAAGTGATCGTTGAGGCACGTTCCATGCGTCCTTGCGGCTGCGTCTAGCACTAATCTTATTTTTCCAGGTTTGTTCACGTTGCGTACCGCAAAGTGAGGCAGGTACCATGCTACCGGACTCTCAGTTTCCGTTCCGTCACATAGCTCAGCGTAGCCTTTTTCAATCATAGCTGTTACTTTGGCTTGATATTGTGCTTTCTCACTCGGGTCCTTGTTGAGCTTAGCTTCAAGGTTGATCAGTCTCTTCAGGGCGGCGTTGTAGCTCGGAGGGAGCTTCACGTCGTCGTTGCGCCATGGCAGGCCCACTTCGTAATGTCCGTTCTTGTAACGCACCGTATCCTCGAACAGCTTCACAGCCCGTTTGTCTTCGGTTTTGATGTGTTGCGACGTGAGTCATACTCCTAATGCGTCGATCTTAAAGTGGTTAGCGACGATGTCTTCTAGTGGTTCGTCATCTGCTTGGTTCGTGGTCACGTGAAGGACACGATGGCATCGTCTTGAAGTCGCGGTAGGCAGCACTCCGTGGATGACCCAGCCGAGTTTTGTCCTTGAGGCGGCCGGCTCCTTCGCACCTCCGTAACGCAGCTCTCTGGTGACGATGAGTGGCCAATTATCGGTGCCGATCAGTAGCTTCGGTTTGGCGTCGGCGTATACCACATCGTCGGCTTCAAGCGTAGACAAGTGTTTCAGGCGGAGCACGTCTGCTGGTATGGACTGAGGTGTGAGGTTTAATCCCGTCATCGTTCTTGCCGCGATATCGAACTTGTTGTCGTTGTGCGTGCTGTTGATTGTAAGAGTGACTCGGCGACTCTTCGTGTCTTGGCGCTCACTGTTTATTCCTCTGACTTCAAGGCGCGTAGTAGGACCGTCGCCGCCGATCCGACGTGCCACGTCTTCGTCCACTAATGTGATGGTAGATCCTTCATCAAATAGCGCGTAGGTCGACAGGCTGCCGCGTGGACCGGAAACTGTAACTGGGCAGATCTTCAACTTCGCCGCGTGTGGCTGCGGCGGTAACGGTGGCTGCTTCGATATTGTCGGTGGCGTTGTCAGAGGTGACGTCGGTCGTAGTCGCCTCCTTTTTTGTCGTAGCGTCGTCGTTGTGAAGCAGCTGGTGGTGGGGTCGTCTGCAGCCATTCACTCCGCAGGCCTTCTTCTTGCAGTTGTTGCGGCGGTGGCGACTGCTTATGCATTTGAAGCATAATCCTCCTTTCTTCACGATTTCCCAACGTTCATCGAGTTGCAACTGTTTAAATTTCGGGCAACTTGGTAGCGTGTGCGCGTTCTCACACGCCGGGCACTGTTCGCTGTCGTTCGGAGTTGTTGCAGCGTACACTGGTTTCTTTTTTGCCTCCGTTCGTGAGGCGGTGCGAGGCGGCTCTCGTTTCTTCTGGCCCTCTGAGCTGAATCCATGTTTGAGGGCGCGATCGGCTTCCTCCATGAGAAACGCTGCCAGCTTCGTTATTTCGGGATCAGGGCTTGGGTGGTTCTCGGCGTAATCGTACCACCGATACTTCAGAAGTGGGTCGATCTTATCAAGCACTTCTCGTACAAGCAGCGGGTTCCGTAGGTATCCATGTTCCACTTTGCTTAGCACAATCACTATATTTTGCACTTTGACTGCGAACGTGTTTAGGTCGGTCGGTGTAGCTCCCATGTGTGGTAGCTTTTTGATGTCTTCAAATGCGAGTTCGGCAAGTCGCTCCGGCCTCCCGTAACACTGTTCTAGAGTCTTCATCACGACGTCTGGATGCGAACCGGAACTCAGTAGGGGTGCGGCGGTGATGCGCGCTTCTCCACGCAGGCAGTTACGGAGTCTTGCAAGATTTTCCGTTGGTGTGAATTTGTACAACTTTGTTGTTTCTTCCATCGCCGCTGCAAACTGTATCCACTCCGGTGCCCCGGAGAACAGCGGCAGGTCCGTAGCTTGGCGAGGTGGTGGTCGTGATGTCATCAATTTCTCGATTGTGGAAGCCAGCTGTTCTATGCCGCGGTTCTTCGGCGTCACTGATCTTCTACGTGGTGCTTGTGTGTGTTCTTGAGGCATTGGTGCTGTAGTCCAGTCGAATCTTGCCCGTCGGTTCATAGGCGTAGAGGTTGCAGTCGCTGGCTCGTTGAAGTCGGCAGGTTCCGGCGCGGGGGCGGGGTGAGCGGTCGGCTCCCCCCGTGTGGTGACGGCGGTGCTACGCACGGTGTCGTCTAGCCAGGCGTGAACACGTTCGATGTTTTCAGCTGGCTCGTTCCCGTCCTCCGGGGCACTGTCGTCTCCTGCTTCAGCGAGTTCGGCGGCTAACTTGTACTTGATTAACCGGGTTTCGATTTCTAGTTCCTTCCTTTGGACAGCAGCTAATCGTTTTTCAGCTTCATATCGAAGGCGGGCTACGGTGCTCGATGTCGATCGAGCGGTTCGCGGGTACCTCTAGCGAGCGGCACACCCGCGGTCGTTGCCCGTATACGGCACGGATCTCGCGTCGACGCGGTGGAGGGGCGCACATCGACCTGCGCAGTTCGTGCGGCAGGGTGCGACGCGGTCGGGGGGGCGTAGACCGGGCCCTCACCCCGCTGACCAATACACGAGGTATTTGGTACAGATGGTGACTGCGGAGACTCGTCCACGATGTAGCGTTGATCACGGCACTGTTCTCGCGGCGCGGTAGAAGGACGCACAACCTGAGCAGATCGGGCATCAGGGTGCGGCGCGGGCTGCGGGGGGGCGTCGGTAGTGCCCTCACCCCGGTGTTCGACGCATGTGATGTTCGATGCGGACGGAGAACGCGGCGGATCGTCGAAGACGCGGCGTTGGGTGTCTTCATTTCCGCTTTGGCTTCTTGTGACGACCATGATGTTCACTCGACGAGTCACTTGATGCTTGATTTAGATCCGGCGACTGAAGGACCACACTGTTGACGATCGGTCAACGATTTTGGACTGTATTTTAGGTTCTTGCTGAAGAGAAACTCCTTGTTCAGATCACTGGTATATATTTCTTGATTCACAAGTATAATTCGATGATACACACACACTGGATGACACACTGAGGGTGCGTCTCTTTATTTATATTTCGCTACGCGCAGGTAGCACATTTCTCGTGAAAATCCCGAGCCAATCACAGCGCGCCGATCATTACCCGCCCCCGCGCTCGGGGGTGAGGTTTTAAAGGGAACTCGTCGGTGATTGGGTAAAATGTAGGCTCTGTGATTGGTCGGGCTTTTCTCAAATTATTGCTTTCCGTGTTCGGTTGTCGGCTGTCGTCAACACCGGGGTTTAAAATTTTTTTGTTGTTGTAAAAATGTTACTAGTGAAGTATTCTTACTAATGCGATTTATTTTAAGTTCTCTATATTTAAATTTTTTATTCGTACAAATTCCGCCATCATTCTTTCAAACTACGTCAAAGGCTGACACGCGAATTATAAAATCAGGGAATGCAGTGTGATTAAATAAATAGAAAACTATGTCAGATGCCGACAGGCAGTTTCGAAAAACCAGGAATAAGCAGTATTGCCCTCGTAACCCACTACGAAAGAATGAAACCTGAAATAAATTAATGAACAAAATAAAAATAAAAAATAAAAAGTAAATTCTCACCTGCTTACACACGGGACACGGCACATTATCCACTTTCCCTCTCAACTTCTCCGACATATAATACTCGTTGTGCGTCCGCCTCACGTGCCTGGTGAGCGAGGCCGCGTGCACGAACTTGTCGCTGCAGTAGAGGCACGCCTTGGGCCTCTCGTCGTGGGTTTCTGCGTGCCACTGTAGTTTCGCGCGCGAGTGGTAGATGGCGCCACAGCGGCACACGTAGTCGCGGACTTTCGCTTTCTTTTGGAAGTGGTGGCGGTCCCTGTCATGTTAAAATTGTATTTTTTTAATTACTAAAGATGATGGAATACTGATAGAATACCGATTGCATAGATAGGCGACACTATAGAGAACTTGTAGGGATATCAAGCAGGTGCGACTGGAAAGAGATGCGAAATGCTAGTACAGCGCACTCTCCCGAGATTCCGCTCGTATAGCCGAGAGGTTGGTAGAGCCGTGGGAGGTGGAGGGAAGTGATGATAGAATACTATTTTACTACAGATGTTCAACCCCCATACAAATAAGCGCAATGTAGTGTATTATTAGCGTACTGCCTATACTGGATCATATTGAAGACATCTATAGATCACTGAGACACACATGTGATTCTAAATCCGATAACATCCATACTTCCATGTCCATATTAATATTATAAATGCGACAGGCTGTCTATCTATCTGTGTCTGCTACGCTTTCACGGCATAGCCGCTGAACCAATTTTGATGAAATTTGGTATGCATATAGTTAAGGACCAAGGGTCAAACATGGCTACTTTAGGGCGCGATATAGTGGGCAACAACTTATTTATTATTTTATTATGCCCATGCGAAGCCGGGGCGGGTCGCTAGTGGTTTAATAATTCACACTTATTTTCTCCATAATTAAACAGGATCACTCCCAAATTAAATTACAAGCAATTTATTAGTTACCTGTGCTGCACCATGTTGGAATAACGTCTGAAGGTTTCATCGCAGACGGTACACTTGACTGGAGCTCGGCCTGTGTGAGCGTTGTGATGCTCGGTCAGCTTCTGACGGGTCACGAACCGCTTCTCGCATACTGTACACCTATAACATGGAATATATAACACGTTTTTAATAATTTCGTTGGCATTCAAGCATAGATGATCCCGATTGTACAACAGCGAGCGCGGCCTAGGTTGGATTGGTCGCCATCGCCACTAGTGGCATTTCTTTCCTGGGAGAAGCTCAACCTATCTATCGCTAGATGGCAGTCGTTAGAAGTTTGTTCGTTTGAACACTTATAGCATTAGAATTGATCGGGAATTGTAATATTCTTTATGCATAATGATGCGTGATTCTTGAGAAAGATTCGTGCTTCGCTACCTATAAAGTGAAACTTGTACTGTCAACACTAAAAACATTCCAATTTGACAGCACAATCCCCATCTGAAAAGAGTTATAAATAAATAGGGACAGAAAAAGCTACTTTGTTTTATACTATGTAGTGAAATACATATACCACGGGCGAGTGAAATCGGGACGAACGTCTAGTATTCTCATAATCCATATCCATACTAATATTATAAATGCGAAAGTCTGTCTGTCTGTCTGACGGCTAAACTGCTGGACAGATTGTGATGAAATTTGTTAGGGATGTAGTTAACGACCTGAGGTCAAACATAGGCTACTTTTGGGCGCGATATAACCGAGTCCCACGCGGGGCGGAGCCGCGGGGAACAGCTAGTCATACACACTTGTAGTTCTTGATTCCCAGATGCGTCTTCATGTGCAGCGCGAGGTTGGCTCGGCGGTAGAAGCACTTCCCGCACGTGAGGCACTCCAGCGGGTGGAACTTCAGGTGGGCGTGGAACGCTGCGTCCGTCACCTGGTCTTCCTGTTCCACGACAAACAAAATACTAGATTGTTATACAAGGGAGGAAAGGAAAAATTCCCGTGCGAGGTATTTAGACGCCCGAGCGTAGCTTTTTTACTTTTACCCGTGTTAAACACTACTTTTCATTTCGATTATAAGGAAAGTAAAAAAAATAAGTTTTTCTAAAATTAATAATAGTAAAAACCAAGTGCCCGCTTAAATGATATTATGTTGGTAATTATGTTTTAAATTTTAAATATGGCGCGCGTCATGGTAGCCTCTCCGTTCCGCTTAAGATGCACACACCAAGAGCATTGCAGAGGGGTTACCATCAACTGTTTTAGCGAGTTTAGTTTTATCAGAAAAAATAAAATGCAAAATTAAATTAACCTCTTAACGTGATGTTCAGGACCATCGCTTTTTTTTTTTTGCACTGTATGCCCATATTTATAAAGTTATAATTTTAGTGTTACCAGAAAATGCTTTGCTCTTAGTGAGTGCTGACCCTAATAAGTATTTTTTTAAATTCACACTGGCTGTTTTACTTTAACTTTTTTTTGATGAAATTTTTCGTTGTTAATTTCTTTTGTTGGGGTTATAATGGGTTTTTTCGCCCGTGGCTGGGCATGAAGCGTTTTCCACCCTATATTTTTATAACTTAGTTTAAGCCTTTCTTTATCATTGTTTTAGTGTCTGTGGCAAATTCAAATAAACCGTTTTCTATTCTATTCTATACTCAGATCAGAAAAACACTACTTTCCGAGTATGAGAAATGAAAAATACATTTATCACAGTTCCGTTTTAATTTTCTTTTATATATTTTTTGTGCGGGAATCGCAAGGTAAATAAAAAATAATAATAATCTCTAAAAATCATAGAAAAACGTTGCAAATAAAGAAATACTTATCGTATTTGGCAACTGATTGAGTAGCAATAACATATAATCTTACTGGTTGCGAATCTCAGTAGCCTATGTTGCCGGAAATAAAATTGTAATATGGAATAGAAACAGATTTCTTTTCGGAATTAGCAAAACTGCAACTGTAAGCCATTGCTAGATTTTTTAAAAGGTAATATGGGTCTGGCATTCCCTGTTTAATAGAATTTTATATATAATGAGATCACTTAAAACAAAATGAGAACACTATTAGCTCAGACAAAAGACATGTCTTGTGTACTTGCCAAAAAATACACACAAAATAAGTATATTTTTGTATGTATTCTTTTTGAGAAATAAATTTACAAACCATAAAAGCAGTCCATAAGTCTTCACATACCTTGCATGTAGGGCACACATAGTCCTTTCTCCTCCGTTTAGGTTCTTGTTTAATAAGCGCCTCAATCTTGGGTTTGGCCTCGTTCATCACATCATACACTTGGAGGATCGTTGTGGATATCGTCTTCTTGGAGTCTAAGGTTAGCAAGTTATCTGTAAATATGAGCATTTAGTGAACAAATTGAGGAATTAGATAAATTAACCACTTTACAATTAAATAAAGCGTGTGAAAGGACGTGCTTTAGAATACCAACTTTTTGGCGGCCAAAATAGGGACCATTTTTTTTCATCCTACTGAGTAGTCAATCAGGCCTACAGCCCACATGATGGAAAGTGGTGCATTTAGCAATCAAATAATGGTAATGCAAGCTCTCTTCGATCTTCTTTCTTGACGATTCTAGCAGTCACCATGCGACTGTACGACGTTTTAGTAGAGGAAAAAGTCGGCAGAAGCGTGTGAAAGGGCGTGCATTAGAATACCAACCTTTTGTCGGCGATAATAGGGATCATTCAGCAATCAAATAATGGTACTTACTGCCAGGCAGGCTTTCTTCAATCTTCTCTTCTTTCTTGATGATCCTAGCAGTAACCATACGACTGTACGACGTTTTAGTAGAGGAAAAAGTCGGCAGAAGCGTGTGAAAGGGCGTGCATTAGAATACCAACCTTTTGTCGGCGATAATAGGGATCATTTAGCAATCAAATAATGGTACTTACTGCCAGGCAGGCTTTCTTCAATCTTCTCTTCTTTCTTGATGATCCTAGCAGTCACCATACGACTGTACGACGTTTTGGTAGAGGAACAAGTGGGCAGGGCGTGCGCTAACGCCTTGTGCGATCGCAGTTCTTTCGGGGAGGAGAATTTTGCGCCGCATTGGGTGCATGTACTCAACCGGCTTTTTGCGAAGCGCAGTTCATCGTCACTGGAATTACAATATTTTGTTTATGAGAATCATATATATATATATATATATATAATCAACAATGATTTATGTTTTATATTTTTTTTATACAATTAAGTTGGTTATCAACGTATGGGCCGCGCGCGGTATATAAGACGCTCACGTGCTGATAACTAGTTGTCTTAAATCTTTAGTAAATTAATTATTAAGTAATTAACTGCCTCCATGGTCCAGTGGTAAGGCGTTTGCCTGTAGACCCGTGGGTTCGGGAACATACTTTGTTTAGTCGTTTCCAGTTTGGCTAAAGCATTGCAAGCATGAATCACCTGATTGTCGGATAATAAAGATGATTCCGTACTTCGGAAGGCACGTTAGGCCGTTGGTCCCGGCTGCCAAACATTGGAGGCCGAGAGGCGGTTCCCAAGAACTCTTGACACCAGGTTGTGCATGGTCGATTGACCGTGTCACCTACACGAAATGATGATGATGAGTAAATAATTTCAATGCTAACAATGTCAAAATAAAGTAAGGGTGGTTTAAGAGTTTTTTATATCCATAATTATTGAAAAGTAGATCTTTATATGTTAAGGTTGCCATGGTTGGCCAACCCTTTCGTCTATAGAAAAACAATACTAACAGGTTTTCCGCCTTGTCGTCAGGATCCACTTCAGAACCGTCAGATACCCAGCTCTCGCGCGCTATGAGGTCATAAGGCTCTGCTTGCGTCACCTCCGTATACATCTGTAAAATTTCATTACATTCAAATACAAACCAATATAGTTACATGAAACAAATATAAGCAAATGTCATGTATCTAAACTGATATTATAAAGCTGAAGAGTTTGTTTGTTTGTTTGTATGAACGCTTATAACTTAAGAAATTCTGGTTAGATTTGAAAAATTATTTCTGCATATGATAGCTTGATTCTTGGGAAAGGTTATAGGCGATAGTACATACACACTAAGGGCGAGTGAAACCGCGGGAAACAGCTAGTCATGAAATAAAGGAAGTCTCTAATGGTATGAATGTCCCTACCATGAGCCTAGCTCTTAATTAATGACTTTTTTAAAAGTTTTTTCAATATTTTCTGCAACCTTTTCGACAAACTCTGGTAATTTAAATCAAGTATAACATGAAAATATTAAAATTTACAAGGGCACTTACGCCAGTCCACGGCGACTCCATATCTCCATTGCTCTCCTGTCCACTGAGCTCCCCTCGCGGCGGCATCCTCTCGTCCGCCCGGATGTTCAGCGGCGCCTCGCTACTGCGACTCTCGCTCAACACATCCACCTTACTGTCTCTCTCCCCACTCTCTTCCCTCATCTCAGAATAATCTATCCCGCTACTCTCTGCTATCTTATAACTCTCGTGAATAAAATTCGGTAGCACAAACTCATTCTCCTTTTGCGACGATTCACCCCAAATGTAAATCCCATCCTTATGACCCTCTTTAGCAAACGAAGACTCGCCACGTTCCGCGTTGAACGATTCCACCCGATCTGGTGTAAAGTAATCCGCGTAAATATTATCACCAAAGTAATTTTCATTTATCATGCTCACAAACTGTTTGTTCTTAGATGTTGCTTCGAGTTCTAAAAGCTCTCTGTGGTTAGATTCCTCGTCGAACTCATCCTCGGGCAAGTGAGAATATGCAATAACATTGATAGGCCGCAGAGTCTCTAAATTTGTCAAATTGCGGTTCGAGCTGCCAGCATCATTGCTATAACCTTCCTCGTTACTAGTATTATTCTCTTCTTTAACCTGCACCACATCTATGCTTGTTGTGAAAGTGCTATTTAAAGTAGAAGGTGCTACAGGCTCTATATCCATAGACTGCTCCTCAGTGTCAGCATCAAATTCATTATCATCATTCTGATCTTCCTTCTCTATTATTTGCTCTACAGATACTGTCTGTAAAGTACTAGTAGGTCTTTCAATGTTTTCATTTTTCTCATGCTGATGCATCTTATTCATAGTGTAATGTTCAGGTGACTTAGAAGACGTTGGCTTAGGCTGTATATCAACTTGAGTTTCTGTATTAACAGTAATAGGTTTAGCATTCTTAATTTGTAAAATTTTCTTGTGCTTCTTTACATAAATGTTGTTCAGTCTTAATGTATTGTTTCGGTATGTCTTCACTTGAATTGGTTTACTACTACTTGCTATGCTGCTGCTGCAGCTTCGACTGCTGTGTGGCTTTGGAGACAATGAGGTACGATCAGTGGAGTTGTCACCTTGCTCTGACAGCTCACTGCATGGTGACACAGAAGGCTTCTCATTACATATTAAATCAGGAACTGGACAGCTATCAGAGAACTCTGCATCAATCTTACTATCAACTACAGTAGACTTGTTTGAGGACTCTTTGTATGCGGGTGGATTGCCCACATTCTTTATCACAGAAAATGCGTGTGAAACTAAACTATCTGCACTCGAAGTTGAGGGTTGTGTATCATCTGACTGGTTGTTTTCATTGTCTTCCAGGTCAGGCAATATCTTATCAGGAGAAGGACACCTCTCAGGGTATTCTGGGTCATTGGAACCAGTCAGATCCATAATTGTGTTCAGCATGTTCTTATGATGCTGAACAGGCACTTCAACCTTAATGTTGCTCAAGATTTTGAGACCTTTAGTTGGGACAGCAGTGTCACACGCTTTAGATTCTTTTCGTTCAGGTGGAGCATTTTCTTTGACGGTTTGACTAGAGCTAGTTTTGTTGGTATCAGGTTGAGGTACTGTGGTGCTAGTGCTTGCTTCGCTAGACGACGCAGTGGACACTATTGGCGCAACTTCTATTATAAGAGTTTTACTAGTATCATGGCTGGTTATAGACTTATCAACTTGAGCGGAATTCATGTTGGGGGAACTGGTATAGACTGTGGCATTGCATGTCTTAGGTATAATTGGCTGAGGTGTTGTATACATACAAGAGGTATTTCCAAATTGGTCAACAACCATTACATTTTGGTACATTGAACTTGTTTGTGCTACATTTGTTACATTGTCATGACTACTCAGTACTGTAGGTACACTCGAAATGAAAGGTTTCCCATCAAGGCTGTGAACCATTTCTCTATATATAATTTGTGAATTTTGAGTAACAACAGTAGTGCCGGGTGTGAAGGCACCTGAAGCCATCTGGTTGAAATGGCTGCTGGGAATTGCACCAGATATACATTTTGTTTCCAACATCGGGCCGGCGGGCACACTGTTGCTCATTATCAAGTTATTCTGAACATTCTTATGGAGGAATGCCCTGCTTGTGGGAACTACAACATGCATCGGCTTCACACCTGGTGCTATGTATTGTACACCACCAACATTGGTTTTTAGAAGTATGTTATTTGGTTTGGGCATTATTTTAACAATGTCAGCACCCCTATTAGGCACGGAAGGCAATAGAGTAGTTTGTAGTTTGACCCCAGTAGCGACAGATGACAAATTGTTAGAAAACACACCACCATTGTTGTTCAGAGCTGTGTACTCCGCACTCCTGGAATATTTCACCTCTCTGTCTTCAGGCTGGTCTTGTAAATAAACATACTGTTGTTCAAATTCAGGTACCGGTATATTCTGTAAGTTTTGTTGTACTTTATCTGTTTTCATAACAAACGGGCCTCCAGTGAACTGATTAGCATTACTCACCGAGTTGTTATCAAAGTTTAAATCTCCTATTCTTATGTCCGGTGTACCATGCCTAGATGAACTCAAGACTGATGTTGACTTTGGAGGTCTACTTGGTGTTCTTCTCCAATACCTTTCATGTTCAGAACTGCGATGAGAACTGTTCCATCTGTCCTCTGTAGCCGGTGTCCTAGACCGACTCCTGTACGAACGCTCCGAGTGAACTGGTGTAGATGTTCTACTACCATAACTACTTCCTTTGTTGGCAAAACTGCATAAAGCTTTAATGACTTGGTCTTTGGGATGTGTGTCCAAGTGAGACTCCAAGGTCATCCCATTGTGGAGGAACAGCGTGCAGACTGGGCACTGCTGTTGATCCATGTTGACAGGGGATAATCACGTATTCGCCAGCGCCAATAGCGCCTTAGAAAATCAATTGAAACCGTCACAGCGCACTCGCTGTCCGCCGCCACATCTCACAATGTTCGTGACGCGCACATTCACAGTATTCACACAAGGATCCTGTACTATCCACAACAACACATATCTTCGTCGTAAGTCGTCACCTTATCGATCTGTCAGAGAAAAAAAAACATTATATAAATATACCACGCGAATTCCATATGACCCAGCATTCAATAAAGGATTTGAAGAAAGAATAGGAAATCAGACAAAAGAGAACAAAAGTTAACAATAAAAAGGCCACTGAGTTATAAAAAACTTTCAGCTTGTAACATACAGAACACTGTTAAAAGTATTGATCGCAAGCCTCACCTTAATATATAATTTATCATGAATTATCCATGACATTCTTAACAATAATAGTGTTTTAGATGTAATTACGATTAAGCTAAATCTAAAAATATTTTTAAATAGTCAGACATATTGCTTGCAGACATTTCGTTCAGCACACAATTAACAATTCTTTTCACGCACTTAAAAAATCAACACCTGCTTCGTGGCAACGAAATAAGCGCAATTAATTATTTTTGGAAATCTGTTCGACAAATCTTGCGTACAACAAAACGTACTCTGGACCTCTGACCACAGACAATCCCACACATGATATCCACAGACAAACAAAAGATGATTGCTATTTGTCAAGTTTCTGTCAAAAAAATGTTATCTGGTTATCTCTGGTTTATGGTCCCAGCAAGTTCCTTCAGATTTTTATTTTACATTTTGCGAATTGAAAATTATTAATTAGATTTAGTGAGATTTCCAGATCCTTTTATTTACAGGGGGTTAAGAAAGTGATATAATTTGTACGTAGCAGTTATAACTGAGCTGACTTTTGAATATGTCCGACAATTACGAAGACATGGACATAAGTGGTGAGGTTTTTGATACAAACAATATTGTACTTTATATGCTATGCACACCCTGGTGTCAGTTCTTCACTGGTCACTGGATGCAAGCCCCTTCCCGGGTTTTCTGTGCCATTAATTAACGTGGAAACCTAATGACAAGATCTGAAAATTAATAATAATTGTTACAGAGATTCGTGCATTGCTTCGTCAGTGGCGTGAGAACAACGAGAGAAAAAGTGAAGAAGTTTTATCTATTTGGAGGCAATGCCAAGTCAAGTTTGAGTCCATACCTGTCAATGAAAGTACGTATGTTTCATGGTTACTATTTGTTCAGAGTTCACAGCTCCATATGTAAGGATCTCTGTTATATCATGGTAAAACATAGTGGTCCAACCTAAAAAATGGAACCAAAAATGAGTTCAGTAGTTGTCTCTATTTGTATCAATATATACCCCAATATGACATTCCACAGAAATAATAAGAAATTGATTCAAAAAATTCTTTTTGCAAATGCAAGCTATAACTCGAGCTGATGAAAACGTGAGGAACATCTACTTATTATACATTTTGTATTAGTTTCTCTTAAATATATAAGCCAAACATATTACTGAATGAATATGCAGGCTTTTGGTCATACGTAATCATTAAAAAAATTAAAACATATAAAATCACATGAATACAGATGATATGAACATGGAACATATCATTTAAAGTCAAAAAATTATTTTTTGTGTTTTATTTTATACCTAAATAATTTGAATCCGTTATTGGCTGTCTTGTGTGTTTTAAGGAACTATTGTAAAATTTCTAAGAGCTGTGGATTTCGTGATAATAAATACTTTAGCAGCATATGAAGCTGATATACATTTACATATAAAACTCTTATCCATAAAAATTAACAAACATTTAATTTGTTAAGCCCATTTTAACTAAAATAAAATATACTTCAGCCCTTTCTATCAATATTTATGTAAAAAAAATGAGATTAAACACAATTAAATTAAAATGAGAAAAACAAATGTTTAATTTTTATAAAAACATACATATATCATCACACCTGTCTCCCATAGGGGTAGGCCGGGACAACAGATTTCCATTGGCTACAATCCTTATATACCTTATTGTTTAATTTTTTCCTTGATTTTTTTTTAATAAGGTCATTAATTATTATTATTTCAGAATACATAGCGATGGAGCAAGTATTATATGCTGCCCTGGACTGTCATGAATATAACGATGCTTGTTTTATTATTGCAATACTGAAGCAAGACTTTCCTGACAGTTTGCGCGTCTACAGACACCAAGTTGCATTATTAGAAGCCGAAGAGGAGTAAGAATTTTTTTTATCATACTTATTTCGGTAGGTCAACGACCCAAAGATCATGGCCTTAAACACCAGAGCTCACCACGCTGGAGTTGGAAAGGATCTGAAAGCCCTCCAAAAAGCCGACTGGCAAGAGAAGGCGCTGAGCAGGGAGCTCTGGTGTCGGAGGCCAAATAAAGATAAAAATAAAGATTTCTAGGTTACAAAAAATCTGTTTACATATTATTATATGTATATATACACTAAGCCTTCTTAACCCTAGATTGTCCACCGACATAGGCCTCCTCCAAGTCTTTCCACTTTGATCTATCCTGAGCTATTCTGGTCCAAGTTGTTTCTGCAATCTTCTTAATATCATCTTCCCATCTGTAAATTGGCCTTCCTCTTTTCCGTTTTACTCCTCTATGGTACCAATAAGTAAGTTTTTGGGACCATTTGTTGGGACCTCTGACCATGTGACCTGTCCATCTCCATTTAAGTTTCCTTATTGTTCTACCTATAGGTGTTACCTTTGTCTTCTCTCTTATGTCAATCAACCTAACCTTGTCCTTTTTTTTAATATTTAGCATACTCTGCATTGAATTATGGCAGACCTCTAACTTTTTTAGATTTTTGTTTGTTAAGGCCCACGTCTGACTTCCATATGACATACATGGTGTTATGCATACATTAAGAACTTTTCCTTTTTCTACTGCTGGTATTTCTTTACTTTTCATGATTTCTTTCATTGACCAAAAACGTTTCCAAGAGTTACCGATTCTTTTATTTACCTCTTTTTCCATTTGATCTGTAGGGGATATTGTCTGTCCTAAATAATCATAACTATCAACATATTCAACAGTTTTTCCATTAAATTGAATCTCTTCCATTATCCCATTCGTCATAACTTTTGTTTTAGATATTTTCATTGTCAGGCCTACTTTTTTGATTTCTTCATCTAGTTGATATAACATTTCCTGCAATTCTGAGGAGCTTTCGCTGAGTAGAACAATGTCATCTGCGAATCTAAGATGATGTAGGTGTTTCCCATTTATGATTATAACTTTATTATCTCATTGAAGATTTTAAAAAATTTGTTCAAATACTTCTGTGAATAATTTTTGAGACAAGGGATCCCCTTGTCTTACTCCTTTTTGTATCTCGAACTCTTCTCCCACTGATTCTAATTTTATTTTTGCTTTACTGTTTTTGTAAATTTGTTTTATTATATTAATGTATTTATTTTTGGAGAGCATACCAGATAGTGTCGTGATCTAAAGAGTCAAAGGCCTTATTATAATCTATGAAGGTTACATAGTATATTTTTTTGAATTCATTGTATTATTCAATTAACTGCTTAATCCATATCCATACTAATATCCATACTTCCATACTAATATTATAAATGTGAAAGTCTGTCTGTCTGTCTGTCTGTCACCTCTTCACGGCTAAACGGATGGACCGATTGTGATGAAATTTGGTAGGGATGTAGTTAACGACCTGAGGTCAAACATAGGCTACTTTTGGGTCGATATAACCGAGTCCCACGCGGGCGGAGCCGCGGGGAACAGCTAGTTGTATATATATGATCTAAGGTTGAATAGTTGTGCCGGAATTCTGCCTGTTCTATAGGTTAGTTCTCTTCTAATTTCTTATTTATACGGCCTAGTATTATCTTTGAAAATACTTTATATAAATTTGACATTAGGTTTATAGGTCTGTATTTGTTCATTTGTTCCTTGTCCCCCTTTTTATATGCAATAAAATTATCGTAGTTGTGTTCCACTGTTTTGGTATCTTCTCTGTTATTAATATATCATTGAATATTTCTGTTAAGGATTCTATGATGGCCTCAATTGATGATTTTAGTAATTCATTTGTTATTTTGTCTTCACCTGGTGTTTTTTTCATTTTTTTGTGAAGAAATGGCTTTTCTTACTTCTGATTTAATTATGCAGGGTACTTCTTGTGTTTTATTTGTGTGTTCTTCTGATGTGATATTAAGAATATTGTGTGTATTATTATTAGATAAGTTGTCTTTGTATAGTTGACGGTAAAATTCCGTAGCCGTTTCGTTTATTTTCTTCCTCTTTGTAACTGGTTTATTATTTTTCGTTTTAAGTTTAGGCACCCAGTTTGATGCTTCTCTTAGTTCTTTAAGCGCTTTTTTCACGCCTCCAGATTTTTCTATGTGATGTTTGATTCTGTTTATTCGTGTTTTGTGTCTAAAATTTCTTATACTGGCATTAATTCTCTTACTTACTTGTGAAATTCTTTCCCTATTGTGTTTTCTATTTTTCAGTAATTCTTTTCTGTCTTTCATTAACTGTCTTGCTTCCTCACCAATTTTGTCTTTCAAGTTCTTCTGTGTTTGCAGTTTGCTCCTAAGATTGGTAAGTTCTTTTTCTAAGTAATTATATTTATCTTGTACACAATTCATTTTCTTTATATTTTGTAGGTCGTATTTTAATTTCTGAATCGATTCTTTGGGAATATCTAATTGGTAGTAATTTATAGGCAGTGAAATTGGCCTAATCTTTGTGCTTTTGTTGTTTAGTGTTCCTCGTACCATTCTATGATTGGTGTTCAAATTTAGGCGGTTAATTACTTCAACATTGTCAAATACTTTAGAATTTTAGGTAAGAATAAAGTCGATTTCGTTTTTCACATTTCCACCGGGTGAAATCCATGTCCATTTCCCGTTTTTATTTTTTTTATAGAAGGAGTTCATTATTTTCAGATTGTTTTGAAATGCAAAATCCATTAGTCTATCTCCATTGTCATTTCTTTGAGCCCCGGTGCTGTACTGGCCTAAAATATTTTCTTTGCCTTTGTTCCTTGGTCCAATCTGACTATTGAAATCTTCCATAATTATTACATATTTATGTGTTGTGTTAAAAATTGATTTCAGATCTTCGTAAAAATTATCTTTTATTTCTGAACTTGCTAAATTCGTAGGCGTATATACTTGAACTATTGACCAATTGTGTTTGTATGTGAGTTGTACGTTCAATATAGCAATATGTTCCGATATACCAATTTATTCAATTATGTTTTTGCGATATTGGAATTGTTTGTTGTTTTGTTTGTTAATTTTGTTTATTATTCTTAGATTGTTTATGGAGGCCAAATGGTCGATATAATTATCAGGCAATTATAACACAAGTTTGAAAACTTACTTTGGGGTTAGTACAATCTGTATATTTAATATTTTTAGCTGTGTCCCGCTGTTGGGTAAACGTCTTCCTTCTCCCTTTCCATTAGTTCTTGTGTTTTGCTACTTTTGAATCCCTATCAAAATAGACTATATACATCATAGAACTAGGAACGCGGCTCTAATAGAAGTAGCATGACAAGCTAAACTGTCTTACCACTCATACACGATATTTACGTGTATGCCATCCTGGGGTTCACAGTCTACTAATGTCTATTGCGGAGTATATACAAGGACAACAAAAAAAATCAATTTTGGGTATTAATGCCGATTTATGCCTTCACAATATGTAAAAATAATTGTATAAATCCAAATATGAGTTCTCCTGATACTTTTTTTTACGTTTTATACAAGTTAAAGCCTTATATTATGTAAAATACTACAGCAAATTCAACGCCATTTTGAATGAAAAAAATATTATTCAGTCAAAAGCATGTGCTAAGCATAGTGTTGTTGCTCTTACGTTTCTTTCGTCAAGTATCGATAAACGAAGTTAGGAGGCGAGTTTTGAGTAAAATTCGGGATTAATTATCAACATAATTCTTGTAGGTAAAAATGAATGAAGAAACCAGTTTCTGAAATTGCTAGTGTTACCATAAAATTCCGGAAGATGCCAATTATTATTGTTTGTAACGTCTTACTAAAAATGTTTACATATTATATGACAATCTTCGGGATCGAAAAGAAAAGACGAAATGTCTGGTTTTCTTATTTCCCTGTGACATTTGATGAATTAAAACTAGACGTGGGGTTTAACGTCAAACCCAGAGATATGGTTAAGAAAAAACAGATAACTGGATTTTCAAGGTCCAATGGACTACAAAATCATAGCAGTGGCATTCACGCTATTTTTAACCCAAAAAGAGGGGTCTTATAACTTTGACGTGTCTGTCTGTGGTAATGGATAAAGCAATTTCAGTTTAGTTTTTTTTTGTACTAACGGTGACTTATGTGCGAGTGTTTTTAGATATATGTTTGATGAAAATCGGTTGAGCCATTTGTAACTTGTGGGGGTGAAAGGGGAAAATAATAACCGCATGCCTGCAAATATATACTCGAGTGGGGTCTGAAATTAAAACGCATCACGTCCACAGTACAAAATAAAATGTTCAATGAAAATAGGTTAAGCTGTGAAAAAGCTCTAGGGGTATTAGTGGGGAAAATACCTAATGCCTGAAAAATATATGGGTGAGGGGGAGAGGGGGAGAAATAAGTCAAACTACAGACAAAATTGTTTGTAAAATTTGTGTTGTGTAAAATGTATACTAATACATTATGCAAGCAACTTGAAAACGTTAAATCAAGCATGACTAATAATGCGCCACGACGTCAAGCTGGCACGTCTTGGGTTTGCCCCTTCCACCATACCAAGCCCCGTGGGAGGTGGCATGGTCAAGACACCTGTTTCCACGAGACGTGATCGTACCACCGCAGGCCACTCTTTTGAAGCTTATCTATCTGCTATGTTATGGATATGAATTCTGTCCCGAACGTGGTGGAAGTTTCTAACGCGGTCTTTTCGCGATATTTCACACATCCAGCGCAGCGGACAGTTCTAATGATGGTTATATAGATCTGACCCTTGAGCCTGACCGGCATTCTGGAATCACAAGTGAAACCAGTCATCTCAGGCCATTATGCTCATGATCCTGTTTGCTTCGACTTCTGGTTATTTTTTCATATTGTTTCATGATATACTTATCGTATCGAGTCTGGCTAATGACCACCACCGCCAGATGCATTGTTTGTGATTTAATAGTTTAATAAATAGTATTTTTCATGTCAGACCATGCTAGCCCATACAGATAAAAACAGTAAATTATGATTAAATTTAAAAAGTGTAATAAAATCAAATATTAATAAAAACCAATAAAAAAATAACAATAATAGTTCAACGTATTCTCGATATATCGATGATACGCGAATCTGTTACTTCACTAATTTTGCCTGCTGTCATGTCAAAATTGCAACAAATAGACGTAATAATTATACAAATGGAATGAGTTATTACTTTTTAGAGTGACGATAAGCATTGAACATCGTGTCTCTGTCACTCTGAAAAAAATATATATATGTCCATCGCGTGAAAACACATTATTATCTCACTAATGATACAAACCTATTAATTATAATGAATTTTTGGAGTATGTGACGGGAGCGATAGTGTTGCTCGACCGCCACAAAGGGAAAGATCTTCCCGCCAGGCTAGGGTGTTATGCCTGGGGAACCGCGGCTCCGACGATGTCTTGTCGGAGGTTGTATATATGCTCCAATCCGTAGAAACTTTGATAGCGCGATTTAGACTTTCATAGTAATTTTGCTATTTTGTATGCAGTTGCGATTTTCTTGCTCTTAACGCCATCTCTTGTGCGTCTTTGGTAGTTTTTTGTTTTGTTGTGGCGCTAGTGTCGCCACAAATTAAATGGTTTCGTGCGATTTGCAAGTCGTCCTGGTTATTTAGAAGATTAGAAGATGTTTTTAAGTTAGCTTATTACGAAACAAGCGACCCGCTCCGGCTTTGCATGGGCATAATAACCTTGCTCTTAAATCACACTATCTATAAAAAAAACCGCATCAAAATCCGTTGCGTAGTTTTAAAGATTTAAGCATACAAAGGGATATAGGGACAGAGAAAGCGAATTTGTTTTATACTATGTAGTGATAATCGAAGATAAGAGGTCCGCTTAAGAAGGGACTGAATAAATTAACTGGCTTGGTATTACATGGATCTCACAACTTTTGACGGTAGAACAACTAAGCGAGACTTGGAATTTTTATAAGTTTTGTTTTTGATGGTATCTCATTTCTTTTTGTAGATTACAGAGAACTACTTTACGACATACATATTGCCTCTTGATAACGCGGGCGAAATATAAGTATGCAGGTACACTAGTTCGTTCACTGCGTATGTAACTTTGTTATCCTATATAATTATATGGGATTACAAAGTTATTTATGCAGTTGGTGTATCTAGAAAACTGGACCGAAATTGCAAAATTTTTTACATTCTAAATTTGAAGCTTATGTATATGCTGCAGTGCTACTACCGCGCTCCAAGATTCTTGCTCTGACTGCAACAACGCAATTTTCTGATATAACTGCAAATCTATTAACAGATTTGGTACTTAACATTTGGTCATAGCCTAGAGGACCTATGGATACCAGCTCATTAAGATTATTTCAGTTTATCATATTCAGTGCTGTTATTTGAAAGAGCGAGTAAAATTAATTTTATAATGTTGCTCTAGTTTATGGAACTTAAGTAAACTGTGACTAATAGAGAAGACATATATCGGGCATTAATGCATACCAATTTTCCAGTCAGAATTTCAAAAGAGAATTTTATTGTAAGGACACTCATCTATAAGTAGGTACATATAAATTCGAGGATGAAATGGCTTCGTTTTTCTGTCTATCTATTTAATTAGATCATGTATTCAAACCTAACAATAAATAATACTTACTAGCAATATCACGCTAGTGACACTCCAGGTATCAGTACTGTTATCTATTCTGTGGTATCACGAGCGTAAATAGGCTAAAGTAACTGTGCGCTCATCTTTCCCGGCCTTATTTTATATTATGATTATATACTATTTATTTGTGTTTTTCCCGGTTGCGTCTTCAGCTTACGTTTCAGAGCCCAGGGTACGCTATTAATTATGGTTCAATGGAACGATTGACGTCTGACCTATGTATCCTATTTATTTATATATATTAGTAATTATAAATAAAAAAATAGTATGTACTTGGTAAATAACAGTCGTATTGAGAACGAGAAGGTATCTTTATCTCCAGACCAGAACAAAACCTACGCTCAAACATTACAAACGGCAATACCGTACGTACACTTCGAACTTTTTTACGAATGTGAACTTTTCTCTATTGCTCGAGAATATACATGGAAATTTAATTATTTCCTGCTCAGACTCATCATCTTTTTGTGTAGGTGAGACGGTCACTTCCCTCCACCTCCCATGGCTCTACCAACCTCTCGGTTATACGAGCCGAATCTCAGGTGAGACGGTCAATCGACCATGTACACCCTGGTGACAGAGTTCGTCGGAAGCCTCTTCCGGCCTTTAAAATGGTTCCTTTAACGACTACCAGATGGCAGCCAACCAACGGCTTAACGTGCATTCCGAAGCACAGAATCATCTTTATTATCAGACAGTCAGGTGAATCAGGCCTGCAATGTCCTAACCAAACTGGAAACAACTTAATAAGCTCTCACGACCCCTGAGTCTAATAGGCTCAGCCTGCTTAGTTGGTCGGAGTGGAAATACAGTGCATTTGTACTAAGCCTTAATCCTGTATCATAAAGTCATTTTTGTTTGATTTTGCTATAAGAATAGTTTGTGAACTCATTCCATAATGTGTGTATTAGGTGACGGACCCCCCCTCCTACCCTCCTTTACCTCGGCCCTTACCCCCCGCAAACGGCGCGGCCGGTTCCCATACATTTAGTGTCATATGTTATATCTATTTTAAGTGACGCAATTTTTTTTTTAAATCTATGATATACATGTATATATATTCAGTTAGTTAAATTTTGAATAAAGAAAACAATAGCTTTCTATTTAAACATTTGGTTTGTTTCAGTTACAATTCGGCTTTGACGCACCTCGACAGTATGATAAAATTGGATGAGACCAACTCCGCAGCCCGGAAAAGATGCGTCGCTATTTATAAAGCTCAAGGGCTTATTGTTGAAGCCATTAAGGAACTGGTTGATTATTTGAAAAAGTAAGTTTAAAAAAAAACATATATATATGTAAGGAACTAGGGACAAATCACACAGACTAAGTTAGCCCCAAAGTAAGTTTGAGACTTTTGTTATGGGATAATTACAATACTTTGTAAAGTACATATAACCATTAATTCGTCATTCGCAAGCCGATGCGACCTGACATGCCAATCTGCTAACATTATTTAATTGCTGAAGTGTGACCTACAATTCGCGCATCTAGTGACAATCATATTGTGTGTTGACTATTTTGTTTAATTAAAATGTTGTGAGTGTAAATAAAGAATAGTTATGGAAGATAGTCCCTCCACCTTCAACCGCAGTATGCTGACGCGTCGGAGTCCTCCGCCGACGCCTGCGCCCGCGGTTCAACCCCCTGAGCCTAAACCAAGCACTCACCAGGAAGACGATGCTCCAAAATTAGTCTCTACAGTGGAATTACAGAACTGGATGACCTCAATAGAAAAATGCTTGAATGAGGTGTGCTCAATTTCTTCAGAAGGAAAACTAAACTCGGATCAAAAATTGCGCATTCATATTCTTTGTCGCAAAGTGGGTCACAGTGCCTCACAAATGGCCGTGACTTACCAATCTCTGAAACAGAAAGCAATTCAGGCCTACGACACTGTTCAAACTTTTAAGGAAAATCAGATCATTTCGGAAAAGATTGAAGATCTTGAACATACCATAAAGCAATCTAATCCATCTTGTGGGCCTGTATCCTTTGCCGAAATGGTAAAAAAGAACTCTAACACGTTTATTCAGCCCACAAATATTAAATCAGTTGCCATTTATCCCACTGATCAAAAAAAGTCGAGTGAGGAAACCAAAAACCTAGTTCAAAATATAATTAGGCCAGAAGAATTGAAACTTCACGTTAGAGGACTACGAAAAACAAAAAATGGAGGTGTCATAATAAATACGGCTTCTAAGGACGACGTTGATAAGCTCAAAAAATCCATCCAGTTAGCGAGTTCTGGCCTTGTGGTTGATGATTCGTTAAAAAGGAAACCAAGAATTATAGTTATTGGAGTGCCTTCAAATATGTTGGAGAAGGACGTCTTCACTTGCCTTTATGCCCAAAATTTGGCCGACAAACTTCCGAATTTGACTCTCGAGGTTTTCTTGTCCTCAGTAAGGTTAAGCCACAAATCAGGGAAGAAAGACTCCCATTCCTGCAATTATGTTTTAGAAGTGACTGCGCATATACGTAAGGCCATTATGTCACAAGACAGGCTGTTTATAAATTGGTCGTCATGCCCTGTTCGAGATTATACACTTGTAACTAGGTGTTTCAAGTGTCAGCAATATGGACATGCAGCCAAGACATGCCGAGCCGAAGCTAGCACGTGCGGCCATTGCGGACAACTGGGTCACGCGGCCAAAGACTGCTCAAAAATGACAGAATTACCTAAATGTGCAACATGTTTACATTTTAAGAAGCCCTGTGATCATAAAACCGGAGATTCTGAATGTCCAGCCAAACTTATTGCCGAAAAAAGGTATATTCATTCAATAGACTATGAAGGCGCCTAGAGCACCACCTTTAATTATTTTTAAAGTACTTATATATTTTACTCTTAAGTTTATTTAGTAAATATGTCAAATAGGTTTATTAATGATTTGGATAACATGTCTATCTCCGAATCAAGGTTTTGTGAGGCAGAAAGATGTCAACAAAAATTATCATCTTATAAAACTGATAACTCATTGATTATTTTAAATCAAAATATTTGCAGTATTTCAAAAAATCTACCACAGCTGCAATTACTAATGCACAGATTAAATATTCATCTGGATTTAATAATTCTTACTGAGTGTTGGCTTTCTACTAACACTAATTCATATACACCTACTCTAGATAGTTATAATTATTATCATAGTCTTAATAATACCTTACAAAATGATGGAGTGGTAGTCTATGTAAATCAGTCTCTTTCTAATGTCGTATCTATCTCACATACTCTACTCGATTGTAACAGCGTCATCCTAAAAATTGGTCAGAATACTGCTATCATAGCAATTTACCGCTCACCTTCATATCAACAAATATCAAATTTTCTAGACTCTTTGGATAACATTCTCGACAGTTTAAGAACCTATAAAAATATAATTATTACTGGTGATATAAACATAAATATTGCACATGATGGCTGCGACGATCGTGTTCCCGATTACTTAAATCTCGTAGCTTCTCATGAGATTCTTCCTGCACATATTCTCCGCACTCGACTTCAGTCATGTTTAGATCACTTGATGTTAAAATCGCAATCCCCCGCTATGTGCTTAGTAGTCGATTCTGTCATAACTGACCATCACCCAGTTTTATTTGCCCTATCAGCTAAAAAATGTCCTAGTATTCGAAAACGTTTTTACGCTCAGCTTGACTATTCTTTGCTTGCTGTAGAGCTTGATAAAATTGACTTTTCTCCAATTTTAGATATTACTGACCCAAATAACGCGGCAACATATTTCATAAATTCTTTAAACAACTGTATCTTAACTAGTACTAAACCGAAGTCCTTTCCTTGTCGCAAGCGTATCCTTAAATTGTGGTTCACACCTGGTTTATTGAAATGTATGCGCAACAGGGATAATATGCATAAACGCCTAAAATTAAACCCGGATAATGAAACGTTAAAACTAACTTACACACGTTACCGCAATTATTTATGTAATCTAATAAAAAAACTTAAGAGATCGCATGATAGGGCAGAGCTAACTAAAGCTGGATCTAATTCAAAAAATCTCTGGGAAGCGATACGTAAAGTTACAGATTTAAATAAACGATACAACAAGTCGGAGTCTCTCTTGTCTGTGAAATCATCCCCTTTGGAATCGGTTAACTATATCAATGAGCATTTTTCTAATGTAGGTAAAATCTTAGCACAGAAAATTAGGCCATTGCCTTTTACTACAACGTCTCAGTCCTCTCATTCTTGCATTCCAAATTCCTTCGTTCTTAATAGTACAGATGAACATGAAGTCAGTACCATAATTGACTCATTAAAAGCTGACGCCAGCCCAGGTTGGGATGGTATCTCCTCCAGGATCCTAATAATGTTCAAAAATAAATTTCTTCCGTTTATTACTCATATCTGTAATCTATGTATTAGCCAAGGGGTATTTCCGAACGCTTACAAGATTGCTGTGGTTCATCCAATCCATAAAACAGGCGATAGCTACTTAGTAGACAATTATCGCCCAATCTCTATATTCTGCCAGCGTTATCAAAAATCCTTGAACGCATTGTCTCTAAACATCTTGTCAATTATCTTGAAACTAACTCCCTACTTTCAGAAAATCAGTTTGGTTTCCGTACTGGAAGATCTACATCCCAGGCAGTCGATGCTCTCGTTGACAAAGCTGTTAAAGCACTAGATTCCAGTCAGAACTGTCTTGTAACTTATCTGGATCTCAGCAAAGCTTTTGATACCGTTTCGGTCTCCCTTCTCATTTCAAAATTAGAACGCATTGGTATTAGAGGACTGCAGTTAGACTTCTTCCGTGATTATCTTACAGGCCGTTCTCAACGTGTTAAAATTGGTTCATATACAAGCTCAGACCAGAAAATAGAATACGGAGTCCCGCAAGGGAGCATATTAGGCCCAATTTTATTTCTACTATATGTAAACGAGTTGTGTAATTTGTCACTTAAAGATTGTAAAATAGTTTCCTTTGCCGATGACACAGCATTGATATTTACAGGAGATAGTTGGGAAGAAACTTACAAATCAGCCAACCTGGGTTTCAATAGGGTAATTGAATGGCTTTGTGTGAATGGCCTGACCCTGAACATCAATAAAACTAAGTATATGGCCTTTACGATCAGAAATGTCAACCGTCCTGATCCTATTAAACACAAATTGCTTGCCCATACCAATGTAACACAGAACTGCTCTGATTTCTCTTGCAACTGTTCTGCATTAGAGATTACAAATACTGCCAAGTATCTTGGAGTCTTAATCGATTCCAACTTAAATTTTTTCCCACATATTTTGCAACTTTCAACTCGTGTCAGGAAACTAATATATATTTTTAAAAAGCTTCGATACATTGCCGATCCCTATATACTTCGAATGACATATATGGCTCTGTGTCAATCTATTATTACATACTGTATTACTTCCTGGGGTGGTGCTGCAAAAACCTATTTACTTATAGTTGAGAGAGCTCAGAGCAGTTTTAAAAGTCTGTATGTTTAAATCTCGTAGGTTCCCCACATCTAACTTATATAACTTTTGCCAGGTGCTAAGTGTACGTCAACTATTTATCCTAGCGACAATACTACAGCAGCATTCAAGACTACCCTTCCTCCCTGAACTTCTCATGAGAAATAATAGACTAAACCTTCCTCTCCCATTATTAAACACAGAATTTACAAAGAGATTATTTTACTTTCTTGGTCCCTATTTGTATAAAAAAGCTCATGCATCAGCAAATATATTTGCCCTAAATAATTATAATTGCAAAAGTATTGTAAGTGAGTGGCTACAACATTTGACTTATGAAGAGACTGAAAATTTGTTAATTCCCCTACGTTGATATGTCTAGCTATTATAGGAAATTAGTTATTGCTTAATTTATTTTAATTTGATAGTCTATTTAATCATATAATTGTTATTTTTTATTTATAAAATCTTCATTAGTGTGTATATGACGAGTCCTGGTGATCCGTAATACAGGTTCTCTGGATACCTAGCACGGACACCAGTTCTCCACAATCGTAGTTTTATCATTTTTTTTGCTCCCTTAGGTTAATGTTTCTATGTATTACTTTGTTATATTTATTGTACCTATATATTGTGGAAAGAAATAAATATACGTTATTATTATTAATTGTTATACAATACTATACTAGTCTCTTCTTCATCTCAGTGCTTTCTACAGGGTGAATTTAAATCAACTGCAAATATTTTAAGGGCAGATACAGACCACTATACTGAACAACTTTTCCAAATAAACTTATATCGAAATTTTATTTTTCACTCTCCATACTAAACTAGATCAGCTGATTCTCAATTTGTATGGGAGGTCAAAATTTTTTTTTCGTATATCGACATAAGTTTATTTAGGAAAGTTGTTCAGTTTAGTGGTCTGAATCTGCCCTTAAAATATTTGCAGTTGATTGAAATTCACCCTGTATATAGCACAGAATACCTGACCTTATATTGGGCTTTTGCTGGTGTGACTATGGATAATTAAAATAAACCTAAATCTCTATGGTCTAGTGTTTTTGGTTGATTAAATTACATGTGCTAAATTAGTGTGACTATTGATTGGTTTGAAATCCTTTCTGTGACGTACGACGTGCATCAATATCTCCCTGCCAACGATAAAGCTTAAGCCAAAAATGAAATTATTGTCCAATTATTTTAAAAAAGTCGATCGAGGTAATCGTAAAATGGGACAATCATGACATAGGCGATGCGGTGAGCAAGCCATCTCTATTGATTTCCTGTTTCAACTACCATCATGCCTAACAAGTTCTAACATGTTCTATGACCCTAGGCTCTGTCTACACCGTATGGGGTAAAGACGTATATGTATGAATGTTATTCAGGTTCATGTCTGACGCTGAGGCTTGGCAGCAGCTGTGTGATCTCTACCTGGAGGTGCAGGAGTACTCCCGGGCCGCCTTCTGTGCTGAAGAGCTGATCCTGCATCAGCCACACAACCATTTGGTGCATCAGCGATTGGCTGACATCAGATACACTATGGTATTTTATTTATATACTCAATTTATGTACACAGAAATTATTTAAAGTTGGCCTGACCACCTAGGATAAGCGGACCCTGGGCTCTGAAGCAACCTGCTGAGGATATATGAATAAACTAGCTTTTACCTGCGGCTCCGCTCGCGTGGAATTAAAAATTTTTTGGTGTACACATACAAATATTCCAGTAATCTCCCTTGGGAACTTGATGCTTTTTCAGGACCAAAAGTAGCCTATGTTACTCTCCATCCTTTCATCTAACTCTATGCCAAAAATCAGGTCGATTGGTTTCTTAGCTACGGCGTAATGGAAGGACAAACAAACAAACAAACAAACAAACACACTTTCACATTTATAATATTAGTATGGATAAATATATAGGGACAAATTACACAGATTTAGTTAGCCCCAAAATAAATTCGAGACTTGTTTTATGGGATACATTTAATATAGATAAACATGGAAGACCCAGGTCAATCAGAAAAATCATTTTTCATCTTTACCTCCTCCTTTACGACCATGGTCTTTTTCTGATTGACCTGGGTCTTGGATGTTTATCTATATATGTATTTGTTATAAAATATAGTATCGTTGAGTGAGTATCCCATAACACAAGTCTCGAACTTACTTTGGGGCTAACTCGATCTGTGTGATTTGTCTCTATGTATTTATTTATTATTATTATTATTTATTTACCTGACCCGGGATGAAACCCGGGACCACCTGAGGAGTGGGCAGGCAAAGGCAGCTTATTGCAATCTGAGAGGATTGCAAGAGGATTTTTTTTTAATTTCCATAATTCTTCAGTCAAGGCGTTTAAAAATAGATAATAAAAGTTCATAAAATCTCCAAACTTAATTATTATTAATATGCTGTGTAGTGTGTTCAAGAATATAAATAAAAAAAAACTAATGTAATGTCAGAGATTAAATTAATTAGATTAGATTTAGTGTGAAGTAAATTGTACAGAACTCTGGAAATAAAAAAACAATGAATGTGATTAAATTTTATTATAATCTCAGGGTGGAGTGGAGAATATGGAACTGGCCAAGGCGTACTACTGCCAAGCCCTCAAACTGAACCCGGACAATATGAGAGCCCTGTTGGGATTGTTTTTGGTAAGTTTAAAGCATTATTTAGTCTGTGCCGAAGCAAAAAAGGAGGAAATTTAGGGTTATATGTGTTCGACCTTTATCTACATATTTGAAGTATGTCCATATCTGTTTACTCGTCATTTAATTAACCTGCTTAATTCATTCATCACGTCTTTATCCCATACGGGGTAGACAGAGCCTAGGGCCATAAGACCTTAGACCACGCTTAGCATGATGGTAGTTGAAACAGGAAATCAATAGTGATGGGTTGCTAGCCACATCGCCTGTCTTGATTCCCCCATTCACGGATTCCCTCAGTCGACTTTTACGGGAAGAGAAGTAGCTGGTACATTATATGTTTTTCTTTTTTATAAACGGCTTAGACGATTTTAATAAATGATATATTTTTATATTAATTTTATTGTCCCTATGTCTCTGGATAAAGGGGTCCTATTGATATTGAAAAAAAACAATATGCGGATTTTTGGCGCCAAACACTTCATCTCGGATTTTTCTTTTCTTCTAAACCTATCGAATGTGTAAAATAAAAATATTTGTAACTTATTATTATAATTAAATGCTCATCATCATCATCACTTACCTGTCTGTTTGCAATGCTTTCACGGCTGAACAGCTGGACCGATTTTGATGAAATTTGATATGGATATATTTAAAGACCGGGAGTCTAACATAGGCTTTTTAGCGCGATATAACGGAGTAACATGCGGGCAACAGCTAGTAAATGAATAAATTAATCCTAAATTCAATTTGTCTTTTCAAACTACGGTTGGGACGTCTTTTGTAAAAAAAACAATGGTCTAATATAACGTTACTGTTATACAAAAGAATTAGATAAATAAAAGATGATATTAGAAATATACACTTATATTTAATTCGATAGTTAACAATGAAGTTAGGCTCGTGGAGTACAAGCACAAAGTTGGTGACGGAAGTAAGAACAGCAGTAATGTACTCAACTGGCAGATGTCAAGCGAAAGAGGACGAACAACTACCAGTCGAGCCATTTATAGGGGGGGGGGGGGACGCCGCGTTGAGGGGGGGGGGCTGCAGGGGCTGGTAGTGGCAGACAAGCCACAAGTTTGGTTACTAGTGTTAACGAGTAGTTACTAGTTTGAAGACCTCCGTGGCGTAATGGTTAACATGCCTGACCGCTACTCAGGAGGTCCCGGGTTCGATCCCCGGTCAGGTCAAGATGAAAAATGATCTTTTTCTGATTGACCTGGGTCTTGGATGTTTATCTATATATGTATTTGTTATAAAATATAGTATCGTTGAGTTAGTATCCCATAACACGATCGAACTTACTTTGGGGCTAACTCAATCTGTGTGATTTGTCCCTATATATTTATATTTATGTTAATACCTATTATTATGTACACAGGTTACGAACAACCTTCTAAACCACTACAAGTCATCGGGCAACAGTTCGAAACGCAAGGAGATATGGCGTTTGAGCCAGTGGGCGCAGTCACAAGCCTCGAGGAAGCAGACAAACGCACGCGCAGCCCCCGCCACGCCGCTCACCAACATGATGCTAGCGCTCGCTATCACAGAGTGAAGACAGATATTTCTCTATAAGTGTAAATTGGTGAATTTTCGCCATTCCATCGGAAAAGTACCTAGTTAAATTTTACTTTTTTTAGTAAATTACCTTTCGGTTCTGTTTTTCAGTAAATAAATATTTATTCTAATATAATCCCAACTAATATTATAAATGCGAAAGTGAGTTTGTATATTTGTTTGTTACCTCTTCACGCCCTATCTACTGAATCAATCTTCCTGAAATGTCGCATACACATAGCTAGGAGTATTGAGGACACAGGGTACCTTTCATCCCGGGAAAAAGCACTGTTTCCGAGGGAAATTCATGCGGGCGAAAGCTAGTAATAATTAATTATAATAATAATATAATGATAAAGCGGCGTATTTGACAAATTCTATCTGCATATGAAAGCCTGATTCTTGGGGAAGGTTATACGTTATAGTACATACACACCAAGGGCGAGTGCTACCTCGGGGAACAGCTAGTTATGTATAATTCTTCTCAAAACTACAAGTGATTAAATTTACACTAAATCTTATTTACGGTTATATCAAATGTATTTATTTCTTTGTTACCTACTTGATGTACGTAGGTGATTGTTTTTATTATAATTTATATAGAGGAAATGGTTGTTAACTATTTTGGAATTAATACGATATAATGTTAAGTGAAAGGTGTTTTTATTGACCCGGCGAACTTCGTACTTATAATTTTTACCTTATTCTGTATATATATCAAATGAAGAGCGTCATCATTTAACTATGATCATAGAATTTGACAAACATGAAATCTTATTTATAAGATGTAAATATGATAAATGTAATACCGGCCTATGAAACATGATCATATGGTCACGGCACGGCGTGACGTTATCTTATACCGTCAAAGCTGGATGCAGGCCGCTTCCAACTGGTCATTCTGGAAGACCTTGCTGGATCATGTCCAACAGTGGAGAGCCTGCGGCTGAAATTATGTACTACGTAGGAAGGTCTATTAAAGCCGAGAAACATGACTGAATAAAAATCAAATGTTTTCAGTTATCTACTACTACACAAAAGAATAAAAATCAAATGTTTTCAGTTATCTACTTTATTTACAAGATGTCTTGTTTGCGGCCGCCAGGGGGCGTTGGCCGCTAACTCTTCTGCTTTCCTCTCTCTCCTCTCGCGTCTACTCTGCTCGCCGACTGCGAAGTATTTTTCTCTAAAAAAAAACAGAAATCAAATTACTAAACTATTATAATATTCCCCCCCCCCCCCCCCCCATGAAATCTAAAGAAAATAAGACTAAACCGACCAATTGAAACGGATCAACTTTTCTTTCTTACCAATTCAACTTTTTAGTTGGATGCTATGGTTTTTGGATGTTGATTGTATCCAGATAATACCAAATGCATTCCGAACAAACCCTTTTTTGTATGCATACCATACACCATTTGTCTTGGCTTTCCCAAATGACTACAACATGGGGTTTTTATAAGTATTTAAAGATTCGTTAAGGGTCGTCAACAACAACACTCATATTGCAAAAAACTTACTTACCGGAAGTTGACTCCCGGATGTGTTTCCCCCGGGGAGTCGACATCGTCCCGAATCTTCTGGAAGGTCAGCAGTCTTCGCGACGTCAGCTTGGACAACACTTGCTCAGAATTGGCCACCATCTCAAGGCTGGGATGACGAGGTAGCTGGGACTCGTCGTATTCATCTCTATGTGAAAAATTAAGGGTTCAAAAATCGAAATCCATACTAATATTATAAATGCGAAAGTCTGTCTGTCTGTCTGTCACCTCTTCACGGCTAAACTGCTGGACCGATTGTAATGAAATTTGGTAGGGATGTAGTTAACGACCTGAGGTCAAACATAGGCTACTTTTGGGCGCGATATAACAGAGTCCTACGCGGGGCGAAGCCGCGGGGAACAGCTAGTATACATATAAAAAAAAGCACAAAGGAAAAAGCACTGCTCCCGAGGGAAATTCATGCGGGCGAAAGCTAGTTATTTTTTAAATTATAGTCATACCTAACCATAGGGTACCAACACACAAGCCTTCCGCCCAGCCTCAAATGCTTCACTGCAAAATTCAGCAAATCCCCATACATCTCCGGGATCCCATACTCCACTTTAGAAGGTATGTGGTTGACGAGGTGCGCTTCTGACAGACTATAGTTGTCTCTGTCTATCCCGATCTTTTCGGTTGGCTCACGAACACCGTATGGAGCTACGAGTAAAAAAGAACATAATACTAATGGCTTGCTATTTTACCTAAATACGGCGAAGTCAAAAACGTTATGTGTCTATTCTGTAAATATGTTTGTATGTATCGTATCATCTCTATGGGTAGTCCTTTGTAACTAACCGATTTCGAAAAATGATATTTTGTCAGATTTGGCTTTAAGCGAGTATCACTGGGTATGTTAAAAAATCAAAACTTTTGACGCCCAAAACTACTTCTTCAAATCTTCCTAAACATATTATAGTGAATGCAAATATGATATTATAAAAAGGGTTTTGAAAGACGATTACAAAAGAGTGTTTTGGGATATGATCACAAAAATGTCACACAGCTCGAGTCGAGCTATTATTATTGCTTAAAAGAGATTGTTTAATATGTTCCATTCAAACATTTCATGTTTCCATAATGCAATAGCATAAAGAATAATACTGACGGTCAGTGATGATGGCGTCGAAGTTAAGGTCGGGTCGCCACATCGGCAGCGAGAAGTCGCTGACCACAACGTCGAGGTAGCGGGGTTCGGTGCCGTACTGTCTCATGTTGCCGCGTATGCTCTCCTCTTTATTGCGTACCTAGGAAAGTCGTAATAGGTTGAGCTTCGAGCAATACAGCCTCCGTACCGCAGGGGAGTCGCCATATGCTGCGTTCCCCTCTGTCAAAGTATAATACTAATCGGCATATGCAATGTATTAGTGTGTACACAAATTATTTGCCGTTTTGTTTCATTTTTTTAATGTGTAATTGTCATCAATACAGTCAACTGCCTCCGTGGTCCAGTGGTTAAGGCGTTTGCCTGTAGACCCGGGGGTCGTGGGTTCGAATCCCACGGGAAGCATACTTTGTTTAGTTGTTTCCAGTTTGGTTAGGACATTGCAGGCTTGAATCACCTGATTGTCTGATAATAAAGATGATTGCGTGCTTCGGAAGGCACGTTAAGCATTGTATGTATCCCCCCTCCTCCCCTACAAAAAACGCCAGATTGATTGGATTACCTAGGAAAATATCGCTAAGGCGACTTCCTACCGGTACGGAAGTTGCGTTGCCTGAAGGGTTAAAGCAATAGTCAGTCATACTCAAATAGTCATATTCTTTTTTGTTTTAAATATGGTACCCGCGGAAGATCAGCGTCGTGGTTAACACCGCGACATGTGCTGAGCGGGGACCAATTTGGTACATACTCCACTGAACTTAAATATAATTAATGTATGTTGTTGTGCTGATTCTGTGGTACCAAATAAACAGCTTTTCTTTCTTTCTTTCTTTACTCATACATAATCATCATTAACCTATAATGGAGCGACTGCCATTTGGGGGGGTTACTAGCATCTCTTAAAACCATGCAAGTTCCAGTGAGTAAGGGAGATGTCGCCTTACATCATGTATTGCGCTGTCTCGCTTACTCACTGGAACTTGCATGGTTTTATAGAGATGATAGTAGGCCACCTGATCTCCATGACTTTTTCTACAGGGTAACCAAACCAATAGAAACATGATCCAAGTGTGCTAGTAACCAACACTTAGAGATTTTTCCTGCTGCTGCCATTTAACAGCCAGATCCCTTACTATCATCCCTAAAAACCATGCAAGATCCAGTGAGTAAGCGAGACAGCGCGATACTTGATGTAAGGCGACATCTCCTTTACTCACTGGATCTTGCATGGTTCTAAGAGATGGTAGTAAGCCACCAGCTGAAGCCAGGTAAAGCTACCTGGTGGCTTACCATCATCTGTTAAAACCATGCAAGAACGATTGTTTGTTGGAAGCATGGTTTTAAGAGATGGTGGTAAAGTGGCTGGACGGATAAAGATGCCTTCTAAATTTGAAGATAGAAATGCCACTAGTCGCGTTCAATTGAAATTATATCCGTCTAGTAGTATTATTTATTCTGTGGTTTAGAACTGCCTCCGTGGTCCAGTGGTTAAGGCTTGAATCAACTGATTGTCTGATAATAAAGATGATTCCGTGCTTTGGAAGGCACGTTAAGCCGTTGGTCCCGGCTGCCATCTGGTAGTCTTTAAAGGAACCACGTCAGAGGCCGAGAGGCGGTTCCGAAGAACTCTGACACCAGGGTGTGCATGGTCCATTGACCGTGACGCCTATTCGAAATGATGATGATGTGGTTTAGACAAATTGGCATACAAGAAAAACTATGGATATATGCACCATTAACGCGAGTAATACATACATTGTTACCTTTTGGCCAACGCGAGTCGGTCGTGTTCTCGCATGGAGCATCATGAAGTCGATGTCTGATCCCCAAACATACCCTGTTGTTTAATATAATAAGATATTTTAAAATACTTTTACTATGCAAACCTATACTAATATTAAAGCCGAAGAGTTTGTTTGTTAGAATGCTTATAACTTGGAAGCTACAGGTTGGATTTGAAAAATTCTTTCTGCATATGATAGCTTGATTCTTAGGAAAGGTTCCTTTAAGAAGCCTTCCTTAAGAAGGTTCTTAAGGAAGGCTATAGCACATACACACCTAGGGCGAGTGAAACCGCGGGAACAGCTAGTCGTAACATATTTTGAAAAAAGAAATCTTTAGCCATTTCAACTGCTGCTAGCTATAAAATTTTATTTCTTTTTTTAAGCATACAAACAGATTACAGAGAAAAAATACAAAAAAGAATTTCATTCGACAATTTTCAATTGACGTAAACACAAGCTATTTGTCATGCCAAGGTAAAACAAACCTTCTTAACCAATCACCGCTGACTAGGGCTATTCGCATTAAAACAAGATATGCGAAGAATGCATAGACTTTCACCAGGGTGCCGATTCTGCTAACGTTAAATCACAATCGTGTCAAAATAGTGTTTCAATGGTAGTGCTTTTTTACACACTAGTTACAAGAATTGTATATTTTTTTTATATCACTTCTGATGATCACACCACACACTACATTCACATCACATCATACTGTCATAACTCTTGTAAATAATGTGTAAAAAGCACTACTATTGAAACACTATTTTGATACGATTTTGTCTTAACGTTAGCAGAATCAACGCCCTGTTCTTTGACGAAATTCACAGATGTTGCTCTGAAATAATACTCTAAGATGTAATACTTTAAAATCTTTATGCTTACTCTGTCGCATTGTTACTAACTGTAATGACATTGTAAATGTGAAAAAATTAATAAGTTTTTGAACTAGTCTGTATTCCAACAGAGCGTACACACAAGAAAAATGAGATTTGTCTTACCTCCGAAATGCGCAGCCGCCACTAACAAAGACCCTGAACCCACGAACGGGTCCAGCACCAAGTCTCCATCGCTCACTCTACCCTGGTTCGCCATTATGATGGCCAGCTGGGCGTCCATGCTCGTGTTGCCAATAAACTGTCGCTTCTTCAACGAGTGTGTTTGGATCAGGTCACGTTGGCCGTCTGCTATCTTTAAAAAAAGTTAGTAAGAGTTGCCCACCTTTAAACCAAACCATCATTATCATCATCATTTCGTGTAGGTGACACGGTCAATCGACCATGCACACCCTGGTGTCAGAGTTCTTAAGAACCGCCTCTGACGTGTTTCCTTTAATGACCAACAGATGGCGGTCAGGACCAACTGCTTATCGTGCCTTCCGAAGCACAAAAGCTAAGAGCAATTCCCACCAAATACATGATGAGTTTAGAGATGACAGTCAAGTTGAAAGCTTTATCTTTTTGACAGTTTTTTTGAGTTTTGTGCATAATGGTGAATTATTGTGAGCGTGAGTTTTGAAAATGGTACAGTGTTTGATTAAGTGATTACTGAGTAAGTATTTCCACATATGACTGCTTGACTATTGACTTGATGTGTCTTTCTTACCAATCTGCCAAAGAAGAGATCATAAGGCTGTTCCGGGACATTGTTAGGGTCTGCTCCGTAAAATTCCAGGTAGCTCAGCGTTATGTCCGGATCTTTGAGTTTTACGGGGCCCTCCAGTGGCAAGTAACTAAAAGACTGTAAATATGATGTTGAAAATTATTTTTTTATCAATTATTAACAGATTTTTGTTTCATTTGTCTTGTTATTTAAACTTTATTGCACTTTAAAACGATATAAAACAGGTGGAATTAAGGCTTTCTCTGCCAGTCATACCTTTGGACCTAACAGTATATTGTATACGGTGCCATAAAAAAAAGAAACATGTTATGCCAACTGACTTTATTTGCTTGTGTCAATTTATTGCTTGATGGATTTTTAAACAAAATATTATATTATATGTTTTATCATCTTTATATCACTTCCACCTTAAATTGTAACTGTGTTATATTTGTATTTTTATATTATATTAGTTTAAAGTTTATATATATTATCCACAGTACAGCCAAATAATTTGATTCCTAAACTCACCTCAATCTTGGCCACCTTCTCTTTCATTGAGAAGTGTTTGCAAAAAGTCTCAACTTCCACTTTGAAGGTCTTCTCAGCAGGACAACAGCCTTTAATCAACTCGCTCGGGCACACATGATTCTCAACATTTGTATTTGATACTAACCACTTCCCTGTTTTATTTTCTAAGGCTCTTTTCAGATTTTGATGTAAATGCGCTTCAGTTTTCGCTCGGGACCAAAGTTCTATACAATTTTTTAACAGTACTGATCTAGACGCAATCTTTTTAACACTTTCTTCAGAGGGTAACTCAACAATCCAATAAGGCTTCTGAACACAAGGTTTCTCAATAAACTTCATAGGGATATTGAATAACGAAATAATGCTTTCGATTTCCTGTAAAATTCGAGTAAAAAGTTTATATTACAGATCAAAAATATAAACAAAAGTAAATACATGATAACAAACTTACTGCATAACGAAAATCAACGTGTTCATGGGCAAACCACATTAAATAACGACGCCACATATTTATTTTTTTGCATCTGCACAAAAAGACCAATTATTAATATTAGTTAATGATTAAAATTATTTAATTTTTATTTATCATGAAAAGAAAGCATGTAAAAGTAAAATAATGTAAATGTGTAAATGTAAACATAACCTAACTAAAGTTGAAGGTGTCATATATCAAAGAGTATGTAATCACTGTTTTTTTTTTTTGAATAATTTATACGGCCATGGAATCTAGTCCTTTAAGGCCTTTCTTGAATTTATTAATCTTCTTCAGTCCTACTTAAGTCAGTAGAGTCAATATTCAAGTCAATAGTCAAGTCCAGTCAAGTAAGTAAGTCTAGTCTGAGTCAGATGGCTAAGTGAAGCGGTGGAAAAATTTCACTTAGCTATATCATGGAGATTTTGGTGACAAAGATAAAAAGTCACGTAATCGACACTGTATCACTTCCCAACACTCACGCTTGTTCACGAACACTTTGCGAATAATAATCCACCAATATTATGCACAAACACTCGAAAAAACCTAAGTTTTGGCAATTAAATACAGCGCGGACATAGCAACAGTTTACTTTCCCTCCAAAAACTCCTGTAATCACTGTTTTTTTTTTTTTTTTTGAATAGTTTATACGGCCATGGAATCTAGTCCTTTAAGGCCTTTCTTGAATTTATTAATCTTCTTCAGTCCTACTTAAGTCAGTCGAGTCAAAAATTCAAGTCAATAGTCAAGTCCAGTCAAGTAAGTAAGTAAGTAGTCTGAGTCAGATGACTAAGTGAAGCGGTGGAAACATTTCACTTAGCTATATCATGGAGATTTTGGTGACAAAAATAAAAAGTCACGTAATCGACACTGTATCACTTCCCAACACTCAAGCTTGTTCACGAACACTTTGCGAATAATAATCCACCAATATTATGCACAAACACTCGAAAAAACCTAAGTTTTGGAAATTAAATACAGCGCGGGCATAGCGACAGTTTACTTTCCCTCCAAAAACTCCTGTAATCACTGTCATACATAGTGACAATCAAGTAACAATTATGCATTATCTTTTTTTTTTACATGTTTTGCGGTCATGGATAAGAGTTATTTTTATTATCTTCTTTAAAGCCTAGTTCGCATTAGACCAGTAGTTTAGTCAGTTAGTTATTTTTATTCGTACAAATTCCGCCATCATTCTTTCCTCATCTACCTCTTATAAAATCGCCGTTAAGATTAACTTAATCAGTTTATTTCCTTTATTACGCTGTAAGCTATTCATCTTACAAAACACCACTCACTTGTAAACTGTACTCGAACGAAGTGCGAACGATTTTGGGGCAGTAGCGAGAATTTTAGCTACTAATATACTCGTTACTAGACTAAAATACTGGTCTAATGCGAACTAGGCTTAAACGATACCATGAACTGTTCCAAAACAAGTAGGCGAGCGAGACACTAACTAAATAACCTTCCAAAAACGATTGAATAAGGGAGCTGTTACATCATGCATTGCGCTTTCTCGCATGCTCCCTCGTCCTTGCATATTTTTTATGCTACTATCTCACTAGGCTATTTGTATACAAATATGTGCATATTTGACTATGTTTGGACAGTATAATTGCCAAAACTTGCGTTATTTGCCTAATTTACCTTTATACTTTGTTTGGTAGTAGCATTAGAGATGGTAGTACGCCCCAAGATATAGCTTTTTGGAGAGTGTGACGGGAGCGATAGTGTTATGCTCGACCGCCACAAAGGGAAGATCTTCCTGCCAGGCTAGGGTGTTATGCCTGGGGAACCGCGGCTCCGACGATGTCTTGTCGGTTTTATTTATGCTCCAATCCGTAGAAACTTTGCAAGCGCGATTTAGACTTTCATAGTAATTTGCCGTTTTGTATGCAATTTTGAGATTGTTGCTTTTAACGCCATCTGATTTTGTTGTGGCGCTAGTGTCGCCACAGCTTCATCATATTAATTTGCGTTCTAGGTACTATTGGGCTGAGTTCCAGAACTGCTCATAAAAATTAGGAAGAAGAATGAAGATACTATAACCATTGTTTGTTAAGTAATATTAATGAAATATTTTGTTGAATCAGGATCATCTTTCTTCGACTTAACCTTTTAAAAGGATCAACAAGTAAAATACTTTATTATTTTCATAAACTGCACTTTATTAAATGGCTATATTAAAATATTTTTGTAAAAATTGTCTATAACAGGTCAAGGGGGTAAATCGCGCAGTTTACACCAATATAATCAGATGGCATACTATTATATCTAAGAACCATGCAAGATCCAGTGAGTAAGCGAGACAGTGCAATACATGATGTAATGCGACATCTCGCTTACTCAATCGCTCCGGCATCATGGTTTTTAGAGATGATAGTAAGCCATCAGTTTATGATCTTGTAACCCTAGTATGAGTTTTTCTAAACGTAGACGCTAGCAACTGCATTAGGATTTTGTATGGAATTTCTTAGTTGCCTTACTATCCGCCAGAGGCGCGGTACAGGTTTGTCATAAAAAATCGCAACGCAGTCGCTAGCGTCTGTGTGTAGAAAAACTCATACTAGGGGCACAGGTGGCCTACTACCATCTCTTAAAACCACGCAAGAGCGATTGAGTAAGGAAGATGTCGCCTTACATCATGTATTGCGCTGTCTCGCTTACTCACTCGTTCTTGAGTGGTTTTAAAAGACGGCAACGGTAGTAGGCTACCAGGCGGCTTACCACCATCTCTTAAAACCATGCAAAAACAATTGAGTAAGGGAGATGTCGCCTTACATCATGTATTGCGTTGTCTCGCTTACTCACTGGATCTTGCATGGTTTTAAGAGATGGTGGTAAGCCACCTGTTCTGTGTAATAACCAGTGGGATACACAATAAAGTTTTACACTTTTTGTAACAGAACTGTAGTAGGATCAATAGCTTCAAATTGAACATTGCAAATTAATAATGTTGCAATTTTAAATCACAATTGAATTAATAAACAAATTTTCACTATTATCTTATTAACACATTTGTCGCCGATGACCGGCAGTAGATATTTATTTGTTCCGCCTGTCATCGGCGACGAGTGAGTTAGTATTAGTATAAAACTCCGACACAAGGGTGTTCATGGTCACTTGACACTATAACCCATACAATACTGATAATGTCTATTATCTTATGAGTTGATTCCGTCCTTTTCTTTATTCTCCTCAAATACATCTTGATATCTATCATGTAGGAAGTCCAAATATGCATCTTTTACTGAGCCCGAGCACGCAACGTAATGACCACCAGAATGTTCCGCTACCACTGGTTTTATGAATAGGTTTATTAATGATTCACTCATTTCTGAAACAAACATTTCGAAAATAATAATAATGTTGAAACACAATACTCCAAAAACTACAAGACTAAGCTGAAATGAAACTTTTATAGGCATAGGATAGGTCATCATCATCATCATGTCGCGTAGGCGTCACGGTCAATCGACCATGCACACCCTGGTGTCAGAGTTCTTCGGAACCGCCTCTCGGCCTCTAACGTGGTTCCTTTGACGACTACCAGATTTCAACCGGGACCAACGGCTTAACGTACCTTCAGAAGCACGGAATCATCTTTATTATCAGACAATCAGGTGATTCAAGCTTGTAATGTCTTAACCAATCACCTATAGGTATCATCCCCGCGATTTTTAAATGAGAAACTAATATATTGTGTATGTATTAAAAATATATGCGGAAAATGTTATTGTTATTTTAAGTTAATGTTAATGTTATTTTAAGTTATTTATTATGCTAAACATTTGCATGCCTAGATAGGTTAAAAGTGAGAGACATCTTATTATATATTTGACCAGAAACTGTAACCATTTTTATTGCAAATAAATTTGATTTGATTTGAAAATAATAAATTATGTCGGTGGAAAATCTAGTGTTCAAAAGGCTTAGTGTAAATAAATAATAATATTTAAAACAATAGGCTTGTATCCATTAAGAATAAATATAATGGATAGGGGTTTATAATGATTAATTATATTATGGAGAAAATAACAAACAATTTTAATTATTAAAAGCGTTTAAGATTAATAATATTTTTTAAAAATAAATTTCGTAAAATGAAACCATTAGTCACGTGACAGTGAACACCAATCAGAAAGCGTTACGTCACGCCGTGCGAAACTCCAATCTTGTCTTTGACGTTTCGAGTATCACTACCGGTTCTTGATAAAATTATGGTTTTAAACAACTAATATCAAGTTGATACAGTTTTTGCTAGTTATAATTTGAAAGAATTAACCATGGAATCTGGATTCAGCAAAGCAGACAGTAATAATTTGCCCAGAATCGATGCCGTTATGCTTGGAAATTTTTTCGCGTCGAACAGTAACTTTTGCTCATCTGAATTTCGCAATGTTAAAACTTCCTTGTAGTATAAAATATTTATTATAAGCTTAAATGCTATGTGATATTTCAGTTCGGTACACAAGAACTTAATGTTGTGACGTACATTTTGCAAGATACTGTTTACTATTTTACTGTTCCCTTCATATGATACTCCATATAATTAGTCATATCATTTGGCAACTAGAATAATAAAAAGAGTATGTTTGTAACATTAATTAGAAAACTAAAATAAAACGTTCACTCCTAAAAGTGAAACAACTTAACCTGAACTCATGTATTTATTATTTAGAAAATAGAGATTCTACAAAACGCTGCTCGAATTAAGTAATAGATTGTATTGTGTGAAATACTTAATCAAAATGATCTTCACAAAAATACATTCTTGAACCTGTTGATAAAGTTTGTTTGTTTGTAATATCTTTTTTGCTTTAAAATACATAGTAAATAGAACTTTATTAAAATCAGAAGACAATGGCGGACTTATCCCAGGAAGGGATCTCTTAGCATAAAGTATGATCTCTAAAGTATGAGCTTCTTGCAAGTTTAAGCCACTTTTTCCGTATTTCTCCATTGTTTGGAACATATATAAATAACTTGTTTGGCGTTTTCATAGTCGTGCTATCACACTGGGGCACTATACAGTACTTATAATATGAGAAATTTATTTTTAAACGATTAAAACTAGCTATAACGTACGAAGACACGATCGCTCTTTGGTTTGTTTCGCACGGCGTGACGTCATTCAAGACGCCATGACAGTCTTGTGCGTTTTGGAACCAAATTGAAATTGGTTTTTTAAAACGCGAAATTTATAATGTAAACGCTCGATTAAAAATAAATAAACCTTTTTTTTTCGATAAAATGCCTAATAAGCTAAAATATTAAGCAGTTATTGAAATTTTGTCAACTAGCCTATTATTGTAACCTAGAAATAAAGGCTATCTTATCTTTAGTAGATGACTAACATTTTATTGATAAGTACTTTTGTCATTATCTGGATAATGTATTTATGTTTACTCATACCTTGCAGCCTATGATTTCAACAATTTCGCATTTGTGATCAGTTCGAAGCGGTATATACTTAAATGTATTTTCATTTAAGTACATGTATACCTACATGTATGTATGTTGTATAAAATTGCTACAAAGTGGATGCGTTGTATGAGATACAATTTCTACTTCCAATAAATATTTCAACGCGATGCTGAAATTAGTATACTGTTTTTTTTAAGTATAGCGTCTTTTATAAATGTTAGTTACAAATAAAAAATATATTCATTATGTAGTTTTATTTTTACTTATACCAAATAATATAATCTGCATCGATCATAATAATTAACTGCCTCTGTAATGTAGAGACACCATCAAAAGGTGGTTTCTGAACGCAGTTTCCAATATTGACATTCCCAAAAGAAGAATTTGTTAGATAAGATTAAGTACCTACTAACTTTCATTATCGTATGGTGTGAACACGAGCTTGGAGCAAACCACCAACGTGCTGCACCGACCCTCTCCTTGAGCATTGAAATTCAACACCCAAGAGGCCATACACCGGGCCCAGAATAGATATGACTGGAGGATACTACTTGCCAATTTGGATTATGGTGGTCACGACCCTCAGCTATGAGGAACACGACTTGAAAGAACTTTCATAACACGCAAACTAAAGTTTTTTTATTTTGATCTCGCTTGTTTCACTGTTCAGCTTATCTAGTAGTAATTTTAAATGTATGATATTTACCTTTTGGTATAATAGAGTCACTTTCTCCATAAACATGTATTGATGGCAAACTTATTTCTTCATCATAAAACCCTTTATGAACTAAACTTCCAGATCGGAATCCTGATGCGAATATCGCAAACTGAAATGTATATGGTAAATCTGAAAAACAATTGATAAATATTCATTTATAATTAGCTATTGCCAGCATATAATCACTACATAGTATAAAACAAAGTCGCTTTCTCTGTCCCTATGTCCCTTGGTATGCTTAAATCTTTAAACTATGCAACGGATTTTAATGCAGTTTTTTTTAATAGATAGAGTGATTCAAGAGGAAGGTTTCCGTGCGAAGCCGGGGCGGGTCGCTTGTATAATCCATACTAATATTATAAATGCGAAAGTCTGTCTGTCTGTCTGTCACCTCTTCACGGCTAAACTGCTGGACCGATTGTGATGAAATTTGGTAGGGATGTAGCTAACGACCTGAGGTCAAACATAGGCTTAACCGAGTCCCACGCGGGCGGAGCCGCGGGGAACAGCTAGTAATAAATAAAAATGGATCAATGACCTATTATATAAAATTTATTTATCTGTTTTATACTGTTAGCTACCTGCCAGTCTCCTTAAAATTAAACAGTCAAAGCTCTTATTTTAAAATAGGAACTTGAATTGTATTTATATGTAGTTTTTTTTACATTATATTGACTTATTCTTGAAGAAAAAATAACATTGTTGTTATAAAAAGTAACCTTGTACTAATGTTCTATATTCTATGTTTTTTTCTTTTGAATACTTTTCTGTGTACATAAATTTTAAATAAAATAAGTAAAATATAATATGAGAATAGCTTTTGACATACATCCTTTCTGTTGCATGGCAGCTAGCAAGCCGACGAGGCAGGCGCCTTGCGAGAAACCCATGAATCCATGAAAAGGCCCGTGATTCAACACTGTCTTTTCAATAAGATTCAATGTGCTCTCAAAGCCGATGGCTGGCCCCCCGAGACACTTCCCACTGAATGTGTTGTCTTCAGCATTAAACCACCAGGATCGAGTACCTGTAAATGTAAACATATCTAGATACATAAAAATAATTTATTCTACACGTGTAGAATTAATGTAATATAGATAAGATAATGATGATTATGTTCAAAGTGGCCCATGAAATAAACGTTTTAAACTAAAATCTGGCTTTACAATCAGTTTTAAATATATTTAAAACAGTTAAAACCATGCCACGTGATTACTACTTCATTAACAAATTATTATTTTGAAAGTAAAAATAAAAGATTAATTAAAAAACTTTTTTTGTTCCGTTTTCTTACACATTACTTGCATTGATTTATACCTATACTAAACCTCAAAAATTGATTTAAAACGTTTTAAACAAAAAGGCAGTTTAAAATTGAATGGTTTTAACATTTAAAATACTTTTTGCATCTATAGTCCCTAACAACTTATTAATAACCTTACTCTTACTCTTTCATCGAACACTAGATCTATTGAGTCTATAAACTTCAGCAAAATAGTCTAATATAAGTAATTTAATTAATTTACTTATGCACTATGAGGTTTCTCTAGGAATGCATAGATTATAAAAACATGCATGAATGAATTGGATCGATTGGAAACCTATGTCCAGCAGTGGACGTCTTGTTGCTTATATGTTGATATGCATGTTAAGTTTCAAGTGTTTTACATACAATACAATACAAATACTCTTTATTGCACCACAAAATAATAAAATTACATAAGCAGCTTTACGTGAAAACAATGAAGCGCAAAGGCGGACTTATCGCTAAAGCAATCTCTTCCAGTCAACCTTAATGTACCTTCATCTCCTCTACCATCTTCGTTGAATACCCAATGAGGAGCTGATATGAAAGTCAACTGTGCATACTTTGCTACTGCTTTACGGAATGACCCGATTTTCCCTCTGAAAACAGCCCCGTTCTGTCTGTACCCGTGAAATGCGAGGATCTTCAGTTTAGGTCGATCTTTGTCCACTGGCTTATTGTTAGGCGGTGGTGATAGGTTAGAATTGGAGTTGCTAGTAACCTCCGACATGATACACAACTTTCGGAGTAATAAATGTACGGGTTGCGCCTGCTTTTTGCAGTTTAAATAAAACCACTTCACTGGTAAGTACAACCTTATCCTGAATTTTGAAACTTCATTAAATATCTTTATCGAAAGCTATTGTTTACACTTTACCAACACTACCAAAACACAAAATTAGAATAGAAATAGCAAAGTACAACTTTTTTTTTATGTCATTGCTCAAAGCACAAAAACGAAGTCAGCCACTAACGCAATCGACAGCTTGGGTGTTACCATGAACTATTTTAGCAGGTGGCCTACTATCATCTCTAAAAACCACGTAAGATCCAATGAGTAAGGGGGATGTCGCCTTACATCATGTATGGCGCTGTCTCGCTTACTCACTGGATCTTGCATGGTTTTAAGAGACGGTAGTAACCCCTCTGTCTGCCTACCTACTATATCTTTCTTCGATCGATCGCTTTGTCGCTCTGTCATCATTCGCTTGTTTAAAAAAAAGAATATTTGTTTGTTTATGGTTTACAATTCGCGCCAAAATCTTCAACTGTCAAATTGATTACATACAAAAGTACTCTGTGTTGATTACAAAGCTTGTCTTGTTGTTTTACTAAAAAGTTATTTTAATTGAATATAAGAAATTTTTATGCTATAAAACATAATTATGGAGGATGGTGATTTTGATCAACGTCTGAGGGATTTGCAGCGTGAATATTTGGAATTTTTAGATGATGAAGTAAATCTGTTTCTTGTATTCATAACCTCTTCAAAATAGGAACTTTTAACAAATTAGCTTTTTACTTTTAGGAAGATCAAGGAATCTATATGGAAAAAGTGAAGCAAATGATAGGAGATAAATCGCAGCGGCTCGTTGTTAATGTAAACGATCTAAGAAGGAAGAATCCGGAACGCGCTAAGAACCTGCTTGAGTGTGCCTTTGAGGAGCAAATAGCTTTTCAGAAGGCTTTGAAGGAATATGTGTCGTCGATTGATCCTACTTACGCTAAAGAAAAAGAGGAATTCTTTGTTGCGTTTTGTGGAAGTTTTGGCAATAAACATGTTACTCCTAGAAGTTTGACATCCCGGTAAGAAACATAGTTATTCAATTTAAAACGTAAGCAAATGGCACATCATAGTAATGATAGCGAAGGTACACTATGCGAGACGCCGTAAGACAAGCTTATTTTTAAACATGACAATGTGCAATAAAACAACCCAACTAAAAAAAATAATGCAAACTCTTGAAAGTCACAGATTTACATCAATTACCTAATATTCGGAAAAACAATTTGTATGTATGTAAGTAATATTTAATTCATGATAAAAAATATGACTTACATGGTTTAATTACTAGGTTATTTTTTTAGACAAAATTATACTTAACCAACATTGTTTTGTTACAGTTATTTAGGTAATCTAATATGTGTAGAAGGCATTGTGACGAGAGTGTCTCTAGTGAGGCCCAAGGTGGTCCGCAGTGTGCACTACTGCCCGGCTACCAAAAAGGTCATGGAGCGAAAATATACTGACCTCACATCTTTTGAAGCATTTCCTACTTCTGCTGTTTACCCTACAAAGGTAATTTATATATAAGTACCTATACGACCGATCTTCCCTTGTTTTATGCAGAAAATCTTTGCGTGAAAATATGGATGAATTGAATTTTCCCACACATTGAACCTAGCTAATCTTTTTGACTGTGTGAGAACTTATGTTTAAAATTTCAAAGAAATCATTAGAGCCAGTAATATTAAATTTTTATCTTAATATTTTATGATATTTTTATAGGATGATGAAGGAAACCCACTAGAAACAGAATATGGGTTATCCCGCTACAAAGACCACCAGACAGTAACAGTGCAGGAGATGCCAGAGCGAGCGCCCGCTGGCCAGCTGCCTCGGAGTGTGGATGTGATCTGTGACGATGACCTGGTTGACCGCTGCAAGCCTGGAGACAGGGTGCAGGTGGTGGGCAACTATAGGTGTCTGCCGTCAAAACAGGGCAGCTTCACTGCTGGCACTTTCAGGTATTGGACTTAACACAATTTTATTATTAAAAGAACTTTTAAATTAAAGGAATAATAGAACCGATAATGATACGCCACCACAAATGACCACTTGGGTGCTGAAGCAAACCCTTTAACCACTAAAGTTGGATATTTTCTTCCAACTTGAAGCAATACATTATAAGTTAACCACCAAAGTTGGTTTTTTTCTTCCTACTTAAAGCAAAAATTAAATTTTCCTGGCGCTGGCATAATAACATATCTAAGGGTTAATAAAGACAATCTTACCATCTGTTTGGTATGAATGACTGTTAGAGAATGCCATGCCATATGGCATAAGCACACAATAAATAATAGTTTTTGGACACTTTTTGCAATTAATCATCATCACTACTAGTCGTGTTCTCTGTCCCTATGTCCCTTTGTATGCTTAAATCTTTAAAATTACCCAACGGATTTTGATGCTGTGTTTTTTTAATAGATAGAGTGATTCAAGAGGAAGGTTTTTATACCCATGCGCAGCCAGGGCGGGTCGCTAGTTTTAAATAAATAAAAGAACTTAATTTTACAGGACAATATTAATTGCAAACAATATAACTCAGATCAACAAAGATATGAACCTAAATGTGACTCTAGAAGACATCAAACTATGCAAGCGACTCTCCAAGCGAGCTACAGTGGACATGTTTGAGTTACTAAGCAAATCACTAGCGCCATCTATACATGGACACGATTATATCAAGAAGGCTATACTGTGCTTGCTGCTCGGGGGCATGGAGAAGATTCTGCCTAATGGCACTAGACTCAGAGGGTCAGTAACTACTTTAATTACCTATTATATGCACCTGCTATTAATTTTGCAATTTACGTTCTTTTAAACTTTTAATTGGTGGAGTCTTGTTATTGGCACAGTCCAACATTTTAATTGTATTCTATACTATACTATATTAAGCTGTAAGACACCCGAAAAACAAATAAATAAATAAATTATTCAAAATTATCTATTTATTCATTCATTCCGAATGTTTACAAAACTAAACGGGTAGCACGGGCTCACTATTTACTAGTATTTAATGCAATGTTTGTTCTTTTTTATTTTTATTGTGATCAACTTTACCATATTTTACAAGATGATAGAAAAAAAACATAAAATTTACATGATAAAATCAAATTTAAATTAACATGAAAACAGCACTAAATGAATCTTTTTTATTGAACTAGTGACATCGAGCAATGTTATATTTACAGAGGCAAAAAGGTGGGGATAGGGTGTCTAATAACTGACATAGTTATTATATTATGGCAGTCACAAAAAAAAAACAACTGATTAAAAAAAATCATTAATATTTATTTAATTATAGATATAGACATTACAGCTGATGCCTCTATCAATCTTCACAGTCTATTGGGAGTTTTTGGAGGGAAAGTAAACTGTCGCTATGTCCGCGCTGTATTTAATTTCCAAAACTTAGGTTTTATCGAGTGTTTGTGCATAATATTGGTGGATTATTATTCGCAAAGTGTTCGTGAACAAGCGTGAGTGTTGGGAAGTGATACAGTGTCGATTACGTGACTTTTTATCTTTGTCGCCAAAATCTCCATGACATAGCTAAGTGAAATTTTTCCACCGCTTCACTTAGCCATCTGACTCAGACTATACTTACTTACTTGACTGGACTTGACTATTGACTTGAATTTTTGACTCGACTGACTTAAGTAGGACTGAAGAAGATTAATAAACTCAAGAAAGGCCTTAAAGGACTAGATTCCATGGCCGTATAAACTATTAAAAAAAAACACAGTCTATTGTAATTTTTTTTATTGTTTGTTTTTTTTTATAATAATAATAATAAAAACTCCTTATTTCACCAAGATTACAATAGACAAAGATATTTATAAAACATGAAAAAAATGTAATTTTATGTAACAAAGGCGGCCTCTTATCGCAAAAGCAATTTATTATCCAACAATGTTTCTACAGCGACATTAACATCTTGTTAATCGGCGACCCGTCGGTGGCGAAGTCCCAATTGCTGCGCTACGTGCTGATGACGGCTCCTCGGGCTATCACCACCACCGGACGAGGTTCATCCGGAGTCGGTCTCACCGCTGCGGTGACCACTGACCCTGAAACTGGCGATAGGAGGTAACTAATTTTCATTTTATTTACATCATCAACTTTTTAGAAAATGTTCCTCATTTAGACATTTGTTTATCCTACTAATCCATACTTCCATACTAATATTATAAATGCGAAAGTCTGTCTGTCACCTGTTCACGGCTAAACTGCTGGACCGATTGTGATGAAATTTGGTAGGGATGTAGTTAACGACCTGAGGTCAAACATAGGCTACTTTCGGGCGCGATATAACCGAGTCCCACGCGGGGCGAAGCCGCGGGGAACAGCTAGTATCATATAAATGCGAAAGTGAGTTTGTTTGTTTATATTTTTGTTTATTACGCTTTCACGCCCTATCTACTGCACCAATCTTCCTAAAATTTCGCATACACATATATGTATAGAAGTATTGAGAAGGTCATACCTCACCTTATATTCCGGGAAAAAGCACTGTTCCCGTGGGAAATACACGCGGGTGAAGCCGCGGGCGAAAGCCAGTTTTAATATAAATTGTAGAGTAATTATCGTGACACGTTCACTGTCGGTGCGCAACTATTTACAAAAAAGACCTAATTTTGACATTTGTTTAATCCATACTTCCATACTAATATTATAAATGAGAAAGTCTGTCTGTCTGTCTGTCACCTCTTCACGGCTAAACTGCTGGACCGATTGTGATGAAATTTGTAGTTGTAGTTAACGACCTGAGGTCAAACATAGGCTACTTTTGGGCGCGATATAACCGAGTCCCACGCGGGGCGAAGCCGCGGGGAACAGCTAGTTAATTATAAACGAAAAAACATCTTTGACAAATCATTTTGTTTTGTGAAGTATCGTGACTCCATAACTGGATACTTGTTTTTTTTTCTATCTGCAACTAGCCCCGGAGCTTTTATCAGATGTGATGATGCAGGTTTAGCGTATTTTGACTTGCATATCCAGTGATGTGTCATCTCTCATTATTTATACAATCATTAGATTGACCGCAGTCTTGTCCTTTTTAGTTGGAAGTGGCCAGATGATTTCTGTGTTGTTCGAGTCTGTGGTTACTGAGCGACTGAGAGTGAAACATGTAAAAATCGTGAACGAAGTTAGCCAAAGGAGTCTAGTGGGAATTATTTCATCAGTAATATCTTTCAGGCTGGAAGCGGGAGCCATGGTGTTGGCCGACCGCGGCGTCGTCTGTATCGATGAGTTCGACAAGATGTCCGACATCGACCGCACTGCTATTCACGAGGTATGTTATTGTGCTAAACAATAAACTTGTAAACAAGCAGCCGCTCGGGGCTCTTGGCACGAATTTTCTTTTATCCAAACTTTGTCCTGACAATAACGAACATAAATAAATTAAATGACTGTGACTTACGGACCAACGTACATGACGAATCTATATAAAGATTCCGTTTTGCCATTTGGTTACGGAACTCTAAAAAGAATTATCCAATTAGGTGCTGTTTATCCAATTAGGTGCTGTCGTTTGAATGTTTAAGCTACATACATACATTTTAATGATTCATTTTAATTTATACATAACACTAGCAACTACGGCTTAGCATGGGCATAAAAACCTTCCTCTTGAATTACTCTATTAACTAAAACCGCATCAAAATCCGTTGCATAGTTTTAAATATTTAAGCATACATAGGCAGATAGGGACAGAGAAAGCGACTTTGTTTTATACTATGTAGTGATAATAACAAAAAAATATTTGAGATCCTCATAACGAGCCCTTTTATTTGGTATATAAGGTCAGAAATCAAATGCAAATATTTTAAGGGCTGATACAGACCACTATACTGAACAACTTTTCCAAATTAACTTATACCGAATTACGAAATTTTATTTTTTACTCTCCATACTAAACTAGATCAGCTGATTCTCAATTTGTATGGGAGGTCAAAATATTTTTTTCGTATTTCGACATAAGTTTATCTGGGAAAGTTGTTTAGTTTAGTGGTCTGAATTTGCCCTTAAAATATTTGCAGTTGATTTAAATTCACCCTATATAACACATTAGGGTTTGCAAAACTTTTTTTTTAAATTCCTTATTCTCCCCCCGAAAATGATCCTGAAAAATTGGCTGTGACAGACGCACGAGCGATCCTATAAGGGTTCCGTTTTTCATTTTTGTATGTAACCCTAAAAACAAAGTGATCCTATTTTCGGGTTTCATTTTTGCATTTTGATGTATGGAGCCCTAAAAAGAGTATGTTGTAATATGTTGTTGTGTTGCAGGTGATGGAGCAGGGTCGAGTGACGATAGCGAAGGCGGGCGTGCACGCCACGCTCAACGCTCGCTGCTCCGTGCTCGCCGCTGCCAACCCTGTCTACGGCAGGGTGAGTTCGTTGTTATATTTATTACCAACTAGCTGTTGTCCGCGGCGTCGCTCCGCGTGGGACTCGGTTATATCGCGCCTAAAAGTAATCTATGTTAGATCTCAGCTCGTTAACTACATCCCTACCATATTTCATCACAATTGGTCCAGCAGTTTAGCCGTGAAGAGGTGACAGACAGACAGACAGACAGACAGACAGACTTTCGCATTTATAATATTAGTATGGATTAGTATGGAATAGCTGTTCCCCGCGGCTTTGCCCCGCGTGGGACTCCGTTATATCGCGCCTAAAAGTAATCTATGTTTGACCACAGGTCGTTAACTACATCCCTACCAAATTTCATCACAATTGGTCCAGCAGTTTAGCCGTGAAGAGGTGACAGACAGACTTTCGCATTTATAATATTAGTATGTTAGGTTTCGCCCGCGTGAACTTCCCTCGGGAACATTTTCCCGTGATGTAAGGTACCCTATGTCCTGCTCATGGTTCTGAGCTACCTCCCCACCAATTTTCAGCCAAATCAGTTCAACCGTTTTTTCGGAAGAAGTTTCGGTTTTGGCCATAACTGAGACTGATGCCAAAATTCGGTTTCGTTGCCGGTCCCAAGAGCCAGTTTTTTTTGGACACTAAATTATGTAAATAAAACCATATAATATGTAACCGCATAATTTATATATTATTTTATGTAGCTTTAAGTGTCCCACTGCTGGGCAAAGGCCTCATCTCTTGGAAAAAGTAGCGTGTCTTTCTAAAATAATGTCCCTTTTAAAGATCATGGATGAAATTTTTAACCCCCATAAATAGGGGTGTTATAAGTTTGACGTGTCTGTTTGTCTGTCTGTCTTTCTCTGTCATCATAGCTCCTGAACGGATGAAGTGATTTCAATTTAGTTTTTTTAGTATGTGACTTATGAGCGAGTGGTCTTAGACAATAGACATGTTTGATGAAAATCGGTTGAGCCGTTTAGAAGTTGTGGGGGTGAAAGTGGGGAAGAACAACCGAATGTCTGCAAATATACTTGAGTGGGGACTCAAATGAAAGCGCATCACGTGCACATTACAAAATAATATGTTTAATTAAAATCGGTTGAGCTGTTAAAAAGCTCTGGGGGCTCATAAGTGGGGAAAATACCTAATGTCAGTCGACTGTCACCACTAAAAAGAAAATGTGTCGTGGGTTTTTTTTTTTAATTTTCGAACAATACTTTTTATTTTTATTTTTAATATTTTTTATTATTTTCTATCCACAGTACGACCAATACAAGACTCCAATGGAAAACATCGGCCTCCAAGACTCGTTGCTGTCTCGTTTCGACCTGCTGTTCGTGATGCTGGACATCGCAGACGCCGACCATGACAACATGATCTCCGAGCACGTGCTGAGAATGCATAGATACAGGTCCGTTGTCTCTGGTTACTGTTTTTTAACCCCCGACGCAAATAGAGGGGTGTTATAAGTTTGACGTGTCTGTCTGCCTGTCTCTGGCATCATAGCTCCCGAACGGATGAAGCGATTTCAATTTAGTTATTTTCGTATTAAAAGTGATTTACGGGCGAGTGTTCTTAGACATGTTTGATGAAAATCGGTTGAGCCGTTTCGAAGTTCTGGGGGTGAAAGTGGGGATGAACAACCGAATGTCTGCAAATATACTTGAGTGGGGTCTCAAATGAAAGTGAATCACGTGCACATTACAAAATAATATGTTTAATGAAAATCAGTCGACCGTCATCACTAAAAAGAAAATGTGTCGTAAGTTTTTTTTAAATTTAATGTTATTACAACGTGTCTTGGTTCCTTTAACGACCACCAGATGGCAGCTAGGAATAACGGCTTAACGTGTCTTCCGAAGCACAGAATCATCTTCCTATCAGACAATCAGGTGTCTCAAGGTTGCAAATTTATAAGGGACTAGCAGTTGACCCCGGATTCGCCCATGGCACACACATAGCCTATTTCACCCGAGGATAGTGTGGCTTTACAATGGGGAAAGAATTTTTCAAATCGAACCAGTAGTTTCAAAGCCTATTCGATGCAAACATATAATCAAATCTTACCTCTTTATAATATAAGTATAGAATCCATACTAATATTATAAATGCGAAAGTCTGTCTGTCACCTCTTCACGGCTAAACTGCTGGACCGATTGTGATGAAATTTGGTAGGGATGTAGTTAACGACCTGAGGTCAAACATAGGCTACTTTTGGGCGCGATATAACCGAGTCCCACGCGGGGCGGAGCCGCGGGGAACAGCTAGGCTTAATAAACTATGATACACAGTGATTTATACACAACTCAATACACATCACACGCACAATAAGTATTAAAACGAAGACATCAAACGACGCTACGCACACACTTGACAAAATTATCCAACACAAGGAAAAAATACACGCACACAACTACAAGTAGTATGAGCAGCGGTCTTATACTTTTGGCGGAGGCCTCTGGATAATTTTGGATAATTATGTCAAGTGTGTGCGTAGTATCATTTAATGTCTTCGTTTTAATACTTATTGTGCGTGTTATCTCACCCCGCGCGCAAAATGTGGCAGAATTTTTCATTTAGAAAAATGTGCACGTGCCCATCTTCTATTTGGTTTAATATCCAAGAACTCAAAACAGTAGTTCGACCGCCTATCTCGATTCTCTCCTCTCGTAATGGCTACTTGTATCATTTCGCACCGTTTTACGCACAAAATCTTTAAAAAAAAATACATTTTTTTGCCAACGTTAACAAAAAAAAATATTTTAAGCGTTTAAGCGTAAAACGGAGCGAAATGTGGCGAAAGCGATACAAGTAGCCATTACGAGAGGAGAGAATCGAGATAGGCGGTCGACCTACAGGTGTTCACGCAGTCAAAACAAACCACTAACACACCCGGGTCATGTTCCTGTTGGTCTGGTTTTGCCTGTAAGTGTTACGGAGGTCAGACGGCAGTCGCACCATTGTAATAACCAGTACCGCCAAATCAGGACCGTGATCAATAGCGTACCCCTGGGCTCTGAAGCGTAAGGTAAATGCAACCGGAAAACACGCTCGGACGAAGAAAACCCTAAGAACTCAAAACTACAATTATAATATTAAGAGGGCGCCTAACGCCGACAAAAATTCCGATTTCACCCGCACGTCTTGCATACCCTCCGCTCTAGTTCTAAAAACCAACACGGCGCGCTGCGATCGCTAGCGGCTGGCCGCGCCGTGGCTAGTCGTGAACTCGTGAGTTAGAGTATAGTATATGCGATAAAGTCAGAAAAATCAAATACTTATTTATTATGAATGAAATATTAATGTAGTTTTTTTTAGAGGAGTGTGTGTATGGTAGATAGATACAGTCAACCAAATATTAATTGGAAGTTGGTAAAGTGGCAGCATATTCACAAGTAATAGGAAAGTAGTAGTAAAGTGAATTGATAGAAAATTAGGAAGTAGAAATAGTGATTTTCAGCAGTTACAATTATGATTTTTTATTTAAATATTGAACATGCCCGCGACATCGTACGCTTACGCGTACGATGTCGCGGGCTTCGCTTGAAATCCCCGTTTTCTTTCGTTTGTCATGACATGACAATAACCAACACAAAAAAAGTATTATTAAATTTGGAGCATTCGTTCAAAAGCGATATATATTTGCAGACAAACACATAGAATTCAGTCAAATGACGATCACTTTTTGTCCTCTATTCCATTTCGAGACTGGAAAATTTTTCTTTTGTCCGGATGTGTGTCTGTCTGTCTGTTTGTTTGTTCCGGGCTGGAGGTCGCATTTATGAACGGATCCTAATGAAACTTGGCACACGTGTTCCTTGATTTTTTTGCAATTGCATGTCAAGAGATTATTTTGATTGGAGGGGAAATGGGGAAGAAAAGGGGGAAAGTTTTCTGTGACGTTGTTTACGAACGGATCCTAATGAAACTTGGCACACGTGTTTATTTTTATTTTTATACCTAGACATATAGTTATGAAAAAATGGGAAGGGAGGGAAGTCAAGGCAGGAGGGTCGCGAGGTCTACTGTTCACAGAACCACTAGTTTTGTACTGAAACGATTTTGATGAAACACACTTTGAATGTTTTGCTGAGTTAAAACAAAGCAATTGGTGAAAGTTTTTAGTAAATCAGTTCAGTACTTTCGGAGATAAGCGTGATACATACATACAGACAGACAGACATACAAACAAAAATAAAAAGTTTGAAAACAAACATTTTGTTTTTAAGTTTTATTATTCGTTTTAAGTGTCCCTATACAAGTATACATTTATGACAAAAATAATAAATGTACAGACAAAATATTTTTATTATTTTATTATCTATATCCATATATAAAAAAGAAAGTCGTGTTAATTACACTATTTATAACTCAAAAAGGGCTGAACTGATGTGGCTGAAATTTAGTGAAGAGGTAGCTTAGAACAAGGAGAAGGACATATGGTACCTTTCATCCCGGGAAAAAGCACTATTCCCGAGGGAAGTTCACCGAAGCTGGTTATTCATACTAATATTATAAATGCGAAAGTCTGTCTGTTTGTCTGTCTGTCACCTCTTCACGGCTAAACTGCTGGACCGATTGTGATGAAAATTGGTAGGGATGTAGTTAACGACCTGAGGTCAAACATAGGCTGCTTTTGGGCGCGATATAACCGAGTCCCACGCGGGGCGAAGCCGCGGGGAACAGCTAGTGTAGTTATATATTAACACGAAACTTTAATCATGATGTAAGTACGCTAGCACTCTGTGAGAAAAAAAAACTATATTGCCAATGTAAAACAGAGCGTTTAATTACAGAAATTAATTTATATAAAGTAATATTTGCGAAAAATATTTTTTATAGCAATAAAAATTCTTCTTCTTCATCGGTCCCTCACTGCTGAGGATCGTGACCACATATGTGCTTTCAAGTTATGCGATCACTAGTGCTATGGACCGCTCTGTAGATGCTGCGCCCAGCTGCGGAGCTTAGCTGCTGGAGCAGTGTCCTCAGCGCTAAAGATCTAAAACAGAGTAAAATATAGGTAAAGATCAAAATTTATATTGAGCCATTTGTAACATTACAACTTATACTCATGATAATACATATCTCTTATAACGAACACGAGTTTTAAAAAAAAGAACTCGAGTCTTATGTCTTGAGCGTATCAAGGTTTAATTATGTTTAAATACATTGTTACCAGGGTGATCCCTACCAACGACTCGAGCGCTAAACAAGACTCGAGCGTCATGCTGCGCTCAAGAGCACATAGTCTTATTGAAATGAGTCGAGTCGTCAATTTGCGAGCCGAGCGCAATATTTACGAGTAGGACTCGACTAGAGTTCTTTACATCTTTAGTTTTAAATTGTACAACATCCTGTATTATCATTATCAAAAATAGAATAAAAAATACGTTTTTTGTAATGAAAATCACTAATTAATCAATCTGTAAAAAAAACACAGTTACTTTTAAAGACCTTTTATATATAGGTACTCGTATATTTTGTTGTCGTCTAACAATGGTTGTTTTACATATACTGTAAGCTGACATTTGTGACGTTTGCCCGTGCGCGCTTACACTGTATAGGTACCTACGGAGCTCAGTTTGATCAAATGTAGGCTGTATTTATAAGAGATAAGGGTTAGTTATGACTTTTTTAAATATATAAGTACCTACTATCTATTTATTTTGCTACTAGCTGTTCCCCGCGGCTCCGCCCCTCGTGGGACTCTGTTATATCGCGTCCAAAAGTAGCCTATGTTTGACCTCAGGTCGTTAACTACATCCCTACCAAATTTCATCACAATCGGTCCAGCAGTTTAGCAGTGAAGAGGTGACAGACAGACAGACAGACTTTCGCATTTATAATATTAGTATAGTATAGTATAGTATTTGTACAAGTAGGTTTTAGTTTGTAAATAAAGCGTGTACTTACTGTTGTACTAAATCCATTATTTTGTAGAAATAAAAACAACTTACCCAAACATTCCGTCATGTTTTTTAGTTCTTCTTTTTCTCAAAAACGTTATTTCTCTTTTTTTATCTTTTCGCCCCATTGTCAAAACTATTTATACACTATTATTTACACGTCCACACACAACACTGTTTACAATTATGATAATACTAAAAACCACTATATACAATTATGTACCCTATAATAAACGTCATACGGTCTAATTTACAATATTTATTCACACTAGAAACAAAATCCGCTCCAAATAAATTACGCGTTCGATTGTCAGTACCGAGAAGGTACAGAGCGTCCGGGAACAACCTTCCGCGTCGAGCGCTGCCCGACAAGTAACCATTAGCCCGTGCACAATTGTTCTATCTACTACGCTTTGTTTAGAGTCGAAAATCGCATGATTCAGTTAACGACGAGTTGGCTTTGAGCTCCAGGTTATAATTTTAGTTGAGATTTTATTTAATTATTAAAAATATAGACATAAAATAAAAAATGTAATCGATTACTCTACTAAAACATAAGTCTGGCTATGTTATTTGTAAAAAATAATTTGGGGTTGTCGCTGATAATTCAGAGCATTTGAGTTAATACTGTTTTATTTTTCGTTCTGAAGTTTGTATTTTTTAAAAAAAAACCTGTTTATTTTTCAAAATTCTATTCGATTACTCGGCTTCTACAGGTTTTTTGCCTACCTACAGTATTTTTTAAATCTGAATTATAAGGTTTTTTCGCGCTAAACTATGGATTGAAAAATAGGTCTGTTTTTCAAATTTTGGCGTTGGGCGCACTCTTAAGGTGATACCTCGGTGAACACTAGCGCCACCGTCATTTAAAAATCATTACTCACTGAAAACACAAGTTATCAAAAATCCCTCTGCTGTAATTATGGTTCTGGATCTGAAGATAATTTTAATCATATTCGATTATTAAATTATAGTTCCATATAGTTACAAATTGCAAAACTGCTAAAAGTGGCCGTTTTAAGCAATAATGCAGCTTGTATCTATAGGGAATTATAGTTTAATAATTTAATATGTTTAAAATTAACTTCAGATCCAGAACCTTAATTGCAGCAGAGGGATTTTTGATAACTTGTGTTTTCAGTGAGTAATGATTTTTAAATGACAGTGGCGCTAGTGTTCACCGAGGTATCACCTTAATGCCAGGTTCATAAGGTTCCTAATCATCATCACTTCGAGTAGGCGTCACGGTCAGTCGACCATGCACACCCTGGTGTCAGAGTTCTTCGAAACCGCCTCTCGGCCTCTGACGTGGTTTCTTTAACGACTACCAGATGGCAGCCGGGACCAACGGCTTAACGTGCCTTCCGAAGCACGGAATCATCTTTATTATCAGACAATCAGGTGATTCAAGCCTGCAATGTTCTAACCAAACTGGAAACAACTAAACAGAGTATGCTGCCCGTGGTATTCGAACTCACGATCTCCGGGTCCTAATCAAATGTATATTCTTTTAGGAACCCTAAGGAACAAGATGGTGAGGTGTTACCAATGGGATCGTCAGTAGAGATGTTGTCGACAGAAAACCCTGATAACGAGGAAGTTGAGGTGGGTTTTCATCATCATGGGGTACTCTTCGGATTGATGTTTGGAGTTCAGGAAACGGAAACCCTCGCTATTTTCAGTTGGTTGTGTCAAAGTCCGGTCCAATATTTTATATCATCAAACAACTTTCGTCGGCCAGGAGTTTTCAACCGACCTCCAAAAAAGGAGGAAAATCTCAATTCTTATTTATATGCTACTAGCGACCCGCCCCAGCTTCGCATGGGCATAAAAACCTTCCTCTTGAATCACTAAAAATAACCGCATCAATATCCGTTTTAATAATTTAAGCATACATAGGGACAGAGAAAGCTACTTTTATTGACCGAGCGAGCGAAGCGAGCGAGAGTCTCCATTTCGAGACTGGCAAATTTTGCTTTTGTCTGTCTGTCTGTCTGTTTGTTCCGGGCTAGAGGTCGCATTTCTGAACGGATCTTAATGAAACTTGGCACACGTGTTCCTTGATTTATTTGCAATTTTTTTTCGAGAGCTTTTTTGATTGGAGGGAAAATGGGGAAAAAGGGGGGGAAAGTTTTCTGTGACGTTGTTTACGAACAGATTCTTCTGAAATTCGGCACACGTGTACCTTGATTTATTTGAAATTTTTTGTCGAGAGCTTTTTTTTTGATTATTTGAGGGAAAATGGGGGAAAAAGGGGGAAGTTTGCTATATTGCTTATGTCAATGGCCGCAAGATGGCTCTTTTACAAATTAATATCCGCTATGTTTAGTTTTCGGTCATAGACTATTTTTATTTTTATCTGACCAGAATAGATAGTAACTATAGAAAAAAACCTTTTGAGAATAGACGAGGAAAAAAAGGAAAAGGAGGTTAACGGAGGTGTTTCGCGAGGTCTACTGTTCGCAGAACCACTAGTATTATACTATGTAGTGATTCTTTCACCGATGTTTCTATAATTATGAGGTTTTTCAAATAAATATAAAATAAAACAAATGTTATCATGCCAAACCCGGCAAGCAAAGCTATTCCATCATAAATTCAATATTTTCAGGAGACAAACGAGTCTATCTACGAGAAATACGACCCACTCCTACACGGTAACACCCGAAGCAAGAAGGATCAGATTCTAAGCACAAAATTCATGAGGAAATTCATCCACATCGCTCGCCTGATGAAGCCGAAGCTGACTACGGATGCTTCCGAAGCGATTGCCGACGAGTACGCGAGGCTACGGAACCAGGATATGATGGATAGTGACGTCGCTAGAGTAAGATTATTATTTTTATAAATATAAATAAATAAATATATAGGGACAAATCACACAGATTGAGTTAGCCCCAAAGTAAGTTCGAGACTTGTGTTATGGGATACTAACTCAACGATACTATATTTTTATATTATATATTTTTTATAGTTATTTTCTCGGCTTTTGACAAAAACCGGTTTACTGAAAAACAAGGGCCTAAGCCAAGTGTATGTCAGGTAAATCTAGAATAACATTGTCACCAATATTATTTAGGTTGGGAAATGTTGGTGTGAGACGATTCTGTGACTGTTATGTGAAGGGCTGTGCTCGGTGTTTCCCTTCGAGACCGCATCAGAAATGAGGAGATCCGTAGGAGAACAAAGGTTGCCGACATAGCCCAGCGGATTAGCTCTTTGAAGTGGCAGTGGGCAGGGCGCATAGCGCGACGAACCGATGGCCGATGGGGCAGAAAGGTTCTCGAATGGCGACCACGCACCGGCAAGCGCAGCGTCGGACATCCACCGACCAGATGGTCAGATGACCTAAAGTAGGTCGCAGGCAGACGCTGGATGCAGGCCGCTTCCAACCGGTCGTTCCGGAAATCCTTGGGGGAGGCCTACGTCCAGCAGTGGACGACCTGCGGCTGAAATGATGATGATGATGATGATGATGTGTGAAATTGATTTGTGAAGTTGTGTTGGGTGTGTCTGAAGAAACTTTCTTACTAATCGGCATGTATTTAGAATGGCGGCCTTTTGAAGGTGATAGGATTATTATTATTATATTTTATACTATTAAACGAGCAATATTTGAAATTTTAAACATAAGTTATGTATTCAAAAAGATAAGTTAGGTTCCATGTCTGGGAAAATTTATTTTACCCATATTTTCACGCAAAAAGATTGGTAAATATTTATTCAAAAAAAATCGAAACGTAAGGACTTGGCCACAGTCGAAATAAAAAAACAGTACTAACAGCAAACAGCGGGAAAACAGGGTAATACGTATGTATGGAGAAAACTCAGGTTGTCTCCTTAACTCCAGTACATTAATTTACCAGAGTTAAGAGTATAGACTCCTTATGTTTTCTTCCTCATGTTTGTCTGAACCAAAATAATGTGGAAACTATAAAATTTACCAATGATATATGTCAGACACAGCCAGTAACAGCGCGTACATAGAGACGTTGATTCGTTACAAATGATAAAATATAGTATCGTTGAGTTGGTATCCCATAACACAAGTCTGTAACTTACTTAGGGCCAACTTGATCTGTGTGACTTGCCCCTATATAAGGTGGACAAAAATCATCTGCAAATATTTTAAGGGCAGATACAGACCACTATACTAAACAGCTTTTCCAAATAAACTTATATCGAAATACGAAATTTAATCTCGATATAAGTTTATTTGGGAAAGTCGTTCAGTTCAGTGGTCTGAATCTGCCCTTAAAATATTTGCAGTTGATTTAAATTCTCCTTATATATTTATGATAATGATGTGTGTATAACAGACTCAGCCAGTAACAGCGCGTACATAGAGACGTTGATTCGTTACAAATGTGATAAAGTACTGTTGACTTAACACAAGTCTTGAACTTACTTTGCTAACTTGATCTGTGTGACTTGTCCCTATATATTTATTATTATCTATTATCTATACTAATATAATAACTGAAGAGTTTGTTTGTTTGAACGCTTATAACTTGAAAACTACTGGTCGGATTTGAAAAATTCTTTCTGCATATGAAAGCCTGATTCTTGGGGAAGGTTATAGGCTATAGTACAAACACACTAATGGCGAGTGAAACAGCTAGTTTATGATAATGATGTATGTGTACAACAGACCCAGCCAGTGACAGCGCGCACATTGGAGACGTTGATCCGTTACCAATGATAAAATATAGTATCGTTGAGTTGGTATCCCATAACACAAGTCTTGAACTTACTTTGATAACTTGATCTGTGTGACTTGTCCCTATATAAGGTGTATAAAAATCAACTGCAAATATTTTAAGGGCAGATACAGACCACTAAACAACTTTTCCAAATAAACTTATATCGAAATACGAAATTTAATTTTTCACTCTCCATACTAAACTAGATCAGCTGATTCTCAATTTGTAAAATCATTCTCACTAGTTCTATTGGCAAATAGTTCCATGGAACAAGTGAGAACTTTTTTTTTTAATAATTCCATTCTTTTTTTTTATTTTTTGTATTTCCATACATTATTTGGGAAAGTCGTACAGTTCAGTGTTCTCTCTTTTCTCCTTATATATTTATGATAATGATGTATGTGTACAACAGACTCAGCCAGTGACAGCGCGCACTTTAGAGACGCTGATCCGGCTGGCGACCGCGCACGCCAAGTGCCGGCTCAGCTTCCAGGTGACGAGCGACGACGCGCACAATGCCATTCAGCTTGTGCAGTACGCGTACTTCAAAAAGGTCAGTGTTATAACTAATAGGCTAGTTAAGGTGATACCTCGGCGAACACTAGCGTCGTGAACACCATCATTTAAAAATTATTATTCACTGAAAACGCAAGTTATCAAAAATCCGTCTTGTGTAATTAAGGTTCCGGATCTGAAGTTAACTTTAAACGATTAAGTTATAACTCCCTATAGTTACAAATTGTATTGTTGTATAATACGGCCACTTTTAGCAGTTTTGCAATTTGTAACTATATGGAACTATAATTTAATAATTGAATATGATTAAAATTAACTTCAGATCCAGAACCATAATTACAGCAGAGGGATTTTTAATAACTTGTGTTTTCAATGAGTATTGATTTTTAAATGACGGTGGCGCTAATGTTCACCGAGGTATCACCTTAACTCATCAATTTTGATGCAACAAACGTTCATTTCTTACAATATTTGACTCCGCTAAGAAAATGCAAGATGGCATTATAATTTCAGTTACAAATTTACTTAAAACTCGGAACTGTCAAAACGCGGGCCGGCCATCAACCGCCATGATGTGACGCAACTATTCTGTTAAACTGATGTTCAGACCTATTTTTGACTTCTGTCATTCGTTCAAATTCATTAATTTGAATGATTTTCATTCGACAAAACTGGAATCGCATGATATTCATGCGACTCTGTGATTCTTGGCGAGAATCAGGTTTCAAAAATAGCACCTTACACAATAATGACGTCACAAAACTCTGCAAAAATGGCCGACGGTGTTTTTGATGGGATCCTAAAAGTGAACTTTGAAATAAAATTTTGCTGCTTTAGAGGGCTCGGAAAAATATGGAAAAAGTGGTTTCAATCTAAACAAATAGAGAATAATTATTTAAACGAAAACAAAATACAAATCAACTAGCCTATTAGTACCCATAGAAATCATAAATGAGAAGATCCGTAAGAGAACAAAGGTTGCTAACATAGCCCAGCAGATTAGCTCCTTGGAGTGGCAGTGGGCGGGGCCGATAGCGCATACAACTGATGGTCGATGGGGCAGAAAGGACCAGATGGTCACATGACCTGGGGGAGGTCGCAGGCAGCCGCTCGATGCGTCCGCGCAACAACTGGTCATTTTGGAAATCCTTGGGGGAGGCCTATGTCCAGCAGTTGACAGCCTGCGACTGAAAAAATGATTCTTTACCAGTCAACCATAGGGAAAAACCTTGGGTGCAAAAACTAATATATTAGACTTAATGGTATCATTATTATCACCATCGTTTCGTGTAGGTGACACGGTCAATGGACCATGCACACCTTGGTGTCGAGAGTCTTTCGGAGCCGCCTCTCGGCCTCTGACGTTGTTCCTTTAACGACTACCAGATGGCAGCCGGGACCAACGGCTTAACGTGCCTTCCGAAGCATGGTATAATGTGTAGACAGAATAATAAACTTCTAACCTCTATAATAGGTCTATAATATAATAGGGAAGGAGTGAAATTTTTTAAAATGCTTGAATTTTTTTCTGTCAGTAGGAATAAGGTTCCTTGATACCAGAAATAAATTGTTATGTTGGTTTTGGTTATCATAAATGACATTTATGACAACCAAAACCAACATGACAATGACATTAATTCGTCATTAAAATATAATATTTTATTTAAAATAATTGGCTGATTCTAAAAATCTGAGATTTATTTCTGGTATCAAGGAAACTTACGACAGAAAAAAAATCAAGCGTTTAAAAAAAAATCACTCCTACCCTATTAAGTCCGCCAATTGTATAAGTATTTGTACTTATAGAACAATAAAGTTTTAATAAATAAATAGGTGCTGAACAAAGAGAAGCGTCGCAAACGCCGAGCGTCGTCCGACGGAGAGGAAGAGGAAGCTGCCGCGGACACTCCCGCGCAGCCGCGCGCTAAGAGATCGCGCAAAACGGTCAGACTATACTTTTTAACATCACACGCTTGCACCACTTGAAACTATATTTGTATATTTATTTAGTTACTTAATAGTACATTACTGTCGAGGCCAGTACGTCGACCGCCTATCTCGATTCTCCTCTCGTAATGGCTACTTGTATCATTTCGCACCGTTTTACGCACAAGGCTTTAAAAAAAATTTTTTTTTGCCAACGTTAACAAAAAAAAAAAATTTAAGCGTTTTAGCGTAAAACGGAGCGAAATGTGGCGAAAGCGATACAAGTAGCCATTACGAGAGGAGATAATCGAGATAGGCGGTCGACCTACAGTAACGAAGCCATTTACGGCCGAGTTATATTGCAAGACCGAAGCGCAGCTGAGGCCTTTTAAAAATACGAGGACGTTAATTGTAATTTCGGACGCGAGGCTTGTATGATATTTTACTTCCTCTGACGTCAGTAAGTGATAAGCCTTATAAATGTTGATTCTTTACTAGTCGACCATTGGGGAAAACCTTGCGAGCAGAAACTAATCTATTAGACTACATTCATAATCATGGATAGATACATAGATACATGCATCTATACTAATATTATAGAGCTGAAGAGTTTGTTTGTTTGAACGCTTATAACTTGGGAACTACTGGTCGAATTTGAAAAATTCTTTCTGCATATACCTTGATTCTTGGGGAAGGTTATAGGCTATATATAGTACATACACACCAAGGGCGAGTGAAACCGCGGGGAACAGCTAGTTAATAAATAAAATGCTAAGATATATTTACACAAAAATATATATCCATTATCATATCATCAATGTAGAGATAGGATAGTTGATTGAAAGTTTATTGAAATAGGTGAAATAGAGGATTACATTATTCTTTAGGTTAGTCTTAAGTTGTTAAAATTTAAGTCTTGTATAATAAATCTTGGTATATTATGGGGCTTACTATAGAAATATAAATTGTGTTGTTGAAGAGCGATGTCTCCTGGCACAGGCGTTATGCTCAAAAGGAGGCATCAATCAAAAATGAGTTATCTTGTAAACTAGTTTTTGAAAATAAATTTATTATTATTTATTCACAGGGGGCTGCGGCAGACGGTGACCCGTACCAGTTCTCGTCTGATGAAGAAGCCGAGCCCGTGCTGCGAGCGGCGCGCGCCTCGCAGCCGCAACCAGAACATTCTGGAAGGAGCGCGCGGTCTCACACGACCATACACTCTAACAGGTATTCAATTTCAAAGCCTTTATAGCTGAAATCAGCATGTCCTTATGGCACATAGGCCTCCTGCGGATATTTTTTTTTTTGTTTCTATTATTTGCTTGTTTATATTTGTTGTTTTGTTGTTTATATTTGTTGTTTCTATTATTTGTTATTATTTGTTGTTTTGTTGTTTATATGTATTTGTTGTTTCTATTATTAGTTATTATTTGTTGTTTATATCTGTTGTTTCTGCATCTGTTTTTTTTTATTACTCTAACAGGTATAACACCATAATTAAACATTTTTAAAAATCTCTATCATTACTATCCATACTGCATAGTATAAAACAAAGTCGCTTTCTCTGTCCCTATATAGGGATATAACATTTTAAAAATCACTATCATCACTATCACTACAATACTACATAGTATAAAACAAAGTCGCTTTCTCTGTCCCTATATAGGGATATAACATTTTAAAAATCACTATCACTACAATACTACATAGTATAAAACAAAGTCGCTTTCTCTGTCCCTATATAGGGATATAACATTTGAAAAATCACTATCACTACAATACTACATAGTATAAAACAAAGTCGCTTTCTCTGTCCCTATATAGGGATATAACATTTTAAAAATCACTATCATCACTATCACTACAATACTACATAGTATAAAACAAAGTCGCTTCCTCTGTCCCTATATAGGGATATAGGGACAGAGAAAGCAACTTTGTTACATAGGGATGTATGCTTAAATCTTTAAAACTACGCAAAGGATTTTGATGAGGTTTTTTTTAAATAGATAGTGATTCAAGAGGAAGGTTTTTAAGCCCATGCGAAGCTGGGGCAAGTCGCTAGTTTTAAATATAAAGATTGAAAAATGTTATGTTCTGTGCGACTGACATTGTAAAATTTGTTTCATATATGGGTCAAAGAGTAACCTGTTTTTTTTAAATATTATTTATTTATTTAAAGCACTAAATGAAATCATGATATTAAGCATAGCATATCATTTTTTATCAAATTATGCAATAAGTACGAACGCTCCGTCGAGCTACATGGTGGACGGGTGTTAGGTTTTATTTTCGTTGCGGAATTTCTTGATTCGTTCGCCACGCTCAAAGCCTACGATAAAAGCTATAGGTACAACAGCTTAAAATAAAAATTCAAAAAAGTCAAGTAACACGAGCGTCAATTTAAGTTTCATTAGGATCATTTCGTAAACAACGTTAAATAAAACTTCCCCTTTTTTCCCTCCAATCAAAAAAAAGCTCTCGGCAAAAAAATTATCCAAGAATACATGTGCCAAGTTTCATTAGAATCCGTTCAAAAATGCGACCTCCAGCTCGGAACAAACAGACAGACAGACATCCGGACGAAAGCAAAATTTGCCAGTCTCGAAAAATGGAGACTAGCTCCCTTCGCTCGCTCGGTCAAAAAAAAAATTAAGTTTTCTAGTTCCAAACTACTGCGCCGATTTCGGTAAAGTTTCAGACAAAAAAAAAGGGTCCGAAAATTGACGGCGAAAAAAAAATAAGCTGAATTGAGAATCTCATTTTTTTGGAAATCGGTTAAAAAAAATCATATTGTAATTTCCCAGGCTCACACAGTTCAAGTCGGCCCTCCATCAAGTGTTTCAAGACGAGCGAGTTAACTCGCTGCCCCTAAGCCGCATCACAGCCTTCGTGAACGAGAAATACTCGCACGAGACATTCCAAGATGGCGAGATTCAAGCGGCGCTTGAAAGGATGACTGCTGATAACCAGGTGAGTTCTATCTATATTTTCTAATATATAAAACTAGTTTTTCCCCGCGGTTTCACTCGCCCTTGGTGTGTATGTACTATAGCCTATAACCTTCCCCAAGAATCAAGCTATAATATGCAGAAAGAATTTTTCAAATCCGACCAGTAGTTCCAAAGTTATAAGCGTTCAAACCAACAAACAACCTCTTCAGCTTTATAATATTAGTATTGATTCCCGTGTCACAATGTTAGTTACCTTACTCCTCCGAAACAACTTTACTGATTTTACCAAGTTTTATATGCATATTCAGTATGTCTGAGAATCGGCTACTATCTATTTTTCATACCCCAAGTGATAAGGGTTGTTCACCCTTAAATTACCTAGAAATAATTTATATGGCAAAACAACGTTTGCGGGGTCAGCTAGTCTATATCCATACTTATATTATAAATGCGAGTCTGTCTGTCTGTCACCTCTTCACGGCTAAACTGCTGGACCGATTGTGATGAAATTTGGTAGGGATGTAGTTTACGACCTGAGGTCAAACATAGGCTACTTTTGGGCGCGATATAACCGAGTCCCACGCGGGGCGAAGCCGCGGGGAACAGCTAGTAATATATATATAAATCCATACTTCCATACTAAAATTATAAATGCGAAAGTCTGTCTGTCTGTCACCTCTTCACGGTTAAACTGCTGGACCGATTGTGATGAAATTTGATAGGGATGTAGCTAACGACATAAGTTCAAACATAGGCTACTTTTGGGCGCGATATAACCGAGTCACACGGGGGGCGAAGCCGAGGGGAACAGCTAGTATATATATAAAAGAAAGTCGTGTTAGTTAGAAGTTTTGCATACACATACCTAGGGGTATTGAGAAGGACATAGAGTACCTTTCATCCCGGGTTCCCGAGGGAATTTCATGCGGGCGAAGCCGCAGGCGAAAGTTAGTATTATTATAAAAAGGACCTTTTGAATCAAATTTTCTTAACCATTTTCTTTCAGGTCATGATGGCCGATGACATCGTGTTTTTGATATAAGTGCCTTAATCTCTCCATTTAGTTACAAACCGCCTTAAATATAAGTACAATATTGTTGGTTTGTATTGTCCACCGAAAAATTAAGTTTTAAGATGCATGAATCTTGCTGTAACTCGTGTTATCTCCATATTGGAATCATGTTAAATATAAGCAGTGAATTATTTTTGTAATTACTGATTAATAAAAACTACATTACAATACAGAAGGTTTAATTTTTTTGATTCCATGCTGGTCTGGGAGAAAATGAAAAACATAGGATGTACCAGCTGCTTCTCTTCCCGCACAAGCCGTAAAAGTCAAATGAGGGAATCAGTGAATGGGGAATCATGACAGGGATACGGCTAGCAACCCATCACTATTGATTTGCTGTTTCAACTACCATCATGCTAAACGTGGTCTAAGGTCTTATGACCCTAGGCTCTGTCTACCCCGTATGGGATAAAGACGTGATTATATGTATGTATGTGTTTTATTTTTTGATCCCGACTATTTCAAGATGTAGCATTATTTTATTACCTAGTGACTAAAGGTAATTTTTAATCCCTAAATCCACTTAAATCCATTTATAGATTCATTAATGGATCCTTTTACACACTAATTCCCATTTTATCCATGATCCAGCATTTATTTCGGTCGAGATTTTGTACAATACTTTTCTTCCTTTTGCAAGAAAACCACTGTATCGAAAAAAACGAGCTCGCTATCTTTCTTTAAAACATTTAAATAAAATTGGTATTTGTCAGACCAGTAATAAAAGTAATCATAAAAATAAAAACAAAATTAAATTCAACAATAAACTATTTATTTACTATCGCTTCTTTCCTTTGCCCTTCATTCCCTTACCACCTTTCCCCTTCGCTCCCCCCTTGCCTTTGAAAGACTTATTCAATTTCCCGCCAAAAACTTTCTTTGTTTTCCTCTGTCCCTTCTGTTCTCTATCGTCAGGTCTCTTATTGAACTTCCTAGGTCTGTCCTGTCTATCTCTGTCTTGGTTCTTGGGTTTTCTGTTTGTGTCTTCGTTTCGCTGGAATTTCTTCTTAATTTTTTTATCTAGCCGCATTTTCTTAAACCCTCTGTTATCACCGTCAGCTTTCCTTTTCCTCGTTTGTGTGAACAGGTCTGTAAGAACATGCAATTTTACAAACAAAAATGGAAGTGCTGTTTTGTCTGGTTTAAAAGTAAACCTCTTGTCCCGTAGGTTTCGAAAGTAATACCACGAGAATAATACAGTTCTCAATTTACTTGTAAGTAATAATGTAAGCGAGCGTGTATGACGAGAGTGATGGGTGTGGAGGAAGCGAGAGAAGTATGGGATCGTAGCCAATGGAAATCTCTAGTCTCTGCCTACCTCTGCGGGAGACAGGCGTGATGATATGTATGTATGTACGGAAATAGTTGAGGACCAGGGGTCAAACAGGCTACTTTTATGCGCGATATGACCGAATCCCACGCGGGCGAAGCCTCGGGCAACAGCTAGAAAATACTACAAAAGGTTAAATTTGTCTAAATATTATTTTACCTGCGTCAGGCTCTGCCCCGACCTCCTCCCTGTAATACTCCGCGTCGTCTTCGTCTTGCTCCATGTCCGCGTTCTGAGACTCCGCCGCTGCCAGTTCCATCATCCTGGGGACACACATTATTTTATTTCATATTTATATAAAACTAGCGACCCGCCCCGGCTTCGCATGGGCATAAAAACCTTCCTCTTGAATCACTCTATTTAAAAAACCGCATCAAAATCCGTTGCTTAGTTTTAAAGATTTAAGCATACAAAGGGACGTAGGGACAGAGAAAGCGACTTTGTTTTATACTATGTAGTGATAGTGAAGAGTTTAACGTGGAGACTCACCTCTGGCTCTCCGTCATCTCTTTCTTCTTTTTGATCCCCTCCAGCGACTTCTGCTTGAGTTCCTCCTTCTGCTGTTGTTTCCGTTTCACATTCTCCTCTTGTGTCGCTTTGCGCTTCTCTTTTTGACGTCTGGAAGAGATGCAGATCATTGTAAAGTGCAAAAGTTTGCTTGGACGATTTTGACGTTAAATACCACAAACGGATAACGCCAACATACTACCACATCCGTGAAATACCAACTTCGCGAAACACCACTATTGCTTTACTGGAAATACCTAATACTGTAAGACTCACAGATCCACTTATTGTTTTGAACTAAATAAACAAGTGAGAGGTCAGAACGAGTATAATTTATGGACAAGCCAACTAGTTATCAAATGATAACTAGTGATGTGCCAAAATGACAAATACTCACCGTAAAAAACACATTCATGGTTTAGATATCGGTATTAGATATATATGTGGTATCCTGGTATCCTACTTAAGAATAGACCACACTTTATATTCCCGTGTAGGTCGTGTAAGACGACTCAAGAACAATCAGGGGGGCTACTACCGTCTCATACATCACGTATCGCGCTGTCTCGCTTACTCACTGGATCTTGCATGGTTTTAAGAGACGGTAGTAGCCCCCCTGAATTGTTTTTATACCTAATTGACTAGTGGCCGTCACCATTAGCAAACTTTTGGACAAATGTACCCAGTGTAGAACTATTAATTTGTTTACCTATTCAATGACTGGAATGGAAAACCATTGCCTTGCATAGGTAAACGTGGAAGTAAGAATTCGCTGCATTATATAGGCTAACTCTTTAAATACAATTTGGTATTTACGAAGTGAGGCCTACCCCCGTATTACGAAACTTTTTTTTTTTTTTGGGACAAATCACACAGATTGAGTTAGCCCCAAAGTAAGTTCGAGACTTGTGTTATGGGATACTAACTCAACGATACTATATTTTATAACAAATACATATATACTTAGATAAACATCCAAGACCCAGGTCAATCAGAAAAAGATCATTTTTCATCTTGACCTGACCGGGGATCGAACCCCTGAGTAGCGGTCAGGCATGTTAACCATTACGCCACGGAGGTCGTCAAAGTTTGTTAAGCCCATTTTAGCTAAAGTGTGTTTCGTCTCGTTCTTTCACGTCAAAGAGAGAAAGAGACAAAACATATTTTAGTTAGAATATACTTAGGAAACTTTTTTTAATACAGTGGCTAAAGTTCTGCAGTAGTGTGGAAATTTAGCATTACTATTTTTTAACTTAATCCTCTAAAACTCACTTCTTTTCTTCTCTCTTCTTTTTGATATATGCTTTCTCTTCCTCTGTCTTCTCAATCAGCTCGTGGAACAACACCTCACCATCCATAAGACCATCTTCTACCTATAAAAGAAAAAAAAATTTTTGCGGACTAATGTCTAAAAGAAATAAAGGAACTTCACGCGGCCGAAGCCGCGGGCAAAAGCTAGTTGTTATATATAGGTATATAGGTTGGCGCTGGATGCAGGTCGCTTCAAACCATTCATTTTGGAAATCCTTTGGGGAGGCTATGTCCAGTAGTGGACAGCCTGTGGCTGAAATGATGAGAATCACTACATAGTCTAACAAAGTCGCTTTCTCTGTCCCTGTCTCGTTGTATGCTTAAATCTTTAAAACTACGCAACGGATTTTGAAGCGGTTTTTTTAATAGATAGTGATTCAAGAGGAAGGTTTTTATGCCCATGCGAAGCCATGGCGGGTCGTTAGTTTGAGATAATTCATACCTTAATTAGTTGAAATGTGATCCTAGGTCCTAATTCAAACAGTCTGATTGCTGATTTGGAGTCTGCTGCAGCCCCTCTGGTAGAGAGAGTTTGAGGCAGGATCACTTGTGAGTTGGGGTCATCTTCAAATTCACTTTCAGATAATAGTGCTGCTCTGTAAAAAAAAAATCTAATCAGCTGACGATGCAACGGGTAAACGCTTAAAAATAATTATACAATGGACCTTTGGTGTGCTTGATAGCCTAGCGATGTAATCGAATTCGTAACGAAAGCGCCTGTCAAGCAACTGTAAAAAACGTTACCGAAGTCAGAAGCGCTCCATTGTAATAAGCATTACTTACCATCAAATCTAGGACCGTGATTTAAAGCGTTAGCAAAAAATGCAAGTAAAGAAAAGTCGTTTAGAGAGAAAAACCTTTTTTTTACTCACTTGTCGAAAAATTCGGACATGTCCTTACATCTATTGAGATTTGGTATTTTTCCTTGTACCACCTAAAAAATAAAATATCAAAATTAGTTGTATGTTACTCCATTTTTGTACCTGTTGTAAAATTTTGTACAAGAGACATTACCAGGATAAGTATGTTATTTTATCTATGTTCTTATTATTTTTTTGGATCGTTGGTGTGGTTTAATAACACACTATTTTTATTTTATTTATTTATTTATATTCTTCATCTATATCTATCATCTTAAGTTTGGAGATCGTATGAAATCTATTTTTAAACGCGTTGACTGAAGGTGCAGTACTAATTCACTTCGTTCGTGTAAGAAAGAGAGATATAAGAAAGTTTTAAATTTTTGGAGTCCAGTCAGCCACTAGCCTAATTACTCGGTAAAGGAGTTGGTGAAGCCATTTATACTATTAGATAAACACTGCCTGATATATCATAATAACTTAGAATAGCTGTGGATTTTTTTCATTAACAATAATTTGAACAATAAAAAAAAAATCTCATACCTTTTTTGTGCCTTTATTGAGCCCCACTGGTGTGGCGCGTATCGCATAATGCCGCATGTCGATCATTTTGGTGGCCGGGTTGTAGTTCATCAATACACAGCGTCTTATGTGTTTTAGTTTTACCTGAAACAATATTATAATAAACAAAAAAATACTGTAAAAGTCAAAGAAAATTGATTTTTCAAATAAAATGCAATCATGATTGATACCCAGAGGTTGCTGCAGACAAGCAAACAAGTTTCGTAAAAAGATTTATTTACTGACTAGAAGATTTTTACATGATGAGATTTTGCAAAACAAACGAGCAAAATGAATCAAAAAAAAATCAAATTCTTTATTGTCTTTATAGGACATTCTAATCACTTATTGACGTCAATCATTACATAAATTAAGTTTACCACCACTTCCAAAGCGCAAGTGGAGAAGAAGCGGCGCCACAAACTCCACTGCAGCATTTTTTCCAGAACGTCAATTTACAAAATTTGAGTCAGAACAGACGAATTTACATTGGCGTGAATATTTTTATCATTAAAATATGTTTGTATTAAAGATTATTAAAATAGTTATAAAATGTCAAATAACAAAAGATGTCATGATAATTATTATAAAAATAATAATAATAATGGCAGTGGCCCGTGTCTATCAATCATATACCAGCTTCAGCTGAGAAAAAGAAGGAAAATACAGAATAATAACTTAAAAATAAAATTATCAAAATAATAATATTAATGAATGCAGTTAAAAACTACTCACAGTAGTAATATTGATGGTGGGGAACATATTCTGAAACATGGTCGCCATGAGCTTCATGTGCATGCCTTCGCCAGAGAAGCTGTTGAGCACGATCAGGGGCGCGTGCTGGAAGGCCTTCATCATGACATACTGCTTCTTCAGCGACGAGATCACGTCGCGGGCTAAGCTGTACTGGAAATGTAGGTTTTAAAGAAAATCATACTTAAGAAATTGTATATATTTGGAGTTTATTGTGGTTTGTTCAGATTTAGGGTTGCTAGATTATACTTCAGAGATTTTTAGATCCAGAGTCCCCAGATAACAAATAATGTCATCAAAAATTAAAATTCATTCATCAAAGCCTTTTTAGCACACTACTAAGGTTTGGCCCTTTCTTAATGTATGCCAAATTGTTACACATTCTTAAAACTCCCTGCTAGACATTACACAGTTATCCATTACTGCTGGCAAGTCCAACCTGTAAAAGAAATTACCTATCTACCGGGAAAATCTTTTCAAAATTAGACCAGCCCTATGGGAGATAAATCAGAACAAACAGACAGATATATTTATCAGTATAGATTGAGAAAATTAATTTTAGAAAGTCATTTAATGTCTTAACTTACATTGTGTAAACGGAAGGTAAGTGTAGGACCTCTGGGCAGTCTGGCAAGCCTCATGTATGAGCCCTGTTCTGTCTCTGTGAACATGATCATGTGGGACACATGCAGGTAGCCGGACACTGACAGGAAATCCTTGATTGTGTTCTTTTTCCTCTCCTAAAATGGTCAAATTATATCATGACACACATAAAACATCTCATATTTAAATTAAATACCTGGGCGAATAAGCTTAGCCCGTTTTTGAAAAATGAAGAATGTCATAATTTTACTATGATAATAGAATTTGACAGATATGAAATCACATTTATACATGATAATGTAATACCAGCCTATGAACCATTATACTTAATTTATATGGATGTTGGTAAAATCTTGCATAGAAAATAAGGGAGATCTGTGCCTTAGTGGCTTTTTACCGCTGTTGTGATGAAAACGCCAGATAATATTAGAAATAAACAAATCAATTATAGCACTATTAAGATACAAACAATGGTTCAAACCAACCTTAAGTTGTGACGCCGTGAACGGCTCCATAATCTTTCTGAAGTCTTTAGTCAAATCTTCCAGGTCCTTGCTGCAATGACCGCGATGGATCACGAACGAATGGGGCGCCTTAACGAGGTGTTCAGGCTCCAGAGACTGCTTGCCCACCGGGTTCTTCCTTACACTTTTACCTTTACGTTTACCCATATTTTGCAAGTTAACCGAGTATTTAAGTAACGAGAAACCAAAAACCAGAAACTTCTTTTTAAAATCTACTGATTACTGACTTGACTGCGTTAGTAATACAGAAAAAGCGATCAACTTTCAACTCAAGAAAAATTAACGAAATAAACATGAGTTTAATTCGTACACATTTCGCACATTTTGAGGTTAAGAATGAAACCTTGCCCGTCGTGACATCTGTCAAATTCATTTTTTTAAAATACTTTTTACGGCCCTGGAAACTAGTCCTTTAAGGCCTTTCTTCAATTTATTAATCATCTTCAGTCCTACTTTAGTCAAGTCAAGTCAGTAGTCTAATCTAGTCAAGTGAGTAATTCTAGTCAGTCAGATGGCTAAGTGAAACGGTGAAAAAATTTCACTTAGCTATAACTTGGGAGATTTTGGTGACAAAGATAAAAGTCATGTAATCAACACTGTATCACTTCCCAACACTGACGCTTGTTCACGAACACTGCGAATAATAATCCACCAATATTAAGCACAAATAGTCGAAAAAACCTAAGTTTTGGAAATTAAATACAGCGCCGACATAGCGACAGTTTACTTTCCCTCCAAAAACTCTCCTGTCAGTCACTAACAGATATATATATAAAAAAAAACTTTTTTTCTTGTGGCAATCCAACTTCTTCATAAAGCTTATCTTTGTCAGTGTCAATTTATTGATATCCATACTATTAATATTATAAATGCGAGTCTGTCTGACTGTCTGTCACCTCTTCACGGCTAAACTGCTGGACCGATTGTGATGAAATTTGGTAGGGATGTAGTTAACGACCTGAGGTCAAACATAGGCTACTTTTGGGCGCGATATAACCGAGTCCCACGCGGGGCGAAGCCGCGGGGAACAGCTAGTTCTTCATATAGTCAAGTCAGTACCTAGTTAAATCTAGTCAGTCATAGGGCTAAGTGTAGCGATGTCAGACACTGGGTGTGGTCTACATATCGGAGTCAGACATTGGGTGTGGTCAAAATCTCGATGTCAGACACTGGGTGTGGTGTACATCTCGGAGTCAGACACTGGGTGTGGTCTACATCTTGGAGTCAGGCACTGGGTGTGGTCTACATCTCGATGTCAGACACTGGGTGTGGTCAAAATCTCAGAGTCAGCCACTGGGTGTGGTCTACATCTCGGAGTCAGGCACTGGGTGTGGTCTACATCACGATGTCAGACACCGGGTGTGGTCAAAATCTCAGAGTCAGCCACTGGGTGTGGTCAACATCTCGATGTCAGACACTGGGTGTGGTCAATATCTCGGAGTCAGGCACTGGGTGTGGTCTACATCTCGATGTAAGATACTATGGGTGTGGTCAACATCTCCGAGTCAGACATTGGGTGTGGTCAACATCTCCGAGTCAGGCACTGGGTGTGGTCTACATCTCGATGTCAGACACTGAGTGTGGTCTACATCTCGGAGTCGGACACTTTTCTTACTGGATCTTTCATGGTTTTAAGAGACGGAAGTAACCCCCAGGAGGAGGTACTAGGCGAAGTGGTAAAGAAAATGTTGGTAAGAGGACCCTTCGAATCAATCGGCTAAGGATGCAACCGGGAAGGCACTAGGAAGAATGTTAAATAACAAACGCCACAAAACAAATCAAAACAGCTTTATTTCCTGCTGGTTCATTGTGGATTTTCATATTTGCAGTTTTGTAATACTAAATTAAGTATTTTTGTCCAGTCTGTGGAAACAACGGTTTTGTTCGAATTGCTTTAATAAAAATGATGCACACAATTCAGATATCGCGCAACATTTCACAGATTAACATATACATCGAACATAGATGTGGACAATCACACACAGTAGAATTGTACCAATTTATAATTTGAGTATAATGTTTTAAGGTTCAAAACGATAGTTACAAACTTTGTTTACGATGTCGACTAGTTTCAAGTCGGGCCACTACCACGGATTACAGGTTATTTCATTTATAACAAGTAACGATACTGAACCACAATATACTTATTTCGAAACTAGTTCGAGTTGCAGGAAACATGACTCTTATGATAGACATTACAGACTATTTTTACGCAGTTGCAAACATTCATAGGATCCATATAATAAAGATTACCAGCTACAACAAAAAAAAATATTTAATAAAAAATTTAAACTAGCTTGCGTTGGAAATATGACTCTTATGACATAGACATTACAGACTATTTTTTACGCAGTTTCAAACAGTCATAGGATCCATATCTTTACTAGCTACATAGTTGTTTTTCTCATTCTAGCTAGATCTAGTACCACTGCTTAATCCCAGGCAGATTTAAATAGAAATTATTACGCCTAATCAAAGTAGCTAAAAAATACATTAATATTTTAGGTATTAACAAAGCGCAACACAAAATAATAAAATATAATGTCAGACAGAAATTATCTTTATATTAGTTCAAAAGTTTTGTCATATATTTTTAAGATTACTTATCAAATCCATGGTAGTGGTTATCGTATATTATCGATTATCTAACCTATTTATAGTGCATTAAAGTGCAATACAATTTAATACCCAACTATTATTACTATTTTTAGATTAAAATTCAAAATGAAAATGTATTTGGTAGCATTTATTTATCCTGTGACTATGAATCGTATTAACTAGTTGTTGCACCGCGTTTGACACGAATAGAGACAGAGAAGTACCACGTAGACTGCGTCATTGCTCGGTCGGATTAAGCTTTTACAAGAATTCCATTTAAGAATCTAAAAAGATGTCGCAGTGATTTATTGATCTCTTAAAGGTTTCAAAGGTGGAGCCACATTGTCTTTAAAGTTTTTAACGGTTAAAAATCGGTAAAGGATTCGAAATTTAAACATTGACTATGCCTTATACCGATTATTGCCACGTAACTTCGTTTGAATATTTGGTGTGGCACCTACAACACACTCATTTGGCGTACCCGCGCCTTAAGTCTGTCGAGCAATTACGTTTGTGTTTTGTTTCGCTATCGGCAGATCACCGTGGTAGCGCTCTACTCTCCAGTCACGCCAACGCATCGTAACCGTATATATGTATTGGATTTATCGATGAAAAATCGAGTTCCAACCAAAATATACAGAATACCTTAATTCAAAAAGGTGCAATAGAAAATATTACATAAAAATAAAAAAAAGAAAACAATTAGCAACCTTTCGATCAGGAACTACGTGCTATTCGATTTCATATGAAGATGTAATGAATGTTAAGAAATGTAGTCCCAAATTACGAATATAAAAAGCCCCTAATTACCCCTATTAAATTAGCTACTACCTATTTATAATCCATTCTATACTATTATCAGTAAAATACCGTATCATTAATTTAAATAAATCGTATTTATACTGTGTACGCACACAATCAAATGGCTCAAAGTAACGTAGGTAATGTTAAACCTTCTAAAAGGTATAATTGGCGTTACTTCAAGATTCTAAATAGTCTGTTTACTACATCGTATTATTTTTAATCGAAAATACTGAAACTAAAAAGCACACAGAAGTTTTTCAGAAATTAGTTGACACTAGATGTCACTGTCAGCTATGAGCGATCCACTAGCGCAACCTGGTGATTAAATAATGCAAAATATCACTGTATGTGGTGTATTTAATATTCGATTTTATGTGAACAACTGTATATGGAAACCACTTTTTATGTATGAGATTCTCAGGTGAAAGAGCTCAAGAGGCCTTACTATCATCTCTTAAAACCATGCAAGACCGAGTGTGTAAGCAAGACTGCGCAATACATGATGTAAGGCGACATCTCCCTTACTCAATCGTTCTTGCGTGGTTTTAGTAAGCCACCTGGAGGGCATTTTGAGAATTACATAGTGTTTATATTAGAAATAGAGAAACTCGTGGAAGCTACTTTTTTCATGTTTACCTATTTATATTAGAAGTTAGTTTAGTTTCAGATTAAAAGTCTTATTAACATTGAATGATATTTAAAAAGTCGGCAACAGTACACACTAAATACATGGAAATGTACATACAAATAATGCCATTTATTTATATTATAATATAGAAATCTATACATAGTTCTGTAAACTGGTCACAGTAAAGTTTACATTTAATTTGACAGTATTGGATACAGTCAACAGACTAAATAGTGTTTTAAAATGAGTTTGTATTATTAAGATTTAACCATAGAACGACTTGAGGTGATCTTGAGCGTACAAAATATAAACAAAATGGCGGATACTATGCGTTTAGCTGTGTTTATTATACAAGTGACGTTGCTTAAGGCTGTGTTCTAAATTTAAAAATATATCCAGTATATTTTTGTACGCTCATGATAATCTGAATTTATATACTTACATTCACAAAGAAAATTCATGTTAGGTCAAACCTTAGCGTTTTTTACAATAGCATTAGTATGGCTGAGTTCACACCAACCAAACTAGTGCTAGGACACGAAATCTTCTGTCTAATCTATTAACCAAATAAATTTCTACCCATATTAAGGACTTTAGGATAAAAATGGATCACTTCCGAATTTGACTGTTTATTAAAAATCGTTCTAAGGTAGAAGCATGACCGCTTAAAGACTCCATTAAAGAAGTAAGCTAAAGCTATATTGTTTACGCCGCGTTAGTAACACCGATGATTTTTAGTGCCAAAACGTTAATTCGCCATGCATTTCATTAAACCTTGCTTAACTAATAATGAGATGAAAGAACCCCCTCATACATAAAAAATAACAAACATTTATTAAGCCTATTAAACTAAAATATGTTTTGGCCTATTGACTCTTATCGAAATTTACCGTAAAAGAAAGTGACAAAACACAAGAGCTTACATAATGATTATGAATTTTTATGAATAAGAGGGTGAGAATTTTAATTTTTATTATGAATTTATGATCTAAGACTAATGGCCAGTTCAGACTGCTAAATAACGTTTTTTTTTCGTAAATAAATTAAGATATAATTCTGAATCTGTTTTAACACCAACTACAATACTCGTAGTTGACGAATGAAATGGGCGCAAGCGCATTAGTACTTTTACAGACATAATAATCACAATAAAATTTGTATTCCTTTTTTTCTAACATTTTCCTGTTTTGTCTGAACTGGTTGTCTCGAAGGCGGAAACGAGACTTCGATATTAGCGACAAACGCTTCCCTCTAGCGAATAAAATGTTTATGATATCATCTACACAAAGACATGGAAAAATGTTCGTCTCATGCCTAGTGGATTTTTTTTTCGTTATTGCCATTTTGATTTTATTTGCGCAAATTTATTTAAAACAATGTATTAATGTAAGGTGACAATAACGGTAAAATGTTATTTTTATCTAGTATAATAAAGTAGACCACTTGACCGATGAATCCAATCGCTTACAGATTGTCTTTTGAAATTAAACTAGTCCTTTGATTTAGCGCCCTCTGGTGACAGATAAATGAATTTCTAACAGTACCAAGATAACATAATGATACTTGGGATATTTAGGAGGCACTATCTATGCAAATTGACCTTCCATACCAAAGCTATAAGGACTCTTTACAAATAAAGAGAGCGCTTTCATAAAATTTCATCGCATACCGACATATAAACCTATACCTGCTGCTTAATGTTACACTATCTAAGCCGCCACAATATTGATATCTTAAACTGTGTGAGCAAGACGGCATGTGTGCAACATGGATAGATAACAAAGGTTAATGTCCGGTATCAACTCAGTATTCTGGCATTTTAGGTAGACAACAGCATATCAAGTTACAATCAAAAATGGTTCTGTACAATACAGAAATAAGAGCTTGATTGCAATAAATTTAAGCGACTTGATACACTATCGTCTAAACAAAGAGATTAATATCGAACAACAAAAAACTCGACCATCGTATCGCCAAAAAATAGGTACAATTTCTTAGTGCAATAAAATATTAAAAAGCACTACACTCCATTGTACAAACCATCACAAAAATACTACAAAGAAATGTGTAGACAACAGAATGTTAAAATCGGACACAAATCGTTGATAAATTATTAACAAAATATTTTCATATGCAAAAATAATATAGTTAAGGTTTCGGTCGCTGGTGTGGTGCGGCCATTATCTGCGATGCAGACTCACGAATTCAGGATATTATAATACAACGGCACGGTGGCGACTGCCGCGCGACACCGATACACTTGAAGCCAAATTGTTTAGTGTTGATCCATCTGGAAATAAATGACATATTTACATAGTTTCATGTCTAGATCTTTTTAATAGATAGAGTGATTCAAGAGGAAGGTTTTTATGCCCATGCGAAGCCGGGGCGGGTCGCTAGTCTACATATATAAAAGAAAGTCGTGTTAGTGACACTATTTATAACTCAAGAACGGTTGAGCTGATTTGACTGAAGATTGGAGGGAAGGTATCTTAGAACCAGGAGGAAATAGGGTACCTTTCATCCCGGGAAAAAGTAATGTCCCCGAGGGAAACGTACGCGGGCCAAGCCGCGGACAAAAGCTAGTATAATACAAATGTGTGTGTTATTGACAACATTTCATTTTTTTGCCATTTGTTTTCTTATGCTCAGTAAATAGTATTTTGAAAACTAGGAAACACGTATCTTTTCTTTTCGTGATATTTTAGATCTAAGTTATAGAAAAATATTTTTAAAGTTTTGTAAATTCAAAAAATGCTTTAGAGGATAAATAAACCCATTACATACCTTTGTTAAAAAAATAAAAATAATGAAATTGACATTGTCACGATTGACGTTTGACGTTTGTTTGTTTTTGTTTTTGGTTGGTAGTGGTGATAACATAGATTTAGAAATAATATAGATGTAGTTATGATTTGTCATTTCCTGCGAAAATGAGTTGGCGAAATAGGAAAGTCCATCTTCTGTCTCATGTGCCGCCATGTTATTTGTACATCTATAGGTACATGATCTAAGGTGATAGGAGGAGGATGATAGGAATGGTCAAACCACAGACTATCTCTTTATTTGATTTGACAATGACATTTGACACCTCAATTTTTTAATTATACTGTATAAATGCGCAAAGGTATACACGACGTTAATCCGCCATTGAGACTGCACAAAGTTTTTTGGGAATATTTCGATAAATAAGCGATAAAAATGGTCGAATTTTTTTTACGGTATTATTAAAACATAAACTTCAAAATAGTTAACAATTTGAGGTATAAAAAATTGAAATGTGAATTGAATAACATAGCAAAAAAGGGATTTTTAATAAATCGAAGTGATTCGATTTTAGTGGCGCTAAAAATCGAATCACTTCGATTTCCCCTTTTATACAAAGAAACCAGACCAACATGACCCGGGTGTGTTAGTGGCCAACACTGTCGGATTTTTCAGTCTGCCTAAAGGCATCTGACACAGCCTTACGACTGCCATCTACCGACCAACGGCTTAACGTGCCTTCCGAAGCACGGAGGAGCTCAAGGTAGAAAATGCCACTAATGGCGACCAATTCAAACATGGCCGCGCACTCGCCGTCGCTTGACGCGCGCTATCGTTACGAACACGTGCGCCGCGCTAGGCTATCGAGCACCTCAGTACCTGAGTAAGTGCTCTGTTTTCTTTTAAAGCACTTGACCATCGTATAAAAAAATTTGTAGTGATACAAATTTACAAAATGAGATTGGCGCGAAAATGAACAATATACTCTAAAGTGGTTGGTTGATTTTTAGAATATCACTACATAGTATAAAACAAAGTCGCTTACTCTGTCCCTATGTCCCTTTGAATGCTTAAATCTTTAAAACTACGCAACAGATTTTGATGTGGTTTTTTTAAATAGGTAGAGTGATTCAAGAAGGTTTTTATGCCCATGCGAAGCCGGGGCGGGTCCCTAGTAAATATATAAAGACTTAATTATTTCCACTTTGGTTTACGCACAAATATCCCACGTAATAGTTTTTGTCTGGATTCTGAGAGCAGACGGGTTAAGATAAAATAAAATATTTTACCTGTTCCTGTCCATTGGTCTCCTGGGATTTCATCACATCGGGCAAGTCAGGCGGCGAGGAGTACGGAGTCAGATCGAGAGCTTCAAATTCACCATTTTCTTTCCTGTATCAAAAATTTTGTGTTTACATTTATAAAAACTAGTCTATTAAAATATTATTAGACACAAGTAAAGGTAGCATCTCTTTTCTTTCTAGTTAAAATAAATGTCTATCTCTTGCATAACGTGGCAAATGACTGGGCACACAGGCAAAACATGGCAAAGATCAAAGTCTCTTCAAACAATGACTGCACAAATTACCTTAAAGCAAGACCGATGGGAGCAGGACACTGGGCTTTGGCAGTGGCCGATGTGAGACCATACTCGGCCAAGGTCTTCTCGTCCTCCATTAGCTGGCTGTCTTTGTTGAACAACATCTGGCTGGGAGGAGTAACTTTCAAAATACCTGGCAACAAAATTACCATGTTAATTCTATTCATAGGTATACAAGGTCAGCCTGAAAAAGGTTGCAGGCAAGCACTGGATGCAGGCCACTTCCAACCAGCAAAGAATTGTAATGATAATTTGGGCTTAAACACTACATATACATATAATCACGTCTTTATCCCATGCGGGGTAGACAGAGCCTAGGGCCATAAGACCTTAGGCCACATTTAGCATAATGGTAGTTGAAACAGGAAATCAATAGTGATGGGTTGCTAGCCGCATCGCCTATGTCATGATTTCTCCATTCGGTGATTCCTTAAACACTAGCTGTGCCATATTAATCTTGTTCAAGATGGAGAATTGGATTTCTAATATGTATGGAAAATTTATGTAGCAGAATATGAGAGGCATGCAAAACCCACACTGCTTTAATGATTTTCCAAAACACTCAAGGAGTAATAAGGCAGTCAAGTTTGGACTGCATACATCATGCACTGGATCTGCCATCTGCTCCTATCTATCAAATTCTTGATTCTCTGTTTGTGGCTTTGTATAACAATGATGTATTTTTATTTCCTTTTTAGAAAAGGAAATAAATTAATCCTAGAAATGTACAACTGTTTTTTAAAACTAAATAAAGTGCTGGACTTACAAATACATAAAAACCAACACTTCTTTAAAATTGCTATAGATAGAAGAAATGGTTTATTTCTTGCTTCATCTAAAGCAATTATTTTATGCAGTCATAAAGAACATGAACATTTTGAATGTATACCAATATTATTTTGAATACAATTAATATTTAATGTATTATCAGATTAATTTTTAAGTAAAGCGGTATAAAAGTCCGCCCCTCCATACGCTAGTCATAAAATAATCTAAAGAAACAAATTGAGTAGATAAGAACAGGATACCAGCTAATAATATAATCAGCTAATCACTATGAGTAATTTTTACAAAAAAAAAGGATACAAGAATACATTAAGACCCTGCAATAAAGAAGAAGACCACAAGAAATATCAATTTAGTTTTGAAAAAATAATAGAAAACAATACGATAACACCACGCTTGACAACAAAACCTACGCTTACATCCCGACATTGTAGTCAAACTAAAAATAGATTTTTATTGTAACGGAATTGATAAACTTACCCTCAATCATTTTCTTCAGTTCTAACACGGTTGTTGTATCTTTAGCGTCTGTGAAGATAGTCAATTTTTTTCGCCTAATCATTAAAAAGACATCCTGAAAACAAATTACATTTTTGAGGTTACACACAAGTTGAAAGTCATACTTGTATCAGCAGTTGTCGTATTATTAGCCGTAATAAAATTAGCTTGATGAATGTGAAAATTTTGTCAACTTACCATGTTAGATTTTTAAATTACACTATTTTACTAAGGTATTTTACGTAAAAAAGCGCTTCAAGGCGTACGAAACGAAATTAAATATTGAATGACATGACAGCACGCCACAGACTAAAAAGTGTTTGTATTCGGATCTGAGATTCGAACGGGATGACTGATTAATGACGGCTCAAATAAAATTAATGTAAAAAAAATGTACTATATAATTACAGACATTTTAAAACTAAAGACATTTTAAAAGAAACTAGGTATCGCAACTGTAAAAAGTTAATAATTGTTGTATTTTGCAAACATCTTTAAAATTGTTTTGCTTTATTATAAACTAGCTGTTCCCCGCGGCTTCGCCCCGCGTGGGACTCGGTTATATCGCGCCCAAAAGTAGCCTATGGTCGTTAACTACATCTCTACCTTTCATTACAATCGGTCCAGCAGTTTAGCCGTGAAGAGACAGAGCTGGCAGACAGACAGACAGACAGACTTTCGTATTTATAATATTAGTATGGATGGATTAACTTTACATATTTAATTACTTGTTATTAAGTTGTAAATCCGATCGCAAAGCAGCCAAAAATGCTCAGATAAAAAAGTGTCATAGCAAATGTCAAAAATGATTTTGTCATTGACTTTGACAATTTTGTAAAAAAAAAAATATGGAAGCGTCAAGCAAAAACGAGCGAAAAGATCATATCACAAAAGCAAAAACTTAATCTTGTGTTTGTTTTTGTTTCAAAATCATTTGTTTTGATGCTTTAATAAACAATTCTTAGTTTGTAATATATTCGCTATTGCAACTTACGTTAAAAAAATCGTAATAACCTCCAATTATAGGTCTTGTTGTTATGCCAATATGAATACTCAAGTTTGTGTGAATTGTTTGAATAAGAAACCCATAAATCAAACAAATAATAGACTAGTGACGGAAAGCTGTGGCCATGTGAAGTGTATGGACTGCCTTTTGCGGGAAAAGTCTGGTTGCAAAGCTTGTCGGAGTAGCCCAAATGACTTGGATGAGCCGGACAAAATTGACTTATCGCCGGAAGTGTTGATCACTGAAGGCGAATCCAATGGTACATTCAAGCTAGGAGATATAAGTAAGAAAAAGAAGCCTGAAACATCCCATATCACCATTGAAACAGGTTTGTATTGTTATGAGATTTTCAAGGACCATTTTATTTTGTACTTGCTGTGTTCCGTAGTTTCACCCGCCTGTGGTGTAATGTACTATTGCATGTATCCTTCCACCAAAATAACACTATCAAATACAAAAATAATTTTTCAAATCCTAGCTCAAGAAGTAAGGGTAGCACACATTAGCACTCTTTTACAAAAAAATTTTTAGTATAGTTTTGAAAATAGGTACACTAGTGGTTTTTTATCCAGTATTTATTTAAAATTTTAGATTTAATTATAACAATCCATGTAAATCAGTTAATTTTAGAAGGCCTTATACAAATACTAAGTTTTTTGTTTATATGGATTTCTATATTTTGTCCTGAAATTCCCAGGCCCTGGGCAACAGCTAGTATCTTAAAAACTAAAAATAGGTACATAATACTAATATTTACAATCACCAAAAAATAGATATTAGTACTATTTATCGATAACAGTTATTATTTTTTATTATATCAGTACACTAATATATACTTTTGTTCACAGCGCCTGGTGGAGGTAGATGTTACGTATGTACCGTCTGCAAGAAAAGGTTCCATGCTAGAAGCCAGGTCGCATACCATGCGTATTGTAATGGGCAGCTTAAACCGTACCAGTGTCCTGAATGCAATAAGGTATAAAAATCACTTCTCAATCTTTATCATCATTTCATGTAGGTGACACAGTCAATTGACTTGCACACCTTGGTGTCAGAGTAATTTGAAACTGCTTCTTTGCTGGTTTCTTTAATGACTACTAGATGGCAGCTGAGACCAATGGCTTAATGTGTCTTCTGAAGTACAATCATCTTTATTATGAGAAAATTAGGTAATTCAAACTAGTAATAACTAAACAAAGTATGTGCGAATCAAACCCACAATCTCCAGATCTACAAGCCAATGTCTTAACCACTGGACCACAGAGGCATTTAATCTAATAATCTTATCTTTATGATTCATATGATTAAGAAGCTTGATAGCCTAGCAAAACATGCGTGTTCGTAACAACGACGTGTGTCATACGACGGCAGACGCGGTCTAAATCGTCACTAGTGGTAAATGTTAAAAAAACCATATGTTTCCAGAGTTTTGCCACCCTCTCCCATTACAAGTACCACATGAGGGTGCACCGCAACGAGCGCACGTACGCCTGTGACGTCTGCGGCGATAGCTTCTTCCAGATGTCGAAGCTACAGAGGCATAAATTGAAGCACACAAGTAAGAATATAATTTTATTACCCCAGGTGGCCTACTATCATCTCTTAAAACCATGCAAGATCCAGTGAATAAGGGAGATGTCGCCTTACATCATGTATGTCCCGCTTACTCACTGGAACTTGCATGGTTTTAAGAGACGGTAGTAGCCCCCCAAGTACAGGTCGCGTCATATAAAAAGAATGCTGGAGGAGAGTGGAGTGGGTAAAGTTGGTCAACACGGGAAGCCAACCGCGTGCTCACCGCATACAGCGATTCATCTTACATTACGCGACCTGTAGTTCATGGAGAGAGGCCAAAACTAAGGTGCCTCAGTGTTGTTGATTGCTGTGGGTTGGATATACCAAAAAAAAATATTGACAAAATTGAAATATACAATGAAACATATATGTAAAACTCCAGCAGTTTTGAAGTCAGAAAAGCTAGCTCTACTACTGACTGAAATGTTTGAATTGAACGATGTAAAAATAGCTAACAGCAAGCTGACATGCTGGTCACAGTCAAATCAGGCCAGACAAGTGGTCAAAAAACTTAACACTGTTCAGCTTTATCCAGATGGTTGAAAGCTGAAAATTTCTAACCAACTTCTAAGAAAGAGGTTTTGTATCAATGACGATCAAACAGTCATAAAACAGTTTTAAAAATGTCCTCTGTCTCAATCTAATTTCAATTTTGTTTTCATTTTTAATGAGTAATGAATTTATTTGCAGAAGAGAAAAAGTATGCATGCAGTCAGTGCAACAAGGCGTTCAACAACGTGACGTCACTGCGCAAGCACGCGCTTACCCACAGTGAGGAGCGGCCGTATGCATGTGCGGCGTGCGGGCATCGCTTCCGGGACAGCTCCAACTATAGGAAGCATCTTGCTAAGCACGAAGGTGAGTTTACATACATACATACATATAATCACGTCTTTATACCATACAGGGTAGACATAGTCTAGATCCATAAGACCTTAGGCCACGTTTAGCATAATGGTAGTTGAAACAGGAAATCAATAGTGATAGGTTGCTAGCCGCATCACCTATGTCATAATTTCACCATACGGCGATTCCCGACTTTTACGACTTTTACGGCTTGCGCGGGAAGAGAAGCAGCTGGTACATTCTATGTCCCAGCATGGAAGAGAATGGTGAGTTTATCTATTCAAAATTCGAAGGATTTGCCTCCAAGACAGTTCGGCAAGTCCGGAGTAACATAGAACAAAATAGAAAAAGTTTAATCAAATCTAATCATTAATTTGTGTATCACAGGTTATATGAATGGTCTTACATAATTATTACAGTACAATACCGATCCGCCATAAAGGCATACAAAAGATGACGGGCACAAATGTATGGAACCTGGTCCCAACTCCAATCAGGATGAATGATACACGGTTCGAAAGGTATTTTAGTGTGGATTATGAGAAACTATAGTCCTGATTCGCTGTCCAATCGTAGAATTATTTTTTTGTTACATCCTTCCTTCACAAAAATAAGCTATAAGTTTGATTGCCTTTTAGCGTCGAAGTCGTCGTCGTGCCGCGCGGCGCGAGCCGGCCGCCGCCACCAGTGCCCGCGCTGCCCGCAGGCCTTCCACTCCAGCAAGGACATGCGGCGGCACGCGGCCGTGCACACCGGTATGGCACACACACACACACACACACACACACACCGCCGCCACCAGTGCCCGCGCTGCCCGCAGGCCTTCCACTCCAGCAAGGACATGCGGCGGCACGCGGCCGTGCACACCGGTATGGCACACACACACACACACACACACACACACCGCCGCCACCAGTGCCCGCGCTGCCCGCAGGCCTTCCACTCCAGCAAGGACATGCGGCGGCACGCGGCCGTGCACACCGGTATGGCACACACACACACACACACACACACACACCGCCGCCACCAGTGCCCGCGCTGCCCGCAGGCCTTCCACTCCAGCAAGGACATGCGGCGGCACGCGGCCGTGCACACCGGTATGGCACACACACACACACACACACACACACACCGCCGCCACCAGTGCCCGCGCTGCCCGCAGGCCTTCCACTCCAGCAAGGACATGCGGCGGCACGCGGCCGTGCACACCGGTATGGCACACACACACACACACACACACACACACCGCCGCCACCAGTGCCCGCGCTGCCCGCAGGCCTTCCACTCCAGCAAGGACATGCGGCGGCACGCGGCCGTGCACACCGGTATGGCACACACACACACACACACACACACACACCGCCGCCACCAGTGCCCGCGCTGCCCGCAGGCCTTCCACTCCAGCAAGGACATGCGGCGGCACGCGGCCGTGCACACCGGTATGGCACACACACACACACACACACACACACACACCGCCGCCACCAGTGCCCGCGCTGCCCGCAGGCCTTCCACTCCAGCAAGGACATGCGGCGGCACGCGGCCGTGCACACCGGTATGGCACACACACACACACACACACACACACACCGCCGCCACCAGTGCCCGCGCTGCCCGCAGGCCTTCCACTCCAGCAAGGACATGCGGCGGCACGCGGCCGTGCACACCGGTATGGCACACACACACACACACACACACACACACCGCCGCCACCAGTGCCCGCGCTGCCCGCAGGCCTTCCACTCCAGCAAGGACATGCGGCGGCACGCGGCCGTGCACACCGGTATGGCACACACACACACACACACACACACACACCGCCGCCACCAGTGCCCGCGCTGCCCGCAGGCCTTCCACTCCAGCAAGGACATGCGGCGGCACGCGGCCGTGCACACCGGTATGGCACACACACACACACACACACACACACACCGCCGCCACCAGTGCCCGCGCTGCCCGCAGGCCTTCCACTCCAGCAAGGACATGCGGCGGCACGCGGCCGTGCACACCGGTATGGCACACACACACACACACACACACACACACCGCCGCCACCAGTGCCCGCGCTGCCCGCAGGCCTTCCACTCCAGCAAGGACATGCGGCGGCACGCGGCCGTGCACACCGGTATGGCACACACACACACACACACACACACACACCGCCGCCACCAGTGCCCGCGCTGCCCGCAGGCCTTCCACTCCAGCAAGGACATGCGGCGGCACGCGGCCGTGCACACCGGTATGGCACACACACACACACACACACACACACACACACACACCGCCGCCACCAGTGCCCGCGCTGCCCGCAGGCCTTCCACTCCAGCAAGGACATGCGGCGGCACGCGGCCGTGCACACCGGTATGGCACACACACACACACACACACACACACACACACCGCCGCCACCAGTGCCCGCGCTGCCCGCAGGCCTTCCACTCCAGCAAGGACATGCGGCGGCACGCGGCCGTGCACACCGGTATGGCACACACACACACACACACACACACACACCGCCGCCACCAGTGCCCGCGCTGCCCGCAGGCCTTCCACTCCAGCAAGGACATGCGGCGGCACGCGGCCGTGCACACCGGTATGGCACACACACACACACACACACACACACACCGCCGCCACCAGTGCCCGCGCTGCCCGCAGGCCTTCCACTCCAGCAAGGACATGCGGCGGCACGCGGCCGTGCACACCGGTATGGCACACACACACACACACACACACACACACACACACACACACACCGCCGCCACCAGTGCCCGCGCTGCCCGCAGGCCTTCCACTCCAGCAAGGACATGCGGCGGCACGCGGCCGTGCACACCGGTATGGCACACACACACACACACACACACACACACACACACACACACACACCGCCGCCACCAGTGCCCGCGCTGCCCGCAGGCCTTCCACTCCAGCAAGGACATGCGGCGGCACGCGGCCGTGCACACCGGTATGGCACACACACACACACACACACACACACACACACACACACACACACACACCGCCGCCACCAGTGCCCGCGCTGCCCGCAGGCCTTCCACTCCAGCAAGGACATGCGGCGGCACGCGGCCGTGCACACCGGTATGGCACACACACACACACACACACACACACACACACACCGCCGCCACCAGTGCCCGCGCTGCCCGCAGGCCTTCCACTCCAGCAAGGACATGCGGCGGCACGCGGCCGTGCACACCGGTATGGCACACACACACACACACACACACACACACACACACACCGCCGCCACCAGTGCCCGCGCTGCCCGCAGGCCTTCCACTCCAGCAAGGACATGCGGCGGCACGCGGCCGTGCACACCGGTATGGCACACACACACACACACACACACACACACACACACCGCCGCCACCAGTGCCCGCGCTGCCCGCAGGCCTTCCACTCCAGCAAGGACATGCGGCGGCACGCGGCCGTGCACACCGGTATGGCACACACACACACACACACACACACACACACACACACACACACACACACACACACACACACACACACACACCGCCGCCACCAGTGCCCGCGCTGCCCGCAGGCCTTCCACTCCAGCAAGGACATGCGGCGGCACGCGGCCGTGCACACCGGTATGGCACACACACACACACACACACACACACACACACACACACACCGCCGCCACCAGTGCCCGCGCTGCCCGCAGGCCTTCCACTCCAGCAAGGACATGCGGCGGCACGCGGCCGTGCACACCGGTATGGCACACACACACACACACACACACACACACACACACACACACACACACACACACACACACACACACACACACACACCGCCGCCACCAGTGCCCGCGCTGCCCGCAGGCCTTCCACTCCAGCAAGGACATGCGGCGGCACGCGGCCGTGCACACCGGTATGGCACACACACACACACACACACACACACACACACACACACACACACACACACACACACACACACCGCCGCCACCAGTGCCCGCGCTGCCCGCAGGCCTTCCACTCCAGCAAGGACATGCGGCGGCACGCGGCCGTGCACACCGGTATGGCACACACACACACACACACACACACACACACACACACACACACACACACACACACACACACACACACACACACACACACACACACACACCGCCGCCACCAGTTCCCGCGCTGCCCGCAGGCCTTCCACTCCAGCAAGGACATGCGGCGGCACGCGGCCGTGCACACCGGTATGGCACACACACACACACACACACACACACACACACACACACACACACACACACACACACACACACACCGCCGCCACCAGTGCCCGCGCTGCCCGCAGGCCTTCCACTCCAGCAAGGACATGCGGCGGCACGCGGCCGTGCACACCGGTATGGCACACACACACACACACACACACACACACACACACACACACACACACACACACACACACACACACACACACAAAAAGCATTCTCTCCCAGTCAACCAATAGAAAAAACAGAACAGTTTAGTGCGGCACACGTTTGTTAAGTTTTGTTTGCAATAGTTTATCTTTTAAATTATAAATAAAATAGTTTCATCATTTGTCACCAAAATTAAAATTGCTTGGTTATTTGTTGGTATTCTTCTTTCATCAAGTGAATTGAGCTTTTTATTTTTCATAAGTTTTTATGTTGCTTAATCGTGGATTAGTTTGGTAGGTCTATCAATTCATAATGGTTTGTTGTCAGTGTTTTAAAACCCTTTCACAACCATTTTCATGATTAATTTGACATCTGTTTCCCTTGGGAATTCATACTAATATTATAAATGCGAAAGTCTGTCTGTCTGTCTGTCACCTCTTCACGGCTAAACTGCTGGACTGATTGTGATGAAATTTGGTAGGGATGTAGTTACTGACCTGAGGTCAAACATAGGCTACTTTTGGGCGCGATATAACGGAGTCCCACGCGGGGCGAAGCCGCGGGGAACAGCTAGTAATTCATTTAGTGTGTTACATACATACATACATATCATCACGCCTGTCTCCCGTAGGGGTAGGCAGAGACTAGAGATTTCCATTGGCTACGATCCTTACATACCTCTCTCGCCTCCTCCACACTCATCACTCTCTTCATACACGCTCGCCGATTTCGGGTACTCCTAATGTCTCCCTTTTTCAAAAGACCTGCGATTTGGTCGCAGTATGTTTTACGAGGCCGACCCTGACCGCCGCTCCCAGCCAACTCTGCTTTGTATATACTTTTCGTCATTCTCCTTTCATCCATCCTCTCTACATGTCCAAACCATCTCAACATCCCTTTTTCTATCTTTGTCACTACATCCTCATTTACACCGCATCTTTTTCTAATCTCACTATTTCTTATTTTATCGCTCAAGCATAAACCACACATACTCCTTAAAGCTCTCATTTCAACCGCATTCACTCTACTTTCATTATTTTTTTGCCATAGTGTTCCAAGTTCAATTGACCGTCTCGCTTGTTTTCAGAAAGTCAATCGACTTTGTATGCCTTGATAACAATAAAACAAAATACATTATGTATTTAAACATTAGAATTAATAATAATATACCGAATAATGATAATATTATTTGTGTTTTTCTATCACAGATTCAAAACCATTTCGCTGCAAGGTATGCAACAGACGTTTTCGAAGAAAAGATAACTTAGAACGCCACATTCGCAATACGCATCCCGACTATGTTCCTTCTAGCGCTGTTGAATGCGACGAAAGCGCCCTCAACCAAATAACAAGCGCCAATGGTAGCCCCGAACCCGACGAAAAGAGAGAGAAAACTAGGCTAGAAATTATGAATCCCCTCCCGCCACTACCGCAAGAGGTAATTCAAAAACACATCATGGAAGTCAACGAAAACGTCAGTCAAAACAATCAAGAGAGCACAGAAAAAGTCATAGACAAATCGTACATTCTAGAAGCGAATAATGCGCGCCAAAGCGTCATAGTCGGGAAGTGTTTGAACGCGGAACGGAAAACAACGAACAGTGATGAGTACATTCACAAAATTCGAAAAGCGAACTCCATGGTCAGCCAGAAGAATGTGAAATTGCCGCCAATAGACGAGGAGAAAATAAAACAGTTGCATAGATTGAATGATTTGGATGTGGGCGCGCCGCCGAAGAATATGGAGTTGTATAAGAAGATTTTGTATGAGAAGCCGGAGATCGATGTGGGGGGTGGTAATGAGGAGGAAAAAGTAAGGAGTTCCAGTCCGGAGATGCATTGGAGGAGGAAGATGAAGCTTAATATCAACTGGTGAGTTTTCTTTTTTTTTTCAAACAAAATCTTGCATGCTGATAGTTTAGTCTATTCAATAATTAATAGAGTCTATTATCTATTGGATGAATCGATAAGGTTTTTCATTGATATAGATGACACTAGTTAGGCTATGATACCCATTGCTTAACTAGAGACTGAGAAATTGTAAAAAGTCAGTCGATTTGAAAACTGCTTACTTAATATCCATCAAAACAGTGCCTTTCTTAGTAGGTCTTATTTTTTGAAGTTCACATCGGAGCTCTGTAAGTTAATATGAACCTTGGTACTTATGTAAGTAGGTTTAATATAGGAAGTTCAATATCACAATATTATTATTCTGTACAGTCTCGGATATATTCTGTATAGTGTAAAACTATCCGTTCTAAAGGCAAAGTGATAAGGTCTAAAATTGTATACATATTAATGCTCGGGCCTGTACTTGTACTGTCAATTTTTTTTTTTTAAATAAAGAATTGTTTTTATTATTGTTTCAGATATTTGCAGAACTGAAGGCTGAGTATGGTGGCTATGTTGTAGTGTCAAGGTAATTGTATCGAACTATGTTTTATATTTATACTCTTTGATACAGTACTTTTGGGAGAGATGTGATTATTGCTGTGACGTACAGAGTATACGAAATCTAGTGTATACGAATGTTTCCTTCCTGTGTTAAGACTAAAATATTTGAGACGTTCTAACAAAATACAGTCCAGTTATTTAAAAATATTATTTGTGCACCATTTTATAATTTTCATCATCCATACTAATACATCAATACTAATATTATAAATGCGAAAGTCTGTCTGTCTGTCACCTCTTCACGGCTAAACTGCTGGACCGATTGTGATGAAATTTGGTAGGGATGTAGTTAACGACCTGATGTCAAACATAGGCTACTTTTGGGCGCGATATAACCGAATCCCACGCGGGGCGAAGCCGCGGGGAACAGCTTAGAAATTTAAGAATTCTTTCAAACTAAGCAAATAAGCCTTTGAAATGTACACAAGATTAGTTGGGAAATCTCTTAGCAATATCTGTACGCACAGTAAATTGAAGGACTGATTTTTAATTCGCGTCTATTTAGGATTGATAGCAATATACAATCATAATATTACATTTAAGTATGTGTGAATCTTCTAGCTATTTTGATACTTCGATACATCTTTTAGCTGTTTGTGAAAAAATCCTGATGTGTGAAGAAATATAAACATTTTTCAGTAGATAAAACTAATCAATGAATTTTAAATGTGTGATAAAAGTTTTCTATTTCACTTATTAAAGTATTAGCGAGTGGGACAATATAATATGATCTTCAATGTTGATATAAAGGATATTAAGCTTTATGAAAACAAAATCAGGAGCAACACACACCGAAGGCGGCGCGGTTGATGTGATGCTCCATATATACGCATACAATATATCTAGCCGCACCGCACCGCGCTGCGTTCAGTGTGTAGTAACCTTATGGTTCATATAAAAATGATCGCATGTTATCCAACACGAATTAGAGATGAATTTCTACCAGGTAAATACCGGAGAAATAACCAAATTCAAGGCATTTACCCAGGTAAATTCCCGGGTTGATACACACATCGGGTAAATATCCTGATGAATACTCAGGTGAATACCCAATTTGGATATTATCCCGGGTATTTACCGTGGTTTTTTAGTTTTTACCTACCGCCCATCTCTAAAACGAATAGACACATTCGTGGACCTTCTTATATTGGACCACGACACCTTTTGGCAATAAAAAAATGCCATTATTTAACCGTGACCTTTATAGATAATAAATATTCTTCCACATCTCATATGTCGCTAATGATCGTATTGTTTTTGCAGTCCTTTTATAATATAATCAAACTCCTCACTAAAAATAGTCAATACAAGAGCAAAGAGTTGTTTCAAATCGTCTCCTATAGGTGACTAATTATCGGGGTGATGGGGTAATCTTGTCGGTAACTAGTTTTCTAACAATTTAGTCTTAAGTGCGTCCAAGACGAATACTTTAAGCGTAAGTTTAAATTACCTTATATTACGTTAATATCGATTTATTAAATACTTTTTGTGAGAGATTTGGAAACCTTGTTATGCTATATCGAATCAAAAAAAAGCTCATCCGGCTCGAAGGACCAATTTTGTTTTTTTTTCTCAAGGAATATTGATCTCATCTTTACGCTTAAAAAGCATGGTGTGATTTTTTTTAATAAATTAAGAATTTTTATTGAATTAAATTAATTATGGACAAATCAAAGAGATTTATTATGGGATTACTTTATTGGGGTGGAAAAAATGACATAATGATGTTTCTGAATCTTGTTTGTTTTTAAAATATATAAAATAGTATTCTATATTTGTTTATTATAAACATAAGATCAAATCAAGTCTAAATGAAATTAAATGTCTTCAGTGGCGCCCCAACTTTAGATTAGTTGAGGCGCCACTGTGACGCTTTATAACCATATTTAAATACATTTGACAGATTCTACGTTTGAAATCATGCTCTAATCATTCGGAAGGCGTTAAATCTCTCTTTTTGAAGTCCATTACAACCTAGAATCTTCTAAATGTTTTTATGAACATAAGTTCAATATAATGCCATTTGGAACTTTGGCCTCAGACAGGTGTGACCCAGGCCAAAAAATTGTGTGATACGGTACATACAGCTTGAATAAACAAGTTGTGAAGTATTTTATATAGTAAGTAGTGTACGGATATAATATTGTGCAACGACTGAAGATCCTGATCTCTATCCACGTTGATCTCACGTATTTTAAGTTGTAGTCCGGGATCTTGCTCTGAATTTGCAACAGTGTAGTGCAAGCCATATTGGACATTAAATATTTATAAGTAAGGCTCAATTTACCTTGACACCTTAGGCTAACATTAATTACAGCCTTGCATATTGAGAGCAAGTTTCTTAATGTTTGGTATATACCAAAACTCGGTCGTGCGCGCAATTTTTCTACAATGAGGATGTTCAATATTTTTTCTACTACCAGATGGCGCTAGTGAAGCTTTGATTTCAGGCATTTGTCAGATGGTATAAAGTTGTTTGTTGAACTAACTTAAAACTGTCAAATTGTCAACCAATCATCATTTCGTGTAGGTGTCACGGTCAATCAACCATGCACACCCTGGTGTCAGAGACGTGGTTCCTTCAACTGCTACCAGATGGTAGTCGGTACCAACAGCTTAACGTGCCTTTCGAAGCCCGGCAACCAAACATAACAATGTTTTTCGACCGAAGTCTCAGTGGTGTCATCTGGTGTGTGTCATTTATGAACTACTTCATTTTATATTAACGCGCTACCATACTAGTGCCCGAATAATCAAAACGCTACACTCAAGTATCATGCTGTCGCGCTGAACGTCAACGATATGACAGTGACAGCATGATACTTGAACAGCTCTCAAAATTGAGTAGCGTTTGAGTATTCGGGCGTAGATCGCGCAGATGAACTTGTCAGATTATTTTGATTGCTACCATGATCGAAACGAGTAAGTAATCGAGATGGCGCAATGATGTAAGGCGAGGTCTCGTTTACTCATTTGTTATTGGATCGCAATAAACGGTCAAAGTAAGTGTTCTGAAGTGACCCTAATAATTCAAGCGCAACAATGTACTATATTATGAGATAATCTACCAGATGATTTTATCAAAGAAGATCCATTGAAGATCTCGTTATTATAAGCAGGTTTGAACCTGTGAGGTGCCGGCGCCTCGGTTGTAAGTATATTGTTTTATTTGTGATACTCGTGTATTAGACGACTATGGCCAGAATAGGCTACTTGACTCATCAATTTTGATGCAATAAATGTTCATTTCCTGCTGTTATCCACGAAACCAAAATATATCGATTTCCGTTAAGAAAAAAGGTAGATGGCAGTATAATTTCAAATTTACTTTCAAATTTAAAATCGGAACAGTTCAAACGCGGTCCTGTCATTATGCGATGTTAGCGGTGCGATTCCTGATCAGTTCAGACCTATTTTTGAATTCTGGTATTCGCCCAAAGTCGATGATTCGAATTATGTTCATTTAACAAAACTGGGCGTCGATTCTGCTACGTTGAGTCACAATCGTGTCAAAATAGTGTTTCAATAGTAGTGCTTTTTACACACTATTTACAAGAGTTATGACAGCATGATGTGACGTGAATGTAGTGTGTGGTGTGACTATCAGCAGTGATATAAAAAATATACATTTCGTTTAACTAGTGTGTAAAAAAGCACTACAATTGAAACATTATTTTGACACGATTGTGATTAACATTACCAGAATCGACGCCCTGGTGAATCGCATGATTTTCGTGCGACTCGGCGGTTTTCAGTGAGAATCAGGTACCAAAAATAGCTACCTACACTTAAATAACGTTACAAAAATCTACAAATGGCTGAAACTGGTTTTTATAAGTACGAGTATATTTTTAAAGTAAACTTTTGAATAAAGTTTCGCTGTCTAATAGGGCTCAAAAATTATGGAAAAAACTGTTTTAATCTAAATATAATAGGAATGTAAATGTGCGTTCTTATTTTTGCCAATTCTTTAAGACGCCGTTAAGACGAGCCCTTGGTGAACACTAGCGCCACCACCAACTAAAAATCATATTTCACTGAAAACACATGTTATCAAAAATCCCTTTTATGTAATTAAGGTTCTGGATCTGAATTTAATTTTAAACATATTAAATCATAGTTACATATTATACAAATTGCAAAACTGCTAAAAGTGGCCGTTTTAAGCAATATTGCAATTTGTAACTATGTTTAAAAATAACTTCAGATCCAGAACCTTAATTAGATAACACGGATTTTTGATAACTTGTTTTTTCAGTGAATAATGATTTTTAAATGACGGTGGCGCTAGTGCACCGAGGTATCACCTTAAAAAGGAAAGAGTAACAAAACCTACATTCTCATACTCTTTCTACCTGTGGTCATTGTCGTCTAGTGCATGGTCTCCCTTAGGTATTCGATGCTCATAGCACGTAATTCGGCATTACAAATCATATTTTACATTATTTTGTTATGGATTTGTGTATTTTACTAATATTATGTAATTATTGTTTGTAAAATGTATGCGATTTTATACGAATAAACTTAATAAAGCTTAATAGTCGTCTTTCTTTCAAATATTACGTTACTATTATTAGTTGGTAGGTTTAAGGTCAAAATTTTCAAGCTTTACCTTTGTTAAGGTCAGTAATGCCTAGCATTCTATAAATGCCTACGCCGATAGTTAATTGTACTAGAATTAAGATTAATAATATATGCACTGTTTAAATTTAAATGGTTAATCACATAATTTTAATGTATACATAACCTTTTTTTTTGCTTGATATCAGGTTTTATTTACACGCAAGTTAGAATTTTTATTTTTATTAGTTCTATTCAAATTACTTTTTTTTTTCTAAAAATATAAGTATAGTCAACATATAAACAATAATCCAGGAAGCAATAAAAATTAAAAATATAGTTACGTTACGTAGTCTTGGTTACATACTCACCTACTATTTCATTCTATATTTATTGTACTTCTACAATATTCTTGGGTATTTGCCAATTATTATTAAAAGTAAAGGGCCGTATTAAGGTACAGTTCACATTATGACGATATAAAGATATTAGAGTGCAGATTTCGAAAATATATAATCTTCAATGTGGTACCTATTTGTTTTAAAAGTTGCTAACTCAAATTTGAGATTAAGTGTATACGTACAAGTAATACCATATCTAAGCAAATGACACTATTCTCTTGTACCCCTATTATGAGATTTTATAAACGCAGACGCTACCGACTGCGTTAGAATTTTGTAAGGAATTTCTTATTGCCTTACTATCCGCCAGGGGCGCAAAATCACTAATGCAGTCGCTAGCGTCTGCGTTTATAAAATCTCATACTAGGGGTTTTGTTAGCTTATAGCGGGACTCGTCGGGATGGAATATGTTGTGTCATATGCTGAAAGGTCGAGATGAAGTGAAGGAGCTCACATATTACAGTTTTTTACAGGTTACTAAAATTAATACCAACTGGGGGGTTACTACCGTCTCTTAAAACCATGCAATATCCAGTGAGAAAGCGGATAATAGCGCGCTACGTGATGTAAGGCGACATCTCCCTTACTCACTGGATCTTGCATGGTTTTAAGAGATGGTAGTAAGCCACCTGAAGCTATATTGAGTTTTCCTTTCTAAGCATTACATCTGTGAAAGCAAACGGTCAAACGCTAAAATAAGACAGTACCTATAGCCGTGCAATGATTAAATAAGTATAATATGTATAAGTACTTATAGTATCAGAGGTAGAATAATATTGGATGAAAAAAAAAACTAAATACGTCACTGTACTAGATATACAGAAGGTAAATCATTGAAGAACTCAAGCGCTTATATTCAGTGTAATGTAATACGTCCGTAGTTTTTCTGGCACTCTACAAGTGTAATTATTTATTCTGTTTCCGAGCCGACCGAGTTTCATTGATCATTTTTGTCTCTCTATTCACATGAGACACTAGACATATCATTGATACACGATATACTTTCGGCCCTTAATTTTTTAAATGGATGTGCAGGAAAATCTAGTGAACACTATAGTGGATTTATATAGAGATGGTGACTGGAAAGCGATAGTGGATACTTATTATGATCACCCAGAGAGGACTAAGCTACTGTGGGTGTTTCCTTCTGAAGATAATTTGGTGTTTATTCGGGAATGTTTGTTGGAGCTCGGTTGTAATAAGATTTTGAGTATTGGGTGCGGCAGTGGGCTGCTGGAATGGATCATTAACAGAGCTACAGGTAGGTTCAAGTTCAAATTTATTTCTGTCCTTTTTTTTGTGGAGAATTACTTTAAGTGTAGGGTGTTGTGTGGGGCAGAACGTGTCTGATAACATTCAAAGAATTTGTGAAATAAATCGAACGTTTCTGAATGTACATCACCGGTTGACTGGTAGAAAAAGCTTTACATATTTTAAATTAAACTATTTTATACGGTTTTCTATCGCGTTTATTGCTTACTTATTTACATATTTTGTTTGTAATTAAGTTTAATAAATAAACGTTCTACCACTAAACCGAAATTTAGAATCCCATATCCCTTTTCATGAAGAATTGGTCCCAAAAACTAAATAAAAGATTAAAAAAAACTCATTTTCGCTGTTGCCTGCTATAAATTATAAAAAGATGTGGCGTTTAGCCTTCACAAATGTTTTAAATCTAAGTTTCTCCTACTTAATCAGAGTTAATTTTGTTTCCAAAGGTATACCGGTGACAGGAGTAGAGATAGACGGCGCGTGGTGGCACTGCAAATACGCTCCGCCCACATTTATACCCCTCCTGCTCACACCCGACCAATTGAACAAGGACATAATCAACATACTGCAAAGTGGGAAAGAGACAGCGTTATTATTCTGCTATTTCAATAACAGACCTGCATTTGAAGAGTACATTAAACATTATTCTGGGAAAGTGATGATAATTATAGGGCCTGGCGACGGAAAAGGGGTCCATACAGATCCTAAGCCTTTTGGGGACGTTGGCAATGATTGGATACTGTACAAATCGGAAGAAGTCAGAAATAGCAAGGATTATATAGCAATATACTGTAGATTCTGACTAAATAAATATATGAGCACAAGTGGATGTCATGAACAAACATTAGCATGACCATATTTGGAAACTGACACGAGGGTTATTATAATTCCAAAAGCCAGCATATACTATTCTTTTGTCCAGCATTAGCCAGATATACCTTCCTACCGTCCAGATCTTATATTATTCATGAAGTGTAGCAACCAGGCACAATATTTGAGGTTAAATAATCTCAGACAACTGATACATTTCAAAATGTTGACCAGACATCCAATTAGCATTTAAGCGAGATTGGAATGAAAAACCTAATAACAAATTAGGCAGTCAAACGTGACGACAATGACGACAAATAAATGGAACTGGTAATTCGTTAACCAAACACAGTAGTGTATTGGTATACGCCTCAGTACTGACATCTAGCGTGATTTATTTTGAAATAAAACTCTTTCAGTTAGTGTATAACATTGTATTAAATAAATAACTAAAACAGTCTTTTTATGATTACATAACTACATTTGAGTAAAACAATATTTACAATCTAATTCTTCATTAATTCTATATTTTTTACATTTATCTTGTTTGTACGAACCCGTACCGATGTGTTCATCATTGGATCTTTCTTTCCTTGAATAAAATTTGGGAAGTCATTGCTATTATTATCGTGAGGACCAGTCTCTAAATTCTCTTTCTGATTGACGATAGGTACTTCAGTCACGATTCTATTAATTTCATTGACTGGCACTTCACTCGGCATATTATTTGTCGGAATTTCGTTTTCTAAGAAATGGAAATCATTATGCATCAGATATAATGATTCTAATGGAAGTAGGTTCATATCGAAGCGCGGCATTAGTTTATTATCATCTGAATTGTCGTCTATTTCTATGACGTCATTCTGCTGATCGTCTTCAGAAACTTCTGGCAAAACAACAGTAGACAGATCTAAATGACCAGAGTATTGTTCACCGATGATATTGTCTATTAAATACTGGTCTAATATAGGCGAGTTTTCTGCATTGTTATTCATAGGTATGTTGTAAAACGAGTCTGATTTAACTTCGTTTTTTATCACGCTCATGTTTTTGTGTAGTTCTTCTAAAGGTGGAGAGGCTTTATATTCGCGGCTCATAGCTTGACTGTTCATTATGTTGGCATTGCACATCCGCTCTAAGCTGGGCGATTGAGTGTTCTGCTTTATTGTCGTCTCAAGTTTTATGTAGCTAGGGTCGTTGTTTTGAATTTTTTGTGGTGGAGGTAGCAACGTTATGGAGTTTACGTTCCTCTGTTGATTGAAGGTGAATATTTGTGATTCGTTATTCATGCTATTGTCTTCAGGCGTGGCGGCAGGGTCGCTAAGCATGGTCTCCTGCGGGTATGTCATGATATTGCTAGGAGACTCGCTCAGCTCCGGCTCTGGCTGCAACTGCATGAACTGAGTTGTTATAAGATTATTAAACGTCACCGGATTTCCTAGCCCGAATCTTTCATTGTCTTCTAACCTCTTGAACGCCATTTTCTGTTGCGAATGAAACATGTTCTCTTCATCCGGCCCTTTCAATATGAGATTGCTTTTCACTGATATTTTAGGTTTCTTTCTGGGCACGCCATCTTGTTCATTAGAGATATTTACTGGTGAATTACTAGAAGACGGGACGGGCAGTATTTGCGTTGGTTTTATGATTGGACCAGTTACTTTGATCATTGGGAGCGATATTTTATCAATAGAGGTGAGCATAGTGCTACTATTGCAGACTGATATTTGCGGTACATGCGGCAATCTTATTGGGAAGTTACTCATTATATTATTGCCTCTGTTCGCTATCGACGACTCATTGCTAGGCAAAGAATTAACACTACTGTTCTGTAACGTTTTTTCAACCGACACAGTCGTATTCAGATACTCGTGCAAATTAGGCTCAAAATTCATAGACATGGGAATCTGCGATGGAAATTGGTGCCTACTAATTATAGTATTATTCGAAGACTCTGATATAATACAATCTGAATTGTTATCGTCTTTGCTATCAGTGACATTAACTTGAGGATTATAATCAGGTGTCTGGCTATCGCTGGTCGAAGGTGTGCAATAGTTTTTAGAGTAATCTTGTGGTAAACTCTCAGACAGACTGTCACAATCATACACTTCTATAGGTATTGAATTGACCGTTTTCGGACTCTGTTCTTTATTCTCATCTTGAGCGTCGTTCTCATTTGCGGCTTTTTCTGTCTCGCTCGGAATGTTCCAGCTAAGTTTATTTGCTTTATTCTTAGATTCAATTAAGAGTTTTATACCCTCTTTGTCGGAATGTGTTGTTAAGTGTAATACATACTTATCTTTGTTTATGCTTTTGAAAGTGCAGTAAGGGCATCGGTGGATATCTCCTGTGACGTTGGGATGATTGGAGATAATGTGGGAGGTGAAGGTAGTGGACTGTATGCAGGAGTAGGGGCAGTATTTGCACTGGTAGACGGGTTCCTTTGAGTGTCCCTTCTTATGCCTTCTCAATGTGTTATGGTCTGCTGTTTTGAACTCGCATTGGTCGCAAGAGTATGGTTTGTCTCCTGGAATTTAAGATTGTTTTTATATCAATGCTTGAAAACAGGCTGCTAGAGTATAAGCTCGGTAATCGCTCACTCTAGCGGTTTTTTAACGTAGTACGTTGCTAAAGATATATTGAGGATATTAAGGAAATTTAGACCGGTTTATTCCTTATATTTGATTGCATGTATAGTACTGATGATAGTGTGCAAAGTCATCAGAAAAGAAATTATGTCGTGTTTCCGACTATGGCGCTGCTGACACTACCAGTCCCTGCAACCAGACCACCTCCCCTCACCGCTGCGTCCCCGAGGGCCCTATAAATGGCTCGACTGGTAGTTGTTCGTCCTCTTTCGCTTGACATCTGCCAGTTGAGTACATTACTGCTGTTCTTACTTCCGTCACCAACTTTATGCTTGTACTCCACGACCCTAACTTCATTGTATAACTATCGAATTAAATATAAGTGTATATTTCTAATATCATCTTTAATGTATCTAGTTCTACTGTAATAACAATAACGTTAAACTGGCGCCCAAAGTGGGGCCAGTATCGTTTACTTAACAGAGACGTCTTATATTTTCCTTATTTAAGAATTCTGGTGGCTTACCACCATCTTTTAATACCATGCAAGAACGATTGAGTAAAGGAGATGTCGCCTTATATCATGTATTGCGCTGTCTCACTTACTCACTCGATCTTGCATGGTTTTAAGAGATGGTAGTAAGCCACCTGAAATCTTCTCTAAATCATCATCTAAGCTTATTCTGTCTCCATCCCAAGGATCAAGACGCGATGTCTTAATTTTTTTTAACATGACATTTGTAAGATTTGTCCTCCCTCTTTGGGAATGCTTTTGTAAGTGCAATCTACCACAGATGGTACAGTGGTACAAGAAAATTTTGACCTCTGTTATTCAAAGTTCACATTAATTTACCACTATCTTTAATCTTACGAATAAAAACACAAATTTGTATATTTGTATTTCGATCTTACCTGTATGCATTCGTAAATGTCGTTTGAGCTCATCACCGCGAGCAGAGGAGTAGCTGCAATGCGGGCACTTTAGAGGCTTCAGTTTCTCATGCACCGAGGCTACGTGAGCCTGCATCCTTTTCTCACTTTTGAACGGCTGCTGGCAAATTCGGCAATGTACAGGGTCCGTCTCTTTTTTGTGGTTTGTTTTGTGTTTGGACAGCTGGTTCAAATTTTTAAATGCTTTTGAACATATGGGACCTGATAATAAAATGGTGATTAGTATTACATTGTAATGCTTTCAATTATTTTTGAACTTTTGTGCCTTTTTTACAGAGACCCTAAATCAAATGTGTGATCCAGGTGTGTTAGTAACCAACTCTGTCAGATTTTTCAGGCTGCCTAATAGCACCTGACACAACCTAATGACTGCCATTTAGTGACAACAGCTGGGATCGACAGCTTTAAGTGCCATCTGAAACTAGGATGATCAAGATTACTTATCTTGATCATCCAGTCAATATTATAATGGTGATAGTGATAATAGCTACCATGCTAAGACAAGCCGAGCTTGCCGTCTATAGAACCAAACTTCTTGAAAAATCTCTAAAAATTGTGTCAAAGATCTGGATGCTGAGCCAACATTACAATTACATAACGTTAACGAATGCCACGTGATTTAATAGCTCTTGTCAATCCCATACATTTTTGGAAGCCCCCACTGCCTAGACTTAAGAATGCACTTTTATGGAAGCAAAACCAACTTTCCAAATTAGCCACATTTGGTTTTTATATGCGGATTGTCATGATACAAATAAACAAGTACAGCTAGGCTGTTGGTAGTGTCAACCACTGATTTTGATGTTTACTGAACTTACATTGTAAGTATGCGAGAAAGCTCAAATAAATATATTTGAACACAATAAACTGAAACCTATACCTTAAGTACTATTTATAAAAAATGAATAATTTTGAGCTTACATGTGTAACCTAAAATGTTCTTATGAGATTTCATGTGAATGTTCATGAGTCTATATCTCTTATATGTCTTGTAGCCACAGATCTCGCACGTCGGTAGCTCCATGTCAACCTCGTGTATCTTCCACAAATGTGTGTGCAAGGCTTCTGCAGTCATCACCACCTTACCACACTCCGGACATGCCAGCTTCCCATTCTGGTGACATTTCCTATGATACTCCAGTTTCTCAGTTATTTTTAAACGTATGTGGCAACCTGACACTTGGCATAAAGTTCCAAGAGTCTCTTTAGGAGATGGACTCTTAAGCTTTGAAGGTGAAGATGTTACTTCTAAGTTCTCTTTAGACGGAGACAGTTTAGAATTATCTGAAGTTGTGTGATGCTGAATGGATGATATCAAGTCCGGTGTGACATTGGATACTTGTATTATATTACACTGAGTTCGTGAAGAATCTGCTAACTTCACATACTGAGTGGAAACCTCATTAGTGTACACAATGTTGATGCTGGCCTCCTGAATTATTTCTTTAGGATCCACCTTTTCGAAATTCGGAGTACTCATTTTGTTCAATTCGTCCATTGAAATAAACGCAACACCTTTAGGCAAGTCACTGTTAGCATTAACAATATCAGGCACAATTTCAATAACTTGTGGCATCTTGACGTCTGCCATGTCTGAATTTACGGCGGCCTTTGTAGATTCACTTTCAGTGTCTTTTTTCTTTAACTTTGCGTTTTTCAAAGCAATTTGAACCAGACTTTTAACCATTTTCTTCACATCTTTTACACCCATTTTGTGATGGCTCCTAAGGTGCGTTCTCAGTGTTTCTTCAGCTTCAAATATACTAGTACAACCTGGACAACGAATCTGAATGTTGTCAGCTAGACCATTACTTTTAGCTAAGTCTGGGTGTTCCGTGAACAAGTGGAACTTTATGTCATCTTCAGCAAAAGCCATGTAAGGGCAAGCCTCACATTGAAAGAAAGCTGTGGAGCCCACCGACTTTTCTTCGTAGGACATTACCTTTTGCTTGGGTGCCAGAAGCTTGCCCTCAATGCTGATTGAGTTCATGTTGGGGCTTTTAGTGTAGTATTATCGGTTTGTGAAACATCTGCTTTTCAGTCAGTACGCAGTTACTACCTTACTTAATTATCCCTTAATTCAGTGGAAATTAAAAAACAATTTGAAAAGCATTGTAGTATTTTTTACTATAAAATAATACAAAATCAGTAAGATTTCATCAGCTGGCTGAATGAAATTTGTAAACAAGATTTGTCGTTTTCAAATCACTTGACATTGGCAGTTTGCTTAATATTTTTGAATAAATATGCTTGACGGCCCTGGAAACAAGTCCTTTAAGACCTTACATTTTTTTTAATATTACTTTTTAAGACCTTACAAAGTGTGCTTAGGGGTTACTACCGTCTCTTAAAACCATGCAAGATCCAGTGAGTAAGCGAGACACCGCTTTACATGATGTAAGGCGACATCTTCCTTACTCGATCTTGCATGGTTTTATTTTAAGTAATGGTGGTAAGCCACCTTGACAAATTGTTGCGCATAGACAATGTTTTTTAAGGCTTACTATGACCACTAAAAGCGATTGAGTAACCGAGATTAGTGTAACATAGATGACACATTGCAACATATAGAGACGTAGAGTGTCGTAGACAGAGAGGCAACATGATTGAGACTTTTAAAATACTAAGAGGGCATTATGATGCACCAGAACTGCGCAATATGTTTCAGCTTTCGAATAATTATCACTTGAGAGGACATTCTTTAAAACTGTGTCGCACAATAGCTAAAAGAAAGCCAAAAAAACATTTTTTATCTAACCGTGTGGTCACGGACTGGAACAGGCTCCCCGAGAGTGTCATCGCTGCACCTTCAGTCAACGCTTTTAAAAATAGATTAGACAAAGTATAAAATCTCCAAACTTAAGATGCACACGCATCAGCTTTATATGCTGCTAGTGTGTTTAAGAATATAAATAAATAAATATTGCGCGATCTTGCGCCAACTCGTGTACTCACTCGTTCCGGGGGTTACTATAGGTGGCTTACTAACACCCATATTCTTAAACGTTACCTTATAGGTCTCCTCCACTCAACCTCATTCGAGGACGCCTCAAGGAAGTCCTCCAACTTTCCTTGAAAACGGTATTCTTAATTGTTTCCTTGAGCAAACTCCAGTGAGGATAAGTCAAGGAATGACGATCCGTTTTATATCTGTATGTTGGTAAACCGCTTAACTTTTTGACGTAAAGAGAGTTTTTGACAGTTTCTTTTTCAATTTTAGCTAACTAGCATAGATTTATTATAAAACAACAAAATACTTAAATACACAAAGAAATTATTATAGTAGGTACAAATTCTTGTAAATCTGGTCCTCAATAAAAGCACCTACCTTTCGTTAAACGAAACGTTCGAGGCTTCGTTATATTTGACAGTTCGTTCCTCACCTCCATTGAGTAATTTCCTTAAGGTGAGGAAGCTAGTGTCAACTATGAATACCATTGAGGTCGAGTGAGGATGAGTCGAGTTTGAGTAAACGTTTGAGAATATGGGTGTAAATCTCTAAAATCTCTAAAAACCATCCTAATTCCAGTGAGTAAAGGAGATGTCTCGCTTACTCACTGGAATTTGCATGGTTTTTAGAGATGATAGTATTGATAGTAGGCCACCAGGTGGCTTACCACCATCTCCTAAAACCATGCAAGGTCCAGTGAGTAAGGGTGATGTCGCATTTCATCTTGTATAGCGCTGTCACGTTTACTCACTGGAACTTGCATGGTTTTAAGAGACTATAGTAACCCCCCCGGAGCTACTAAAGCATAGACGATTCAAATGGTGCAACAAGGAACAAACCAACAAGCTTGCCTGTCGCAACGCTATTGGTCGATTTTGCTGCTTTCCACACGTCACGCTGTATGTCAAAGTCAAATAGTTTCGGTGTTTTGCTGGTGTTTTAATTCGTAGTTTATATTAAAAATCAATCAAAAATGAGTGTAAGTCACAATTTTTATATTTCGTGAACATTAAATGCTACTAAAAACCTTAGAACTTATTAATTTTATTGTTTTCAGTTGGAAATAGAATCCATGGTTCGCTATGCTTCGCCCATCAACCCGGCGGTATTTCCACACCTAACTCTTATTTTACTCGGCAGCGGCATCTTCTTCACAGCCTGGTTTTTCGTCTATGAAGTCACAAGCACCAAAACATCCAGAGATCTGTTCAAGGAATTGCTACTATCGTTGGTCGCAGCTCTTTTCTCAGGATTCGGCATTCTGTTTTTACTGCTCTGGGTGGGCATTTATGTGTGACATACCGGTTATATCTTAAGTTAATTATATATAGCGAGCATTCCTTGCGAATATTAATGTTTTTGTATGAATGGGTGTGTATATTTAAGTAATAAATTTTAATATCAAATAACCTATTATTTACTGTCCCTGCTTGATATCAACATTTTGGCAACACTACTGCTGTTAGCGATGCCTTTATAGAGATAGGTATTAAAAGGTGAAAATGGGATACATCGATTGGAAGACGATTGGTTCATCCTTAACAGCACGAGGAAATTATTGTTTCTTTACCGCTAAGTAAAGGCACTCCTGCTTAGCACTACTAGTATTGAAATGGGTTTAGAAGGTTTTAATCATATAGCTACTGATTGTGTGCTGATTATGGCTATGTGTATGTGCAATAATAACAATAATAAAAGTTGTATTTATGAGATTTTATACTAGTATCAAGATTTTTTAAAGAACTGTGATCGGTTCATGTAATAGAGCAATATATAACAATTAAAGGGGCAGTGAATAATGACATAACGCATTGAAAAATGGCCATTTTATTTAACTACAAAAAAAAGATTCATTAACTTACATCTCACTTTATATTAACTTTAAGGTGTAAAAACTACAAATGTCCAATGTTTCGACCGTGAAGCCATGGTTATGGAATGACTGGCTTGGCAATGTTCCAGCTTGAATATTTGACAAATGTATAAAATTGTTTTCAGGCGCATAGCCGGTTTACACATATATTTTGTTATCACATATGTCAGCTGTGCCATGTTTTATTCAATTCCATACAATACAAAGCAGCGAGTATGAGGGTAGCAACATGCGTTGAGACTTTGTTTTCCCCGACAAAGACGTAAACATGGGGCCTACTACCATCTCTTAAAACCATGCAAGTTCCAGTGAGTAATAGGGACAGCGCAATACATGATGTAAGGCGACATCTCCCTTACTCAATCTTTCTTGCATGGTTTTAAGAAATGATAGTAGGCACCCATATGTGTGTTCATTTAGCAGGCTGCGAGGCTTGCTCCTCCTGGCCCTCCACGCTGGCGTTCTTCTTCTCCTGTTCCCGTCTGTACTTCTCATCAAGCAGAACTGTCTCGTGCATCCGCTTGGAGGCCAGGGATTCCACGCGCTCGTACAGCACGGGTGAAGACATCACAAAATGCCTGGAACAATACAACAATACTTAAACATTCGAGCTAATAAAACTGGTTATAGTGAATTCACCCAGGGATCGAGAACCTCGTCAAATAACGGTCTTTTACTTGGTAAGCGGAGATAGCAGTCTGTTCTCTCTCTCTCTCATATTAGCGCTTTCTTGGTCGCTTCCTCGGCTGACTGCTTCGGTGTGCAGGGTCCGCTGGAAAAAGCAGTCGATTGTAGGAAGCTGAATACTTGGTTAAGACAGTTTTTTTTAAATACCGGTCAACTGGATTCTTAATGATAAAGATTGTAAAAAGGTCAGCGCCACCTGTCCCCCTAGTATGAGTTTTTCTTAACGCAGACGCTAGTGACTGCGTTAGCGATTTATGGCAAACCTGTACAGCGCCTCTGGCGGATAGTAAGGCAACTAAGAAATTCCATACAAAATCCTTACGCAGTCGCTAGCGTCTTCGTAAAGAAAAACTCATACTAGGGGCACAGGGCGTCGATTCTGCTAACGTTAAGTCAAAGTCGTATCAAAATAGTGTTTCAATAGTAGTGCTTTTTACACACTATTTACAAGAGTTATGACAGCATGATGTGATGTGAATGTAGTGTGTGGTATGATCATCAGAAGTGATATAAAAAAAATATACATTTCTTGTAACTAGTGTGTAAAAAAGCACTACAATTGAAACACTATTTTGACACGATTGTGATTTAACGTTAGCAGAATCGACATCCAGTGCCCCTAGTATGAGTTTTTCTTAACGCAGACGCTAGCGACTGCGTTAGCGATTTAGTATGGCAAACCTGTACAGCGCCTCTGGCGGATAGTAAGGCAACTAAGAAATTCCATACAAAATCCTAACGCAGTCGCTAGCGTCTGCGTTAAGAAAAACTCATACTAGGGGCTCAGATCTCAATGTTGAACTATTTCTAATGACAAAAACCTGAAGTCAGCCTCGTCCAGCCGGTACACTTGCGTGATCTCCACGGCCACGACGGATGCCACGCGTTTCCTGTCCTTCATGATCAACGCCACCTCGCCGAAGTGCGCGCCATCTTCCAAGTGACACACCTACATTAATTACCATGGTAAGTAGAAGTAAGTATACTTAGTAAAGTATAGGTACATAAAAAAATATCATAAAAAAAGATGGCTGGAGGAAAAGGGGGATATTTTCCCAGCAGTGGGGCACAAAAATAAATGGTTAAAAAAAAGGGAAGTCATATCGACACTGGCATGTGTATAGAACACGGAGTAGAACTGGTGGCCTACTATCATCTCTTAAAACCATGCAAGATCCAGTGAGTAAGGGGGATGTCGCCTTACATCATGTAGAGGGCACAAAAATAGATGGTTAAAAAAAAGGGAAGTTATATCGACACTGGCATGTGTATAGAACACGGAGTAGAACTGGTGGCCTACTATCATCTCTTAAAACCATGCAAGATCCAGTGAGTAAGGGGGATGTCGCCTTACATCATGTATTGCGCTGTCTCGCTTACTCACTGGAACTTGCATGGTTTTAAGAGACTGTTGTAACCCCCCTGGAAATAATTTGGCGAGAAACCAACAACATACCTCGACGCCTTTGAGCGAGTACACAGCCACACATCCGTTTGCTATGAAGTACATGCAGGTGCCGACGTCAGAGGCCCGCACCACCAAGTCATTGGGCAGGTACACCTCGGAAGAAAATGATATGTTGTTTTTGATGGTTGGGTAAAGAATAAAAAGTTGATACAGCGGTGCCCATGTGTTTCGAGGAATTGTAGAGGGGCAGAGTTTGTATTTCACCTTCGAGTCATTATTGCCCAGAATACGCTAGTACAGAGAAGTTAAGTTGAAATAAAAATACTACAAAATAATAACAAAGTATACCTAGTTAAAACTAAACTGCCTTTTTCTTTTTTAAGTTTCTATCGCGGGTCTGCTGGATGAAATTTCTATTGAAATAATTAGCACCATTGTAACCGAAAGTGTCTAAGTAATAAGTAAACTGGTGAGTAAGTAAAAATGACTAGCAAGGAAACTGACCGGTAGTACGCTAACTCATTGTACTAATTTCCTAATTTTAAGTTTCTTGTGTTTGTTTGTATTTGACTGTACATGAATGAAATAAATAAATTAATACGAAATACTTAAGTACCTACTAAAACTAAACTAAAACTATTAAACTTGATCTGTTTTTCTTTGTAACTGAAATCGCCAAGTTTGTAAACGTAAATTTTAAATTACTATTGTCCAACGGCCTCCGTCCACGGATCAATCAAAGCCCTCCTAACATCGCACCCGTCACTTTAGGCCGCGGTAAAAACCTTCCATCAGGAAGGCTATGGCCTTCCTTATGGCCTGTTTGCGGAGTCAGGACACTTCACTGGCAAATTGGGTCGGTAGATTTTTAATTCGTATTAACCTCGGGATGTAGCCGGCCCAGGATCTCGCCGACCACCGCGGCCGGCAGCCCGCTAAACAAGCACACCTTGTTCACCAGCTTGTGGCAGGTCTGGAGTGTTATCTCGTTGCGGAGTTGGTCTGGGAAAGAGATACGAGGGGAGGTCAATATATTCGCGGAATGGAGGGGATGGAGGTGGTTGATTTACTCGTCCAGGTAGTAACTTGTTCAGCACCTCATTAAGAGTATATATACCAAGTTTGAACCAAATCGGGTCATAAACTTTTGAGTTGTTGACCTACAAACAAGTGAATCGGGAAGAAGTCAGCGAGTATGGAGAAAATTGAACACCGCGCCGTTATAAAGTTCCTCACCAAGCAAGGAAAATCCGCTCAGACGATTTTTCAAGAGCTGTTAGCAGTTTACGCAGACTCTGCCCCTGGTAAAACCATGATTTACAAGTGGCATGGACTTTTCAAACAAGGAAGAGAGTCTATTGAAGATGACCCCCGCTCCGGACGACCAATTGAGGCCACCACACCGGAAATCGTCGCAAAAGTAGAAAAACTTGTATTGGAAGATGCCCGGTTGAAGAAGAAGCAGCTTGCAGCAATGGTTGGAGTATCCGAAACAAGCATTTTAAACATCCTACATGATCATCTTGGGATGACTAAGGTCAGTGCAAGATGGGTTCCAAGAATGCTCACGCCACTTCAAAAAAGCGAGCGTGTCGAGTGTTCTCGCCAGTTTTTGGAGCTCTGTGGAGAGAATAAGGAAGAAATTATGGACCGGATTGTTACTGGAGATGAAACCTGGGTTCACCACTATGAACCTGAGTCGAAGCAAGAGTCGATGCAGTGGCATAAAAAAGGCACACCCCCTCCAAAGAAGTTTAAAGTGTCTCAATCGGCCGGAAAGATCATGGCGACTGTCTTTTGGGATACAGAAGGTATTTTGTTGATCGATTACAAAGATCGTGGTGTGACTATAACGGGACAGTACTACGCTTCTTTACTGGATAGATTGAAAGAAGCTATTAAAGAAAAAAGAAGAGGAAAGCTGTCAAAAGGTGTGCTCCTTTTGCACGACAACGCACCCGTCCACACGTGCCATGTTGCGACGGCTGCCATTCACCGATGCGGGTTCGAAAAATTAAACCACCCACCTTACAGTCCAGACTTGGCCCCTAGTGACTATTATTTGTTTCCAAAAATGAAAAAGGAGCTGCGTGGAAAAAAATTTGGCGACGATGAAGAAGTCAAGTCTGCAATTTCGGCCTATTTTTATAGCCAAGATAAAACATTTTTTTTCGATGGTATAAATAAATTATTGGAAAGATCTGAAAAATGTATTAAGGTTAAGGGAGAATATATTGAAAAGGAAAAATAGTTTCGTGTTTAATTTCAACCCCCTTCCCCCTCATTCCGCGAATATATTGACCTCCCCTCGTACGTTCTTGGATCAGAGTTTTAAAAAGTAAAGGTATAAAACAGTGCGAGATTTCTACAGTGTTGTCAATGTTATAACATCCCCGTTCATCATCCCGTTTGGTATCGTATTTACTTAGGTTGCGATAAGGATTTAATAAAAATCCTATTGTCAAGCGGCGCGAATTTGATTCTACTAGTTGCGATAATAAATTTTCATCTGGCGGGTAAGCTGCATGCCTATTTGCCTAGGTATTTTTTAGTGGAATGAACGACGAAAAAAGTTAAATCAACGTACTAAATATTGATCAGTGCCCCTAGTATGAGTTTTTCTAAACGCAGACGCTAGCGACTGCGTGAGCGATTTTGTATGACAAACTTGTACAGTGCCTCTAGCGGATAGTAAGGCAACCAAGAAATTTCATACAAAATCCTAAGGTAGCTAGCGTCTGCGTTAAGAAAATCTCATAATATGGGTACAGTTTTTTCTACCTAAAAAGCAGGTGCGAAACAATCGATCATGATTATCCCAATATCTGTGAATTCGAGAATGTTTCATTTGTTATAAGGCAAATGGTCTCTATAATATCACGATCCTACGAGCTACGGAATCCGCATTTTATCTTAGTTGTCTCTTACCAGTCACTGAGCTTTCCACCAGAGCCTATTTCATTTATTCACAGTCTTGAAAAAGAACAATAGCTAGTAATTATAGAGTAAGTGCTTTTATACATAATAGAGTAGAACAAATGAAGAAGACATGTTCCCGGCATGTAAGTTGGCAAGAAACTAAAATGACTTGAATGCGCAGTAGCCGATTTTCATACAAATTTTAACGCGCGCTTACGTCCCGTTTGTGGCCAATACCGGGTATCTAGACACGCGGCAGCGTGTCAAGCCAAGTTCAAGCAAAGGAACTGGCTAGCCAGCGCCGAGTGTAATATTACACGAACCACTTGGTGCCACTTTTGACCCTTCTATAACTCGAAACCTCTTTAATGTAAACACATAAAACTACGTGTGTTTAATAAGATCCATCAGGACATATAGAAGCCCAAATTTCATGAAGCTAGCTCAAACGGTTATAAAGATATGAAGGTCAAAAAGTTGTAAATTTTAGCACTGACTGACTGACTTATAGTACCTAAACCTAACCTACTTCCAGATGACCTAGAAAGATGAAATTTGGAATCCAGCTCGGAAATTGTGTGTAAGCGTAGGAAAAAATCAAAAAATAAAAAAAAGTCAAAAAATAAGTGGTGTCCCCATACAAAAAACTTGTAATACCTACGCGCTAAACAACCGGCCAACAACGGTGTGTCGTCAGCGGCGCACGGCAGCACACCAGCCAATCAGCGTCACGCTCTGACTTATGGTACAAAATTATAAGCGGTAGCGATTTACTTAAAATTTAGCGGGTCGGTTGGTTTATACCTGCATAGTAGTTATAGTCCACGGCTCACTAAATTAACAAAGATCAGTGCCCAAGGTTCGTTTCTCTGATTTCTTTTGAAAATAAGAAATAATATTTTGACGTATAAATTTGTTAGTTCGAACTCTTTGTACCCTAAAAGAAACTCCAATGTGTATGTATACCAAGGTCAAGGCAATAGCGAAGTCTTATTGGTACCGATATATGTATGTATTGACTAGTCTAAGAATGCTGCTTGAACTCGCTCGCGCCTTGCACTTGTGCGCGGCTCACAGCGCTATACGACTTAAAATGCGAACGAACCAAAGTATGCTCTTAGCGGCGCTCATTCGCGCCAACGTCCTCGTTATGCCCGGTTGTTTAGCGGAAACCCACCTATTAGATTGCGTTTAATGCTGCGTCGTTCGGAAACGCAAAAAAAAACATTAAATAGGAATACTTGCCTAGTTTTCTTTACAAAAAGTAATGATATCCCACCAAAAACATAAATGTAAAAAACGAGAGCCAAGTTCAATACAAAAATTATGCTTGGCGGTGAGCTTCGCCGCAAAAAGAATGGCGATCTAAATGAGTGCCAAGTTTTATGCAAAATCGAAATATGTTTTTATAGGAACAAAATAACATTATGAACAAGTATTAAACTCTATTTCTTTGCTTTATTAGATACCTATAACAATTGCTGTTATTTAAAAATGTGAGATCTTGAAGTAGGTTAGATTTGACTTGGCCAGTTTTTAACACAATTAAAATGTTGAATAACTTTATAAAATGACTTATGTAATGAAAACTGGCCAAGTCAAATCTGACCTACTTCAAGATCTCACATTTTTAAATAACAGCAATTGTTATAGGTATCTAATAAAGCAAAGAAATAGAGTTTAATACTTGTTCATAATGTTATTTTGTTCCTATAAAAACATATTTCGATTTTGCATAAAACTTGGCACTCATTTAGATCGCCATTCTTTTTGCGGCGAAGCTCACCGCCAAGCATAATTTTTGTATTGAACTTGGCTCTCGTTTTTTACATTTATGTTTTTGGTGGGATACTTAATACCAGATAAGTAGTGAAGGGCGTTGTCTTCTCGGAAGTAGACCTCGTGGAAGGTGTAGTTGTAGAAGGCGATGACGCGTCTCTTCAGCGGGCTGGGGAACTGCTTCTGTCTCATGTAGGCCTTGTGACAAAATAAGAAAATTCATAAGTTGTCATCATTATTGTTTCGTGTAGGTGACACGGCGAACGACCATGCACAACTTGGTCTTAGAGTTCTTCGAAACTGTTTCTCGGCCTCAGACGTGGTTCTTTTCTACCTGCCATTAGTCGTTAAAGAAATCGCGGCAAGAGACCGAGAGGCTGTTCTGAAGAACTCTGTGCGTGGTCGATTGACCGTGTCACACAAGAAATGATGTTGAAAAATAAAATGCAATTTGAACTAAATAATGTTGTTGTGTAACAGTTTTCTAGACGTTTATGAAACAAACCTCTACTTCGTTCATCAGCTCATAATACCGCATGGTGGAGTCGAAACACGTGAAGTATACCTTCATGAGGAAAACTGAAAATAAAATAAAAATCGAGGATTGACCCTGATATCAAAAAAGGTTTGTTATAAATTATTAAAACAAAAGTATGTCTAAAAGTTTCAGAAAACAATTATTCAATTTATTTAAAAATGGCATTTGTGTGATATACTTCGGCTACACACTCACTATATTATAAGGAACATTGTTTTAGCACAGAATATATAAAAAAATGTAAAGTATTTAAGTAGTCTAAGGCAGTAACGTTTGCAGCACATTAAGTGCACGAGCACTAAACAATTCAAATTCTATTCTACAAGTGATTATATTTCATTCAGGATCGGCAACGTGCTCTTGATCGTGACAATCCCAGTGTTGCAAGCGTTAATAGGCTACGGTAACTTTAGATCAGATAGACAGTGGGCTTGCTTGCTAACTCGATAGTATTTAAAAATATATATTGGGAAGTACTTATCCACTAATCCAGATATCGCTGGATTGACGAGGTGGAGAGGGACCTGCGTGAGCTGCACACCGACAATTGGCAGGAGATGGCGCAAGATAAATCGAAATGGTCCTTATTATCGGAGGCCAAGACTCACTTTGGGTTGCTGTGCCATCTTAGTCAAGTACTCACTTAAATTATAAATCATGAAGAGACTGGTAAAGACAATGATGCTGGAGATGACGGCTATTTCGTCCGGCCACTCCAGCGGGAACATAGTGTGGTAGCTGGCGCCTAATAAAACAAAAATTGACAATTTAATCGTAAAAGGGTTGGCTGCTTTTTTGCCCTAAGGATTAGCATGGGGGAACGCAGCCAGTGTTCTTGTTACCATGCTTCACGGGCAAGAACACGAATTTCTCGAATGTCAGTTTTTTATTATTTTGTCACCAAAAATCTGTAAATATAAGTCGAATTAATAAACCCTATACGTTACCTATCGTAAAAAATGACAAATTATATCTTGGCAAATAGGTAACTAATAATTTGATTTACGATTTTGGTCACGTGCGAATTATTGCCTAGGTAACGATCTTAATGTCCAAAGGTGGAACTTTCTGAATCTCAACCTGGTACAACTAGAGGTTTCACCACTGCTGCGGCGAAGAACAGCTACGAATGGCTACGAATACGACCTAACTTTATAGAACGTAGATGCTACAATGTGTAAAAGACCGGAGCTACGCATAGAGAAACAAGTGTGGCAAATTGACAACTACAAGGTAGGTATTTCAGAAGTTACGTTACATTGCTCAAAGAACAGACGCTACGAGCTGCTACGATTAGATCGCTACAATACAAGCATTAAGTACATGAGCTACGAAAAGCTACGACTAGATCGCTACAAACATTACACAATTATACAGCTACAGACAGCTACGAGTGCACAAAGTACGTAAGCTACGAACAGCTACGAATAGATCGCTCCAAATGCTACAATATGCACAAAGAATAGAAGCTACATAAACTGCTACGAGTAGAACGCTACAAGTGCTACAACGTCTACAAATTCGCGGCATATAAGTTGACTATATAAACTGAAAAGACTGAATGCGCAGTAGCCGATTTTCATACAAATTTTAATGTGCGCAGCCCCGATTGCATGCATGTCCCGATTAAGTTCAAATTACGTGCCGGGTATTGTACTCGTACAATGCACAAAGAACACGAGCTACATCATCTACGAATAGATTGCTACGACAACGCGAAAAGTACATAAGCCACGAAAAATGAGCCACGAATATCTACGAGTACATCCCTGGACTAACATTTGTAACACCATTTATACATGTATTCTTGCAAAATAAATGATTCTAATAAAAAAAAATGACTGTGTCGATGACGAATGTACAGGAACAAATAACGAAACTCTTTACCGAATAATGACGACAGGCTTATGTAAATACCAGCTCGGTATCGACTTAACACCGGCACCAAATGCAGGCTTCTGCCGTCAGGTAACGTCAAGAAGTGGGTGTAACCCCGCTCTGCGAAGCCGTGTCCTAAAAACAAATCTGAATTATTTGTTTACTCGAGGATATTGCTTAAAAAACGATTACTTAGGTTCTCTAGAGACATCATCCAGAGAGAATACATGACAACATAGATATAGTCTCCAGGTGGATACTTGGGCCGTTGGTCTTTGCTGCTAACACTAGATGGCAGTAATTACGCTGCGTCAGATATCTTTAGATACCCTGAAAAATCTAATAGTGTTGGCCACTACCAAAAAAAAACAAGGATCATATTCGTGTTGGTCGGGTTTCCCTGTAAGCGGATAACTGAGGTCAGATGACAGTAACTCTATTGTAATAACCAGTACCGTCAAATCTAGAACCATTAGAGCCTACGCTGGGCTGGGAAACATCATAACAAAGTATTCTTCCCGTGGGAACCAAACCCAGGACTCCTGAGTCTTCAGGCAAACGCCTTAACCACTGGACCACGGAGGCAGTTTAATAACAGAAAAAAATATAACACGGTCAACTTGATCCATTCATACATTTCGTGTGGGTGTCACTGTCAATCGACCATGCACACCTGGTGTCTCCCGGCTGCCTTCTGGTAGTCTTTAAAGGAACCTTCCTTTAACGACTACCAGAAATCAACCAGGATCCATAGCTTAACGTGCCTTCCGAAGCACGAAAACGTGTTTATTGTCAGATAATCAGGTGAATCAAGCCTGTCATATCCTAACCAAACTGGAAACAACTAGACAAACCGTGGGAACCGAACCCACGACCTCGAGATTTTTAGGCAAACGCCTTAACCACTGGACCACGGAGGCAGTTAATAACTGTCATCATGATAAAAGCTACTCACGGTAGAGGAACACCACTGGACAGATGTAAAGGTAGCAGCAACATAGGTGCGTGATTATTATAAACATGGCCGCCTGCCGGATCACTCCTTGCCAGATGTACGAACTCACGAACAACTGGAAACGGAACAAACAGCGGCCCGGGGATTACTACAATCTCTTAAAACCATGCAAGATCCAGTGAGAGGGAGATATCGCCTTACATAATGTATTGCGCTGACTCGCTTACTCACTGGAACTTGCATGGTTTTATTTAAGAGATGGTAGTAGGCCACCCGTAGCTGGACCGCCTATCTCGATTCTCTCCTCTCGTAATAGCTACTTGTATCGCTATCGCCACATTTCGCTCCGCCTAACACACAAAACGCTTTTTATTCCCTGTGCTACTGTTTGATGTGTGTTGTTCATTCTCATGATAGGAAATAGACAATAAAACATCGGGTTTAAGCGGATCTGAGTTTCGAAGCCTTACGTTTTCATCATCATCAGCTTTGCTAGGCATTAGCCTCCATCTGTCTGCGCCGACAATTCCCTATTCTGGGTCACTACAATCCAGTTGTTGCTTTATTTATACTCAAATCATCTCATACATTAATTTTTTTTATGCTTATCGTAAAAAAATAATTTGCCGTATAATTTTTTTTATTCGCACTGAATTAATACGAAACCTTCATAAATTTCTTCAAATCATTTAAGACGGTGCATATTCGGATCAGTTTAAGCATAGACAAAATGTGCGCCCAGAGGAGGTACTGGTGGTCTTGGCAGTCGTTATAGATCAGCAGGAACGCGATGGGCAGGCTCGACAGCAGATCAAGGATGAACCAGCTTCGGAGGTAATGTCTACAAACAAATAATGGTCCCTTGATTTTCGCAAAAGAAGGCTGTATGGTTTTCACCTTTTGTCGTAAATTCAGGCGATTTTTTGATGAATATAGGTCAAAATTACCCTCAAAACTAGCTGCGTAACTGGTGACGATTCATTTATACCCACAAATTCATAAAAAAGGTAGACAGATATCGGCCATTCTCAATTTTGGCATTCTTAGTCTAATTACCACAACCCTTTTAATTTTTTGAACTTATTCATGAAATATGACTGTAGATAGAATGAATATGAATCAATTGTGAATTTAATCGTATTGGCATTTATTTAGCTTATGTAGTATCCAAGTTATCGGAATCTAAAATATTTGATGGTTGTGACAATTAGAAATTATAATTTTACCTCGCCCGGTAATTAGAAACTTGAATTTTTCCATATTAGTATATTGAATAATGACCGCTTATGTATTTAAAGAAGATATTTATATATTATATATTAATTTTGTTAAGAAACTATCATATAAAACGCAACAATTCAACATTATAATTAGTTTATAATTGTTTGAGTATGCTTAAATCTAACGGAAATAACAGCTGTTTTGGTTTTTAATTGACGGTGGCGCTAGTGTTCACCGAGGTATCACCTTAAATAACAGCTGTTATATACTTATTTTTAAACAACAGCAGCAATGGCAATTAGAAAAGTTGTGGCAATAAGCGTCGTGGCTCTTAGAGAGAAACATGATTTTCCAAAAAAAAAGCTACTTAATAAACAGAATTCTCATAAAGACACATCATAATCCATAGAGCCCAGAAATCTGCTTTATTTTCAATAAAAAAGAATAAGTTAACAATAACTCATAAGTTTTTAATCAAGGCTACATGAATTAGAAAAATCTAAAACCAAAGTCATGGCAATTGGATACTTAGGTGTCTAGTTGGCGATTACTCGACACAGCGCACAACCACACTCGACGAGTACCTCGACAACACAGACGGCTCGGGACCTGTGCTATAGTGATGTGCCAGAGATTCTTATTTAGGGATGTGCGCCCTCGATTGCAAGTGGTTTTGGCAATTATTGTCCAAGGTCGGACACGTCTTCAATTAATAATTTTGACTAAGAAAGTACTAGTAACTTGTTGTATTTTTGATATTTTGCTAAATATATATTCCTTAATATAAATAACCATCTAAAATAACTAAAACTCTTTCTCTGAATAAGTATTAGACAAGTTTCCAAACTGGGAGAGCGCGTGGACGCGTCGTGGTAATTTAAGAACAATGTTTTGAAAAAATAATTCTGTTATACTATGCAATATAGAGATATTTTTTAAAGTGCAACATATAGAAATAGTTGTTAGCTACTTTACAAAAAAAACAGCACATAATATTATTATGTTTACATGAAAATTTTGCACTGGACGCTCTAAATTAAGCCTTCTGAGAATGGCCGATATTAAGCAAAATCACGCCTATGGCTCAATCTATCGTCTATGTGTGCACGCGATTCTCAATTTTATTTAGCTGATGTAAACCCCTTAAAAACCCGTGATCTCGATTTCACAATATTTCTAGAAACTAGAAGCAGTTTTCTTTTCATTTAGTACACAAATAAGATTTCTACTAGCAACTCTAGTCAATTCCAAAAACTGTATACAGTTCGGGGCAGATAAATCGAACCTCCACGTCACTATGGTAAGTATGGTAGGTGGGTCACTTATTTGCCCTCGACTGTACGTACATACTCACTTTGCGATGCTTTTTCTCTTCAAGATGATATTCTTCTCAAAGCCCACGAAGCCAGTGTTGAATTTAAGCAGTACGTTTATCAAGCAGAACACGTCCAGCGTCAGAATGATGTAGTCTGCGACCACCAGGTCGAACTTTAGAGGAACAGGTGGCACGTTGATTGTCAGGCGGAAGTGTGAACAGAATATGTGCATCAGATGCACTGCCATCATCAAACTGTTCCATACGAAGCTGGAGGGAGAGAAACTTCTTTATAAACTATATATTTTTATTCGAGCATTCGGCACGCGAATGATGGACGGTGAGCTTGACCTGATCGGGAATTGAACTCTGATCCTCCTAAATAGCGGGCAGGCACAGTCATTACACCACGGAGGTCGTCGACAAATAGATTCTAGACAGCCGAAAGGTTTTCTAGCTCTAATCTCCATATTGATGGAGAGCTTGTAGGAAGTTAAGCCCACTGAGAAATTATACAGTCGCACTATCCTCCGTGGTTAAGCCAAAGGTACGACTGGAAAGAGTCTTAATCAAATATGCCAAGAATGTGTGTGTGATTGAAAGGTTGGTAGCAGTGGAAGATGGAGGAACGAGGGAAATATTAGACCTGAACCAGCTAAGAGGGTGGATGACGAAGGTGTGTTTCTCGTACTGCTGTCTCTGCCGCTCAGCCACCACCGCCGGGTAGCTTCGGAAGTAGTCGTATACCTCCGGGTGCGATGGAGACGCCACCAGCGACTTCAAGAAGAAACGGACGATACGTGGAAACGTCTTGGGGATCATGCTGTTTGAACCTGTCCAAATTCACAAATATTCAACCTAATTAGCTCGATTCTGGAAGCCTCCAAAAAGCCGTGACAAGAAGTGGTGCAGAATAGTGCAGCAACAGTCACATCACACTCCTGGCCTGGTGACAGGCTACGGTAACTACCACAAAGATGTTATTAATAATATACCTAATAATATTCTCACATATATGGTAACCACTTTACATGAGGTGTGTGATACTTTGGACCGAAACGAGTCTGCTCGTACCATTGCTGATCTAAAACCTAGTTCTAAGTAACAGTTATTGCTACTAAGTATCATCTATTTCACACGGACCCGCGTGCTTGTTCTTTCTTAAACCGAGTTAAAAAGTAGCCAATATCACTACAACATCCAATTGTAAATCCATAGTAAATTTATGTCGGTACCTACTGTCTTATTGGCAGGTGGGATTCTAAATCCTACTCTAGTGAAACAGAAAGTACCTTTACCTTACCATAAACCATCTAACTGCCTCCGTGGTTCAATGGTTAAGGCCCGGCCTGAAGACCCGGAAGTCGTGGGTTCGATTCCTACGGTAGGCATACTTTGTTTAGTTGTTTCCAGTGCAAGCGTGAATCACCTGATTTTCTGATAAAAAGAATATGATTCCGTGCTTCGGAAGGCACGTTGAGCTGGTTATAAGTTGGTCCTGGCTACCATCTGGTAAGTAGTCTTAAAAAAAACCACATCAGAGGCGGAGAGGCGGTTCCGAAGAAATCCGACACCAGGGTGTGCATGGTCCATTGATCTGGACACCTACATGAAATGATGATAATGACCATAAGCCATGTGTTATTCCTACCACAGCCGTGGTCTTAGAGCCCATTCAAGGCACGTCAGGTAATTAGAATATCCTGGTTGGATAACATACCAATGTCCAAAGTACATTTGTGTTTCTTTCTTTGCATTTTTAACTAAATATGATTCCTCTGTTGTGATTTATTTTGACAAAACCACAGTCTTTAGACCATAGATTTGATAAATATATGCATGATCTATGGTTCAAAGTGGATTTATAGTGTGTTTCAAACACACTTAGGAATAGATTAAAAAAAATTGCGTCACTAGAGAGACCGCGCGCGATTCGAACTTCTTTGAAGATCCTGAGGTTACTTTGCTCTTTGCAAAAAATTTCGAATCGCGCGCGGACAATTTTTATTTTATTTTAATCTATTGCTCTTTGGATATAATCACCGTAGTGTAGTGATTATTTCCTCTTTGATTACCACGGGAGATAAAGAGGAGTTACCTTTATTTCTTAAGAGTCTTCAGCTAAATAGATTAAAGAAAAAAAATTGCCTATTATTTTATATATTTTGATGTTTTTGAATTTTGTAGTGCACACAAAATCGTCAGATTCATCACTCACTTGGGCCACATAGAAAGTAGCCATACTTCCGTACGAATATTAAAAATGCTAGTCTGTCTGTCTGTTACGCTTTTTACTATTAATCATTTCAAAATCGGTCCAGGCGTGAAAGATAACGACTAGACCGATTTTGATGAAATAATTAATAGTAAAAAAATTATATAGTTGAAGACCAGGGTCAAACATACTTTTTGGCGCGATATAACCGACTCCCACTTGGGCTTTTTTGGCCCACCGTTGGCAACTGCTAGTTTTAGATATACCTAGGACATAGGGGGTTCTTATACATATAAATATGTGGATCACTGTAAATGTTGATGTATGATCCGATGTCGGTACACCGAACTCTGCACCTCACTGTACTCAGGCAAAGGAAATACAAACTCAGGTGAATTAAAAACAGTTCCTTTTTGTTCTTAGTAAGTATATTTTTTTAACATAATCTATTTATACATAGGTATATTGTATTTACATAAAATTTGATAAAGGCACTATTTACTCGTATATACATATATTAAGTTGTATATTTACATTGATATAAGTATTTTCTATACAAAATTTGTAACGTTTTTTTCTAGATAGCACGTCATGTTTGTCTATCAGGTTCTTTTCACCTCCTAAAGTTGCTTTGTGAGAACTCTGGACTGAAGGGACTGGTGTGGAACCCGAACTGGTTGCTGTGGTTAGCCACCGAGTCATTTGACTGAAAAAAGAGAGAAATTAGATTGCGGCCTCGCTCATGGTAAGCGGTTACCGTATCCGCAACACACAATGTGATCTTACATGCGTTATATACTTGAAGGGCAGATTCAGACCACTAAATTGAACAACTTTCCCAAATAAACTATTGTCGAAATACGAAAGAAATTTTTTGACCTCCCATACAAATTGAGAATCAGCTGATCTAGTTTAGTATGGAGAGTGAAAAATAAAATTTATTGTATACTAGCTGTCCCGGCGAACTCCGTATCGCCTGAACGCACCTTTCTCACCGTTTAAACCTTCCCTGAACTTCCACAAATATTTCAAGAACAATATTAGCCAAATCGGTCCAGCCAATCTCAAGTTTTAGCGAGACTAACGAACAGCAATTGATTTTTATATATATAGATTTCAAAAACTACTAAGTCGATTATAATGAAAATTAGGCAGTTCTTCCAACTGAAGTAGAACTCAAAACGACGTATAGACCTTTGAGCAAAGGTTATTTGCCTTGGGTACCTCACTATCACCTATTTTTGTCGCCGCCGTACAGTGGCAAAACATCCTATGCCATGCCACAAGTTGGCAGCGTGCTAGTGAGGAGGTCACCGTAGCCTACGGAGGTAACCACGTGCCCATCTTTAACGGGCTTGACTACTAAAGTAATAGTAAAAAGTGAGTTTGTTTGTTTGTTATGCCTTTACGTTCTATCTACTGAACCAATCTTAATGAAATTTCGGATATACATAGTTAGAAGTATTAAGAAGGACATAGGGTACCTTTTATCCCGGAAAAATATCGTTCCCGAGGGAAATTCAGGCGAAAGCTAGTAAAGTATTATTACCGGTATAATGCCGTTGTCAGAGCTGGTGTCTCCTGGCGGGAAGTAGTCCTGGTTGAACTGATCCAGGTCCTCCACTCCGATCAGGTCGGAGTCACCAGACGCCTCACTGAAGAATGTAGAATTTATTAGAAGCCTTTTCGTTGTATTATTTTTGAAATAAAACAAATCTTAACCTCTAAGGTTAATCCTATCGATCGAATTCATGATGTCCTGTTTCAGAAGTCAGATAAAAAGGTAAATTGGATCAAGTTGATTCCGCAGACCCGTATTTGGTCAATCAGAATGAGTCAAATGTAACCATGGAGGATTTATATATATGTAGAGAGGGGGTGCTTTTTTCTTTAGAAACAAAGTGTGTCCGAGTTCCGTGGAAGCGAACTAGCGATTAGTTTTAAAATTTTGTTACACGCCATCTAGCGACGAGACGAGATGTTAAAAAGAAAGCTTTGCGACTGTCATCTAGCGTAAATAGAACGCAACTTTATCAAGATTCAAACTGATTTTTTGAACATATTACTTATACACATAAATTACATGATAATTAGTGGAACATATTATAAAGTAGGTAACATACACATAAATTACTTACATGCAGTTAAGGTGATACCTCAGTGAACACTAGCGCCACCGTCATTTAAAAATCATTACTCACTGAAAACACAAGTTATCAAAAATCCCTCTGCTGTAATTATGGTTCTGCATCTGAAGTAAATTTTAATCATATTCAATTATTAAATTATAGTTCCATATAGTTACAAATTGCAAAACTGCTAAAAGTGGCCGTTTTAAGCAATAATGCAATTTGTAACTATAGGGAATTATTATTTAATAATTGAATATGATTAAAATTAACTTCAGATCCAGAAACATAATTACAGCAGAGGGATTTTTGATAACTTGTGTTTTCAGTGAGTAATGATTTTAAAATGACGGTGGCGCTAGTGTTCACCGAGGTATCACCTTAAGCAAAAAGAAATAGATAAACATGATCGGCATACAAATCACAAAATAAATAAATTTTCGTTGAGCCTAAGCAACCGCCGAAAATATCTACACTATCGAATAGATAGCTATTCAGCGAAAGTTGCGTAATGCTTAATTCATAATTCATTTATTTCGTCCAACATACGTAATGCTATGTGGGCAATTCCCCTTTGTGTGTCTCGGTGAACACTAGCGCCACCGTCATTTAAAAATCATTACTTTCTGAAAAAAACAAGTTATCAAAAATCCTTCTGCTGTAATTACGGTTCTGGATCTGAAGTTAATTTTAAACATAATAAATTATTTAATTATAATTCCCTATAGTTACAAATTACATTATTGCTTAAAACGGCCACTTTTAGCAGTTTTGCAATTTGTAACTATATGGAACTATAATTTAATAATTGAATATGATTAAAAGTAACTTCAGATCTAGAACCATAATTACAGCAGAGGGATTTTTAATAACTTGTGTTTTCAGTGAGTAATGATTTTTAAATGACGGTGGCGCTAGTGGTCACCGAGGTATCACCTTAGCGCGTCGAAGTCCGGCGCCCTGAGCGCGGCGTTCCAGACGGGGTTGGAGCCCTCCACGGCGTGCTTGTTGGTGCCGGGCGCCAGCCCCGCGCGGTTCAGCCCGGAGTCCGCCGACCCGTACTTGGTCATCGACAGCGCTTGCAGCCGACGGTTCAGACTATAACGTGGATAGACAGATCCATACTAATCCATACTAATATTATAAATGCGAAAGTCTGTCTGTCTGTCACCTCTTCACGGCTAAACTGCTGGATCGATTGTGATGAAATTTGGTAGGGATGTAGTTAACGACCTGAGGTCAAATCGGCTATTTTTGGGCGCGATATAACCGAGTCCCACGCGGGGCAAAGCCGCGGGGAACAGGTACATAACATAAATACATTTCATATTTCGACGCCTAGTGTTTTTTGTAAGTACGTTTTTTGTTTATTTTTTGTATAGGTATATTCATTTATTTTTTAATATTAAGTGTGTATGTCTATGTATATATAGTAGACTAGCTGTTCCCCGCGGCTTCGCCCCGCGTGGGACTCGGTTATATAGTGCCCAAAAGTAGCCTATGTTTGACCTCAGGTCGTTAACTACATCCCTACCAAATTTCATCATAATCGGTCCAGCAGTTTAGCCGTGAAGAGGTGACAGACAGACAGACAGACAGACAGACAGACAGACAGACAGACAGACTTTCGCATTTATAATATTAGTATGGATGGATAGTAGTTAAGTTTTGTATATATTTAATTGAAAGTAATGTAGTTTAAGATTTTGAATTGTGTAAATAATTAATTTCTGTAAATGTCAACTTAATTTACGAATAGCAATTTCACATATTGAACTGCTTAAATATAAAACTACTAGCTTTCGCTCGCGACTCCGCCCGCGTGAATATCCCTCGGGAACAGTGCTTTTTCCCATGATGAAAGGTACCCTATGTCCTTTTCAATACTCCTAGCTATAGGTTTGCGAAATTTCAAGAAGATTGGTTCAGTAGATAGGACCTGAAGAGGTAACAAACAAACAAACAAATATACAAACTCATTTTTACATTTATAATATTAATTGGGATTTAAAAACTAGCTGTTGCCCGGGGCTTCACTTCCGTGGTAATTCCGGGATAAAATATACCTAGCCTATGTGTTGTTCCAGGGTATAAGCAATCTCATTTTCAAATTTTAGCCAAATCGGTTCAGCCGTTTTCCTGTTAAAGAGTAACTTTCGCGTTTATAATATTAGTAGGATAAAGCAATCATCTCCATGTCACCAGGTCAAAGGCTTATATGCTGCTGCAGCTAAGGGAGAGAGCGTCAAATGGCGTAAATTAAAAAGGTGTAAATATAAAAGCAACAACTACATGTTTGAGCAATTTAGGGTAAAAACTTTGATTACTAAACTAAAGCCTTAGGATCGTACCATAAAAAAAAATAGTGACCTTACAATTATTACAATTGTTAATTTTATTTCGCCAAAATTTCAAATTCAAATTCAAATGTGTGTGCTTAGTGTGATGTCTGTTTGTTGATACTTCTAAAATTACATTCATAAAGTTTTGCAGATCCAAATCAATAAACTCACGTTCTAGTCCTGATGATGAAGGTGAGAAGCAACACAAGGCACATGAAAGCGAGGACAGCAGACAGCGCTCCCAACACGTAAACCGTCGTGAGGTTGGGGTCCGTGGGCTCCGGGCTGATCTCCGTCACCAGGTCCTGGAGATGGAGGTCTTCGCGCAGCAGAGTCTGTCGGATTGCTCGTAGAAGCAACGTGTCACTGCGGAGCCTAGAGAGAAAAAGGTGCTCTGGATAGTAGATTTATAAATATTTTCATGATGTTTTTAATAGAGTGATTCAAGAGGATGGTTTATATGTATAATACATGTATTATATAGCATTGCACGTGTGCGAAGAAGGGGCGGGTCGCTAGTTTCATCTAGAAAAAAAGGTTTGCTTCAACAACAAAGACGACAAAAAGCTAGTAGACTTTTTGCTGCAGTAGATTTCAAAATGAGTAGAGAAGCGAAAACAGGTTTATATACCTTGTTCAGCTCATCACCAGCTCATACGTGTTTCGTATGAGCTGGTGAAGAGGTGTTTAATACTTGTCTCCACAATGAATTATTTAAAACTTTAATGAATGACTCGGACGGAGATTAGTCGCAGGCTTCTGTATAAATTTTTCTTCATCCGGGCTTATCGACACGCGCTAAAATTACGAACACACCTGCCTCACTAAGCTATCGAGCTCCTCAGGTAATGGACTCACAGTTCGATCTCTTCAGTGGACACGGGCACGTCGTCGCGGATAAAGTGCGCGTGGACGGAGGTGAGGTCTTCAAGGGCGACGCCGCTGCTGTCGCCGGCCGGCACGATCTGGTCGATGTTGCACGTCATCTGGAAACCTGTGCTGAAGGTTTCTGCTATCTGTAAGTTGGACATTCAATTAGGTTTGATTTGCAAGACATCACGCATTGGCAAGCGTAGTATAAGTCACCCACTGACACCTACTATCATCTCTTAAAACCATGCAAGATCCAGTGAGTAAACGAGACAGCGCAATACATGATGTAAGGCGACGTCTCCCTTACTCACTGGATCTTGCATGGGTTTAAGAGACTGTAGATGACCCCAGATGTTCCGATGACCTGAAAAGGGTCACAGCAAGCGATGCGCTTCCAACCGGTTATTCTGGAAATCCTTGGGGCAGGCCTAAGTCCAGCAGTGGACAGCTTGTGGCTGAAATGGTGATAATAATGTGCGTGGTCCTCGGATGGCGAACACGCATGGGCAGCGTAGTCAGTCACCCACTAACCAGATGTCGCTGTTTTGTTCCAATGATGAGACCACGAGGGAGAACTATTTCTCGTAGTGCAGAATAAACTAATCGAAGTAGAGATCCTTATTCGAAGGCCAAAACTTTGAGTTTACGCATCATTAAATCAAGCAAGTAATGTACTCACAAAGTCGCTTTGTGCTTCAACCTCTTGCAGGGTGTTTTCGAAGGTGAAGAACACTCGGTTTCGAGAAGATATCAGGTACACCTTCACCTCAGCCGTTGCGGTTGCTCCAACTGCGAATAAATTGAGTAATGACGATACTCAATAGTTTGTTTAACGGTATTTGAAAAAAGTCAGAAGGTATTTAAAAGATAACATTATCTACAAAGGACAATGAAAACGTGGCTGGATATGTAAAAACCTGGAAGCCCTCCAAAGAGCTAAGTGGCAAGAGGTGGCGTGGAATAGGGAGAAGTGGAGAACTCTTGTGTCGGAGGCCAAGATTCACTTTGGGTTTTCAAACCCTCGCAGTAACAGCCTGTGCGATTGCGGTGCTGTCCAGTCTATGGCTCATCTCCTAATATGTTCTAATTGCCTAGTTTCCTGTACGACTGAGGATTTGGGGAGGCAAACGACTGGGCGTTGGACGTGGATGGATATGTACTGTGTCATATAGTATTGATATCAAACATGTACTGGTCGAAACATATTTAAAATATATATTTGTCTATATCACATTTCTACTTTTCGACTTGAAAAGAAGAAGTAAGTAAATGTCAGTTATCTATCAAGGACACAAAATGTACCTGTATCGGTGGCGATAACGTCAAACTCAAACATTCCATGCATGGAGTTACTCGGCTGCATGTTGAGGATCAGCACTCCAGTAGTGGGGTTCAGGATGAAGGCGGAGTCCCTCACCGTTTCCAATGTTGCGTCTACCACCATAGATGTGGTATTGATAGAGTAAACTATCGCGTCGCCTTCTGAATGGCCTGCCTGTGAAATTACCTACGTTTTCAAATGCTGGTCAAATACATCCTTTTAATTAGTCGTTATAATTACTTATTGTAAGCACTTTGTGCAGCACTTTCGGGGTTTAGGTTAATGACGAAGTCTCTCCCCGCCTCTAATGAAGAGTCTATACCATATATGTATCGTTTTTTATTGAGTAAACTATAACATTTCCTTTTGCTTATTAAAGTGAAGTTTTACTCCCTTATTCATTTAAATTAAGGAACGTTTATTAAGCCCATTTTAACTTAAATTTGGCCCTTTCTCTCTCATCGAAATTCACCGTGAGAGAAAGTGCCAAAACACATTTTAGTTAAAACTAGCTTAATTAATTTTAATGAATAAGGGGATTACCCTTTATCCAGAACAAGATCCTTTAGGTAAAGCTATGGCTCCGGTTTAAAACAGTATCAATTAGTGACGTTAGGATTGAACTTCTTACCTCTACTCGAAGTACCTCCTTGTTGATATTATCGGAAGAAGATATGCCTGCCGTGTAGAGGTTTCTCAGGAAATATGGTCGAGGGTCAGCTTCTCTCACCTGAATGGGTAGTAATAAAAACTTATGTAATTAAGTTATAATTATCGGCGAATACTGATGATGAGTTCCGATGACCAGGAAGATAATAAACAAGAGAAAAGAATAAAACCCGAGTGTACAATTGCATATAATGCCTAACATGCGAGAATGGCAAGTTGGTAACGCAGAGACTGATCATTCCACCACTAAATGGCTTTGCCAAAAGTAACTCGCTTAGAAGAAGATTCTTGGGAGATTTCTTTAGAAGTAAGCAAAATCCTTGTACCTACTCATGTAATTCCTTTCTTTGAAATATTCTGAGTGATAATTATTTTATTATGTACATGAAGTGAATTAAATTGAGAGGAAATTCTTTAAAACTGTGTCGCATAGTAGCTAAATGAAAGCTAAGGTAGTGTGTTTAAGAATATAAATAAATAAAAATAAATAATAAGTAAGTGTTGGTGGTCTTACAATAACATTGACAGTGATTGTGCTGCCAGTCAACACTGGCGTCACCCCTGGGGAGTTGCTGGCGGCAACCACGATCTCGTGCGAGGGTGCTGAGTTGTGGTTGAGTTCGCGAGCCAGGAACAGCTCGTTCTGAAGCTCGTCTAGTGCGAAGAAGCCGTCGTCATTGCCACCTGTATGGAAAGAAATTATTAATACCTAAGTTTTAGTATATCATTATTCTTCTTCTTCAGCCAAACATCACCCAATGCTGAGTGTAGGCATCTAGAAAAGCACGCCATTTTTTTCAGTCTTGTGCTTTCCTCGTCTAACTTAATCCGAGAATTTGGACCAGGTCATCGGTCCATCTGATATAAGGTTTACCAACACTACTTTCTTTTTGATTGACATGAATTATAGGAAACCTTGGAGAAGTGGATATCCATCCAGCAACAAATTATAAATATTGATGTCTTAAGTTGCTTACCGACAATTCTGTAGTAAACGTCGTGACAATCGCCGTCGCACAAATAATTCTTCGGATCATCAGCTCGAGGCAGCGCGAAACGCTCCGTTAGACCTTCCTCGCCCTCTAAAGATGCAACAATAAAATCAACACTATAGTCAAAGACAATAATTGTCGGTGATTGATAACAATGGCGCATAACATACTTTAGCAGCGAGATAAGCAACTTTGGCTTTCGGTCTCTTTCACTTATATTTCTTTCCCAGTTGCATCCTCAGGTGGTTTCTTTGGAATCCAGAGTTCGTTTATTGTTTTATCTCCTCCGCTTCGCGAAGTTTCCATCATCCTTGGCGAAGAGACAATTTGCACGTAAGTCATCCACCGCGAAGGGGCTTAAAGCCTCTCAGTCTATAAATATAAATTTTTATAAATATAAGAAAAATAAATCGTTTATTTTTCTATAAATAGTAAATATTTATATGGATGTCATAAGAATGACTAATATGTATAAAAGGGACGTAATTTCCCCTCCTTAAAAAAACGAAAGGTGTACCTAGCTGTGGCGGTATCGTATCCTTGACTCTTTTTCTGTTCTGTCTCGCTCCTGCCGCATTCTGTACCGTAAACTTGATGTTCGCAAACCGGAGAACCGTTGTAATAGTCTCCTTTTTTTGGACCAACCATATTGGAACATTTGTCAATAAATAATTGTAATTATGAATATCTTTTACTGTATGCAGGAAATAAAGTTCATGGATGTGCATACTATCACATATCAACCAAATTAGAAAGTAATAAAAAATATAGACTTGTCCTATTAGGCAATAATTTAAACTGCAGAAAATCACAAACACGCCATGGAAAGGAAAATAAGTAAATAATCTGATACCCATGAAGGCCACAGTGGCTGTGTCAGTGGTAAACACCGGACTGCCCTGCGTGGGCACGAACACCAGCCGCGCGCCCGCGCCCGCGCTCAGCGGGCCGGGCTCCGTGCCGCCGTCTGTCGCTGTTATCGTCACCTGGAATTTAGCCAGTATGACTATGAAGCCTCCTAAGTATTTTATAGATCACTAGCGACCCGCCCCGGCTTCGCAAAGACTTTCACTTGAATCACTCTATCTATAAAAAAAACCGCATCAAAATCCGTTGCGTAGTTTTAAAGATTTAAGCATACAAAGGGGTATAGGGACAGAAAAGGCGACTTTGTTTTATACTACACCTGGAATTCGCGTGGTTGTTGTATGTCTTCGTCTAAGGCTTGGATCAAACGCAGTGTCCCAGCATTATCCCCTTCGTTCAGCACATCAAAGTACTGAGTTCCTTCCGCTGTCAAAATACAATTTGTTTTGCAATTAAGATTTAGTACGTGGGCGAGCGAGCTTCGCTCGTTTTATGCAGAAAATCGTTTTGCGTGAAAATATAGGTAAAATGAATTCTCCCAGACATGTAACTTAGCTAGATTATCTTTTTGACTTATGAACTTATGTTTAAAATTTCAAAGAAATCTTTAGAGCCGTTTTCGAAAACGCGAGTACTAATTATATAGTGCTCGTTTAATAGTATAGGATATAGGATTAGTAGATATCACATACGTAGTGAGCAGCGCAGAACATGGTCATTGGCACAGAATAGTTGTTGGCAACATGGCTGATGTCATAACTTCAAATGGAATCTTCTTAATTGTACATGTACATACCGTTGCCGGTCACAGCGAAGGTAACCACTCCCGCATGTAGACCATCTTCATCAGTGGCTGACACTCGCTCCAGGAAGTCTCCAGCTACAGTCGCTAGTACACCGTTCACTACCGCGCGCTCCTGTAATGGAGATAAGTGTTATTATTGATCTTTTGATTTAGAGTTCCAATGAAAATCATTCGGCTTATTACTACTGGAGTCAAACTCACCCTGGCCAGCCGGATGACGGCGCCTTCCTCCGGGAACACGAACACCGGCGAGTGGTAATTGTATGGCCGCACCACCAGCTGGTACGTCTCGTTGGACGACAATGGCGGATCTCCGTGGTCGAAAGCCTGGAGGAATAGAATTAGCAAATTCATCATCATCATCATTATCAGCTGTCTACAAGCAACTGCTGGGCATAACCCTCTCTCTGTCTACGCCATTCCTACCCTGAGCCACCGCAATCCAGCAGTTGGTTTGTTGATTAGCAAATTACTAGAATCTAATAAAGAGGATAGACTAGTACGTTTTCTCCATACGAACGATTACCATCGATCCAATATTACTAAATTAGATTGAAAAAATCTCTTTATCGAGTTCCATTCTACACAACCAGTTGATTGGTTTAGCAGTCGATGGTATTACTCTGTTTTCTCTTTGTATTATGTCTGCCTACTGAATAACTGTTTTAAAAAAATCTAGATTAATTGTAAGCACGCCTCTACGTTTTTTTATCTGTAAGTGAATGTATATTCCAAAGTTAGTTATACTTCTCTCTGGTATATTCTTAGGAAAATACAAGTACCTACAACCAAATTTAATTTAAATCTCTTAAGAAAATGTATGTCTTTAATCCTGCGTTTTTGAATTATATCCAAGAAAATATGATGTAAAAGAAAAGAATACTTATTGTGTAAAATAAATCCATCCAAAGTATAAACACAAGTATTAAGAAGATATATAGTTATTTAACACTTCAAATCAGTGTCCCATCTCCTCGGCACTTACCAAAATGTGTATATCATAGGTGCCCCAATACCCCCTCAAGTCCATGTCAGTCCACAGCCGGCCCCGGCACTCGCATGTGACGTCATCGCAGGAGGTCTCCATGTAGAACATGTTCTGAGGAACGAAGATGTCTCTGTGGATAGGAATAGTCACTTAGCATTAAAGATAAATAAATTGACTTATATGGCAAATGTAGTGTATACCTAATTGGTTTATACTTAAATACTGTAGGTATGTATATGTGTTGTTGGTGTGCCTATATAAAAAAAATAAGATATGCTCAATAAAACCAGGGCTCTCCACCAACCAACTCATTTTTCTGCCCATACAATTTATTGCCACCGATAAGCATTACAGTTTCGCTCAAACCGTATTTCCTAAAACATAACGGTCTAAACCAGGGGAAAATCCGTTTTTTGGGTCTTTAAAATAGCATGAAATGAAATTATTTATTTACATGAAACATGCAACAATAAGATGTTACATTGTTACCATTTACCATCAATGCGATCTTAACCATAATGCATGACCAGCTAGGCTGTAGAGTTCCTCAAGTCTGCTGGATAAAACACTTATGCATAACCGACTTTTAAAATAAGCAGGTTTTTGTCATGTTTACCTGTTTGTAACGCTAATGCTGATGATGGAGTAGCCAACGCGAGAGTTCTCGGAGCAGGGCTCGTCGGCGTCAGGGGCAAAGATCCAGGGGTCCAGCGGGATTCCCTGAGTAAATTTAATAAGTCTAGCAGTTGGTTCAATAGAGATAAAACCATGTTATTTTATGATTTGTAACTAAACATCTAATGGATCTTCATGCTGATGACCTAAATTTTGGAATTCCAGTATACTGCTACCTACTACTTAGATCGCACCTGTTGTTGCCCCCATTAGGTAGCCACTGCTACAGGTAGCTAGATATAAGCATTCTTCTCTTGAAAAAGAAACTAATATTTGATGTGTTTAGTTGGTTTGGGAATAAGTAAAATGAAAATAGCGCAGTGAATTGACGCAGAGTGCTGTCTGTGCGATCAGCCTCTTTGTATTGTAAGAAGCCTAGTACTGACAAATTCCATCACAAACGTATTTATATTAATACTAGCGACCCGCCCCGGCTTTGCATAGGCATGAAAGCCTTCCTCTTGAATCATTCTATCTATTAAAAAAAAACGCATTAAAATCCGTTGCGTAGTTTTAAAGATTTAAGCATACAAAGCGACATAGGGACAGAGAAAGCGACTTTGTTTTATACTATGTAGTGATGATGTATTTACTTTACTTAATTTTAGTTTTTTTTTGTTTAGTTGTGATACAATAACGATTTCAACTAAATTGAGGCATTCAGGCAGACAAAAAGCACATCAGTGTTAACGACTAGCATTCAATGTATGACAACGTTACCTGGACAAGACTTTCGGAAATGTCCCAAAACAATTCATCTGGATGGGGCATCTCCGGGGCGTTGTCATTGACATCCAGCAAAATCACCAATATTCTTTGTTCCAACTGGTTCCGTCTTCCATCTGTTAACAAGAGATAAAAGGAAGGAATTAAAGGAAGAAAGCAAGGTAGTCTTTTGTACAAAGGTCGTCTACTTGGGTACCTTTCTGGCGCCAAAATCAGTGCTTCTTTTTTTTTTTTTTGTATGAAGAGTGAGAGAGACAGTAAATGTACTTGGTACTGTGCCAAAACATCCTAGACCACGGGTCAGCACAGCAGCTAATAAGCGTATATATAGACTAGGGTGACCGCCCTGGTGGCGAACCCAATTTTAGTGGGACTCACGTGGGACTTATGCCTATGCCTAACTGTCAATCAAATTGTATAAAAACTAGCAGTCCATCCCGGCTTCACCCGTGGTACACACCAGCCTATGTAACTCGGAAATAGTGTGGCTTTCCAATGGCGAAAGAATTTGTCAAATCGGTCCTTTCGAAGCCTATTCGATGCGACAAACAAACAAACAATCAAATTTTTCCTCTCTATAACTAATATTAGTAAAACCTAATTCGGACCAGTTGGTGCTAATCAAAAGAATTTGTTGAAAGATCATTGTCTTTTTGCAAATGGGAAACAAGCACTAAAAGTTTCGGCTGAAGCAGCAATACACACGACCTTAAAGAATTGAGGTGATGCGGCGCCACGTCATAACTGATTATGTAGACCATTCTTTAGTATTCAACATCATCATTTCGAGTAGGCGTCACGGTCAATCGACCACGCACACCCTGGTATCAGAGTTCTTCGGAACCGCCCGCCTCTTGGCCTCTGACGTGGTTCCTTTAATGACTATCAGATGGCAGCCGGCTTTAGTATTTAGTTCATAAGAACCCAGATAGGCGGAATACCTACCTCCTTCCGTGAGGAAGTTGTCGATGAGATTCAAGAAGATCTCATGCTGAGGCTCGTCTCCATCTCTGTCGAGGACCTCGTTGGTGGTGTAGTGCACGTACACCAGCCCAGTGTCCAGATCCACGGCGAAGAAGTTGAGGAGACGCGGCGCCACGCCGTAGTTGATTTGGTAGCTCACATTATGGTAGATTTCTGGAAAGTAAACCGATAACTTTTTGCAATACTTTTAGTGACATGACACAATAACAAATTTTTTAAACCTTTAACGCATCTACTATAGTCCGAACAAAACCTAAACATTTGGTTTGGATAGGTGAGCCCGTTCTTGAGTTATAAAATTACAACGAAAAGTGGCATTGATTTTTATATATACTGATGATTGATTGATGATTACCGAAATGATCCCCTTACCGTCCCGGTCCAGGTCGCTGGACACGAGCTGCACCACCGGGTCCCCGTTGGTGGCGTTCTCCAGGATGCGAACCTCCACATCGAACTGCGAGGTCTCCGCCACCGGCACTTTGTTATTGGTGTCTATTATCATGATGGATATCTGGAATACATCACCGAAATTACAGAATACTAGCTTTCGCCCGCGGCTCCACCCGCGGCCAGCCATGTGTATGCGAAATTTCAGGAAGATTGTTAAACTTAACTTAACTTCCCTGAACTTACACAAATATCTCAAGACCAAAATTAGCCAAATAGGCCCATTCTTGAGTTTTAGCGAGACTAACGAACAACAATTGATTTTTATATATAAGAAGAAGAAGTTATATAGATTGAGCTTGTTGCAGGTTAGTGCTAGTCACCCCCTAGAAGGGTTATTATCTTGTCGCGACGAAGTGGAGCGACTGTGGATTGACCATCGCAGGGAAGCCAAGAGGAACCTAGAGTTCGAGGTGTCGCATAGAAAGAGGAGGGTGGAGTGTGGAGCATTTAAAAGCACACACCAGATGCGACGACCACTGTGTGGTTTTTATTTAAGCAAGCCAGGAGTAAAAATGTGATCAAACCCGGTATCCATCCATACTTCCGTCGTCTTTCTAACTGTCTCTTACGCTTCCACGACTAAACCTGGTCCGATTTCGATGAAATTTGGCATGATATAGGTAAGGATCAGGGGTCAAAGCTAGGCTACTTTCGGGTGCAATATAACCGAGTCTCACGAGGCCGAAGCCGCGATCAACAGCTAGTAAGATAAAAGCGCTTAATTTGAAGTTTCAAAACAAAGTAAGATTACCTCCCCATCTTCATCCCAATAAGTCGGATCATCAGGACATTCGGTATCATTCTCAGCGTAACACCGGTCACTGGCCGTGACAGTGTAGTGGAGGTGGTATCGCGGCGGAACGTCAGCGTCGACGGCCGCGCCCTGGGCCACCGTGATCTGGCCGGTGTAGAAGTCAACCTGGACTAAACCTTCGGGGGTTGGTACCTCTTCGTCGCTTGTCGTAGGCGTAGGGCTAAAGGAGCAAATGAAATAGAGTCTTTAGACTTAAAGGGCCTTGATTCTTTAAGCTTTCATTTCAAATTTCGAATCTGTGAGTTTCTTGATTGGCATTCTAAAAACTCGGTTGATAATTCGAATCTATACTAGCGCTACCCTTGCGAGTTTTATAAGGTACAAGTGATGTATACTAACTCTATGTACTAACCGTATAGTGTATCGAACTTGGTTGTACAGTGGGCCGTCGATGTCAGTGGCCAGCACCGAGCCGATCACTGTACCGGCGGCCGCCATCTCTGTAACCCTGAACTCCTGAGACAGCGAGCCTTCAGCCCATATCGGCCAGTTGTCGTTCATGTCAATGATTGTGATTGTGAGGGTAGCTGTTAAAAACATTCAGGTTCTTAAATCAAAATTTGGTTTTGAAAATGGAATCTGGTATTCTTCTTCCAAAATGCTGGTCTATAAGCTGGTTAATGGAATCAAATGTTGAAGTTTCTTAATTCAAAATTTGGTTTTGAAAATGGAAACCGGCATTCTTCTTCCAAAAATGATTGTCTATAAGCTGGTTATTGGAATCGAAGGTTGCAGTTTCTTAAATCAAAATTTGGTTTTGAAAATGGAATCCGGCATTCTTCTTCCAAAAATGATTGTCTATAAGCTGGTTATTGGAATCGAAGGTTGCAGTTTCTTAAATCAAAATTTGGTTTTGAAAATGGAATCCGGCATTCTTCTTCCAAAAATGATTGTCTATAAGCTGGTTATTGGAATCGAAGGTTGCAGTTTCTTAAATCAAAATTTGGTTTTGAAAATGGAATCCTACCCTAAAATCGACCTTAGATTCCGAGATCTAAGGTCGATTTTAGGGAACCGGTCTGTGCTGTAAAAATTAGGCAGTAAAATGAGCTGGTTTAATATTTTAACCAGGATTCGATACCTTAGAGTTAGAAATATTTAACTGCTTCCGTGGTCCAGTGGTTAAGGCGGCCTATAAACCCTGAAGATGGTGGGTTCGATTCCCACTGGAAGCATACTTCGTTTAGTTGTTTCCAGTTTAGATAGGACATTGTAGACTTGAATCACCTGATTGTCTATAATAAAGATTCCGTGCTTGGGAAGGCACTTCATCCGTTGGTCCCGGCTGTTATCTGGTGGTAGTTGAAGGACGGCAGAGGCCGAAAGGCGATTCTTAAGAACTGACACCAGGGTGTACATGGTCAACCGACCATGTCACCTACATGAAATGATTAGCTCTTTATTGCTGCTGTTAGTGGAATCCACTCCACTACCAATCTGATAGATGTAAGTAGGAATAAGGAAATATTTTTAAAACTAACATTCGTCGCTGGCTTCTCCGAGGACAGTCTGCAAGTCTCTGACCCTGATGGTGAGGTAGAGCACCTCAAACTCCTCAAAGTCAATGGTGACATTGTGCCTAATCTCCTTTACAATCAGCCGACCCGTAGCAGAACCGGTGTGGCTCTCATCTGGATAGTGTGTTTCGATATCGAGGCACCTGGAATTAGCCATAGATTCAAATCAGATTCTTTTTAAGAACAGTAAAAAAGTAGAAGTAGAATAGAATTGAAGAATAAAAAAGACATTTATTAAGACATTCATCAGTTCATCACACATATAAAGGACACACATAAAGGATCACATATATAAAGCCATAAATCAAAGGACAAAATTATTAAACAAACATACACAAATATCTCAATAGGTGGCGGCTCAGTATTACACTAAACATGCAAGAATATCTAGCACTGATTTTTAGCCGTCACCTTTTGAGTAATCACGGACACATCAAGGATAAAATCACCCATGGAATTCATTATCTTATGCTTCTCTGGAATTATTAATGGAAAAGCTTATACCCATAAAACTTTACCAGGCTAGTTTATTATCATTATTTTGTTTAGGTCACTCTAGCAGCTTTAAGCTGATGCGTAGCGTTTTCTGTTGTTTAGATAATTTATTTCTGTTCAGTCTGTTCTTTGAAAAATATTCACAACATTTTTCAGAAGCTTGCTCCAATCTGACACCATACGGTTAGGTAGTAAAAATAGTTTATTTTTTATGCGACACATCTTTAGCACCATTCATACCTGTATATCATCAGATATACCTGCTATTTCTGGTGCCTTCTTCGTCCGAGCGTGTTTCCCGGTTGCATCTTCAGCAGGGTACGCTATTAATCATAGTCCTGATTTAGCGGAACTGGTTATTACAATAGAGCGATTGCCGTCTGACCCACCGTCCCTTTTTACTGGGAAACCAGACCAACAGGAGCATGCTCCGGGTGGTGTAGGTGAAAAATCTGATAGTGTTGGCTACTAAGCCAACACTATCAGATTTTTCAGGCTGCCTAAAGGAGTCTGACATAGCCTAACGACTGCCATCTACCGATGAGTAACAGCCGGGACCAACGGCTTAACGTGCCTTGGCGACCAATCCAAACATTGCCGCGCACTTGTCGCTTGACGCGCGCTATCGTGAGCTATCGAACTCCTCATTTCAGGGGGCTTAGCCAAAGTCACAATATCAAAACGTTAACGACGTCCGACAAGAACGAAATGTATGGGATTGACATAAGATTGACCACGTGATTTACCGCAGCTTATGTCAATCCCATACATTTTGTTCTTGTCGACATTCGTTAGCGTTTTGAAATTGGCACTTGGCTACGGGTGCTGGTAAGAGTACTATAGAATTAGGAAGTTCTCATACCCGTGGAACTCAAGAGGACTAGTTTCCCGGCCTTGCTTGGTGGCGTAGGAGGTGTCCCAATCGATTTCAAACTGCAGTTCTGCGGTGGTATCAGGGTCGGTGGCGCGGATGTCCCACTGGATCTCGTATCCTTCGGGAACGTTCTCTTCCACGTTCGGACTTCCTCGGGCCTGGATGGGAGATAGCAACTGGCTATAGCAGTGTGTGCAAAATTATGACGGCCTTTTCAATTTTCAAAATACCCATAATAACGAGAACGAAGCCCACGCGCAAGAAGTCGCGGGCTAGTAGTAGTATAAAAAAGTTACCAGTCGTAGCGTGGGTGGTGTATTGTTGATATCATATAGCTGGATCACTAGCTGGGAGGTTTCAGTGTGGTACGGCTCGCCCAGGGTGTCAGTGGCTTGGATCTGATAAACGAGAAAAAAAAATTAAAGGTTTCTGGCATCCGATCATATAGTATCTCCTTTCTAGTCTGTGCATCCGATACATTGAATTAATCACTACATAGTATACTTAAGACAAAGTCGCTTTCTCTGTCCCTAGACGAGGAAACATGTTGGGACACTTGATACGACACGATAATTTGATGAAGAACATCATTGAAGGAAAGATAGAAGGAAGAAGATGTCCAGGTAGACCAAGGCAGTTATATAAAACAAATAAAAGAGAAAACAAACGTCTTGTCGTGTCAAGAAATAAAGGAACTTGCTAAAGATAGACAAAAATGGAAGGAACTCCACCGACAAGAGCATAGCTATTAAATTTATGATGATCTTCACCTACCTGAATGAAGAGCTCATTCTGACGGTGGTAGTCAAAGGAGTCGTTGGCAGTCACGTAGATCCTCCCAGTGTCCTCTTCAATAGTTAAATAGTCGCCGGCGTTACCCAGTAAAGCATGTCTGTAAAACACTTAAGTTAAGACCCTGCCGTTCAAGATCTAAGTAGGTTTTGACCAAAGAAGTTCGAATCGCGCGCGGAAAAAGTTTTTTTTAATCTATGGGTTTTGACCAAAGAAGTTCGAATCGCGCGCGGCAAAATTTTTTTAATCTATGGTTTTGACAAAGAAAATTTAGCAACTTTCCCTGTGCTGTTACTAGGGATTGAACCCATAAGACAAGCATGTTAATATTATACTACGGGAGTAACTGCCTCCGTGGTCCAGTGGTTAAGGCGTTTGCCTGTAGACCCGGCGGTCGAGCGTTCGTTTCCCACGGGAAGCACACTTTGTTTAGTTGTTTCCAGTTTGGTTAGGACATTGCAGGCTGGAATCACCTGATTGTCTGATAATAGAGATGATTCCGTGGTTCGGAAGGCATGTTAAGCCGTTGGTCCCGGCTGCCATCTGGTATTCGTTAATGGAACCACGTCAGAGGCTGAGAGGCGGTTCCGAAGAACTTTGACACCAGGGTGTGCATGGTCGATTGACCGTGACGCCTACTCAAAATGATGATGATGACTACGGAGGTACATAAATAGTTATACAGTCCAAATTCTAGCTCAAAGACAATTTCTGCTATTAGTCGCTGAAGAGTTAGGTAGCTTATGTCTTGCTAAGTTGTGTCTCATGGACTGCTTGATTACTTAATGCAGCATTAGCTTTTGTTAGTTTGTTAGGTGCTTTATTTCAGTCTTTACAGGCTTCCTCCAAACGTATTTCCTAGTTGCATCTTCAGCCCTTCAGCTACAGAGCCCAGGACACGCTTCAAAATATGGTTTTGATATGGCAGTATAGTACTGATTATTACAATAGACCGACTGCCGTCTGACCTCCGTTACCTCGGTAACCCTAGGAATATTATGATACGGGTAGTTAGTGGCTAAAACTGTCAGATTTTTCAGGCAGCCTAAAGGCATCCGACATAGCCTAATGATTGCCATCTAGCGATCAAAACCGGGACCAGATGAAAATAGGCAAGCAAGATATTTATTATAATTAAAAAATAAATAAATTAAAAACGAAATCAAAGACATATTAATTTGTAAAAGAACCATCTTGCCGCCAGTGATTAAGCAATATAGCACAGTTCCCCCATTTTTGCCCCCATTTTCTCCCAATCAAAAAAAGTTTAATTAGGATCTGTTCGTAAATAACGTCACAGAAAACTCCTTCTTTTCCCCCCATTTTCCCTCCAATCAAAAAAAAGTTCTCGAAATAAATTGCAAATAAATCAAAGAACACGTGTGCCGTTTCATTAGCATCCGTTCGTAAACAACGTCACAGAAAACTTTCCCCCTTTTCCCCCATTTTCCCTCCAATCAAAAAAAGCTCTCGACAAAAAATTGCAAATAAATCAAGGAACACGTGTGCCAAGTTTTATTAGGATCTGTTCGTAAACAAAGTCGCAGAAAACTTTCCCCCTTTTTTCCCCCATTTTCCCTCTAATCAAAAAAAGCTCTCTACAAAAAATTGCAAATAATGAAGGAATACGTGGGCCAAGTTTCATAAAAATCCGTTCAGAAATGCGACCTCTAGCCCGGGACAGACAGACATACATCCGGACAAAAGCAAAATTTGCCAGTCTCGAAATGGAGACTCTCGCTCGCTTCGCTCGCTCGGTCAACTATGTGCATGCAAAATTTCAGAACGAGTGTTTCAGTAGATAGGGCGCGAAGAGATAACAAGCAAACAAATATACAAACTCACTTTCCCATTTATAATATTAGTTGGGATGCTGAAAAGATCTTTGACAGTTTAACTCACTCAACTCTGTCGTCGATATCCCTGTCAGTGGCTTTCACAGTCGCCACGTAAAAGCCTTCGCCCTCGGTCTCATCAAAGCTGACCGTCTGCGTGGTCTCCTCGAAGATGGGCTGCTCATCATTCCAGTTGATTAAGTCGATGTATATTGTGGCGTTGCCTCTTAAGTCTGTGCGGTTCATGTCCACTGCTACTACCTATAAAATATTTACGAATTCTCAAAATGTGCACTCGACAAAAAATATGCATTTCGCATTTGGTGCGGCCAGAATGAGCATTTCGCAGAATGAGCACTTCGCAGAATGAGCACTTCGCAGAATGAGCACTTTTTGAGAAAGTTGTGAACTTATGAAAAGATTAGCTGTGCCTCGCAGTTCTACCTGCGTTAATGTGTCGAAAAATAAAAAAAACCTGAGTGCACATTTTGAGAAGTGCACTTACTGCGCCAGACCTATATTTAATTTACTAGTCAACCAAACTTCAACCACAGAATACCTAATAATAGGTAATATCGTAACGTGCTTCAAATGTTTTTAACCCCCGACGCAAAAAGAGGGGTGTTATAAGTTTGACGTGTCTGTCTGTCTGTAGGTCTGTCTGTCAGTCTGTCTCTGGTATCATAGCTCCCGAACGGATGAAGCGATTTCAATTTAGTTTTTTTCTTATTAAAGGTGACATACGGGCGAGTGTTCTTCGACATGTTTGATGAAAATCGGTTAAGCCGTTTAGAAGTTGTGGGGGTAAAAGTGGGGAAGAACAACCGAATTTCTGCAAATATACTTGAGTGGGGTCTCAAATGAAAGCGCATCACGTGCACATTACGAAATAATATGTTTAATGAAAATCGGTTGATCTGTTACAAAGGTCTGGGGGTGTAAGTGGGGAAAATACCTAATGTCTGCAAATAATATATAGTAAACTAGCTTTTGCCCGCGGCTTCGCCCGCGTGGGCTTCCCGGGATAAAAAGTATCCTATGTCCTTCTCCTGGCTCTAAACTACCTCCCTGACAATTTTCAGCTAAATCGGTTCAGCCGTTCTTGAGTTATAAGTGGAGTAACTAACACGACTTTCTTTTATATATATAGATTAGTCGACCGTCACCACTAAAAGGAAAATGTTTTTAATTTTAAATTTAATGTTTTATTAGCATCAGAGTTTTGAAGCTGGTTCTATAAAAGTCTTCTAAATTACTTTTAGGCTAACCCCCTTATTACCCCGCGGCTCCGCCCGCGTGGTACTCGGTTATATCGCGCCCAAAAGTAGCCTATGTTTGACCTCAGGTCGTTAGCTATATCCCTACCAAATTTCATCACAATCGGTCCAGCAGTTTAGCCGTGAAGAGGTGACAGACAGACAGACAGACAGACAGACAGACAGACTTTCGCATTTATAATATTAGTATGGATGTCAGGTTTTGGTTGTCTATATATTATTACTAGCTATTCCCCGCGGCTTCGCCCCGCGTGGGACTCGATTATATCGCGCCCAAAAGTAGCCTATGTTTGACCTCGGGTCGTTAACTACATCCCTACCAAATTTCATCACAATCGGTCCAGCAGTTTAGCCGTGAAGAGGTGACAGACAGACAGACAGACAGACAGACAGACTTTCGCATTTATAATATTAGTATGGATGGATGCATTTCTTATAAAATATAGTACCGTCGAGTTAGTATCCCATTACACAAGTCTCGAACTTACTTTGGGGCTAGCTCAATCTGTGTGATTTGTTCGTATATACTTATATATTAATCCATACTAATATTATAAATGCGAAAGTCTGTCTGTCTGTCTGTCTGTCTGTCTGTCTGTCTGTCTGTCTGTCTGTCTGTCTGTCACCTCTTCACGGCTAAACTGCTGGACCGATTGTGATGAAATTTGGTAGAGATGTAGTTAACGACCTGAGGTCAAACATAGGCTACTTTTGGGCGCGATATAACCGAGTCCCACGCGGGGCGAAGCCGCGGGGAACAGCTAGTATATATATATATATAAGCTACATTGAAGAACTAAATCATAGTTACTCTGATGATGATGTGCTGGAACTCCTCGACTTCGTAATCCAGCATGGTGTGGTTGAGCGTGCCCATGATGAAGGTCTGCCGCTGGTAGCCGACTTCTGGAGCGATGTAGAACGCTGACGCTGCTCCGGGGGGCTCCACGTCTTCTAGGTATACTGTGTATTGTGCGTTTTCTCCCTACAATTACAAGCAAAATATTATGTCAAAAGCCGCACTTTAAACCTATATACTTACTTGTCTATACATATAATAAAATAGTTTTTGTCTGTACATTAAGTAATTTTGATTGAAATGGATAAAGGGACATTTAAAAGAATGTTAGACAGCAAAAAAGTTTTTTTGAATTTTTGTCTGTTTATCTGTCTGTATGTATGATCACGCTTATCTCCGAAAGTACTGTACCGATTTGCTTAAAACTTTCACGAGATCCCATTAAATTCCTTCAAATCTTCCCTTTTAAATTATTGATTTTTGACGTGACAACGTCTTAAATTAGGTTGCGGCTGGGAGTCACTTATGAAAAAGTGTAACGCTCGGTAACGTTACGATGAGTCACCGAACGAGAGAGAGGCCCGCCGAATGCCTTGCGTCTCTCTCCCACTCAACTATGATCGGTCTGCCGCGCGCGGCAGACCGCGCGCGGCAGATTATATTCATATCAATAAATATTCTACCGAGAAAAAGACGTTGTCACGTAAAATCTTCGCCCGTAAAACCGACTTTACAGGCAACCATTTTTTTAATCCTAGAGAGAAGTCGCTTCTTTGTCCCTTGCCGGACAACCTTGTCAGCCAAAGAACTATCTATGGGTAAAAAATTTTGAACTTTTTACGCCGCGAAAATTTTCTCTTTCTCATTATGGTTATTGAATTAGTGTAATTTACTTATGAATCAAGTGTAATCAATAAATATCTCAGCAATATAAGCATGAAGATACAAACCAAATCTCTATCGTGGAACCCAATAGCTTCCGTAAAGGCCAGAGTTTGCGGAGTCTCCTCCATAATAGCGATGTGATATTCGTCATGAAGCGGCTCAGGCCTTTGGTCATTAACATCATTGACGATGATTACGACGTTGTAATCGGTGTAGAAGGACTCGTTGTCGAATTTGTACGCGATCAGGTTCACTTGGAACACCTCCCTCTCTAGCGTGTCTCTGTCTATTTCAGAGACGTTGAAGAGGGCTCCTTCTCGGCCTTCTCCAATGGTTTCTATGCTGAAGAATGTATCTAGAACATTCCATTCGGTTAGACTACAGAAGTCTGTTAATGATTTAAATATGCTGACCAGAATGCTGGCTTATATCTTGGACAAAAAATTAGTATTGTGATCCAGCGAGGGAATGCTGCCAGCATTTTGGGCACGTTGCCTCAAACTGTAGATGGTTTTTAGGTTATTCTTTAGACTAAGTTTTCTTATTATTTTGTTTCAATTTATACGTGCAGATTACTTAATAAATAAATTATTTGAAATAAGTATCGATATCTCCAGAAATCTGCACACACTCAAAATTTATATTTACCTAATTAATTAATTATTTTAATATGCTGAACAGTTATAGTTTTTTTTCTTTACGGATCAGAAGGTTTTGGAAGCTAAATGTCTTTGGGTGCACATCGACTGCAATGTAATGCTCTGAGAGCAAAACATGCTCAATTTAAAATAGTTGCGGAAGCTAATTGGTCTTACCAATTTCTTGTCTAGATATAATGTATCACTTCTAATCAAAAGCTAACGATCGCCCAAAAAGCCATGTAGAGAGCTATGCTCGGTGTTTACCTGTGAGACCATATCAGAAATCAGGAGATCCGTAGGAGAATAAAGATTGCTGACATAGTTCAGCGGATTAGCTCTTTGAAGTGGCAGTGGACGGGGCACATAGCGCGATAAACCGATGGCCTATGGGGCAGAAAGGTTCTCGAGTGGCGACCACGCACCGGCAAGCGCAGAATTAGACACCCACCGACCAAATGGTTGGACGACCTGAAGAAAGTTACCGGCGGGCGCTGGATGCCGGCCGCTTCCAACCGGTCATTTCGGAAAAGACATTACCACCATATACAGGTTGTGGGCAAGTAATAATATACTTTATATGAGTACCCGAGAGATGATACGATAGAGAGAGAGAGAGAGATATGAGTAAACCGGGATCCGAGAGAGAGTGAGATATGAGTAAACGATATGCTTGCTAATGGTGTCACAACTAAGGATGCCGAAGACCGGGCAAAGTGGAGGATAAAATGTAGGAAAGCGGACCCTGGGCTCCAAAGCAATTAGGTGGCTTACCACCATCTCTTAGAACCATGCAAGAACGATTGAGTAAGGGAGATGTCGCCTTACATCATATATTGCGCTGTCCCGCTTACTCACCGGATCTTGCATTGTTTTAAGAGATGGTGTAAGTACACAGCTGAGGAAACAACTGGGAAAACGCTAAGATGAGAGAGAGAGACTATATACCAGATCCCGACTGAAGCTAAAGAATTGGTTTTTATAAAACGAGTTAATGACAGTGTTTTTATAACATCAAAGAAATGTTGATGTACAGATACCTTCAGGGTCTCTTCGGAGCGTGTAATAGATTTCTTTATCGATGCCGGTGTCTCCATCAATGGCTCTGACGGAGAAGGTCTGGTTGGTCTTCTCGTCGAATTGCTGGACTGCGAAGATCTCCATCCAGCGAGGCGGACGGTGCTCCACGTTGATGACTTGTATCAGCATGGTTACTGTGTGGGTGTTGGGTAATGAGTCCTGTGAATCATCATTTTTTTTAATCCAATAGTCTACTGAGAGAACCATCCAGTATCATTTTTAAATCCACAAGACTAGTAAGAAAGAACTTCTGAGATAAAAGTAGAAAATATTATATGGGTCTATAACTTCGAGGTCTAAGCTCAAAGCCTCAAATTGAATAAAATGTTATACACTAAGAATAATATTTGGTCCCAAAAAATAAAAACAGACTTCCATTTATACATAGGCCAACAATTTGATTGATAAATAAAACTCAAACAATTTTATTTATTTATTTCTGTATGTATTTATAATAATGCGCGTATGCTATATCTATGTATCTATCCATGAGTATGTATGTAACTTTATAAGCACAACTTCTACCACCATCTATTTTATAATTGTATCCTTGTTGCCTGCCTCCGATTGGCTGGAAAAGATCTCTTGATGGGATAAGTCCGCCGTTGAATTTATCTTGTAAATGTATTTCTGTTAATATTGTGCATTAAATTTACAAACAAACAAACAACTAGGTGTGCAAGGTCAATTGACCTAGTTCTCACATAGACTACAAATAAAAGATAACAGTGGCAGTGCTTAATTTTTTCAACAATGATACCAAGGCATACAGGTTCGATTGACCACTCTGACTTTTAAACAACAAATTTCAAAATTATCTCTTACCAAAGCAGTGACATGGAAGACATGAAGCGCTGTGGTCTCAAAATTAAGTGTGGTATTGAGCCCAATAGTCATCGTCATACGGTAGACGTCAGTTGGGATGATTTCGCTATGGATGTAGAAGATGGACTCATCAGCTGGCCGGTTGCTGTCGATTCTGAAGGTCATGAAGCGTGTACTGATGGCTCCGTCGACATCCGTGACTTCGTAGACGCAGTCAGTAAGGCGAGGCTCGCCTATTTCCTAGAAAAGAAGATTTTTTGAAGTGAAAACTTCTTTAACGGCGTTGTGTTTTTTGGGATGGGTAAAATGTTAAACTCGCGTCAGGACAGGACAAGTGATCTGATTGAAAATTTGTAAGACGGAGGGAGAGTAGAGAGGCGCTGGAGAGGAAGGAATATCCGCCTCTCTTTCTACCGCGCGACGAAAATGTATGCCTGCTCCTGTTTTCCCTTCTGTCGGCATTCCGGGAGTACAACTCGTTAATTTTTTTCTGGTTCTTTTACAGAACCTTACCTATATTGAGGCAGTAAATTAATGTATGCACAATTGAATATAAAAATGTCTCATGGTTTTATTCCGTTGGTAGCGGATCAGGGAAAAAGTAACTTGAATTTATAAGGTCACAGCCGCAGCCAGAGCCTTACGGTTCTTAATGTGCATGCTGATACTGATGCATGGATGCTTGTGCCCTATCCTTGTTATAATAAATTTTTATTTACCCTTTAGATTTTAATAGCTCCAGGAAAAGTTTTTGGTAAGAAATACCTATGCAACGATAGAAAAATGGGCCTCGAAAATGTGGGTTGAAAAGTTTTAAAGATATATTTAGATTTTACTCTCATGCAATAAAGAAGCTTAACAGCGGATCAGAGTGTCCATAACACCCGTTTTCCATTTCCAAATCCACATCCATGGATGAGGCATAAGTCTAACCATTGGATCACAGATATCAAAATACTTACTTCCACCTGGCAAGCTTCAAAGAAGTGTATAATGGGGTCGTTGTCATCGATATTCACTATCAGCAGCGTGATGTCTGCCACGAGGGTCTGCCCGGCTACGCGGATCGTAAACATGTACAACTGCATTCCAGGAGTCTCAAAATCTTGTCTGCAAAAAAATTATCTCATCAATATTTTATCCAATATGTACCAGGTGCTTCTCTTCCTGAAGGGAATCATGACATAGGCGATGCGGCTAGCTATCCACCATAATATTTCCTGTTTCAACTATCATCATATATATTTGTCCCTATATATTTATTCATTTTAATCAAGCTAAACGTGGTTCAAGGTCTTATGGCTCTAGGCTCTGTCAACCCCGTATGGGATTAAGGCGTGATTATATGTATGTATTTTTTCCAATCGGGGGTGGAATTTTTAACCTCTTTTTTTCCATCGAGGGTGGAATTTGTATGATCCACAAGGCCAACAAAGAATTAACCGAATGGTTTGACGGACTTCCTTTTACCCTCTAAAATTGCTCCACCATACGCAAATAATAAACCAAGGGGCTTAGCCAAAGTCATAATTTCAAAACGTCAACGAAAGTCACAAGAAGAAAATGTAGGCGATTGACATACGATTGACTATATTATACGTGATTTAGCGCGGCTTATTGTTTACTAGCTTTCGTCTGCGGCTTCGCCCGCGTGAGATTTCCTCGTGAACAGTGCTTTTTCCCAGGATAAAAGTTCTCTATGTATTTCTCAATACTCCTAGCTATGTGTATGCGAAATTTCAGGAAGATTGATTCAGTAGATAGGACGTGATGAGGTAACAAACAAACAAATAAACAAACTCACTTTCGCATTAATAATATTAGTTAGGATTAGGATATAATTTTATTTTTGATTAAATTGTGGCTTTGGTTAAGCGCCCTGTGTTTTTGAAGTAAACCTCCTTCAGCGGCATTGTGCACTTTTTTGGATGGGTTACCTTTCCGTAATGATGAGAAACCAGTTTCCATCTTCCTCTCTTCTGACTACCGGACCCAGCAGGGCGTACGAACCAGAGAGAAACGCGATTTCTGGTGTTGCGGTGCCTATAATAAATAGATTATTGATTACGTAATGGTGAACACGCTAGGCCGCTGATCTTGGAGGTTCTGGGTTCGATCAACAGTCAGGGTAAGGTCGAGAATGTCCTTTTTGAAATATTCTTGGGTAGTCTCTAATCTTACCAATCGCACCAAACAATCTTATTTAATACTAGCTGTTGCCCGCGGCTCCTCCCGCGTGCGCCTCGGTTATATCGCGCCCGAAAGTAGGCTATGTTTGACTCCTAGTGCATAACTATATCCATACCAAATTTCATCACAATCGGTCCAGCAGTTTAGCCGTGAAAAGGTGACAGACAGACAGACAGACAGACTTTCGCATTTATAATATTATAATATATAATATATAATATAATATTATAGTATACTAGCTGTTCCCCGCGGCTTCGCCCCGCGTGGGACTCGGTTATATCGCGCCCAAAAGTAGCCTATGTTTGACCTCAGGTCGTTAACTACATCCCTACCAAATTTCATCACAATCGGTCCAGCAGTTTAGCCGTGAAGAGATGACAGACAGACAGACAGACAGACTTTCGCATTAATAATATTAGTATGGAAGTATGGAAGTTTGAATATGGATATGGAAGTATGGATATAATATAGTATTATAGTATATAGTATAGTTAATAGGTATGTATCATTAGTGAGATAATTATGTGTTTTCATGCGATGGCCAAGTCTTACTGTTTATTTAAAACATCACAGATTTTTAATATTGATATAGTCACTATAAGATGTTGTTAGGTTAGCTTATTACGTAATAACCAGGTCCATTAAGAAGGGACTGAATACCGACTTGGACTTGGATTACATGGATCTCGCAACTTCTGACGGTAGAACAACTAAGCGAGACTTGGAATTTTTACAAGGTGTTTTTTGATGATATCTACTTTATTTCAACTTTTCGAACTACCAATTTGCTATACATGAAGACAATAAATCGACCAAGTGCAAATCGGATTCACGCCCTGGTGGTTCCGTACAACCACACAATACTCAATTCAATTTTTTGCCTTTATTTGGCAGCACTTGTTGTGTTTTGTTTTTATTGGTTCTGTAATTCTGTTTCTTTACTTTCTGTTCCCCTGCCTTGCTTTCATAGGCCTCCCCAACACAATACCTACTAAAAGACTTATAATTTTCTTTATTTTTTATTTTATTTAATAATCTATTTTCAGTTATAAGATTTATTCCTAAATAAGTACCATATGATATTGATTCTTACCGAATAGGTTTTGATTCCTATTGGAAATCGCAAAATTTGGAACATTTACGATTATATTCATCATATTTTTTTGATCATATATATTTTCTTGGATTACTTTATATATTATTTACCTATACTTTATACCGATATTATCTTTTCAATTGTTATAATAATATTAATATTTAATTATAATTTATATTGGCGTATTTATATAATATTGACATAATGAATTAATTTACATTGACCCTAAAAATAAATATTGTATTCGAATAATCAGAAAGTCAAGTCACTTAATTTTAAAACGATATTCACATGCCATACATACTATTGGCGAAACATGCAGGTAAGTATCAAATTAACAATGTAACATCTTATTGTTCCATGTTTCATGTAAATAAATAATTTCATTTCATTTTTCGTTTCATTTCATTTCATCATATCTTTTGGTCGCCTTAAAGAATATAATTTTGATTATTTTACAGCCGAGAGACCGTAAACCTGAGTATATTATGAATTTCAACTTGATACGTTCATGGCTCCATGTTAATCAGGAAAAATGTTTAACAGAGAGACAAAAGTGATCTCATAAGGGTTTCATTTTCACCTTTAAAAGTACCAAACCTTAGAAATGGGCTGTTATAATGATGATGGTAATAACCTTCATAGTTCAGTCGAGCAATGAACACCTCTCCTTCAATCTCCTCGTCCATGTATATGACTTGGACCGGAGAGCCATCTTCCATAGGATAGTTGTCCACACATACTTCCTCCCGTTCGGGATCCACTGGGAAGAGGGGACGCTCGCTCCATGTTACACCTGAAATTATGTGTTACACATTTGTATTCTAAGATATTTTGACGACCTCCGTGGCGTTATGGTTAACATGCCTGACCGGTACTCAGAAGGTCCCGGGTTCGATCCCCGGTCAGGTCAAGATGAAAAATGATCTTTTTCTGATTAACCTGGGTCTTGGATGTTTTTCTGTATATGTATTTGTTATAAAATATAGTATCGTTGAGTTAGTATCCCATAACACAAGTCTCGAACTTACTTTGGGGCTAACTCAATCTGTGTGATTTATCCCTTAAAAAAAAATTTGGTTTTATAAACAAATTCTTCAAATTCAAAAAACAACTACTTAAATACTTAATTCTATTATACGACTTCGGTGACAATTGATCCGCACTGGCATTTGGCCTAATAGCACAAAATTAGTTATAGTACAATAGATATACAGCCCGCTTTTATGTCTCTTCTACATCCCAGTCGTCCCTCAGGAAGCCTGTTAGGATAGGGAAGTAATAATATAAATAATATACCAATGTCTTAAGTATTTATAATCTAAGGTATCTTATCTAACTATATAAATATGACTAGCTTTCGCCGGCTTCATCATCAAAAGCTAGTTATATTCACTTACCTGTAGAGTCGGGGATCGGCAGGTTGGGCCTTTCTGGTCTGGGTATTTCCGTCATCCACGAACATCGTGCTGTCAAAATAACTTTTTAGTTATCTACTAATATAATATAGCTGAAGAGTTTGTTTGTCTGAACGCTTATAACTTTAAGGTTATAATAGGCTGTACAAAGACACCATGGCTGAGTAAAACTGCGGGGAATAGCTAGTCCTTTTATATACTACTTGAAGCACTTGTAGAAAGCAAGAATGCATACCAATTTTGGATGAAAAGAGCTCCAATGCAACAGTGGGCAAAAATACCTAATTTAATGATGATACTTTTAAAAAATCAGCAAAGATCGAGTCGGATTCACCCCCTTAGGATTCCATACCACCACACAATACTAAAAGTCTTTACAGGTTATTTTCACATTTTTTGCTTTCCTTTAATTTGTTTGTTAAAATTACTATACTTTATTTAATTTCTTAAAATTTTACAATGCAGTTTTTAGATTTGTTCCTAAATAAATCTTCTTCTTCGTCCGAGCGTGTTTCCATCTCCAGCTTACGCTTCAGAGCCTAGGGTACGCTATTAATCATGGTCCTGATTTGGTTGGATTTCAATGGATCGCCTGCCGTCTGACCTCCGTAACCCTTTTACACAGGGAAACCAGACCAATAGAAACATGATCCGGATGTGTTAGTTGGCAACACTGTCTAACTTTTCAGGCTATAGTTTTCAAGGCAGATGGACGTATAACAAAGTGATTTTATAAGGGTTCCGTTTTTGCCTTTTGAGGTACGAAACCATAAATGAATCTATGGCAGTTCTCATTGGTGCTTTTTCAGCTGCGTCCTTAGCTAGTTTTTGAGCCCAAGTTTCGCTTTGACGACACTTTAAATTTGAAGAAACTCACAGGACACTACAGCAGGAGTCAGTGCTGCCAACCACAGCAGCACAAAAGCTGCTAGACTAGCATAGTTCTCCATTTCGCATTGCTAACAAAAACAATAAAGTACATGAATCACTAAGAATCACTATATTCAAAACAATTTAACACTTAACCCACTTTCACTTAGTAAACTAAATAAATAATTTCACAATTTCGTTATATTATTTGCAATTAGCTTGTAAGTAGGAAGTTACGAACACACTTGTTATAACTGAATACTGAATCATTATAATCGTAATAATTTGACATCGATTTAGATTAGATAAAGGAAATGATTGTTCGCATTCATATATTGAAACGTAATTATCATATTCCCACCAAGATAAGTCAAGTAGGTATTATAACGTGACTTTTTTCGCAGGGATAACTTTGTTAAACCTTTCATTTTTTGCCTAGTATACATAGTTGGTAAATAGCCAGCTGTTTAGAAGCTTATATAGGCCATTCACATACCGATAGGAAAAAAGTATTTATTTATTACTGTTGGTTTTAGTCAATGAGAGAAGAAAATTGCCAAAAACAATTGATTTGAGAAGAGGAAATATGTTTGGTCATCTCGTACGACCAACAAATATACCTATACAATAATAGAAAGGAAAAGACGACAAAGGGCAAAGACCAAATAAAGAGAAGGCTAAAGTCTTGTCCTATAGAGATATAAAAGGATGGCTCAAGACTCAAAGGCTAAAGACAGAGAGACATGGAAATCACTACACCGACAAGAACAACGTTCTTTAATAATGAGAGAGAGATTTATTACTTTACATATATTACTTAGCTGCTAACCCGCCACCAAAAAGTAATAATAGCTCCATCTGTCCGTATGGGATTAAAAACTGGGTGAGATAAAGTATCTTGTGTCCTCTATGTTTGGTATGTCTCCATACAAAATTATCGGGTGGCCTGACCTCACACTTCCATAAAAAAAGCTGTTATTGCTGGGACACCTCTACCGATAAGTGGACAAAATTGTAGAAATTAAAATAGACACCGTTCCTTTGTCATCCTTTCAAGATTTCTATGCGAAAGAGTGATCTATTCTCGAGTAGGAAAAAAACTTCTGACAATTCAAGGTATTTCTATATGTAAACGCTTCAATATTTATCATGGACATTCAATCTATGATAACCACTATAATAGCGGACGTCGATATCGACTGATAAACGTATTTACATATTTGTAAGATATGGATCAACATTTGTTGGGAACTAGCTATTGCACACGGTCTCTCACGGCTCCACTTCTGTGAAAATTTCGAGATAAAAGAGGCGACCGCGAGTTGGATGACTCAGATGTGGGTTCCAAAACAGTAAGTTTTTGAAGTCTTTAACTTGCTACGAGTACAAGTGGAGCGCATTTGTGTGATATCTTTAACCTCCGACGCAAAAAGGGGGGTGTTATAAGTTTGACTGTCTGTGGCATCCTGAACGAATGAATCGATATCAATTTTTATATATTTTTACTAGCTTTTGCCCGCGGCTTCGCCCGCGTGAACTTCCCTCGGGAACTTTTTCTTGGGATGAAAGGTATGTCCTTCTGGTTTTAAGCTACCTCCCTACCAATTTTCAGCCAAATCAGTTCAGCCGTTCTTGAGTTATAAATTGTGTAAATAACACGACTTTCTTTTATTATTAGAAGATAGATATATTAAAGGTGACTTATGTGCGAGACATGTTTGATGAAAATCGGTTGAGCCGTTTATAAGTGGTGGGGGTGAAAGTGGGGAAGTAAAACCAAATATCTGCAAATAAATATATTCGAATCGTCTCAAATGAAAGCGCATTACGTGCACATCACAAAATAATATGCTCAATGAAAATAGCTTGAGTTGTAAAAAAGCTCTAGGGCTAGGAAACCCGAGTGAATGGCAATGTGTAGTCTATTCTTAGTTATTTTATATCCTCAATGCTATCCGGTTGAATAAAAAATTAACAAAAAAATTGAGATTTAATTAATTTTTGATAATTTTAACCTTATTTTTTATGTATAAGGGAATATTTTTCATTGATTAAAAAAAATGGTTTTATTACCTTGTTTTAACCGCTTTCATAAAAATGAGGTTACGACATGTGGGTAGATGCTACTTACTTCCTCAATTATTTATGTGAAGCATAATTTAGGGTAAGTTAAAATAATTAGCCTAACCTGAATAAACAAATATATCTATTGGCTATGTTGAATTTCATTTCAACGGATGTTCGCGTTAACGTCGTTCACAGCGGAGTTATGAGGACGTTAATAAACGAAGTGATATAACTATAAAAGATTTATAGATACATTTATTTTTATTGTGTAGTTAACAAAATATTGCTCATAAAAATATTCATTTGTAGTGATTATAAAAAAAATATATGTTTTGCTTCCGTCTATTTCATACGCACTGTTTTAGAAGCACAGTGACTATGTAGAATCGCGGTTGTGGGTTAGAATCCCACGGGAAATAAACTATGACATCAACAATGAACAATGTTATGAAACAATAACATCATTAAATTTTTACTTTTTTAAATCTGAAAACAAATTTATAAAAAAAATTAAGATGCTAGTTGGTAAAGTAAAAAAATCACTAAATATATACCTACACTTCAGCCGAAACGTTTATTCATAAAAGGAACTTGACAAGTTGACAAACCTTCAGTTCCGCTTCGGCCCATGAATATTACTCTGTTGTAAACTGCTTTATTGCAGGCCTTGGCATTAATGTACTATTCTCGAAATTATGTTAAACGTCTAACATTCTTACCCCACTAAGCCCACTTTAAATTATAGGTATGTTTTGACTCTATCTCTCTTACCGAGAGCCAATTCACATTTTAGTTAAAAACGGGCTTAACTAATGTGTATTAATTTTTATGAATAAGGGGGATAAACTTTAGTGGAAGTCATTGAAAAACGCTCGCATTCGCTTTCTAGTTTAAGTCCAGATTTCTCATGCTGCTACCACACTTGGCTATTCGCGTATTTGCCAAAATATTCGTCAAATAGGCAAATAGCGCAATTAAGGCAAACGTTTTGGGAAATATACTGTCCACATATGGTCAATATTTAAATACAAATAGCGAAATGTGGTAGCAGCATCATATAATTGACGTACCTTAAGGTACGGACAGACGTGCTCATTACTAGTACGAAAGCATGCTTTTATTGAGCAAATGCTCATTTGTAGCACGTGTAAACAACATTGCTAGTATAGCACGTCTGTCCGTACCTTAATGCACTGTTTGAATGTCCGTTGAGCTCCTTAGCATATATCCCCGCTAAGCATCCACCAGGCCAGGCAGCGTCACACGACCATTCGTCTCGATCTCGTGAACACATCGGTATTATCAGTCCGTGTCCCTCCCGCCACAAAATCTCAGCTTTCAAACATCGAGAACATAAAAAAAACAAAAAGTAAGTGATTTATTTTGTTTTTTATTTTATTTTTCACGTGGGTTTGTTAGATTTATGTGGTAAAATGGATAAAAAATATTAAATTTAATTATTTTTTACTTCATTTTGAATATGAAATTTAATTTCAGTTTATTTATTTACTAAATTAATAATCTGTGTGGCATTATGCAAAAAAATGAGTTTTATTAGTTTTCTACTAATATGTGAGTAAGTATGTGTTGTTAGTAAGATTAAATTATAGTAAAAGGTAGGCGAAAAACTACTGATCACGTGATTGTTGAGTGTTCTTTATTTTACATTTCAAATTTGTTCGATATTAAAATTATTTTCCTCGTTTCTAAGAAATGGATTCCACCAACGTTTTTTTTATTAAAATAAGTAATAGTACCCAATGAAGAAAGTTAGCTATATAACATAAGTACTCGCCGCGCTTGGCAAACGTGTTGCGTAACTTTTCTCTTAAATCAGTTTAGTGCACTGCTGGAGATAGACCTTTCTCATAAACATCCAATCAGATCGATTTAATCTGTCAGCCTGTAATAATGATGCTTGTACACGGCGCAAGTAGCTTGCGCATGTTGAGGCACTTGCGCGGGTTATATGCATCGTGCAAACATATCGATAAAAACATGAGCTGGTCTAGTGACTCGAGTATGTACCAAAGCGAGCTAGCCGCGCAACTAATCCGTAGCAAGCCTGTGTCTTTACTTGCTCCAGTTATATCCACCATGAGTACAAGCCAGTAACTCGAACATATAGCTTGCGCATATTACTCACGGGTGTAACCCGAATCTTTACTTGCTCCAGCTATATGTACCGTATACAAGCACCCTAAGAGTCTTCTTTGGATTGATTTGCTAACAAATTTCCATACATCACGTATCATCCAGCCTGTCTCCCGCTGGGGAAGGCCCTCGCTTCCTCCACTCTCACCATACACGTTCGCCGATTTCGGGTACTCTTATATTTATTTAGCTTGTTAATCGTTCTTATCTTAAAAAACAAACATTTTAATTAAATGTTTGGTTTCGTTCTTTCAATGCCAATTAAAAATTAAAGATAAGGACAAAGTATAACTTAGGTAAATACTAATACATAGGTACAATGTAAACAGAATAAAATTTATATTTAAATGGGGCTCTTATACTTAATTAGTGATATTTACAAAGTGATGTTTGCCGTGTTGTTGAGATATTGCTACGGAATCCTTCCTCTGCGAGTCCAACTCGCACTTATCTGGTTTTTTTTTAAATCTTTTCTAAATAAGACAAGAAAATAAAGAAAAACAAATTCTACATAGGTACCTACAAACAATTTGAACTCAGGTCATCCAATAGTTGATTGCAAAATTTATAGCTACCGCCAAAAGAAAATAATTAAAACGTATAAAATATTTTCAAATCAATTTTATAATATTTCACTTTCGTACATAACTTGCTGAGAATTTGATTGCAATGAATGGAAGTTCAAGGGTTGACTGCGATAAGTGTCCAGATAGGAGAGCAGTAATAAAATAACAAAAAGTACCTACTGTAAAGTAATTGTTTAAGGTGATACCTCGGTGAACACTAGCGCCACCATCATTTAAATATCATTAGTCACTGAAAACACAAGTTATTAAAAATACGTGTTATGTAATTAAGGTTCTGGATCTGAATTTAATTTTAAACATATAAAATTATAGTTCCCTATAGTTACAAATTGCAATATTGCTTAAAACGGCCACTTTTAGCAGTTTTGCAATTTGTAACTATATGGAACTATAATTTAATATGATTAAAATTAACTTCAGATTCAGAACCTTAATTACATAACACGGATTTTTGATAACTTGTGTTTTCAGTGAATAGTGATTTTTAGTTGATAGTGGCGCTAGTGTTCACCAAGGTCTCGTCTTAAATCATTGCGACGACATAGGCGCCTACCCGTCCCAAGGGTTCTCTATTTGGGCTACAAAATTAATTAACTATTTATTAGCTAACGCAGTCACTAGCGTCTACCTTTGCTTAATATCTCATGGTATGGAGCTTAGCTTAAAATAAGTAACAATTGACGTCAATAAGTGATAAGAATATCCTATATTGAAAATAAACAATTTGATTTGATTTGACTTACTGGATCGCCAACCCAACTCTCAGAGCGAACGCACACTACACCCGGACCGGATTTTTGCCGGATAAAGATTGGCCTAGTTTTAACGTAACGATACTTTTGTAAGCGGGTAACGATCATTTTAAAGTTAATTTAGGCAAAAATTAACGTTATCCGAGTTAACGATACCTAAAACGTAACGTAAGGTCATCATCAGCTGTCTACAACCCACTGCTGGGCATAAGCCTCCCTCTTTCTACGCCATGCATAGGTAACTATCGTTAAAATTAGCCCAGTCTAGCAAAATGCCGGTCCGGCTTTGAGAGTTGGATTGGCGATCGGCTTAGGTGGCAACTCGACCATTAAAATCTCAACCACTGGCCGAGTTGGACATTTTCTAAATAGGGTAGTGGTTAAGTCGACCGATTCTCAGCTCATGGTTGAGTAGCCACCTTTTTAAAACAGATATGGTCGAGTCGACCAAACGTCTCGTTTAGGTCAAGGTCCTGAAAAATTATTTAATAGGTTATTAGGAACGTATTTATGTAAAATTAAACTCATTTTTAACCGACTTCAAAAAAGGAGGAGGTTCTCAATTCGTCAAGATGTTTTTTTTACTACTACCCTTTTTAGAAAATTTCCAACTCGGCCAGTTGTCGAGATTTTAATGGTCGAGTTGCCACCTAAGCCTGGCAATCCAGTTAGCTAAGCTACCATGAGGTATTTTAAGCAAAGGCAGACGCTAGCGACCGCGTTATCAATTTTGTATGCCGAATCCTATTTGCAACTAGTCAACCACGAAACTCGACAGACACGCAACTTGTCAAATGCGCTGTGTATTCTTAATTTTAAAATAAAATTATATTAATTCTTTTTAAGCTAATGTTATGCCCTGAAAATATTTCTTTAATGCCTTTCTTAAATTTATAACTTTTTTAGTCCTATTTTTTCTACTACTACTATTAGTCCTATTTTAACTACGTCATACTACTTACGTCAAGTGAAAAAGTTAAGTAATATATATTTTAAATTTTTTGTTACCTATTTCCTTCCAAATTCACAGGCAAAATATGTTCTAATTTTGAAATTTCTTTCCCGCCCTATAGAAGAAAGTGATTACTATGGGTTTTTCGGCCCATGGGAGGGCATGAAGCGTTTTCCACCCTATACTCAGATCAGGAAAACTACTTTTCGAGTATGAGAAATGAAAAATAAATTTGTAAACATTTTTTGTAAACTCGCTTATGAAGTTACCAAAAATATGTAAAATAAGTACGGGTATATTATACCCATACTTTTATATGTTTAAACGAAAGGTGAATAAAATATAAAAACAAATCTATCTTATGGTAATACTCCTGTCCCATTTCGTAGCTAGACTAAATAAACCCGTAGATGTCTTTTCGTAGCAAATCCGTAGCGTTTCGTAGACGTTCGTAGATCTTGAAATAGATAAATCTAGAAAGTTTTTGTTTTTTGTTGGCTTAACAAACTTTTCTTAATACGGGGGTTAACGTTTGTCAATATACAAATTAACATGTGTATACGAGTATGTTCGTAGTTGAAATCTACCTAAGGATAATGATATCTTCTGTTTTCAGATCTCTTTATGATTTTGTATTAAAATTTTCGATTTTATATCCATATCCATACTTCCATACTAATATTATAAATGCGAAAGTCTGTCTGTCTGTCTGTCACCTCTTCACGGCTAAACTGCTGGACCGATTGTGATGAAATTTGGTAGTGATGTAGTTAACAACCTAAGGTCAAACATAGGCTACTTTTGGGCGCGATATAACCGAGTCCCACGCGGGGCGAAGCCGCGGGGAACAGCTAGTACTTTATATAGCTTTATTAATCGTTGCTATATGGATAATAAGCAATTTAATAAATTCTTAGCGCGTAGACTGTAGCTGCGAAGGTGGTTTTATATCATGGTTTTGGATCCGCATATATGTAGAGAAGGTTAATGTATGTATGTAAAAACTTTATTGTACAGAAAGAACATTGATGATACAACATAGAACACAACAAAAGGCGGACTTATCCCTTACAGGGATATTTTCCAGTCAACCTGTAGGTTAAATTCGTAGTTAAAATAAATCCAAACATATTGCCGTCTATTTATCTGGCTATTCGTGTGGAAGTAGGTATATAACGATGCATAAGTAAAAGTAGGTAAGTATAACTTGTTAAAAATAGTTTTTTTTTTTTAATTTAAAATAAATAAACTACGTTTGCCGGATCTTAGTTGACCTTGCCCTTTTTTAGGGAAGTTTTGAGCTGAGAATGCCACAGTTAGTGTAGGTATGTCATTTCCAATTAAGTCGATGACCTAATTCTCAATTTGTACTTGAGAACATCTCATTAAAGATATGTCGATGTTTTAAAACCCGATAACCCTTGATCACTAACAATACTTGATCATTTGGCGCCGTGAGAATTTGCTGTACACATCGATCGTGCTCTAATTAAAAATAAAAGAATTCGAAATTTAAATAAATAAAAATAAATCGAATGACGTTTGAATATCGGGCGAGAATCACAGTGACATCCAAAATGGCGGGAAATGGTGATGTTTATAAAAAAACTTTCAATGGCACATGTGTTTTTGGTGTTAATAAAAAAGTTAAGGGATCTATTGCTAAAAAGGCTGAAGCATACTTGCAAGCGGTTAATCATAGCCTAGGGAGTCCAACAAGGGGTATGTACGTAGTTATTAAAGTATCGTATTTATTGTACTATTGGGCAACCAGCATGTATGATGGTTTACTCCACGTGTTGTAGATTTATTGGGCGGTTACTACCTATATTACTTGGCGTCAGCTTAAGCGCTTAAGTAGCGCGTGGTCCCACTATAAGTTAACTTGAGCCGCACAAAACATTGTTTTTTTTTTCTAATGGCTGACTGAAAAAGAATGCTTTAAGCGTTCGCCAATTGTAAAAATATTATGTTACACGTGTAAGTAAAAATCGCAGTGGAAATCCTTTTTTTTAATTAAATATGCAGACACAAATCACACATATTGAGTTAGCCCCAAAGTAAGTTCGAGACTTGTGTTGTGCTATGGGATACTAAATCTACGATACTATAATTTATAACAAATACATAGATAAACATCAAAAACCCAGGCCAATTCGAAAAATAACATTTTTCATCTTGACCTGCCCGGGAATCGAACCCAAGACCTCCAGAGTAGCGAGCAAGCCTGTTTACCATTACGCTACGGAGGCCGTCCAAAAAGTAGAATAAATAGAATATTTTGTTTACGCTGGAATTTGATACTACCTAGGATTTTATATCTTTAGTGGTGGTACGTTAGTACTATGTATTTCGTTTCGGGCTGAGTGGTTACCACGGACGACAATGTTCTAGAACATTATGTTTATTAAAACTTGATGCAATAAATATTCAGAATAAACATGAGTGTCAACTGCAGCGCCGGTATCATGTCGGGCGCATGATAACTGTGATATAACAGGCTATTTATAGTATACACTGATTTCTTTTAGCTAATAACAAGTTAATAGGTAATATCGTTTCATCATGGTGTATTCTTGTATCTGGTTTAAGAATCTATCTTGAATCATGATTGACGCCTTAAGGCGACTAAGGATAATTAGGAAAAGCCAGGCAGTTAAAGTCATAAAAATAATGCCTATAAGCTTTTTTATTGTAAAGCGAGATCAACCGATTCTAAATATCCTTTAGTCAGAGATTCGAGTCTTTGGCCAATTTGGACATTATTTTTTTCGAACTCTAGATGACTACGGAACACCTAGCAATAGATTAACATTTAACATGGCTACTATCATAGATTAAAATAAATACCATATAATTTGGAAATCGGGCGCGGTCTCTACCCAGGCATTTTTTTAAAATCTATGATAAATACCGTGATTTTGTAATTCTATGGTTGCTATAATAGTCGAAATTGACTAACCAGAGAGAAATTCACTAAGTAAAAATTATAAGGGATTTTGACCCGTAACCTCTACATGATAACGGAAACCACAGAGGCAGATAATCACACGCGAACTCTGTAAATACTGATAGCTTACTATCATCGCTTAAAACCATTTATAAGAACGAGTAAGTAAGCGACACAGCGCAAAACATGATGTCGGGCGGCTTTTCCCTTACTCAATCGTTATTGCATGGTTTCTAGAGATGGTAGTAAGTCACCTCATCATCATCATAAATTTAAGAGCTAGACTCTTGTCGGTGGAGTTCCTTCCATTTTTGTCTATCATTTGCTAGTTCCTTTATTTCTTGATACGACATGACGTTTGTTTTCGCCTTTATCTGTTTCGTTTAACTATGCCTTGGTCTACCTGGACCCCTTCTTCCTTTTATCTTCCCTTCAATGATGTTCTTCATCGAATCGTCGTGTCGTATCAAGTGTCCCAACATGTTTCCTCGTCTGTTCTCAATTACTTTTAAAATGCTTCTGTATTGACTGGTATATGTATGTTTTGATTTATTTTTTACCCCACAGTGCCGACTGCACAACAACCGAGACTGAGATTGGAAGCGGTGTCCCGAGTCGCCGCCATTCCTATTGTGGAATCGGGGATTGATGTCACCGAAAAGATCTATCACAGGATAAAGGTAATTACCAACAGTTTGGAATTTTAGGTCTTAATGAAATCGGCTTTCTATCTATACTTCCATACTTCCATACTAATCCATATCCATACTTCCATACTTCCATACTTCCATACTTCCATACTTCCATACTTCCATACTAATATTATAAATGCGAAAGTCTGTCTGTCTGTCTGTCTGTCTGTCTGTCTGTCTGTCACCTCTTCACGGCTAAACTGCTGGACCGATTGTGATGAAATTTGGTAGGGATGTAGCTAACGACCTGAGGTCAAACATAGGCTACTTTTGGGCGCGATATAACCGAGTCCCACGCGGGGCGAAGCCACGGGGAACAGCTAGCATTCTATATAGTAAAAAAATACTGAGTCGGTAATTAAATCGGTACTGGTAGAGAAGCATTGACAAGATCCTCGAATCATAGTACAGATCAAATTAGCTGTTCTTAGCAAATTAGATGGTAGTACTTATCACGAAAAACAGGAATGCAGCTTGAGCTCCGAGGATACCAGATGAGGAGGTAACTGGGTAAGTGATAAAATGAGAGAGAGACAAGACAAAACAAGAGTTATTTATTGCACCAGTAAAACTATACAATGAGGAAATCACAAACAAAGATGATACAATAGGCGAGAGGTAGAAGATAGCAACTATAAACGAAAATTTTAACGTGAGGGGCAGAAGACCAAGGAAGCATACACAAATAGTTACCTACTCGTACGTAAAGAATTTCAGCGTCGCTTATAATGTGGACGTTGATAACTGATTGTGTTCAGCATTTATTCTTAATCACCAAAGGTCTAATCATTGCTACAATACTATTTCCATGATATCACATCAATTCATTTCCTCGGACATATGACTCATGTGTGTATTAAAATGTAACACAATAAGTATATCGCTTACAACTTATCAGAGTCTATTCTCTGCAATCGTCTTCAGGAAGACATTTCAGCTCCACCTTTTTTTTTACTTTCAATGTTGACTTTTTACATTCAAAATTTGCCACACGTTTATCAGGAATCGAACCCTCTGTTCCGCTGGTACCTGACCATAGGCGAGAAGTCTCTAGCGACCGGCGCCCAGCTGGCCCTCCCAGCTGTCATGCTGCTGGAGACACCTATCCACCAGCTTGATAGATTCCTGTGCAAATCCCTGGACATCGTTGAGAAGACCGTGCCGTCAATATACCTGCCTCCACAAACGGTAAGTTGTAGCATTTTTATAATCCAACTTCATTATAGCGATACGCGCCAGTATCTGAATCATCAGGTTTACTACCTACCTACTTTCTTCTAAAAATGCATCTACAACTAGTAAAGGCATTGTCCTTCTCTCAATGGAACAGGCTCTCGCTATAGCAGTCCATACCCTGATATTTCGTAGACAGGATTTTTGATCTCCGTGCGACCTTCCAAACTATAGGCTAGAAGTCTGAAGAAGAAGACTTAAAAACTTAAGTTTTTTTAATTAGCACATAATGTTTCAATCATTAGTCATCATTTAAGCCGCAGAAAATCTACTCCTGGACTTAGGCATCTCCCAAGGATATATAATAACCAGTTGGAAGCGGCTTGCATCCAACGCCTGCCTGCAACCTTCAGGTTATCCGGTAGTCGGGTGCCGGACGCTGCCTCAATGTTCAATAAGCTTCTTCACTCACTAGATGTACTCCGAAACGCGGCAGTACGTACTTCGGCGCGCGGATTCAGTGAAGCAGTTGGGGACCGCAGTACTGGACTCCAGGGTGACAGCGGTGACTGCCACAGCACTAGACAGGGCTCTCACAACCGCTGACAAGTACGTGGACAAGTACCTCCCGCCTGACAATCAGGATGCCAATGATGGTAAGTAGACATTTGGATTTTATAATGTACAGTTAGTTAAAACTTATCCCCATCACACCTACCGTAATGAGAGCAGGTTATTCTGCCCCCGACTGTACGTGCGTGACTAACTCTATTTTGATAAATTTATTTTGATGATAATAAATCTATCTATGGAAAAACTGATCCCCCACCTTTTCTTTGTGTCCCCCACCGTACCTACCGTAATGAGCAGTCAGGTAATTCTGTCCTCGACTGTACGTATGTCACTAACTCCCACTTGGATGAATTAATTTTGATGAAGTGTACTTGCGAAGTTACTTTTCGTGCTTCCGTCACCAGTTAGTTCATGCAAACTACTGCCGGCCGGCAGCGCCCACCCACTACTGTTACTCCTAGTATGCCTGTCACCAATAGTTTGCACACACAACCTTTGCCATAAGGATTTTACCTAGACACGAGACAACCTCAGGTACTTTGTCAAGCTGTTAATTGTTCAACGTACAAGCTAAATGTAGGTATAATTGAATAGAGGTGAAACACGTTTTGATTTGAAATTTGAGAACCAAGTATGGTATGCGCTGTGCTGCAGTAGACATTTTGTGACTGAAATTAAGACGTTGAAATTTAAACTTAATGGTTAGGTATTTTAAGTTAGTACTGGCTTTGCTTATAGAATTGAAAGGCTCATGCGGAACCAGTTTCGAATCTCCCTTTAAACGGTCGAAAGGGTTATAAAATGAATCATTAATTTATATACTTACTTAAAACGGACAAAATGCTTACCTAGATTTAGCTTTTATCATTCTTCCGTTATATTATACGTAATTCAAATTTAATAGATATTTATTATCATATAAAAATTATCTATCAATCTGTGCTCCATATCATGAATAAAAATCATCAGTTATCGCAAAGAATTGATAAGATTAAGTACCTAACTACCTCCTAACTACCTACGCAATCTTTATTTCAAGAGTGCATATAAAAATAAACTAGTTTATTTATATATTATGCGTCGCAGGATATTCCAATATAAATAGTGACTCAAAGGAATATTAGCATCGGCTTGTAGACATCAACATTTTGTGGAAATGGGGTAAATGTCCAAGGCGTTCTCTATTTTTAAATAGAGAACGCCTTGGACATTTAACCCATTTTAAAAACTTTAGAAATAACAAAGAATTTCGAAGCGCGCGCGGCGCGCACTATGGGCACTATGGGCGAGGCAAATTTTTTTTAGTCTATGAAAAATAAAGAACCGAAATGTAATTCGTACATACTAACGTACTTTTAAACCCATAAATAATGAGCAATTGACTGTCTTCAAAACCGCGCGCGATTTCCCAATTTTATGTTTGAACCTAATTTTCAGGAGTATAAAGGAAATATGAACAATATAGATAAACCAATGGTTTATGTAATTTAATTTTTTTTAGTAAATTAATTAATTAAATAAATTAAGTTCAAAAACTATTACGTTAAAAGGTATCTAAAAAGGATGAAAGAAAGAAATAGTTGAGATAGAAATCCAGAAATGCATAGGTACAAAAATGGTCATGGTTAGGCCGTGGTCGCACCCACTGTATAGTGTATTCCAAGGTGTTTCTAACGTCCATTTATAATGGGTGCGACCACGGTTTAACCATGACCATTTTTTTTTCTTATCTATACTAATACTAGCTGACCCGGCGAACTTCGTACCGCCTTTCTTAATATTTTTTTCCGTAAGAACCTTGTACAGAGTATTAGAAAACAACAAAAAAAAAATCAGCCAAATCGGTCAAGCCGTTTTCATGTTACTTATGTCGTGACAACGGAAAACGGGTTTCATTTTTATATATATAGATAATAAAGCTGAAAAGTTGTTTGAACGCTTATAACTTGAAAACTACTGGTCGGATTTGCAAAATTATTTTTGTATATGAAAGCCTGATTCTTGGGGAAGGTTATAGGCTATAGTACATACACACTTATGGCGAGACCGCTGGGAACAGCTAGTTTGTTATAAAATATAGTATCGTTGTCGTTGATTTAGTATACCATAACACAAGTCTCGAACTTACTTTGGGGCTAACTCAATCTGTGTGATTTGTACCTATGTAATATTATCTATTTAAAATCCAGAAATGTTTTTATTTTATTTATTTCATCTACTTACGTACTACACTGTATTTAAATATAAAAAAAAAATATACAGGGAAAGATAATAGTAGTTAAACTATTTTTTTTATTAAAGACAAGAATGATAGTCACGCCAGGCAAATCACGGATATAGTAAATTAGTTGAGTTCATCATAATGTCTAGTCCTAGTGTTATCTACAGGCCTGCGACGTCCAATTATTATTATCAGGACCACATTAACATCTTGACACTGCATTACATCAATTTACCTTTGGCACTTGTGATAAAGTTAAGCAAGTTACGTGATACTTATTTTTAAGCAATATTTGCTGTACTAAACTCATACTATGGGTATGAGTTTTTCTAAACGCAGACGCGACTGCGTTAGGATTTTGTATGGAATTTCTTAGTTGTCTTACTATCAGCCAGATGCACTGTACAGGTTTGTCGTACAAAATCGCTAGCGTCTGCGTTTAGAAAAACTGTTGTGGAGTATGCAGCAGTGGAATTTCAGCGTGAGCATTTCAACCAACCACAGGCATGTGAACTTGATATGTGTTGAAAATAAACTCCCAGATAATCCAAATTGATTTATTCTTCAGTATCAAAGCGTAAAGATTTTGGACAAGTCAAATTATATTGGAGATTAATTAAGATTAATATTTTACACAAAATACTACAACACAAATTGAGCTAAGCCGGTGAGCCCGGGAACAGGAAATGCAAAGAGTACATTGGACGTAGACAATTATGAACATTGACAGATGTCATCGTAAGATGTGGTGCATAGACATAACGTACATACAACCAAGAATATATTGATATTCTAACAAAAACTCGTACTAGGGGCACTGGAATTACTAGTTTCATTTAAAAAAGAAAACCGAGATCAGGGGCCCAAAGTCACAATTTTAATGTAGACGAATGTCGACAAGAACAAAATGTATGGGATTGACATAAGCTGCGGTAGTAAATCACGTGATCAATCTTATGTCAATCCCATATTTTGTTTTTGTCGGACGTCGTCGTTAACGTTTTGAGATTGTGACTTTGGCTAAGCCCCCTGGCGTCTGAGCACGGCTTCTTCAAACACACTTTGTGTGTTTAGTTCTGTTAAATTAGCAATCGAGCGAGCAAGCTTAATTCGAGTTTAAAATCTCTCAAAAGCGTACAGTTATTTTTTCTTTATATTCTTGTCTGAATTTGCTTTACAGCGTATAAAATCAAAATGGGCATGTCAAATACACTAAACTACACTCTTCTAAGTACTTTTCCATAGTTAAAACAAACGCATTAAAATTTTGAGTAATTCAAATTCAAATTCAAATTCAAATTGTTTATTTTCAATATAGGATATTCTTATCACTTATTGACGTCAATTGTTACTTATTTTAAGTTTACCACCACTTCCAAAGCGCAAGTGGAGAAGAAGTGGCGCCACAAACTCCACAGCAGCATTTTCTTCAAAAACGTCAATTCACAAAATTTGAGTCAAATCAGACGAGTTTACATTTGAATATTTTTATAATTATTAATAAAATTATATATTAAATAAATATTGAGGATTATTGAAATAGTTTAATAAAAATGTCAAGTAATAAAAGATGTCATGATAAAATAAAAAAATAAAAAAAAAAAAATAATGTACTGAATGTACATATGATCAATTTTTAGCTATAGTTTGGAGGACTCCGCACCAAGCTTAAGTTACACATCCTTGTCATTGAGAAAATCATGAGCGCTATAATAGGCTTTTTTACAAAGTAAATTCTTAACATGTGCTTTGAATTTTCGGTCAGGCAAACTAAGGACCGACTCTGGAAGCTTATTGTAATAGTGTATACAGTTACCCAAAAATGAGTCATTAACTCTACTTAGCCGATATGATGGGAGATATAATTTATTTTTATTCCGTAAGGGTCTATCCGTAACATCGCAAATTTTTTTAAAAGAAGAAATATTTCTCCTGGTATACATAATAACCTCAAATATATATTGAGAAGCGAGAGTTAAAACATTAATATCCTTAAACAACTCCCTAAGCGACTCCCTTGGTCTTAAACCATAAATGGCACGAATTGCCCGCTTTTGCAAAATAAAGATAGTCTTTATTTCACTTGCCCTTCCCCAAAGCAATAGTCCATACGACATTAAGCTATGAAAATAACTAAAGTACACTAGTTTAGCAGTTTCCACATCTGCTATTTGTCTGATTTTTCTGACAGCATAAGCGGCAGAACTAAGTTTTTTAGCTAGGCTTGTAATGTGCGAACCCCATTGCAATTTAGAATCAATTGTGATTCCTAGAAAGGTGGTATTATCTACAAGTTCTAAAATCTCTCCATTCAACGTGACATCAACTTGAACCTGCCTCACGTTTGGTAGTGTGAATTTTATGCATTGGGTCTTATTAGCATTAAGCATTAAGTTGTTAGTTGAGAACCAATTAGAGATGGTATACAAAATATTATTCACATGATTGGTATTTACACTACGGCGATTCATTTTAAAGATTAAAGATGTATCGTCTGCAAATAAGACTATATCAGCGTTCTTTTCAACCGCGTAAGGCAAGTCATTGACATAAATCAAAAAGAGGAATGGTCCAAGAATTGAGCCTTGAGGCACGCCAATTTTTACTGTTGATCCGTCTGATTTGACACTATTTATATCAACAGTCTGACATCTATCACTTAAATAAGATCTTAGTAACTCAATTGACTTAGTATCAAAGCCATAATGAGAAAGCTTGAGCAAAAGTGTCTCATGATCAACACAATCAAATGCTTTAGAAAGATCACAGAAGACCCCGATAGCATCCTGTGATTCTTCCCACGCGTTGTATATATGAGTGATGAGTGCCACTCCCGCATCGGTTGTTGATTTACCGGCAGTAAAACCAAATTGTTGACTGTGAAAGAGGTTGTAGGTCTTAAAGTGCAGTAGCATTTGGTTGAGCATAATCCTTTCAAACACCTTGCTCAATACTGGCAAAATGGAAATAGGTCTGTAATTGCCAGGTTCTAATTTATCTCCTTTTTTGAATAATGGGATTAGTTTACTGTATTTCATTAAATTTGGAAAAATACCTTGATCGATACATTCATTAAAAATAAAAGCTAAATCTGAAGCTACAACATTGATAATGTGATAAATCACGCTAACAGACATACCCCAGTGATCCTCGGACTTTTTTAAGTTAAGCTCTTTAAAAGTTTTAACAATATCACTGGGGTGTATGTAAGAGAAATTAAACTTGGAGTTGCAAGGGGTGACATTCTCTTTAAGCAATGTTTCAGCAGCTTGTGGGCAAGAATTTATATTTGAAGTTATTTGCAATGGAATGTTTGTAAAATAATTTTCAAAAGAATTTACTATTTCTTTAGGGGAAGAAATTTTTTGATCTTCGAATTTGATTTCTTGAATATTTTCCCTTACTTTACATTTCCCAGTTTCTTTATTTATGACCCTCCAAGTCTCTTTCATTTTGTTAGGAGCAACATTAATCTTTTTTTTAATGTAATTAGCTTTAGCCATCCTGCAAACAATTTTGAAAGTCTTCGAGTAGTTTCTAACATAATCAACAAAACAGCTATCAAAAGTGTACTGTTTTTGGGCATACAAATCGAACAGTTTTTGTCTACTTTTATGAATACCCACAGAAGCCCATTCACTAAATTTTAATATATTATTGCGCTTAAGCTTTTTTTGTTTAAAATTTTTGGAGAAACTGTCAGAAATAACACTAAATAGTTTATTATAGTGACTATCAGGATTGTTATCTGTATAAGTCATTGAGCCTAGTTTATTCTCTATTGAGTTTTTAAATTGAGTAATTTTTTCTTTTGTGATGGGTCTACACATAAAACTTTCTTCTGTTACACGCGAATTTTTATTAAGAGTTATCAATTGACCACAATGATCCGAGGGTAATTTACTGAAAACAATTTTACTTAGCGGTTTTTGGCTACTGAAAAAATTATCAATACATTTAGCCGAAGTGGCTGTAAATCGGGTTGGTTCAAAAAATACATTATCTAGATTATAGCTACTAAATAGGTTTAGAAATTGGGAGCTTGTTGCAGAATTTACTAATATATCAATATTAAAGTCGCCACAGATAATTAATCCTTTCTTACTCTTTGATGCTACTGTAAGAACACCATCAACAACTTCCAAGAAGTCACCGAAATTACTACTGGGTGGACTGTACACACATAAAATTATAAATTCCTCAAGCTCGGCGCAGGATACCTCAGCACAGCGTTCAACAGAAAGTCTAGCTATGTCTGACCGCTCTTTATAGCGTAGACCATTTTTTATATAAATAGCGGAACCTCCTCTAATTGCAGACTTCCTCCTGAAACAGCTTGCAACATTAAAGTTGTTTAGACTAAGCATTGTCTCACACTCTTTAATCCAATGCTCTGTTAAACATAAAATATCTACATTTAATGTATCTAGAAATAATTCTACTATAAGTTCTTTGCCGGGAAGCCCTTCTAAGTTTTGATGTACTATTTTTAATTCCTGAGGGTTTCCCATTGTCTGGGTTTGCAGTTTAAATCTGCTATAGCGTCTCCTGAGTCACCATTACAAGTATTTGGCAACTCAGCAGATGTTGTCCTATGACTAGATGTTTGTTTACAATGTAAACTCGTCCAAAAATTAATAGTATAAGCTACAAGTGTAGCAAGCTTATGTCTATAAAAATTTGAAAGATAAAAATTATCTTTTGTCATAGAACATCCACTAATAAAGTTATTAGTGTCGAAATAAATTAATTTTTCATTATGACTACATGTCAAAGTATGTATTAAGTTATTAAATGAGTTAATGTTCTTATTTATGTTTGGAGGCTGGCAACTAAGATACGGAAATGCACATATAATTACTTTGAAAACATTTAAATTATTTAGGATATTAATACTAGAGATAATATCTTTTTTAAGCAATTTCTTACAGTTACCTACAAGTAATACAATAGTTGTATTGCTGTTAAATTTTTTTTGTTTAATTTTTTCTATTATTTGGTTGTAGGATGCATTAGGAAAGCAAAAACTAGTACAATTGTCTAAAATATTATTAAAAATACGACCCATATTACGACCTAAGCTGTCAGAAAATATCAGAGTATTATGAGTTGGGTTGTCAGTTGCGACACAAGCTAATACAGCAGATCCTAACAAATCACTATCACATGAAGATAATACAGACACAGAGTTACATATGTCGGGTTTATTTAATATCCCACAAGTACATAGTTGTACTGCTGTTGTTAATTTCTCTTCAATATACCTACTGTCATTAATCAGTTGCTCCGTAGCCAACTCATGCTCAGTGATTTGCTTTTGCACTGAATCATACTTAATTTTAAGGCTGTAAAAATCGTCACTTAGTCTACTAATGAAAGATTTAAGTTTAGCCGTGTCGACACTGTACAACTCTTGACTTTCCGCCAATTGTTTTTTACTTATCTCGAGGTCTGAGCAAATTTTTGAATACATTTTCATACCGTTTTTAATTTTTGATATACAAGACTTCACTAAACAATTTTTTATCTGAGATTGTTTTTTCTTTATTATTCTATTTAATTTACAAATTTTTTTACACTTGTTATGACTGATTTTTGCCCGAGGCAATTTAATAATGCTGGGAGATGTGTCATTAGTTAGATCAATTACTGAAGAGTTAGCTGAAGGAGGCACAGTGGTAGATACAATGAGCTGGTCATAAAGGTTATTCACCTCCGATGACTGATGAGACTGCTTGTCTTGCTCGCAGTTGTTTATTTGATTTAGTGCCTTCTTCAGCTCCCTCTCCAACTCAGTGTTACGTGTAAGGATTTCCTCATACATATCACTGCATTGGCGGAAAGAATCTATTTTGGACACCAGTTGGTTAAGTTGGTCGTTTAACTCATCACAGTTTAATCTACTAGCCGATAGCTCAAGCTTCAAGTTCGAATTTATCTCTAATACAGATTGAAATTCCAGTTCGTTCTGTTCCCTTTCCAGTAGAAGTTTGTCATTTTCGTCTTTTAAAGCCTTTAGTTCGAGTAAGGCTGACTTTAACTGCATTTCCACTTGACGGGCAGTCACGGCTCTGCTTGAAGTAGACATTATAGACAATACAGAATAGATTTATATTTGCAAGGAACAGAACGAACAATTTATTTGCAATTAACCAGTAAAACCAACTGACCTAACCTTAACGTCAACTACCTACTTGAACAAAAATAAAAATACAAAATTTACAAAATATTGATTGTGAAAGTAAGTGAAGCGTATTTTAATCTGATAATCAGTGTTCAAAAAAACGTGGTGTAAGGTGAAAAGGAGTAAACGAAGCTAAATAGTTACCGATTTCGCCTTGTAAAAGTTGTAAACAAACGATACCGGCTTGTTACCCACTAACCTTTTTGTTCACTATTTATCCACCAAATACACTTATTTTCACTACACAAATATTTAAATTCACAAATATTATTACTATTTTATACAGTTATTGTACTTTTATTATAATTTATGTGCATTTAAATTTAATTAAACAAATAGAAATACGGAGCTAAATAATTGACAAGTGAGCTCCAGTGTTGCCAGCCGCCAAAAAAATTTGGGTATTTACCGGGTATAAAAGTATAAACCCAACCCTAGGCGTAGGTAGATGCACGGAGAACAGAAAGAAGTGGAGTTTTACCAACAGTGATGGCTGTTTGTGTTGTGCACCACCTGCTATCGTCCCCAGCTTCACTTTTTAAAGGGTTATTTGACTGTAGGTAGCTTCTGACTTAGCCGTGAGTATGGCATCCTACTGGGGTAAATTTGAAAAACTACATTATATACCACCAAGGTTTGATAGAAATACAGCTCTATAAAGTATCCTTAATATTTTGCCCCGCCCCGGCTTCGCATGGGCATAAAAACCTTCCTCTTGAATCACAATCTATTTAAAAAAACCGCATTAAAATCCGTTGCGTACCTGGTTTTAAAGATTTAAGCCATAGGGACAGAGAAAGCGACTTTGTTTTATACTATGTAGTGATAGTGATGTATTGGTACGCATCTAACAATAAAATCTCTGATTTTCTTTAGATTGCAAAAAATAATAATTATCAAACGAATATAATTAAATATTATTTCGCCTCCACAATAGGTCTTGGGCTTCCTCTTATAATTGATAACACAAGTTGAAAATAGATTTCCGGATCTGTCGATGATATCATTCTCCGAAAACTCTGTAAGTGCAGCATCCCATATCACCGTCTCGTGACAAATTAAGCTCCTTATCTGCGGCCGCCCACTGCTGGACTCTGGACTAAGATAGTGTCTTCTAAATAGTGTCGCTAATTAACTACTATCTATATCCTGCATAGTTAAATTATTATGTCGTATTTAATAACTAATTTTGACTAGAAATCGGCTAGACATTTGTTTTCCTGGCCTTAATTGTGTGGAAGTTATTACTGGTCGCGATATCGTATATTTCCCTAACGGTCTGTAGTGGGTTCTTCACTAATAACCCCGGATTGAAACGGAACACGGTTCATTTAATTTGGTCCTTCAGACTAAAGACTTATTTTATCACCTAGTTAAATCAATTTCTGAGTATCATTCGATTTTGAGCTTTTCGTTGCCAGTCGCTGTTTTCTTAGACCTTGTTCCACTCCACCCAACCATTTCAGCCTGTGCAACCAGCGCCTTAAAACTGGTTTAACCTCAGCAGCGAAAACACTCGAAAAGAGCTGGGTTTTTTGCTTGGAGATTATTAACCCGCTGCACCCTAGGTCAACCCCACCATTACATAAATTATTATGAACGGAAAAGTAAATCTTGAGTTTACTTTATAGATAAGAACAAGAATTTTTGATTTGTCTATTCTTAAAAATTGTTAGCTTTTTATGCTAAACTAAAGAAATAAATAAAATAGTGTTGATTATAGTGACGGGGCCCGAGGCGGACGTGGAGGGAGAGTCGGGTAGGGCGCGCGCGGTGCAGGCCGTGCAGCACGGGGCCCGGCTGCGGCGCAAGCTGCAGCGGCGGCTCACGAGGCAGGCCCTCGCCGAGGCCAAGGCCATCAAGGAGCAGATACACGTGCTGGCCTACATCGCGGAGCTGGTGAGTGAGGTTGAAGGGGAGAGATACAGCAGGTGGTAACACAGGGCCCGGCTGCGGCGCAAGCTGCAGCGGCGGCTCACGAGGCAGGCCCTCGCCGAGGCCAAGGCCATCAAGGAGCAGATACACGTGCTGGCCTACATCGCGGAGCTGGTGAGTGAGGTTGAAGGGGAGAGATACAGCAGGTGGTAACACAGGGCCCGGCTGCGGCGCAAGCTGCAGCGGCGGCTCACGAGGCAGGCCCTCGCCGAGGCCAAGGCCATCAAGGAGCAGATACACGTGCTGGCCTACATCGCGGAGCTGGTGAGTGAGGTTGAAGGGGAGAGATACAGCAGGTGGTAACACAGGGCCCGGCTGCGGCGCAAGCTGCAGCGGCGGCTCACGAGGCAGGCCCTCGCCGAGGCCAAGGCCATCAAGGAGCAGATACACGTGCTGGCCTACATCGCGGAGCTGGTGAGTGAGGTTGAAGGGGAGAGATACAGCAGGTGGTAACACAGGGCCCGGCTGCGGCGCAAGCTGCAGCGGCGGCTCACGAGGCAGGCCCTCGCCGAGGCCAAGGCCATCAAGGAGCAGATACACGTGCTGGCCTACATCGCGGAGCTGGTGAGTGAGGTTGAAGGGGAGAGATACAGCAGGTGCGTGAAAAAAGCTCTAGAGATAGGCTCTCGCAGCGACTAAGGCCAACAAAGACCAAATTCACAATGTCAATCAATCAATAAATTATTTATTCGCATAAAATGCTCCGTCGCTAGGCTGGTGAGTGAAGAATAATCTTGCAGAGCCCACGTAGCTTCCGATCAGGTGGTTTACAGGGTGATTTTGTGTCAGAAATTCAACGCGAATATTGAAAGTAGTACGTATAGGTATATATTATAGAAAATGTGATTTCTGTTGAGTGAGACACGAGAGATATGTCACAGCTGTATTTGCCATCCGTGAAGGATCCGTAACAATCGATTGCCGATTAAGTTGCAGCCTCTCAGTAATTAAGAAATTAAATTTGTTCAGGTGGCTACTGACCCAGCATTAGCTTGGAAGAAAGCGAAGGAGTTGTACGCGTCTCTCAGCCGCCCAGAGCCAGAGAACCAGGCGAGACCTGAAACCCTCGAGGAGCTGACAGTGTTGCTGGCTCGGGAGACTGCGCGGAAAGTCGTTCATCTCGTCAATTACACGCACACAGATTTACCCAGGTACGTATAAACATATATAAGGTGGACACAAATAAACTGCAAATATTTTAAGGGCAGATACAGACCACTATACTGAACAACTTTTCCAAATAAACTTATATCGAAATTTTATTTTTCACTCTCCATACTAAACTAGATCAGTTGATTCTTAATTTGTATGGGAGGTCAAACATTTTTTTTCGTATTTCGACATAAGTTTATTTGGGAAAGTTGTTCAGTTTAGTTGTCTGAATCTACCCTATAAAATATTTGCAGTTGATTTAAATTCACCTTATAGAACGCTCACAGATTTGCCTAGCCAAGGCTGAACGCTCTTTGTCCACCGACTTTATTTGCTTGATGAATAAAAAAGCATTGATTCAAACACCTTTGACTAATTCACACTATTTTCAGACTTGACCATACTGCATTAAAGAAAGAAAACTATTTAATTGTATTATTCCCCAACAGGAACGTGCGCCAAGGCCTTTCCGTAGTAAGCAGCCACCTGTCGTCGGCAGCGGACGCCCTTCTCAAGGTAGGTCGATGAGGCCTTTTGCAGGCCTGAGGCCCTTCACTCTCTACCCTCTGCCCAAGACTGAAGGCGTAACAATATGGTTATAATAAATAACAACAATTTTTGCTCTTCAAAAATCTTTAATTTTTATTCACCAGCCAGAGAACACTAAATTGAGTTCCGTGAAAGAGAAATCACCAATACAGTATCATCGCCCTGCGTCTGCGCAGGCAGTTTCTAGGTATAGGTAACAGCAAGTATCTTATAAGTAAATGACTATCGATCTATCTAAAATGTATCAGTTCCTTTCAATAGATGCCAAATCATATATTTGCTTTTAAAAATCGTTCATTTCGATTCTTTAGAGAAAATGTCTACCTATTAGATACGATAAGCTTGATAATGTAACAATGGATGTTCTTGCCCTCCACCTCAGTTTCATCGTCCTACTCTTAGTTAGTTCTTTATCTTTCGCTTAAATTCAGTCAGATAGGTACTGAAGGTGTAGGTAACGCACCTAGTTAATCTTTAATGCGTTGCAGTTAATAGGTACTTATATATATTTTTAAACCTTATTGATACCTATACCTACTGTTTCTTCCAAAGGAATCTATTTAAAGTGGTAAAAAGTGCATCAAACTCGATTGCATAGAAGTAAGGGTTGTACAGTCCATGGCTCATCCCCTTAGTCCCATTTCGTTCTTGATTGTGGATCTCAACAGAAAAAAAAATTGTAAAAAGTTTATGGAACAAAGACAAATGAAAACGGAAAAGATATTGTCACTTATGTTTATTAATAATAAGAAGCAATTTTTTTTTAATCTTTGGTAATAACAATTCAAATGACATGACGTATAGAGTATACGAGTTAAACCGCGCGCGATTTTCTAATTCTATGACTTAGCTGGGGGCTTAGCCAGTCACAATCGCAAAACGTTAACGAAGTACGACAAGAACAAAATGTATGGGATTGACATAATATTGACCACGTGATTTACCGCAGCTTATGTCAATCCTATACATTTTGTTATTGTCGACATTCGTCAGCGTTTTGAATTTGTCACTTGGCTACGGGTGCTGGCGACTCATGAACCAAGCACGTGAGCGTCATCAGCGGCATGCGTTTATTGTATCATAGGGCATTTTATTATCATGCTAGTAAGATACCACTGACCTTTAACGACAAACATAAATTTGCATCTAACCTATTATCACGGGAAAGTTACTTCTAGTTCGATAAATCGTTATCTATAAACAATGACGATCGTGTGATGAATGATAATCATTGTTTATCAAAACATTTACCAATGTAGCGTAAAAATGTGACCTAGCTTTTGCCCGGGACTCCGCTTTCGTGGGAAATCATCATATTGACCAAAATCACCAATCACACCCTTTTGTCAATTCACCTCTCGCCCTTTAACGCCGTCAGATGGTGGCCAAGATCCGATCATGGGAAATACGAATTATTTTTTGTATACGTCGCTATTCCAGTAACTATACCACAAACGTACATACATATAATTACGTCTTTTTCCCAAACAGGGTAGACAGAGCCTAGGGCCATAAGACCTAACCGATGTACTTACCTGATTTAAATCAGTTTCTTCGGCAATTTTTAGGTAAATTGTTCATGAATACCCCAATCACCGATCCCCTCAGTTGACTGTTATATGACGTTTAAGAATAAGGGTGTAAAAGGTTTAAGTGAAACATGAAGCGCCAAGAATAGAATAGAATAGACATTTATTAAGACATTTATCATACATACAAATCAACAAAAGAGAATATCAAACAAACATACATGAAATGTGACAAGAAGACGTTTCTAAGCTGCAATCAATGGTCCTCAGACGCTGCCAGTAGAAACCGCCCTAACAGAGGTGCGGGAGTGGCGCGGCAAGCTGCGGGCCCTGCTCCAGCAGTTGCAGGCCACCTCCAGGACATACCTGGTGAGTTACAGCTTATCAAACAGGGGGGTTAATACCATCTACTCAGAGCTGTGGGTCTAAAAACGCCACTTTAGCAATTCATCGAATCGAATTCATATTACGAATTCCTTAGCAATTCCTATTTCTTTCAATTCTTTTGAAGAGGAATTGCAAAGTTTAGTTGGCCATTTTACAAAAAAATAGAGGAATTGCTAAGGAATTCGTAATATGAATCGATTCGATGGGTTGCTAAAGTGGCGTTTTTAGACCCCTGCTCGCGATTATGCAGTTGCGAGTACCAAACGAGTGTTCGAGCGGCGCCAACCACCTCTGTTCAATCTGCCTATAGCATACAGTAATTTACACCGATTTGCTCCCTTGTCACGAGCATTAGGGGTTGTCAATGCTATTTCTAATGATACTGACATTTTTAACGAAACGCTCTTGAAGGTCATGATGGTCGTCCGAAGATATTTAGAAACGAATTAATTTTATTTCGATTACCTAAGTATTTGATTTTTTTTATATTGTTGTTTCTTAGTATAAGCTGTACATATTTTTGTTAGAAGCTAGCATACGCAAAACATCGCATTGGCATGTAAGCTGTAAAGGTGTTATTGTTTCTTTATTAAAATAAATAAATTAATAAAAATAAATCTCTTAAAAACATGCAAGATCCAGTGAGTAAAGGAGATGTCGCCTTACATCATGTATTGCGCTGTCTCGCTTACTCACTGGAACTTGCATGGTTTTTAGAGATGATAGTAGGCCACCAGGGCGTCGATTCTGCTAACGTTAAGTCACAATCGCGTCAAAATAGTGTTTCAATGGTAGTGCTTTTTTACACACTAGTTACAAGAAATGTATATTTTTTTTATATCACTGCTGATGGTCACACCACACACTATATTCATATCACATCATACTGTCATAACTCTTGTAAATAGTGTGTAAAAAGCACTACTATTGAAACACTATTTTGATACGATTTTTTCTTAACGTTAGCAGAATCGACGCCCAGGTGTTAACTAATACACACATGTCGAATACGTACTTCACTCTCACTACTTTTGCCTCCAAATAGGTTTGATACATGAAAAAAAAAATTGAGGAACGAAAGATCCCAAGATTTGTGAAGAATTTTAATCTATGCAACAAAACATCCATAAAAATAAATTACAAGCAATTATAATGGCTGGTTGTAAGACTAAAAGGGAGTACACACAGCATGCTAATTATTTATATCAGACAAGATTTATTTAAATATGGAATGAAAGGTTCTCTGCCTTGGTTTTACGAGTGATTATAATTCTCATGTTATAGTCTTCCTTCGTCCCTTTACCCGGACGTGAAAAGATTTCTTCAGGGTCGACAACACACTCGTAATACTCTGGTACTGCAGGCGTCCATAGGCTATGGTAACCACTTTCCATATTTATGGCCGTAGGAAACAATATCACAGAAAATATCTCAGAACGATTGACGCTGACATCTTATACCTACAATGCCAAATCTTATAATATGCCTTAAGTAGGTACCTCATGAGGAAAATACAATAAGAAGGCTCCGGGGCAATATGGTTTAGAACGCAACCGAAAAAGCGCTAGTTTGTTACTAAAAAGTTGATTCATAAGGTCCCATTTCCCCAGGAGCACCTGGCGATCTTCCTGGCCGGGAACGAAGAACGGGAAAAGATAACCCCTCGCTCAACATACGAGCAACGGGACGACCTCGCCTCCATCAACGGGGTCAACTGAACCAGCCCCACTAGTGGATACATAGCTTTATATGCAATAGCATTCGAATATAGAACTAGATTTAAGATTGCCTAGATATTTTATATTTTGTTTTCTTGTGTGCCAATAATAATAAATGTTTTTTTTTTAAGTTTTTGGAAAAATAGAACGTATATTTAAAATAAGTTTGATTTTTTTCTTAAATATTCAACTTATAATTCAGCTATTGCATATTGTTTTAATGATATGAGTGAAATAATAAAACCTTACTATTTAAAATAAAACATTTAACAGAAATATGGTTTTGACGGTACTTTTTGATAAAAATTGTGTTCGCTTTATTCGATTTAATTTTATGTAATTTTAATTTCGACTTAATTGCAAATCAATTACTTAGATAGTTATACAATATGATTATTGAAATTATAATTTAATGTTAAGCTTTAAATTATCTAGTTAGGTAGGTATCTAATTAAATTTAGGTACTGAAATAGTCAACAGGAATCATATTATGTATACTTAAGCTATTTTCTCTTAATTTTTCTATTAATTTTTTATAAGTAGGTATGTACAAATAAGTGAAGGACTCAATGTAATCAATTCTTTATATTATTGCGATGTTATCTTTATATGCCTATGTTAATAAATTATTTTTGAATATTTATTGAAGTTGATTAATTCTAAAACCTCTACAAAAAACTTCGAAGTCTTGACTGAACTCTTCGTTACTCTATGCCTACAGAGAGCGCGCTGTTCACTTCCCTGTCCTACAAGGCTGAGAGTAAATGTGGACTCACGTCGTTATTGCCGAAGAAATATTTCCGGCAGCGACAGGAGCAATGGCAGGGGCTGAGTGTAAATGTGGGGTTAGATTAAAAAGTCACTGTGTCTAAATACGATAACCTATAATAAAATTCTAAATCAGTTTGTTGTAGGTGTAGATACTGAAAATAGTCGATTATTTACACCTGCTACAAATTACAGGATCATTTACAAAACAAGTTAATAAATAAATATATAGGGACAAATCACACAGATTGAGTTAGCCCCGAAGTAAGTTCGAGACTTGTATTATGGGATACTAACTCAACGATACTATATTTTATAACAACTACATATATAGATAAACATCCAAGACCCAGGTCAATTAGAAAAAGATCATTTTTCATCTTGACCTGACCGGGGATCGAACCCGGGACCTCCTGTGTAGCGGTCAGGCTTGTTAACCATTACGCCAAGGAGGTCGTCATGATAAAGATAATAATACTATTTTGATGTCAGTCATTTCACATCAAAATGACAAATTCCGTCCAGATATACTAAAATCAAAAACTCATGACATGACTGATAGAAAGTTCATTGCTTAATTTAATGAATATTAATGAATATTTCGAAATTTCCTTCATGTTTAAACGTAACAGACATATCGCATTTGAATTTATAGGTACTTAGTTAGGGACCTACTTGTATCTATGCATTTATCTTAAATTCCATAGTGACTACATATTATTATACGTGATATTCGATGACCATTATGGCTGATCCTACTCATAAAGTGGCAAAAGAGCCTCCGCCAACCCAAATTGTCTGTTGTGTGAGTACCAACATTATAGTATTTAGAGTTAGAGTAGAAAAACTACACCAAGTTGCAAGCCCTGCGGAGTCAGCATCAGGTGGCTTACCACCATCTCTAGAACGATTGAGTAAGGGAGATGACGCCTTACATCATGTATTGCGCTGTCTCGCATACTCGCTGGAACTTGCATGGTTTTAAGAGACTGTATAGTAACTACCCAGCAGTGTATATCAGATAACTTACCCAATCGTTTTAGCGTGGCTTTTAATGATATGATGAAATGATAACAAGCTCACAGTACGGTTTTCGCACGCCCATCGAGTCCCATCAAATAAATAGCTAGTAGTATTAAAATGCGAAAGGCTGTATGTCTATTCCATGTATATGTTACATTTTACGGCTAAACCGCTAGACGAATTTTGATGAAATTTGGTATATGGATATACTTAATTAAAGAACAGGAATTAAATATAGGCTTCTTTTTACGATATAAGCGTGTACCACGCGGGTGGAGCCGTGGGCAACATTCATGTAACTTATAGATTAAAAAAAACGATTTAAATTTCTTGATCGAGATCTGAATAAGTACTTGGTTGTACAGGGGTTTGTACTGGTTCTGCTGCCAAAGTTGACCTGCCAGTTGCAGAAGATGAGGACGCAGAACCATCGGCAAGAGCCGAGTTAGCAGCTACGCGTAGTCTGTACTTGCGTTTTCTTGCGGTCTCCGCTGCTCTCCCAGCAATCACTTCTGCAGGAGTTCTGGATGCTGCGATACGTTGTCTTTACTCACGTTGTTTCTCTGCCTTCGACTTTGGGGCAGTGGTTATTGGTGGCATTGCAGACGTTAATATAGCAGCATCTTGCGTCATGTTGCTCGTTGAAGGTGGTGGGAGATCTGTGAGATACATAGGTTCGTCAGGTTGATCTGCCATAATATGATCGTTAGCGGTTATGCAAAAAAAAAAAATTGGTTGTCTGAAGTCGATTTACGGACGGTAGTTTGACGTGACAATGTCAAACATTACAGTCGAATAATATACAGAAGGAGTTGAAGATAGATGCAGCGCACGAACCGAACTGGCGGGTTACTACCTCTCTTAAAACCATGCAAGATCCAGTGAGTAAGGGAGATGTCGCCTTACATCATGTATTGCGCTGTCCCGCTTACTCACTGAATCTTGCATGGTTTTAAGAGATGTTAGTAAGCCACCTGGAGCCGATCGCTCCAGCCGATCATGCCTCTCGTTCGTGCCGCGCTCTCGCTTGCGGAACGCGACAATGAGCGTAACGGGACAATGACGTCATCTTTTTCGTGCATGCAGCCTGGAGTATCGAGTTATTAGACATTGTCACGTTAAAAAATAACTAAAATTTAAATTAAAATAAAAAAAATTACAAATTTGAACCAATCTGACCATGATCTGACCCCAAAATTATGTTATAGGTACCACAGAACATGAATTCCGAAGAAACGGGACTTACCCGCCACGTGACTGACGAATGGCGCATAAAGAGTACCATATGGATGCTGTTAATTGCGCTCCTTCTTTGGGTGATTACGTACCTGCTCACTGTCATCGCTTCGATGTATTTCAACTACGGCCTGCGCTACAGCTCCAACTTTAGAACCATTTTTTATTTATACAATAGCAACAACTCTGCTCCTGATGGTGACAGCACCAAATATATTTATTTCACGTGGTAATCGATGTCTTGGCTTAAAATCCTTTGCTAATATAACCCTTATTCTTTGAAAATTGTGTAAAAATCTATTGCTTAATATTAAAACATAATTTCGTATTTGAAGTTTGTTTGTTAGCAGTCGTAAGTAGTCACTTTAACGTGTTAGACACCACACTATACGTTTTAGTAGGTGCTCTATCATCCGAACGTTTTTCCTAGTTACATAGCTTACCCTTTAGTTCAGAGCCTAGGCTATATAGAACCTGTGATTTTATAGTGACCCACACCACACATGGTCTTGGTCAACTATGCGAATACAAATAGCCAAGTGTTCTATTAACATCAGACAGGTTCCGGTTATATCCTTTTGAAGTGTCTAGTAAAAAAAAAGTAAGTTACTATGAATTCCATGACAAAATCCCAAAATCTTAACTTATAGGTAGAGGCAGGCCTGTCTCACTCCGCGCGGTACGTAAGATATTTACTTACGAAATCGGCATCTCAGTACTGACAATCGCACTCGATCGGGCAGACTCGCGTGATTTATATATTACCTACACGAAAATTGATAACAGATTAGATTAATTTTCAACTCAACTGAACATACCCAGTCTCTGACATCGAGATGTAGACCACACCCAGTGTCTGACTCCGAGATGTTGACCACACCCGGAGTCTGACATCGAGATGTTGACCACACCCAGTATCTGGCTCCGAGATGCTAATCACACCCAGTGTCTGACATCGAGATGTTGACCATACCCAGTGTCTTACTCCGAGATGTTGACCACACCCAGTATCTGACATCAAGATGTTGACCACACCCAGTAACTGACATCAAGATGTAAACCACAACCAGTATCTGACTCCGAGATGCTGACCACACCCAGTGTCTGACATCGAGATGTAGACCACACCCAGTGTCTGACTCCGAGATGTTGACCACACCCAGTGTCTGACATCGAGATGTAGACCACACCCAGTGTCTGACTCCGAGATGTTGACCACACCCAGTATCTGGCTCCGAGATGCTGACCACACCCAGTGTCTGACATCGAGATGTTGACCACACCTAGTATCTGACTCCGAGATTCTGACAACACCCAGTGTCTGACATCGAAATATAGACCACACCCATTGTCTGACTCCGAGATGTTGACCACACCCAGTAATTAGACATCGAAATATAGACCATACCCATTGTCTGACACCAGTGTCTGATTCCGAGATATTGACCACACCCAGAGTCTGACATCGAGATGATGACCACACCCAGTATCTGGCTCCGAGATGCTGACCACACCCAGTGTCTGACATCGAGATGTTGACCACACCCAATGTCTGACATCGAGATACTGACCACACCCAGTGTTTGACATCGAAATATAGACCACACCCATTGTCTGACTCCGAGATGTTGACCACACCCAGTAATTAGACATCGAAATATAGACCACACCCATTGTCTGACACCAGTGTCTGATTCCGAGATATTGACCACACCCAGAGTCTGACATCGAGATGTAAACCACACCCAGTATCTGGCTCCGAGATGCTGACCACACCCAGTGTCTGACATCGAGATGTTGAACACACCCAATGTCTGACTCCGAGATGTTGACCTTACCCAGTAACTGACATCAAGATGTAAACCACAACCAGTATCTGACTCCGAGATGCTGACCACACCCAGTGTCTGACATCGAGATGTAGACCACACCCAGTGTCTGACTCCGAGATGTTGACCACACCCAGTGTCTGACTTCGAGATGTTGACCACACCCAGTATCTGGCTCCGAGATGCTGACCACACCCAGTGTCTGACTCCGAGATGCTGACCACACCCAGTGTCTGACTCCGAGATGTTGACCACACCCAGTAATTAGACATCGAAATATAGACCACACCCTTTGTCTGACACCAGTGTCTGATTCCGAGATATTGACCGTGCCCAGTGTTGGACATAAAGATGTAGACCACACCCAGTGTCTGACTCCGAGATGTTAACCACACCCAGTATCTGATATCGAGACGTTGACCACACCCAGAGTCTGATATCAAGATGCTGACCACACCCAGTGTCTGACTCCGACATAGAGATGTAGACCACACCCATTGTCTGACTCCGAGATGTTGACCACACCCAGTGTCTGACATCGAGATGTAGACGACACCCAGTATCTGACTCCGAGATGTTGACCACACCCAGTGTTTGACTCTGAGATGTAGACCACACCCAGTGTCTGACTCCGAGATGTTGACTACACCCAGTGTTTGACATCGATATGTAGAGTAGACCATAGCTAGTTTCTGACATCGAGATGTAGATGTTTGTTGTAAGATAATAATAATTAATTTAGAACAAAAAACAACCGGACGGCCGCTAATCTAACGTCTCTTACTGGTTAGTCCCTTTATCGCTTATTACGATGTCCATGGAAAGCAGAAGTAATCTATTCTTAGGTTCCATAACAAGAAGTAGACAACCCTTTGGTAGTGATAAAAAGGGATGGCGCAAAATAGAAAGAGATGCAAATATAAATCTTAGGCGCTTAGCGCTGTGTGAACTAAGACCGTATTACGTGGCTTGAAGAGTTGTTTTTTATTTGAATGGCTTTGCGAGTGAGCGTTAGTATTCTGTGATAAAAGTTTTTTTTAATAATATGTGTAAAAATATAATTTTTGCTATTAATATATTCTAGTTCTATCATTTATATGCTGACGCTACAAACCCAGGAACAAGTGTGCGCATATTGTTTATGATCAATACAGAATATTTATTTTGTTAAGTCGTTATATCTAAGGGCTTGTATCCAGAGCCGTAAAACACATTAAAGTAAAACTAAATGTCAATCTTGTCGACATTGACGTAATATTTGACATTTTCTGTTATGAAGTCTGCGTGACGGAGTTTTTGGAGGGAAAGTAAACTGTCTCTATGTCGGCGCTGTATTTAATTTCCAAAACCTAGGTTTTTTCAACTATTTGTGCATTATTATTCGCAAAGTGTTCGTGAATAAGCGTGAGTGTTGGAAAGTGATACAGTGTTGATTACGTGACTTTTATCTTTGTCACCAAAATCTCCCAAGTTATAGCTAAGTGAAATTTTTCCACCGCTTCACTTAGCCATCTGACTGACTAGAATTACTCACTTGACAAGATTAGACTACTGACTTGACTTGACTAAAGTAGGACTGAAGAAGAAGAAGATTAAAAAATTGAAAAAATTCCTTGAAGGACTAGTTTCCATGGCCGTAAAAAGTATTAAAAAAAAAGTCTGCGTGACGCGTTACTTGCGAGTTAAATAATAAATTTTCACAAGTTTGTTTTGTTTCTTCGTGTATTTTTGTGTTAATTAAAATTGAGTGTGAAAGTTCTTAACGCTAAAGCAGTGGACATCAGTCTTCACGGCGCACGATGCCGTCAATAGACGTGATGGGCCCTCCGGGACAAGGCCCGGAGCCTGCTTCAGAAGAGCCTCCGCCGCCGCCTCCACCAGTCATTGGGATTATATATCCCCCGCCTGAAGTCAGAAGTATCCTTTATCAATAAAATAGTGGTAAAACATGCTTATACAAACTTACAAATTATAAATTCTGCTCTTGGATCTCATAACCTCAATCTAACAAACAATACATACATACCATAAACATATTTTGTTATAAAAGCAACCTCTCGTTTTTTTACTTTTATTAAAAAGCATATTTGCAAACATTAGAACGTAAAACAATAAATCAGTCAAATCATGAAAGAAAAAACTTATTAAATTCTACATACTACATAAATATATAAAATATATAGGGGACAAATGACACAGATTGAGATAGCCCCAAAGTAAGTTCAAGACTTGTGTTATGGGATACTAACTCAACGATAATATATTTTATAACAAATACATTAGATAAACATCCAAGACACAGGACCATTAGAAAAAGATCATTTTTCATCTTGACCTGACCGGGGATAGAACCCAAGGGTCGGGGTGTACGAAAGAGGGTCCCGGTGCGCAAGTCGAACGCTCGTTTGCTTCGCTCGCTCGCTTATTTTGGGGGTCGCAAGATAACCATAACCATAACATTGTGAAAAATTCTGCCATCCCCTCACCCCTTTTTGAGTCGTTGAAATCGAAAATACGGAAAAACTCGAAAAATAAGGAGAACGGTGCGTCGGACGATATCAATCTATAGGACATTTATTGTTTGTCTACCACCCCTCTAGCCATTCCCAGTAGAAAAAGGGGGGTTAAGGGGGCTAAAAAAAATGGAAAAAAATTTCTAAGTCCGGGACCCTCTTTCGTAAACCCTAACCAACCCAAGACCTCCTGAGTATATAATATGTATATAAATTTATATTCATCATAATTATAATAACATGATCATGATCGACATTATGGATACCTACCATTTTAAATGTATTTACAAATGTGGCCTATTCAAGGGTAATAAAAAATTTAATAAATATTTGTTATTCAAGGGTCCTAACTACACCCTGATTATTTGAGTTGTCATAATGTTGGTAATTATTGTGTCATAATACAATACAGTACCTTTTATAGCACATAAATAACTAAGGATTACATTTTATTTAAATAAAAGTAATACATGGTCAGGTCATTCATAAAAACCAAAAAATAAGTTGATTTAAAAACCCTTTATTTTTGTCAGTATATATAAGAGAATTAGACTTTTTTTAATTATGGAATTCTAACCTAGTTTGGTTGTTTATACTTACCATTTATTCCAGAAATTATATATCACTACATAATATAAAACAAAGTCGCTTTCTCTGTCCCTGTGTCCCTTTGTATGCTTAAATCTTTAAAACTATGCAACGGATTTTGCTGGATTTTTTTTTTAGATAGAGTGTTTCAAGAGGAAGGTTTTTATGCCCATGCGAAGCCGGGGCCGGTCGATAGTTTAAGATTATGTTATCAGAATAAAACAAATTGAAGAAATAACTAGGTTAAAACGATGAGAAACATACTTGATTGTATCCATATTTCTTTAACCCTCACCACTAGACATTGTCGACAAGACCGCCAGCTTCGTAGCTCGCAACGGCCCGGAGTTTGAGGCTCGCATCAGGCAGAATGAGCTCGGCAACCCCAAGTTCAACTTCTTGAACTCAGGGGACCCGTACCATGCCTACTATCAGCATAAGGTCAAGGAAATCAGGGAGGGGAAAGGTAAGTGTTGTAAATTTTACCATAAGTGATGATCTGTGTCCTTAAAATTAACAATTTTTATTTATCTGCTGTTAGTCTTCTTTTAAATAAATAATTAATAATTAAAGCTATATAAAGGAACCCAATAGGTGCTTTCACTTTAGATATCAACATTGGATACCAAGATACCAACACCACTAATACTTATTATAGGTAGTGAGCCGGCACCAGCCCCCGCTGCCCCCGCGGCGCAGCGGCCTGGCCTTGCCCCTGCGACGGCCGCGCGCCAGCAGGAACTCCTCAAAGCTGCCGTTCCCGCCGAACCCCCACCACCACGCGACCCCCCACCAGATTTCGAGTTCATCGCTGACCCCCCATCCATCTCCGCATTAGAACTCGACATAGTCAAACTCACAGCACAATTCGTAGCCAGAAATGGTCGTCAGTTCCTCACAGATTTGATGAAGAAAGAAGAGCGAAATCATCAATTTGATTTTCTTCGCCCCCAGCATTCTCTCTTCCAGTACTTCACACGTCTTCTAGAGCAGTACACAAAAGTCCTTCTACCGCCAAAAGAGCTGGTCACTAAGCTGTCTTCGGAAGTGAGGAGTGGGATTCTGGATCAGGCCCGCAGTCGCGCCGCTTGGCATTCCTATCAGGCGCGTCGAAAAGTAGCCGATGAGGCTAGAATTGAGAAAGAGCGTTTAGCATATGCCTCAATTGATTGGCACGACTTTGTTGTCGTGGAAACTGTGGATTACCCCGCCGGGGAGCCGGGAGATTTCCCTCCGCCGACGACTCCTCTTGAAGTTGGTGCTAGAGTGTTGGCACAAGAGCGTGGGGATGACGGAGGTCAGGGTCAGGATGACGATGATACCGAAATGCAGATTGAATCTGAGTCGGAGTCCGAATCGGACGATGATCTGGATGAAATGGAGGACAGGACACAACAGCAGCAGCGGCCGGATGATAATCGCGTGCAGGATATGGAGGAAGAGAGTTCATCTTCAGAAGACGAAGGTAAATACACCAATTTGATCATATATCCATACTAATATTATAAATGCGAAAGTCTGTCTGTCTGTCACCTTTTCACGGCTAAACTGCTGAACCGATTGTGATGAAATTTGGTAGGGATGTAGTTAACGACCTGAGGTCAAACATAGGCTACTTTTGGGCGCGATATAACCGAGTCCCACGCGGGGCGAAGCCGCGGGGAACAGCTAGTTGTTAATAAGCTTTTATTAAGGTTTCAAAAACAATCTTATCCCTATTTTTCTTGCGGTGTTGGTGCAATATTTCATAAGTCTGTGCAATAATGAAGTCTAAATCCAATTCTTAAAGCCTTGAATCATGACTTTGAAATTGTGATACAATGTAACCAAACAACCCATTCCATTCTCCAGGTCCGCCCGAGCCGCCACCGCGTCCGGCCGGCGAAGAAGCCCCCCTCCCCCCTCGTCCAGACCGCGTGGTTGTCAAGAAATACGACCCCAAACGCGACCGCCCCCAGCCGACCCCCGCAAGCGAGGAATGGCTGGTTTCTCCCATCACCGGGGAAAAGATTCCCGCGAACAAAGTGGCCGATCACGTCCGCATTGGGTTGCTGGACCCGAGGTGGCTGGAGCAGAGAGACCGCGCCGCGGCTGAACGGACGGACAGGGACGAAGCCCTGGCGCCCGGGGCTGCCATCGAGGCATCGCTTAAACAGGTAACAAGATGTTATACCTAGTTCTTCCTCTTAGTCGTACAGTGGCCTGCAGGGAAATCTGACCCCCATGCCACAAGTATCGCTATTGAAAGGGGGTCAGATTTCTCTGCAGCCCACTGTACAATCTTGGCAGAGTGGTCGTGATTATAGATTAGGTTGCTCCATGGCCGTTGCTCTTGCGATTCTTCTCCACACATCTCTGTCTGCGGCATCTTGGAGCATATTTCTGCTGGGCACTGTGTTACAGCTTTGATAAGATCTAAGTCTTACTATTATTGTGTCTTTAAAGTTGTTTGTGTAGCATCTATTGTATTGGGTTTTTGCATGTAATGATAGCTGTAAGTAAATAAATAAATGTAGAAGTGTATCGTCTTTCCTGATGAGTGTCTTTGAATGAACTGAAATATTAGACTTTTGTTAAAAATTGTCGTCATTTCACTTAAGGCAATGTGATGTTGGCACTAAGATGTGACAATGTTACTTGGGAAAAGTAACTTCTATATAGATTAGAAAAAAAAAAATTGAAAGCCGATATGATGCTGAATCAAAAGTCGTCATATAAATCTTACGGTCAGCGTAGCCACACGCCACACATACGCCAACAAACACACAAAAAAAAACAGTATATTTTGGTTTCTTAATGATAACGGAAGTAATAATTGGTACTTATTTGTCACACAGCTCGCAGAACGTCGTACTGACATTTTTGGTGTGGGTGACGAGGAAACTGCCATTGGTAAGAAGATTGGCGAAGAGGAAAAACGCAGAGACGACCGCGTCACGTGGGATGGCCACACGTCCAGCGTGGAGGCTGCCACCAGGGCTGCGCGGGCGCATATCACGCTTGAAGACCAGATTCAGCAGATACATAAGGTAACCACCATTTTATTGCACTAATACCTATTAAAAACTATCAGCAAAGAATTATTTTATTTTTAAACTGCTTTAAATCTAGAAGTAACAAGGTACTGCTTAATGTCTGTGCAGAAAAAAAGCAGAGAGAGGAAAAAAAGCTGCTTCATAAAAAAGGGAGGTTCCATAATTGACAAACCAACTCAACTGTATTATGTATAAAGTAATTATGATTTAAACAATTGTAAGAATTTTCAGCTTCCCCTGAATTTGTTACTAATTTTTTGGTCTAATTTGACCGGACTATCTAGCTCATTATGGAATTTTTGCCTTGTATCAAACCAGAACATCCCAGTTCGTAAATTTTGCGACAATCTTTGAATAAAGCGAGCCATAGCTGACCGAGCGAGTGAAGTTTTCAGCTCTTACTCACTCCGCTACAAGAAACTTCTATGGTCAGAGTTGCTCAATCTTTGTCAGTGATCGTCAACTAAAGGGCCGCATTTTTAATTTTGTGACACGAACGAAAGAAAAAGCTTCTTCATTCATTCTTTAAAATACTGATAGACAAGATATTATTGTTACATAACAGGTCAAAGGCCTCCTCCCCGACGAAGAAAAAGAGAAGATCGGTCCCAAGCCGGTGCTGGGCGGCGCCGCCCACCGCGCCGCGCCCCCTCCCCGCGCGCCGCCCGCCCCGCCCCGCGCCGCCCCGCCCCGCCCCGCCCCGCCGCCACCCGCCCCCGCCCCCGCGCCCGCCCCGCCGCCGCCTGTGCTGCTACAGCCGCTCCCGCCGCTCATGGTGCTTCCCCCGCTCGCGCCCAGGCCTCCGCTGATACCGACGCCCGCGTTTGGGTTCCCAGGTTGGTAAATCTGTTATTTAATAAACAATATTTGATTGCAAACCAATATCAACCTCAAATATAACCAGTTCCCTACTCAGGACCATATTTAATAGCGTACTCTGGGCTCTGAAGCGTAAGCTGAAGATGTAACCGGGAAACGCGCACGGACGAAGAAGAAAATTTGATTGCAAACCATAAAGTTAAAAATATGATTACTATTATAGGTACCGTGTCTCAGTGTTGAATTTGGTAACGCGGTAGAAAGTGTTTGAATACGCGCTTTATCCTAAGTTATCCTATATGGATTGCGTTTTGCCAATTTATCTACGGAACCCTATAAATGTAGATTACCAAAAAAGAAAACAATGTACTGTCTGGTCAATTCAACAACGATAATGCGCAGTTGAATAAGAGTAAGAATCAGGTTGGCGCAAAAATACATGTTAAGGTACGCAATATAGGTATATGTGCCTCGTGTACATAACTAATTTTTTTCTTGACTTCAACTAACATCATATTTCAATAAGTTTATATAAATCCCCATTATGTTGTATACCTAAAACCTTCCTCAATAATCCCTCTATCAATAAGTGTAAACATTAAGAAAATCTGTTTGTTACTTTTTATGTTTATCGCGAACAGACAAACACTCAGTGCGCTCTACTACTTTATACTATGTCAAAGAATTACCTATGTGATTTGACCTTATTTTTTTTATTTATCACCTATTTGAACTTATATATTTATTTATCACCTATTATTACTGCCTCCGTCGTCCAGTGGTTAAGGCGTTTGCCTGTAGACCCGGGGGTCGTGGGTTCGATTCCCACGGGAAGCATACTTTGTTTAGCTGTTTCCAGTTTAGTTAGGACATTTAAGGCTTGAATCACCTGATTGTCTGATAATAAAGATGATTCCGTGCTTCGGAAGGCACGTTAAGCCGTTGGTCCCTGCTGCCATCTGGTAGTCGTTAAAGGAACCACTTCAGAGGCCGAGAGGCGGTTCCCAAAAACTCTGACACCAGGGTGTGCATGGTCGATTGACCGTGACTACTCGAAATGATAATGAACCATTTAAATCGTACCAGGCGCCGCGCCGCCGGTGCAGCCCCCCCCCGCCCCCCTCCCCGACGAGGACGACGCCCCCCCCACCAAACGTATCCGCAGCGAGGACGCGCTGGAGAATGAAACCTCTTGGCTGGCGCGACATCCCGGGGCTGTGCATCTGCAGGTCAGTGCTTTATCTACTAGTGCAACTTTAAAAAAAAAAAATTTTTTTTTAAACGTAGGCACTAAAAAAAAATTTCATTCATTAGTTTTTAAAAGACGTGCAGTGACGAGGATTACACCCTCATTATTCAGCATCATTGATCAGTGACGAGGATTACACCCTCATTATTCAGCATCATTACAGCCGCAAGCTGTCCACAGCTGGACATAGACCTCCCAAAGGATTTCCAAAATGACCCGCTGTTGCGCGGCCTGCATCCAGCGATCATGCAGCACAAAAAAAAAATGAAAACCCTTTACAAACAGGTTCAAACAGAAAACGTATATCTTTGACAATTTCAAAAGTTTTTAAAGCCAAACAGGTTTAAACCACCCAAATAAGTGTTACAGGAATATTGTGTTACACTTATTATGGTGTTTTTGAGTCCCTCAAATAAATCCATACTAATATTATAAATGTGAAAATGTGTTTGTTTGTCCTTCCTTCACGCCGTAGCTAAGCAACCAATCGACCTGATTTTTGACATAGAGTTAGTTGAAAGGATGGAGAGTTACACAGGCTACTTTTGGTCCTGAAAAAGCATCAAGTCCCCAAGGGAGATATTTGTATGTGTGCACCAAATATCGGCGATATAACCTAATAATTTTTTCTAAAAAAATTTGAAAAAAATTTCTAATTCCACGCGAGCGAAGCCGCTTGTAAAAGCTAGTTATTAATATATCCTATCTTATGTTCTCTCAGGTGGTATTACCAGCGTTGCCGGAACGCTCGGAATGGCGGCTGGATGGGCGAGCGCTGGCCTTCAGCGTGCCTCTCAACACCACCGTTGCAGAACTCAAGAACATGCTGCAGCGAAACACCAACATGCCCACTGCTAAGCAGAAGCTGCACTATGAGGTATGTTGCATTTTATTTATTTAATAGACGTGCTTCGAGTGTTTTCTTGTTCGGTTTTTTTTTCTTTTTGTCTTTAAGAAAAACATGAGTAAAGTGTATACTTATGCATATTATATTCTGAGTTAGGTGTTCAAACAATTCAGGATTTTATAGTATAGTAGTATTACTATAAAACTACTACAACTACAGTTTCAGTTACGACTAACAGCTGTGTATTAGGTATTTGATTCCTCCGGAGACTCTGGACTTCAGCTGCATATAATTACTGGCTTTCGCTCGCCGCTTCACCCGCGTAAATTTCGGGATCAGTGCTTTTTTCCGGGATGAAAGGTACCCCATGTCCTTCTCAGTACTCCTAACTATGTGTATGCGAGTTTCAAGCAGATTGGTTCAGTAGATAATGTGAAGAGGTAACAAACACACAAATAGACAAACTCACTTTCGCATTTATAATATTAGTTGGGATTATATATTTAAAAAAAAACATTGTATCGTATATATAAGGTGGATACAAATCAACTGCAAATATTTTAAGGGCAGATTCAGACCACTAAACTGAAAAACTTTCCTAACTAAACTTATGTCGAAATACGAAATTTTATTTTTCACTCTCCATACTAAACTAGATCAGCTGATTCTCAATTTGTATGGGAGGTCAAAAAATTGTTTTCGTATTTCGACATGAGTTTATTTAGGAAAGTTTTTCAGTTTAGTAGTCTGAATCTGCCTTTAAAATATTTGCAGTTGATTTAAATTCACCTTATATATGTATATTGGTATTTTCAGGGTCTGTTCTTCAAGGACACCAATAGCCTAGCTTACTACAATGTGCCGCCCGGCGCCGTCATACAACTGCAGGTCAAGGAGCGAGGAGGACGAAAGAAGTAAACATACAGACAAGTGTTGCCAGCTTAGTTCATATTATCTAAGCGGTAATGGACGTGTTGTTTGGTTTAGATATTTAAGTGATATTGTCATCAGATATAGTGATTCAATATATTAATGTGATGACGTTGTTGTTTTATTTTGGCACTAGCTTTCGCCCGCGTGAATTTCCCTCGGGAACACTTCATTTTCCAGCGGGACGAAAGGTATCCTATGTTCTTCTCGATACTTCTATCTATGTGTATGCGAAATTTCAGGAAGAATGGTGCAGTAGATAAGGCGTGATAGCGTAACAAACAAACAAACTCACTTTCGCATTTATAGACGTAATATTAATAGAATTGTTGAGTTAGGGTGGAGCCTATTATATGATCAATACTAGCTGCACCTCGCCGTTTATAACAGCGCCATCTACTTTATAAAGCGCCATTGACTATCAGACTTTTGACAAAATTACGGAAATCGCGTACTTTTCGAAATAAAATAGTATTTTCATGCCATACATCAGCTATTTACATGCCATATATAATAAAAATTTGCCCAGCCGTTAGCATGAAGTAAGAAACATTCTTATATTCTTTTGGTGGAATGGGATTATTACGATTTCGATATAAGATCATCCTATTTAAAAAAAGTACAAAGTGGAACAAAAGAAACATACCTATTTTGGTTAAATTTGGATCTTAATATTTGATATTCTAACAAATACAATAAAAGAAATACCCATATTTTATAAAACATTTATTAAAAACGTGTAAAATGTAAATAACAAAGCTCTAAATAGCAGACTACTATTAATGTATATAAAGGCCACCATTCGGAATGTGTACTTATTATAAAATATTGCACGCGCGTAAGCACCATAATTGACAAAACATGCGATTGAGAGTCCTAAGACGATGCACCATAGACAAAGAAAATATGCCATAGATAAACTGAAGATTTGTAAGAATTTTTTACACTACAAAAGTATACACATTGAAATTATATATCAATTCTGTGAGTTAATATCATAAATAAATAATATCATTGTATCTCATAAAATCTAAGTATTTTCACTAGAATATCAGGTGTAATATTAAATTCTAGAGTTTGGTCAAGATAAAACGGACTTTAATCCAATAGTACAGGGTATTTATTGACAGCGAAGTTTCCCCATTATTATTATTTTCTGTCATCCCCTGAGGTAATTGAGCACACCAAGGAATTTCTTTCTGAAGTCGACTGATCTTTCAATCGTAATGCTATAAGATTAAGGTCTATTTTAGTCTTGTAATTTACTCTATCATGCCAGTGTAGTTAACATACTAGCTTTGAACTGATACTATCATATAAACTATCAAGGAACAAATATACAGTAGATTATATAACTAATTCGAAGATGTAGAATATAAATATATAAATCAAAAAATAAAAATAATTCTTTCACTTAAAATGGAATGTAGATTTATCATTATCACATAAAAATCTCGCATTTTCGTTTTAAATCTAGTTTACAATAAAAATATTATAGACTAGTCAGAAACTATAACATATAATAAATTATTTCAGTGTAAGGATTAATGGAATGTAAACTTATACTTTTATTAAATAGAGATTGTACAAGTATTGGACAACACGACACAAAAATGCCATTTAATATGCTTTTTGAGTGGACGAGAGAAAAATCGATTAACTTCCCATAATCTTGGTTTCCTGAATAAGTTTCAATAAAGTTGTCTATAAATATAATAATGAAGAGTTTGGAGTAATTAATAAATATATCATGTTTTTGAAAATATGAAATAAAAATCATTGACTGACGTCGATCCGCGACAAAATTCGGGTACGGAAAATTTTTAAAAATTTTTTTTAAATTGGCAATATACTTTTGTCGTGTTGCCGATTACCTATCGACTTTCCTCAGTTGTAAACGTTAAAAGATTTAAAGCTAAGCGTAGTACAAGCATGAAGACATATTTGTTGGTCATACAAGCTTAGGCAGGGTCTGTACGATCTGCCGGTAGCGAGCCATCATCGGCGTGTAGATAATGTCGTGGTCCGGGTAGGGCGTGGCCACGGGAGACACTGTGGGTTCAGCACCTTTTATAACAACATTTTTGAATTATTTGACAGATTCTTCATGTCAGATTGCACCTACCATCAAATGTCAAACAGAAAATCTCAAAAACTTGAAGAGACATGCAGGTAAATGGAAATTCGGACATTTAGGGAATGGACGTTTGGGGAAATGGACCAAATGAACAGACTGGACATTCTAATCTGGTAATAATACCTAACGCACTGAAAGGAACAAATAAATAACTGCGGGCACACAGCTGTGGAGTATTATGCAATATCAAACTCTGCAGCTGACAACTAGGTATACTATAACCATACAAAGACCGTAAATAAAGAATATGATTAAACAGCCGTTTTAAGTGTAAACAGTTGTTGTAAATACATATGTTGGTGAACTCGAGTAACCTAACCTAAACCAATAATCTGCAGCTTTAAAATGAGTTGTTACCATCTGCTGTCTGATAGCAATTAAAAAAAGCAACGTCAAAAGGCAGTGTGCGGGTTCGAAGACCTCAAAAATTCGGGAATGGAGGGTCGATTGACTTTTTAACATTGAAAATATGAATAAAGTATATACCCGGCAGAGACACCCCCAAGGCAGCGCTCCAAACATCGGCCGCACGAATCGCCGCGCCCAGTAATGCCGCATTTCCGTGTTCATTCTATAAACAGGAAATAAATATATTATTTTATCAATTACTACATACATTAACGAGATCTTAAAAATACAGTACATAATTAATAGCCTAAAAAATAAATGTATTTGGGATAAATCACACGGATAAAATATGTATCACGGCATGTATTGTCTAATATTTAAAGATTTTTTTTTCTATTTTTTGAGGTTACATTAGTTAGTGAGTCTGAAGTACTGATTGTTGATAAGATGGTTGCCAAAAAAATATTTTTGTAAAAATTTATAATTAAAATTAAAAAAGCACGGCGGTTGTTATTTAACCGCCATAGTAGTACCTAGTGGCTGTCAGTCAGAATAGAGAAACATAGTATGGCTCTGCCGATTGTGGCCACAGCACAGTCAAGTGCGAAAAAAGTCGCGACCCTGGTTTATTGTTAAGATCGTTTGTGTCAATATAAAATAAAAATAACATGACAATGTTGTTGAGATGATGAAAATTAAAGGGGGATCTTTAAATGATAGTTTTAGTTGTATGAGAAGGTATGGAGAAGACTCGGGATGGATATTTTCATAAAATTTGTCTATCATGTGTTGCATCTCTCATACAAAGTTGTCGCTTCCCACACAACCCCAAAATGAGGAGCGTAGCTGGAATAAAGTCCAATCTGAATTTGATCGTGATTAGTGTGATTACACGTCTTTTTTCATTATTTAAGCTTTCAAATCATATTTTACTAAGACATAAGGCTAGGTAACCAGAAAACTTCTTCTTCGAAATGATATACGCCAGACTGTAACCAAAATGTGATGAAATGATCGACACTACTTAGGTAGCACTTGCTTACCTGTACGTAAACGGGTGTGTTGAATACGTCAGCGAATATTTGCAGTAACTCCTTGTTGACAGACGCGCCGCCCGTCGCTATCAAGCGGGACGACGAATCTGTTAAATTACATATATTCAGAAAAAATATTGGTAATTACTAGCTATTGCTTTGCGCGTGATACTTCGTCATAGACCTCAAAAAAGTAGTCTGTCTTACCAAAAGACTCACTGTTGTTTACAAAGATTCATTCAAATTGTTTGAGTAGTTTGCGCGTGAAAGCATGACAAACAAACTTATTTCGCATTTATTAATCTAGCTGTGCCCCACGATTTCACACACATAACTATACCATTCTTGAGGATTGACTACCAAATGCAAAAAAACAGGTTGGAAGCGGCCTGCATTCAGCTCCTGTCTGATCCTATTTTGAGATCTGATGAAACATTTATCATACTAACCGAGACGAAAGCCCATTTCCTCAGCGTGGACACGCCTAGCTAAGGCCTGTCCTTCTAACAGGGCTCGGGCCTCGAACTGCGGCGCCAGCTTCTCGATCCCACGACCTCCGGCGTCGTACAACCAGCGACCCGCCGCCGCGCGTGGGACTATCTCCGCCGTGTCGTAGTAGATGCCTGTTCAAAAATGTTAACTAGTTTATAAACTTGTAAATTATTGAAAAGTAAAAATTACAAAATAAAAAGGATTTTAGACAACGAAAATATTAATTATTATAGTAAAATAGTAAATTATATTTGAAAAAAAAAAACTGGCTGCATCTTGAACTTTGAACCGAATATTTGTAGTTTTTTTTTTTTTTAATGAAACAGTGAGATGGGTGTCGCTAATGCCATTCGCATTGGTAAGGGATTATTCCTAGTAATGAGTCCCCTCTAGCACTGTTCCCTGGGGTGACAGTGGGAATTTTCTTCCCAATTGACACCTGGGTGAACAGTGGTCCCAATTACCCGATTCGAACCTAAGGGGACCATTGGAATTTTTACTCAATTGTTTCCTGTGGAATCAGAAGGGGTGACAAATGCTATGATTCTTTCCCAGTAAGAGAAGGATCTTCTCTCTTTTGATAGGAGGTGAACAGTCGGGATAATTTATCACTTGATTGACAACTGGTAAGAAAATTCCCAGTTGAGTACTGAAAATAATCAGCCAATAAGTGTAAGTTGGTATATTTTTCGCTGTGACAATAAACTCACCCATATACCCCATGTTCCCCCTCACAGTAGCCCCAAGCAGATCGTTGAAGGCGTCCCAGCTTCTTTCAGCC